>OX493268.1:84132287-85332287 GCA_950370525.1 Bellardia bayeri | reverse complement strand
TTTTTTAATGTCATGCGTTTGTCAAACAAATAGCCTAAAAAACTACGAATATATGAAAAGAAATCTATTGAATCAACAATTCTACACTTTATATATTAATTCAACATTACAAAACAAGGTAACTACATTCAAAATGGAATAGAACGTTAATTTAAATTAATCTGCTGTCATTTGCAAATATAATATAACAAATAAATTGTTTTTCTGTTCAAAACTTTAAATTTTTCTGGAAAAATGTTAGTTATATGGTTAAACTATAAAAACTGAAATGAAAAAACCCATCCAGATGTCTACATAGAACACAATAATTATTTCAAAAATCCCAGTTAACAATTTTCTAAGAAATTAAAAGATTAGTTTGAATTGAGAATGCATTTGAGTTCATTTGATTAATGAACTTAATCATAATACATTTTATACTTTATGAAAGTGTTTATTAAATTATTGTTTAATAAACCTTTCTCTAAATCTAAAAATTTTTATTGGTTTATTAAAATAAGCGTGACGTGAAAAACAAGCATTTTTTTGTTTTTTTTTTTAATTTTAATATATTAAAATGCAATAAATTCCAATAAATTATTTTTGTTTGTTAGACTATAACATTTTTTCTTTTAAATGACACCAATTTCGTTTTTTAAGTTGCTGTTAGTTTTCTTTTTATTGAGCTTTAAAAACAAACAAAAAATGCACTGCACAAAATAAGCTGTGAGCCACTGTACATTCATTTCTTGTCTTGAATTTGTATTTGTTTTTACAAGGTGTAAAATGTTTCACTCTGGTTGCGTTTAACAGCAACAAATTTTCTTGTTAACAAATATTAGTTTATGTACCAATATTCATTCTGTTTGTTATACTATCTAACTATCTTATAAAAACATATGTCTAAAATATTATTTAAAAAAGACAATAGAAAATTGGAAGCCTGTTTTAAAATTTACTTATATTATTATTGATATTATTCAATATTTAAAAAACTGACAATTTAAGTATACCAAACGAAAAATTAAAAATATTTTTATTTTTCATGTCATACGTTTGGATCAAGCTTTTTGATAATTTAATTATTAAATAATACTTATTAAAGCTTATAAAAATATATATGGACGAGTATATACATACTTACGTAAAAGAAAAATTAAAATTACGCTGTTGTTCATGGTGAAATTACTTTACAAGGTGATATCAACATTACAACCATGCAAAAGCAACAGAAACAACAGGGTAATTTTGTTTTTGCTTCCACGTTTGCAATGTCAAAAACAACTGACTATTGTTTACAAACATTCTAAAAAATAGAAAAAAAAATAAATATGTACATATATTGTAAATAAAAACACATGTGTCATTTCGAAATTAAAATATTGCATTTATGTAAATATTTCCAATAAAAATAATTTAAAAATTTGTTAATTTGTGAAACATTTAACATAGATCGGTATAATGCTATAAAATAATGAACTGTTCTAACAAACGGTTTAACTGGTTTGCATCATATTCATAAATTTATATTCATAAATTCATATTCATAAATTCATATTCATAAATTCATTCTTGCATTTTAAACACATATTTGAACTTAAATCTCACAAAATTAAAAAACATTTTTAGTTAACAAGAAGTGCACAAAATCTCGGATTTTAAAAGTTGATATACATACAGCATGTCACAGAATTCCGTTCGGAAGTGGAATTAATTCTGTATTTTGCTTCTATAGGAAAAGTAAAACAAACAATTTTTTCGAAATGATATGGCGTTTTCTTTTCTGGCAAAAATGTTACACGTTTTTCCCATTTCGCACCGTTTTTAATTGTTTTGTGTTCTTTTCTGAAAAAATTTCAACACTGCTAAAGTGTAGTGTGTTCTTTTCTATAAATGTCACACTATAAATATAAAAAATGTTGCACCTTCCACACTCTGTATTTTTAGAGGGGGAGAATCGCACGATAAAACAGCTGACATTTGTTTTGTTTATGAATTTGTATTTGTGTTAAGAAACAAAAAAAAATATATAAAATGGAAAATATTACTACTTTTTTATGTGCTGAAAAAATTGTGGATGACTTGTTGGATTCATCTTCATCATCTGATGATGATGAAATATTTGATATGATTATGGAAAGAAATCCACAACCGCGAGTAAAAGTCTTTGTAGAGAACGTAATTAATGAATACGTTGAAGTTGATCTACATATGTATGTCAAATTTCATAGGACAATATCTTCTACTTCTTATATATGTAATGTATGTTTATATATATAATTTTTATAGTTTAAGAAGAATTTGCGTATTAGTCGGGAAGGTGCCATTGGTCTTCTTGAGAGATATTCATTGTCTTATTCCAAGCGATCTTACCAGGGAGCTATCTGCTTCTTCTTTTTTAACAAAAAAAAAACAAAAACAGCTGTACATGAAAAAAAGTGTTACACTGTTGTGATTTTATGTTCTATTCTGACCATTAAAAATGCAACATTTTTAGAATGTGGGGTAAATATTATAAAAATATACATAATAAAGGTGTAACATTTTATTTCAGAAAAGAAAACACCATTAGAAATGCTTAAAATTACAATTCCACATAACAAATTAAAAGTGGTTTCAGTCCGAAAAAAAATTTCAAAAAACCAAATTAATTCCACTTCTGAAAGGAATTCTGTGACATGGCTGATAGTAGCACTAATTTAGGCAATAAGATATGCCTCCACAAAGGTTTAAATTATTCTCTTTGTATCATGAATTGTTTATGTTGCTTTTGCATTGTTGTAATCTTGATATCACCTGTAAAGTAATTTCACCATGTAACAAACAATATTAAATATTAATACAAGTGCTAAGTAACTGAAAAGCAAAATAGGAAACATTCATATACAAATTTCCTAAAATTACGATGTTATAGAGTTCAATGATTGAAAAAAACCTAATGCTTAAAAAAAGATGATGTTATAAAACGATACAGGCAAACCTTAAGCACAGATCCTTAATAAAAATAAAGCGAAAATTTTATTAAAATTAACCAGGATCTTGCAAAGAAAATAAATACTGCGTTCAATAATGCAAAATGTGGTTCTTTTCACAAAATTTTTTTTTTTACATTTTACAATAAGTATGCAAATCCTTTAACTAAAACTAAGTACTATTTACTCTCAGTTGAGAGAGTCATAATGGTCAAATTGGCCTCAGATTAATAGGGTGGTAGACAGCGTTGTCAACTGGGTGCGTTTCGCACCATTTTTGGTGCTTTTTTAAATTTTTGGTGCAAAAAATGTCTTAGTTGGTGCGCGGTGCGCTTTTTTTTAAATTTCGATGCGTTTTTTAATTTTTCCCAAAATGTGATGAAATCTTTGTTTTTACTAATTTTTAATTGCAGTTTTTTAATAATTCATTATCATGAAATCTATACGATGAAAAAGGATCGCAATTGAACAAACATTCGTCACATGAAGGTTATTGCTAAAGCTGAACAGAATGAAAATATTTGTTTGGAAATAAAATTAACATTTTAAACATAAAAATAAAAATTCTTGTTTAGCCTGATTGGTCTACTGAACTGCAGACGAACACCAGGGTTAAAGTCCCAGTCAAGCCCTAACAAATTTTATTGAATAGGGTCAACGAAGTACCTTAAATAGAAAACAAAAAAAAATTTACCAATTACTTCCGAATAGCATATATGAGTATTTGTACTATTAATCGTTGATCTCTTTTTAAAAAGTTAAAAAAGGAAGAAATTAATTACATATCTATCTGGTATAAAGGAGAATACAAACAAATTTGTTTATTAGTTATTTTTTATTTGTGTTAAGTTTTTTATTTTTTATAAAAACACTCAACTGTTGAAGACTGTTATATTTATAATACAAAAATATTATATATTTATGTAAAATTATTTCAATAAACATTTTATTAAATAAAAAAGAAAATCTAAATTTGGTGCGGTTTTTTTCAAATGGCGCGTTTTTTCTCCATATTGGTGCGTTTTGAAATTTCAAAGTTGACAACGCTGGTGGTAGATCAGCTAAACGAAGCCTTGTTCCTGTTTGCGTTCTAGTTAGTAATCTTGCAAACGGGTTCGGATATTGTTGCAACTCCAATTATGAAAAACTCGTACTTGTAAGTCTCTAATATAGCCAGTGCATATTAGAAGATTTAAGTCGCATATGGACCCTGCTGGCTTCTAAATGGCGACGCCAAGTACCACGTCTATTCATGCGTATGCCAAGATATGTGACATGATCAATCTTCCAATCTTTTGGAAAAACGTGTAGTTTTAAGATAGCATTAAATTATACTGTAAGCACAACAACTGCTAAATTACGTAGGTTTCTGATCATGGATGCTGTTATTAAATTATAGCCTTGAGGGTTTCTTCTTATGGTTTTCTACACAACTTCAAGCTATTCCTGATAATGTACGAATAGGTGGTTCTTCCAGTTCAAATTATTTTTCGGGGGTTGGGGAAGTTTATTCAAATACATTGCTTAAATGCTCTGCAAATACTAAGGCCTTATCATTTGCATCATGTGGCTTAATATTTCTAGCCGCCTTGCAAAGGAAAAAATTTGTTTGCTTTGTATTGATTAAAAATTTAATGAAATTTTCATTTCTGCGATCCTCTTCTGAAAGAAGGGTCGTTTTTAATTTGTTTACTACTTTGCAGAATGTGATTTGCCTTGTTGTCATTATCTTCTAAGTTTCTCCTTTTCATTTAAACAATGAAAGCAGTTATTTTTTATATAAAATTGCAAAAAAAAAGAAATTTTATTTGTAACAAAAATTTCAATAACTTGTAAGGATACTTTTTTTTAAATTAAAAAACTTAGACAAGTTTTTCTGAATTATAAATTTCTGATTACTATAAGTAGTTTTCTAACACTTTTTAATATCGAAGTTAAAAATAGGTATAAGGGTTTTGAAGGTAATTGGCATGGCGCAACTATAAAAGGTGAGTGCAGTAGCTCAGCTGACTGACTTGGTTTACAATTTGCTTATGTCAAAAGTAATACTTTTTCAAGTATTTTTGACAGTAGTACATTATTTTACACAAACAAAATGCCTGTTGTTTCTGTTTTTTGTTGTATTTGTTGTCGATTTGCACTCACCTTGTATAGTTGCACCATGGTAATTGGCGCTTACGTATTATCCATGACCGAAAAACTCAAAGACGTGATGTTACAGTCCTGACACTGTATGTAATGATCAGTGTGGATATGACTATTGATATATTTTCTATATTTCAACCAATTATTAAAACACCAGTAGAAAGAAGATTACATATAGCAATTAAGTAACCAAATCGTAATGAAAATACAGGTCCCGATTATCGTTCACAACACTAAAATGTTGTGTTGTCTCGACTACAACACAACATGTATTTTTCATACGATTAAGCTGATAAGTGTTGAGAATCGTAATCACAGTTTACAACATCGGGGCCAAAATGATTTTTCTAAAAGACGGGTAAGTTTAGCGAAATATTGCGAATTTTACGGAATTTATTAGATGCATAACTTAAATATGCGAGTTGGAAAAGAATATAATGATTGCCTTTCTACGATAAACATTTTATTTTCTTATTAGAGAAATTTTTTTTTCATTTCGCTTGAGTTAATTTTTTTAATTAATAACTCGAAGAATACCATTGTGGAAACTATATTTTTCTAGACAAATGGCACACTGGAATGCATTTTATTTTCTTTAAAACTTAAACGATGAAAACCCTCTCAACATAATGTAATGTGCTCTCAAATATACAAGGTGGCGCAAAAGTAAACTTCCGATGTTTTTTGGCTGTAATTAAAAAAAATGAAAAACTTTGATTCTTCTTGTGAATTATTTTTATTTGGTCTTTTAATTTTTTTTACATCAAGTCGAGAATATGATGTTATGTAAATGGCCGCCGCCACAGTTGATCGTCATTTGAGCCCTTTTTATGGCATTTTCCAGCACTTTGGCCAAAACTTCCGGCGATAGGTCCTCACATTCTTGACGGATATTGTCTTTAAGAGCTGCAAGAGTCTGAGGCTTGTTGACATAAACCCGCGACTTCAAAAAACCCCACAAAAAGAAGTCTGGAGCAATCAAATCAGGCGATCTTGCTGGCCAGTGCAAATCCCTAAAATGGGAGATTAGGCGCCCGGGAAATGCATCCTTCAGCATATCGGTTGTGGCACGTGCAGTGTGTGCCGTTGCACCGTCCTAATGGAACCACATGTTTTCCAATCCCAATTCATCAAGTTGCGACAAAAAGAACTCGTTGATCATTGCTCTGTAGCGCTCACCATTCACAGTAACCGTTTGGCCCGAAGAAAAAAGGTCCGATGACTCCTCCAGCGAAAACAGCACACCATACAGTGACTTTGAGCGGATGTAATGGCTCTTCGTGGGTTACACGCGGATTTTCAGTGCCCCAGAAGCGTAAATTTTGCTTATTTACGTACCCGCTAAGATGGAAATGGGCCTCATCACTCATGATTATTTTTGAAAAAGTCACAGACCGATTATTGGTAAAATAAATAGTCAGCAATATTCCGCGTTCTGGAACAGTGTAGCGTAACATTGTTTATTAACGTGTATTTCGCATGTGTTTACTACACAAATGTCAAAACAGAACTGACATTAGGGGCCAATCGCAAAATTTATAGCATTTTCTGATAGGAGGATTACTTTTGCGCCACCTTATATTGCCGAAAGAAACAAAAGAATTTTTAGAGTAAAAAAACCCGTAGTGTTTTCAAGTACGATTGTGCTAATCAATTTAAGAGCCAAACAACGATTTGCTATAGAAAACAATATTCATTCCGAGAAAACCGAAAACAAAACTTATAAAATGTCTTACACAAAATGCCTTAAAAACTACAAACATTGTAGAAAATAAGAAAAACTAAAACAAAAATTCAAACAATAGAACAAAAACAAACGTAACAAATATGTACCAGTATGTATGTATGTATTTCAAGTGAATGTTAAAAAAAAAATTATGTCTGAATAATTCGTACAATCTTTCATATCAATAGGATAAAAAGAACATGTTCTAAGATAAAGTATAAACATAAAACTTATACTAAATATATAATAATGTGTGTCAAAAGTACATATATTACTAATTTCTTTGTTGACAATAAATAGGTCAACAATCTTAAAGCAGTCTTTAAGTACTAGTAATAATGCTGTAACATCTCTAAATTGATATGGAATAATTTCTTTAAGAAATGTAGCAGTGTTTTAAAGCTTATGCCCCTGCAAAGGAATGGTTTTGCTGGTTTGAATTTGTAAATAAAATATACCTACTAGGTAGGTACATACATTGTTAAAAAAAATTAAATTTTCTGAAACATTTCTGTGTTTTACTAACACCAGTGTCAGAAATATTGTGGACAATATCAAATTTAATAAAGAAAGCAGTGCTGCAGTTAAATTTTTGAATATATGTAACTTGAACTAAAACAAATAGCTTAAAGTGCAGCATTTTTTGGAATAGTAGGTAGGTATATAGCAGTTTATATAAAGTATTTAGTACAAATATTACTGAATCACAGTGTTCAACTTACCTTCCGATGATTATAATAGTGCTGACGGAAAACAGTAATTATCATGACCCGAACCGCCTGTTAAACAAGGAAGTTGTCTACGGCAAAATACTCCGGCTTCCAGTTGAAATAAGAACAATGTTGATTGACTGGGTGGCTGGCTGGCTATCCAAATGAGTGTGAATAAAAAAGCCACTCTGTGAAAAATAACAACGTAAACGACTAGCAAGCAAACGCCACTCAAAAAGTCTTTGTTCAAATAAAAAAAAATCTTAGCCGACAGTATTTTACTTGCTGTTGTTGTTAGGGTAACAGCAAAATAATAAAAAAAATATATGTATATTGTTTGTTCTTGTTGTTTATACAGTAAACATTATTTTTACACTTTTCACTTTCTTAACTCAACAAAAAAAAAACATAAACAATTATACTAAATATATTGATAAGCTTAAACACATTTTTATTTGTTATTTATGTAAATAAATTTCATATTATTTTATTACTTCTTGAGCCCCCCACTTTTTACGTCTGTGGAATTATTTACTTATTTGGTTGCAAAAAACACACACGCACGCAGCTACAATCTCATGAATATAAACTTTCACATCATTGTAAATTTAAATTTTGCTTGATTTTACAACAAACTGTATTGCACTTTCATATAATTTAATTATATTTACAGCGAAATGGATTCTTTTTTTACGTTTAGCCGCTACTTTGTGGTTTAATTATTTTATGTTTCTTACTTATGTACCAAAATACAATATATCTTTTGCACTTCTTTACAAAATCCCCAACTGTAGTTTTTCTTACATCGATTTTGGGAGACACAAAAAAACAACTGACGACAATTTGACAGTTCTCTTTATAATAAGAATATGACGCTCTTGTGTGCTGCCAGATGTTTATTTTTTATTATCAAAATGGAATAGGCCCTCTGTGGGGGCGCTTTGTTGTTAGCATAGAATTGTGAAAAGACCAACACATACAATACTTTTTTCCGCTTCATGAAAAAACACTAATACGGCATTGATAATAACAAGTTTTGCTTTAAACGACTCGATTTGCTTAAATTCATGTTATGTGTTACAGTTTTACCATACCATTTTTAGTAGAGCCAAAAGAAGATGTTTCAAAAACACTTGAAAATAATAAGTGTCGATCAACTGGTTCTTTATAACAAAAATTAAAAAAATATATATTCCACATGCGGTATTGTATTCTGTAGATTTCCATATATCTGATAATTCCAAAACAAATTTTATAAAAAAGTTATTAACAATACCGGTAGATTTATTTTACCTCAGACCTTGGTGGTTGTTTAATTAAATTTAATTATGAAATTCTATTATTTATATAGGAATGTTACGTATATACCGCATATGTTTTAAAATGTGGCAACATATTTTGACAAATACATTTTATTTGAAACACCCGGTAAAGTAGAGACGCCACTACAAAAAATATATATGTGCGCCTTTCATCAAAACAATAACATATTTTTGGAATAAAATATTCAATTTGCGTAATTGTTAAGTTAATAAAATAGTAAATTTTAAGTACGTAAAGTGTTAACAATTTATATAAACCAGCCAAAAACATTTAATAAACAACGTTTATTGGAATTTTAAGAATTGAGTGTCGATGTGTTCTTGTTTACCAGGAACGCAAACTATTATGACCTCCAATAAAATTCCTGTCACCTTTGAATTTTTCAAAAGATATACTTACCACGAGGAATGGGTTGAAATAATGCTAAAGGCCAAGGCCAATGGCCACAAAGAAAAATATGAGGCCTTGATGAAAAGCAACGAGTCTAAAGAAAGTGCCTTAAGATCTTATTATGAAGCTTTTTATTTAAAACCAAAAATAAGAGAAAAATATCACATACGTTTAAAGCCAGTGCCTAAGAAAATTAAAGATAAATTATTAGTAATACCAGTGCAGGACACTGAAGCAATATGTGAAACATATACATCAGGAGTAAATCACGAATTAGTGGATATTATACAAGACGTAATTAATGGTTTTGACAAGAATAGTAAAATTACTGATGAAGAGTTAAAAAATGCAAAATATGTTCGTGATGGTAATGATCATGAGGTAGAGGATGATAGTGAACGTAAGTAGATTTCTTACTTAAAATATTAAATATTTAACAAAATACATATCTATAATTGCAGCTTCAAATTCACCTGATAATAGTTACACTTCCAAACAAATAAATCTTAAAGTCAATTCGCCTATGAAAATGCAGGAAAACAAAGAGCCAGTTGCATTCTCATCAAAAAGTATAAACAACTATTTTTGTTATTAATCATTCCAATAAGAAAATGTAATTATTTGGATTATAAAATTCATGGTGTAATTATACATGTATATATGTATAGTTACACCATGATAAAATTGTTTATTTTTATTTTCGGTTTATAAATTATTAATACTATGTAGGTACTTGTTTCAAAAAATATATTTTTGTTTCATTCAATTAAATTTGAAAAATAAAATTTTCAAAAATGTTATAGATTTGCATCGAGGATTATTGGAATGTTTTTAATTTAACAAAAATTATTCAAAAAATATAAAAATAATGAAAAAAATTTCTTTCAGCAATAAATTCTCCCGCCATCAATTTAAATTCAAAACAAACTAACGTCAAAATTAGTTCTATTGAAAAGAAAGAAACTGTGAAAGCAACAACTTCAAACGATAAACCAACAGGGCTCATGGAAAGTAACAATAATAAGCAAGCAAATTTTAGTACAGGTAATTAGACTTCACTATATAATCTTAAACATTTCTAGGTACCTATATAAAAAATGCATTTCCAATATTATTTATTTAAAGCATCTAAAGAAGAGTCTCCCGAACAAACTGCTGCTCGTAAGAAGCCAAACTTTAACTACCAAGCCTTAATACCCTACATACACTGTTGCCCGTTAACATTAAAGGAATTTCGTAAATACAGTAATATCACTCAGTTGGTTACAGAGTTTTGTGCAAATAAACATATGGCCAGCAATCAACAACGCATGATTGTCCAACGGTCTTATATATTATTTTACTTAGCTCCAGAACATAGGAAAATTACACCTATTAACAAGATACAATTGCTAGCAAATTCTCCGCAACATATTAAAAATAAATTTTTTGATATGCCAACCAATCTATACGAAAAGAATGAAGATCTAAATAGAACAGAAGACAAAATTGAAAACACTAGTGGGGAATGTGAGCAACCCACTGGCAAAAATAAAAAAACGAAGGAACAGAAAATACTTCCCGAAACCAATACAGAACCGGTTGTAATAAGTAATGAATGTGATACAAATAATAATGAAGCACCACAACCAACAATTTCCACAACTGCTATTAATGATTTCAATCAACAAGCTACAATTCCTGAAACCATCAATAATAGCATTGAACAAGTTAATAATGTAAAACAACAAGACAAAATTTTACTTGAAAACACTAGTGGGGAATGTGAGCAACCCACTGGCAAAAATAAAAAAACGAAGGAACAGAAAATACTTCCCGAAACCAATACAGAACCGGTTGTAATAAATAATGAGAGTGATACAAATAATAATGAAGCACCACAACCAACAATTTCCACAACTGCTATTAATGATGTCAATCAACAAGCTACAATACCTGAAACCATCAATAATAGCAATGAACAAGTTAATAATGTAAACCAACAAGAAATGATTCCGTTACTTACCCAACAGTCTGCAGATCCAATCGTAAATATACCCGTTTCCTTAGAAGAATTTAAAAAATACACTCATTATGAGGAAATTATTGAGACACTCTTCAAAATAAAAGCCCAAGATAATAAAGAGTTATATTATAAATATATAAATTCCCAGGAAATTTTTGACCGGACTTTATGTAACTACTATCGAACATTTTACTTATCACCGATTATACGCGAAATACTTCCGATACGTTTTAAACCATTGCCAAATTTTTTAAAAAATCATTTGTTACAAATACCTGAAGGCGCACTAAATGCGGGAACAGCGCGTGCATTTAGAGTAGAGGAGTTTATTTCATTGGATTTTAATTTACCCGTAGTAAGTGTAGAAGCAGGAAATGCAGCTACACAGCAAAAGGATGGTAAGTTGAATTTCTTATAAACTTAGAGAAATCCTTGGGACTAGTTTGTTAGTCTGTTTACCGCGGTAATTAAATCTTGTTAACTGGAAAATTTAGGCAGAAATTATGAAAAATTTCAACGAATAAAAACCGAATCTACATTATTCGAGAATTTAATTTTTTACAAGGTAATCATCGTGCAGTTAAAAATTTAAATAAAAATAATTACAAATTTCAACGAATAAAAAACCGAATAACATTTTTTCGTTACTTATTCCCTGAAATTATATTAGAATTTTTAAATTTTTGAAGATAATCATTGTTTAGTAGAATATTTAAGTAAAAACGTTTAGTGGAATATTTAGGCAAAAATAAAAAATAGTTTCTACGAATTAAAACCGAATGTATGTGAATAAAAATTTTATAATTTTAAAAGCTTAAAATAATTTAATTTTGAATATTTAACTTTTGATAATTATTAAAATTTTTGTTATTAATTTAAACAATAAATGCATATTTTTAGCTATAAACAGCCCTTACCTCTCTTCAACATCTCCAACCAATTCAACTGCAGTTACCATTAAAACGGAAAAGGACACTGACAGTTCTGATGCAGACAACAAAACAAAATCACCTGCTACTACTGGTACAGCTAAAAGAGCCACAACTGAGGACACGAAGTCTCCATCACCTAAACGTCAAAAAAGTAATATTTTTAGATATTGCTTCAAAATATGTTTAATTGACATTCCTCTTTAATTTTAACTTTTCAGCACAACAACAAACTCAAGATTATTCGGAAAACACAGATAGAACGAAGAAATCCTACAAAGATTTATTACCCTATGCCCACTGCTGTCCCGTGACCTTTACCCAATTTCGAAAGTATACCAATGTCACTGAATTGTTTAGTGGTTATTGCCAAAGGCGTTATAAAAGTGTTAAAAAATTGCCTTATATGTTAAAACGGGCCTATGTGCTGTACTATTTAGCGCCTGAAAATCGGAACTTTAAACCTTTTAATAAATTAAAAACATTAAATGAATGTCCCATAGATTTAAGGAATAAAATATTTGAAATACCCAGAAATCTTTATTTAAAAACAGAGAATACTAATATAGAACAAACTGAAGAGCATATTGTAACACAGATGGAAAATAAAACAGCAAATAATCAAAATTCCACACAACAACTTGATGCAACAAATGGCGCAAAGCCGAATTCCTCCAAAGCATTTATAGAAATATTGGAAAATCGTTTATTGCCACCCACAACTCTGCCATTTTCAGCATATTTCTGTACAGAAGGGTACTGAGTTAAAACTAATTTGAATTTTCCCTAAATTATGCTAAAATATTTATGATATTATTATTTCTATTTTGAATTTCAGTCAATGTGCTAATACCAACTGCGTTTTTCATCACACTACTTATGCAGATTTTATGCAACTAACAAATATTTTGGATATTCTACCAGAACCCCATGATATATCTGTTATACAAAATATTTTCAAGAAATTCATCTATAAAATAGTTAAGGAGCAAAATTGTGATGAAAAATATGTCGTCAATTGTGCGTTATTGTGTAAACTTTTAAAGCACCAGGAAATGTGCGAAAAATGTGAAAATGATTTACAGCCTTTACTAAAGCAGAACACATCAATGACAAGTACTGAATGTGAAAGAGAAAGGTAGATATTTAAAACTACATATAAGATTGAATGTATGCTAAGACGAGGAGTTTTTTAATTTTTTCTTTAGCTTTTCAAATGGAGGTAATACTACTGTTATCGAGAGATTTGATGTAAATAAAGAAAGGTAAATTCTATTTGTTTATTAAGATATAAATGGAAAAATAAAATGCATTAGAGATAATTCAACTTTTATTTATAAATTTTATATTACATACTGTCTTTTCTAATTTCCTTTGCAGAATGCAAACTAGCACAGAATCCCTAACGATTGCAGTAGAACCAATGAAATCACAAACACTTAATAAAAGGTATTTTTTTTTATTATTTATTTTCTCGAGTTCCAAAAAGAACTAAATTTAAATAAGTCTACATGACAATTGGATCTACGCTCTGGAACGAGGCCAAACCTATAATAAGGTAGCGATTTAACCTTCTGCAGCTGACGTGGTAGTCTAACAGACACCAACAAACATATATAAAGTCGTTTGCAAATTAATGCTATGTCAAAAAACTGCATTTAATACGAACTCTCCTCATGAGTAAGGAACTTACACTCATGAGTAAGAAAAAAAATAGTTTAAAAAATTTACGAAACAGTATTTGGAAAATATTTGATCATGAAAATGGTGTCTCGTGTACACCACGTCAATGGAATTGTGAGAACAAAACCACGTCAATCTCAGAGAGTTAAGTAAATCAAGTGTGTCATTGGAAATCATTTTATGATTGTATCTAAAATCACTTCAATGTGATAAAATCTGACTAAATTTAAATAAAATTGCCAAACCTGATTTAAAACCAGATTCGGTAGTGCCGTCTCTCCCTAATTTATGCACAGAATGTGGTCATGGTCCTCATGCCCCCATTTTAGGTTAGTTTGAGAAGGATTGTCTGCAACAACGTGCACACCCGGAGAACTCATGTGGTCCATTGTGATTTCCTTCGAGTGTTGAGAAAGAGTGAAAACCAAATTGGATTTGACAGAGAGAGATACTGTAAAGATAATTAAGAAATGGAAAGAAGAGAAAACGAAAATAGGAAAAAGGGGGACTAAGGACTAAACGAACAATAACAGAATATGTGCTTTATTGTTTCCAACTCCTTAACATGCACGCACATCCCACAATGAATTTATATAGAAATAGCAACTTGCCGCATCTGAAATCACTTACCCAATACTCTAAGAATATTCTAAATTCCAACTATACTTATAAAAAAAATGGTTTTGGAATTTCTACGTTCATCGAGAGAAAACCAACAAACCAATAAAATCTCATAATATCCTGATTACAAAGTTTTTTTTTTCTTTTTTGTTTTTTCCTCTTTTGATCGAATCCGATATACATATGTACACATATGTATGTACACATATGTATGTACATATGTATATCAACATATCAACTACTCTACAATAATAGTAATAATATTGGATATCCAATTTTAAATTACAAATCAGTCAGACATGTGATGAAAATCGAAATCGAAGGCAAATCAGTTTTGGAAATAAATTTATAATCTAATTTTTAAAATTTTTGTTTGAAGATTCTCTTTAGTAGCACAATATCTTAATATTTTATGAGATAAAAGTTTTTCAATACACAAATTTTACGAAAAAATTGACTTCTAAGGCTGATTCGTTTTCGCTCTCGATTTTCATCACATGCTTGTAAAACCTTTTTAATACATTTAAATTTTTTTCCTCTCAAAAAATATTCTCCTTTTCTGGCTTTATAGATTCAAATATGCAAAACATTATTTCTAATTAAAACAATTATGGTAATAATTTATACGGCTGGGGAGCCGCTTATACATATATAACTTAATTTTTTTATTATAATCACATTAATTAAAATATAATTAAATAATGTATATAATGACATGAATATAGTTCTTAAGATACATGTATAATTGGCCACAAAGCTTTCTATGTATTGAAAATAAAGAATTGAATAGTGATTTTTTTTTTCTGGCAGTTCAGCTGTTTTCGTGTAACATGTTTCAAATCGACAAACGAACAACGCTTGTATTTGTTGTGAAGAACCACCAGAATCATTGCAAGAACTGCCAGTACATCCCGAAAATCCACTGTTTGGAGGCCGATATGTTGGAGAGAGTAAGCCATAATTGCACCCAGCGTAGGAATCATTTGAGGTGTAGCCTCGGTTAACATTTACATGAAATTATCTTTAAACACTTTATATATTGTTCTTCTTACCCCCTTATTCAAAAACGATTATTAAATTTAACAAACGTTTATTAAGACAGATTTGCATATTAAAATTTGCTTAATAAACGTTTGTTAAATTTAATAATCGTTTTTGAATAAGGGGGTTAGTCTTTATTTAATTTCTGGGGTAGATAAATGACAGGCTTTCCTTGAGTATTAGATCTTCCTCTCTTGCATTCCAGGTTTTAGGCCAATCAAACCAAATCAGCAATCAAATCAAATGACAATGCGTACTATTGATGAATTTATTAAATTTTTTTTATTGTTTGACAACATCTATTAATAGTTTTTGATACATTTTAAGAAAATAATTAAATACTTTTATCTGAATTAAAATTTATTTTAGTAAAAATAATTTCATTGAAATTTATAAAAATTAAATATCTTTATTTTAAGTTCAATCTCAAACGAAGAGAATATTTCAGCGGAGATCAGCCAGAGTCAACAAGCAACAGCAACTGAACAACAGAAAGAGTCAGAAGATTTATGGAAATTCCTAAATAATGACAGGTAAGCTCAAACATATGCATTTAAAACAATGTTGGCTACCGATTCAATTCAAAAACTTGGCAAAAGTCTGCATACAAATATAAAATGTAACGGATTTGTATACTCGTATTTAACTGTGTTCTAATAAGAAGTCGGATAACACCGACAATAACTTCATTTAGGCATTTTGGCATTGATAAAACCAGTTTTTTCCGTATATTCGGAACTAATCTTTCTCCATTTCTCAGTTAGTACTGTTTGAAGTATCTCTTTTGATGTTATTATTTGACCGATTTTCCGCAATGTTTTTCTTTTTTTTTTTTCCATAAATGTATTATAATTTTGCGTTCAATATTTTTGCGAAAGAGTTAAAAAGTATTGTTTGTATAAAAGTTTAACAGATGCACAATATTTCGATGCCAATCCGCTTTAACTTTCCTTTGTTAATAACCTAATATACTCATAGTGCAATAGGCTGAAGCATGAGGACAATGAGGTGTATTCATATACTATTGTATCACATTGAACTGATTTCTTCGGTATCATTACAGTTTTTGAATAATGCCAGTGTGCTAAATTGACATACAACTTTACTGATGAGTGGTGATGTATTGTAAGAGACAGGAAACATTTTTGTAGGAATATTTTTTATATAAATACCTGAAGTTATTTTGCTTTATTGAACGTAATATTTTATTTCAAGTTCCTGGTTTTTTTTAATAACATCTTGCTTTCGTTTTATCGTTTTATAACATAATTTAAAGTACTTTTTGGAAGCAATAGCTTTTTTGTAATTATGAAACTGAACAATGTCTGATTTAAGGAATTAACAAGACTTAATATAAAGATTCATAACATTTTTGTAGTAATTCGTTTACGGTATTTTCGTCTATTGCGGTAACGATAATTGCAGTTCTTCGGTGACGGTATCTAGATGTAACGGTAAATTTAGATGAAAGAGTTTAAAAACATATTCTGAAATATCCATTTTTATTCCTATTTTCGCCTTTTTTCGAATTGAGCTGATTATATTTGTACAACTTTTATTTTTTAGAATCTTCCAACTGTTTTGCACAAAACTTATGGCTAAACTAAAGCAGACACTTGATAACAACGTAGATTTTAATTCAAATACCTATGAAATATTTCTACAATGCAATGAAATTCCTTTGGGGCTGCTATTAAATGATTTTTGCGCACAAAACGAAGATATTAAGCAACGTATTTTGAAAGAAAGGGAGTTATGTGAAGCTTTACAACGATATTATTACTATAAATATTTAACTAATACAAGTTTTGCCTTAAAATATCCATTACAAATCAAACAACAAACCGTACAAGAAAATATTATTAAAACCGAAGACAAAGTTATGAATATGTCTGAAGAAATTCAAAAAGATAAAATAAATACTCAACTAATAGACAGTAATGAAATAAATCTAAACGGAAAAACAATTACACTTACAACTACTGAAATATCTGAAGAAAATTTAAATAATGCTGCAAAATCTCAAGAAAAAGGGGCCAGCAATAGTAATAATAATAATCCAATAGAAAAAGCTAAGCGTATATTTTTTCGCCATGTGGAAAAGGTAAGAAATTACAAACTGGAGAAAATATGTATTAATAATATGTTGCTATAAAAACGATATTTCTTTATTTTTGCATCTCTTTTAGACAAATACCCTCTCCTATATACTATGCACCTCATTTAGTTTTAAGCAATTAATTTTGCGCTCTATTCTAAGCATGACATTTGAAGAATTTCTCCAACTCACCAGTATTTACGAAGGCAAAGAATTATATAACGATAAACATTTAGCCGAATGTATGTATCGTTATGTCTTTCGTACCCCAATGGTTTGGCCAACAAACCTCTTTATAACACTTCAAAATCTATTGGATTTTCTGCACGCAAAATACATACATTTCGATGACTATTCCACCATGTTAACTCACATTTCACCGAAATTACTGCATTGGTCTGTTCTGCTGTCGTGTACTAATATTTTGGAATGTGTTCAAATTGATTACGAGAAACGTACGGGTAACTTTTTGGACACTTATGACATTGCAGCGCTAAAACATGAATGTATTGAATATTATAATCGTTGTTGGAAACATGAAAAATGGCTGGGTGACGTTCCTGTGGTTAATGAAGAATTTTATAAGAATTATTTGAAGTCTAATGATCAAGGTATATGTAGTTGCAAAATGTAAGAAATTTAATAATTTAAATGTTTTAAAATAAAGGGAACTAAAAATTGCTAGGGAGATTTGTGTTGAAACTATAAAAAGCTTTAATAATTTAAGTAAAATCAAGTGAAAATCGTGTTTAAAATCTAGGTTTTTATAACTTGATTATTAACCCCCTTATTCAAAAACGATTATTAAATTTAACAAACGTTTATTAAGCAAATTTTTATATGCAAATCTGTCTTAATAAAAGTTTGTTAAATTTAATAATCGTTTTTGAATAAGGGGGTAAATGTTTCAAGTGGGGGACAGCAAGTTCCTTTTTAGAGCATATAAACTGCTATGTTAATTTCCAGTTTGCTTTTAAATTCATTATCAAATGATATTAAAATATATATTTCCGTTTTTAATTAATTAATTTTGTAATTAATTTAAAGGTGATGTCTCTATGTTGGATGAATCTGCCCTGCAGGAAATTCGTAAAGAACCAAATGAAGACGCAAACGATATTGCATCAAGCAGTAAGGACATTGGTAAGCATTGAGAGCTTCAAGCAACTGCTGAAGAATATTAAAAAATCTAATGTAAATATGTACTTTAATTTGCAACATTTCATTACTATTCAAAATATGACTTTAGAATTTACAATCAATATTGCAATTTAATGAAATACATATATTCTTCAATAGAGCATCTTATTCTTGAAATGTTAGTCGAAATGGGTTTTGCGACTTTCATACATATATTATGACAAATAATATCAGTACCTTGTGACTAGAATTAAAATAAATGAGAATTTTACCAATCAAAATACGCCAATAAATATATGTATACAGTTACTCAAATCAAACTCGGACACTTTAATACAAATATTTTTTGGCAACATTAAATAATAGAAAAGCTAATTAAATAATAGAAAAGCAATTTGTTTAAGATTTTAGCTGGTATATATTAGTAAGCTTTCAGACACGGAAAACCAAATTGAAATCCATTTTTTATAAAATAAACTTAAAAAACTTTAACTGTTAATATATTTTGTTTGGTTTTCTATGTTTAATATTTCATTAATTTCAAAGGTGATACCTCAACAGTTCAACAAGAAGTTTCGAAGCCAGCTGCTGTCTCAAATCTAAATACAAGTGGTGCAGCTGAAAAAGGTAAGACAGATTTAGTTTACAATAAAACTATAGGAGTTAAACTGTTGTTGAGGAAACTTCTGAAGAAAGTAAACATATTATTTGAGTTTATTATTATGCCAACTCTGCCGCTCTTAACCATAAGGATCAAGTGTTTGCGCCTACTGTGATAGTTGAGTGTTTTAGAGGCGGTCAGTTTAAAGGTTAAGAAAGGTTGTTGACTAACCGTAGCGTACGTAATTTTAATATATATATATATTAATCTATATTAATGTATCGATTAATTGTCTTATGTGCCACCACAATCGTCTTTCTATACAATTCCAATAAGGTCACAGCGAGATATTTTAATAAATTATTACAATTTCTCGGCTTTTGATAGATTAAAGTAGCATGCAAGGAAAAGTTGAAAATTAAGTTAAAGAAGGACAATTGGGCGCAAGTCAGATTGACTAAATTCCACCCTAGAGACCGGCACGGAAACTGTTCCTAACAATTCGTTCATGGCAAGTTTGGATATAATGTATCAATCGGGTTGGTGATGTATGTATCGTGCGAGAAATTGTTAAGAATGTATTTTAAGACTACACCTAAACTTACTTACTTTCTTCATCTAAGTGATAAGGACCTTGTGCATTTCGAAGTTGATGACCTTAATTTACTTTCTTGAAAAAAGTGTGTAAATCTATATATTAGAATGTTTTGGCACTTATGTGTCGTTGGTGTTTACACCAGATGAGAACCTTTCATAAATCGTAAGAGATGCAGGAAGCCTAGTTTTGCAACATTTTTAACTTTTTTTTAGTTCGTTTAAAATTTTGTTCTACTCCTTTATATTATTTTAAGACATTGAAGAGTAGATAGTTAGTTGAAAGTAGTTCTAGGTACTCTCACGCAAATGTGAATGAGGCTGACTAAGAATATCTGCGATTTCATGTTATTTCTAAAAATGATAATAAAAACATGAATAGAATTGATTTTTCGCTAAGATATCAAATGAATTATATAATATATGTGTTTAATGAAATTAACATAAAATTGTTTCTCATTTCTTTGAAGTTCCCGATTTTGTGTCAGAAATGAATGTTGAAACTACCGAGGATGAGAACAACTCTCCTAATAATCGATCGATTAATGAATTTAATTGTGTTATACTGCCAAATACTCAACAACAAATCGAAATGCTACCCGCAGAAGTACCAGTGTCAAATGATCCGCTAAATTACAGTAATAATAGTGTTTTATCATCGAACAGTGATCATTGTAAGTTACAAAAAAAAAAAAATTAACATCAGCAAGTTTTTAAACGTAACATGTTTCTTTAACAGATGAAGTTGAATCCTTGGGCGAACTAATCGTACTACCACACATCAAAACCGAACCATTGGATAATTTACTATTCTATGAAGATGAAAATAGTATCATGCAATGTACTCCTTGTGCCGATGAAATTGTCGATTTAGATGACTCGAGATCACAGGCTTCTCAAAATCTACCACCCTCTCAGATTGAATTTGAAAATACAATGCCAGAATTTGTATTATCTGATGATAATATAATGAATTTGGCACAATGTTTACCAAGTTCGATTGAATCTAATGATGCCACGGCATGTACTCAACAGTTTATGCAAGAGCAGCCAAACACACCAACTCCAATAATACAATTGCCAGATGTTAGCTTGAGAAGCAGTGGTGAGAATGAGATTCATAAACTAGTATTAGAAAATCAGCAGCAGAAACAGAAATTTACGACTAAGGAACCACAACAAACAAATACAGAACAATTCGAATTGATACAGAATTTATGTGAGGCATCTTTGTCTTCTGTGCAAAGTTTTATTACATACCCAGAGGCTCAATGTTTTCCCAGTACTTTTGAGGACACACAAACTTATAGTGAAAATTTAAGTGCAAATCCAGCAACTACTCCGTTACAGCAAGATGTGATTGGGACAATAACCAGCGAAAATGTTAATGTTGCAACAACAGAAACTAGTAGTGCAAATTCTTCAACTGCTAAACAACTCTCAAATATTAACACTGCAGCATTACCCTTAAGACGGGGCATAGCAAAAACCTATGCTAGAGTAAAAATTCCTAAAAATGTCGCAAAAGTTAGACCATTAAAAAATTCAGATTTTGTACCACAAATTCAACACAATACACGTCCTTTGCTTACGACAACAGTATTTCCAACTAGCAGCAGCAATAAAGAATTGCATCCAACAACAGCTACACATATCTTGGAACAATCCCCCACTATTACTTTAACACCCCCTGAGAACAATTCAGTTACAAACGAGCAAACAGTTCAAGATTCTAGTTTACAAATTAAACTGCAACCTTTGGGTACCCAAATCTATATTTCCCAAGAATTAAATAGAAATTGTTCTGTTTTCAATAACAGCTCACTGTTGAGAATTGTTGACCATAACTATCACCAACAAAGTCTAACACACAGTGAGGAAACAGTAGAAAATTCCCAAACAGCTGGAAAAAGCAGTAATACAGATCAAGAACCTGCTGAGAGAGTTACACACAGAAGCTCCATGTCTGCAAATAAAAACATCCAGCCAACCAGTACGCAAAATCCGCTAAAAATTACCACCACCACCACGAATGTAACAAATTGTCAAGCCTCTACAAGAAAAGTTACTCGTAGAACTAGTATATACAAAGATTCTAATGATAAGGTAAATAATCTTCCTTTAATTCCTCCTCATACTAACAATCTAGTTGCCACTATAGCGCCTACCATACATCGCCATCAACCCTATAGTATGGTACGCAAACTTTCTATCTATCGCCAACTCATTAACTTTCACTATTTCAAAGAACTTACACCCCAACACATTAGCAAATATCTATTGCCTAGTTTGGAGTTTGGTAAATCCTATACAGAGGCTACAGTAGTTTGTGAACATTTAAAAACTCGCATATCCAATAGATCCATATCAGCCATATTTGCTTTCTGGCCACAAAACATACAACGGGATTTTCTTTTGGTTTTGAGTGATCTTAAAGAATTCCATTATGTGGCCTTTGAATGTGCCTCTGTGCAAAAACATCAGGATTTAAGAACACGCATTCTATTTTGGCTGCTGAATACAGCTCCCTTATTTGCTCTGTGTCAATTTATTTACGAAGCAAATAATGCAGAATTCGCCCATTGTGAAAGCATTAAGAATAGTAATAATCCCAGTTATAAACGAAGACCTTTTAAATGTGTAACCAATGCGTTGAGTAAAAATGTTTTGGAGAAACTTAAGAATATGAAAAGGGATAGTGAAATGCAATAATTTCAATGTTAAATAAATTATAGAAATCTCTCGAGTGGATTTACACATTTTAGTTCGAAAATGTTTTTTGTGGTCTGTACCAAGATACAAAATAAAATGTTTTATATTTCGCTCTTTTATCCTTTGATTCAAAAGTAGATCTGATCTAACACACTTTTCTTTGAAACAACAGCGAGGAGCACAATATTATCAGGCATGTTCTGAAATCACGGTGATTTTAAATCACGAACGATTTTGAAATCACGGGAGGAATATTTTGGTGTTCTGAAAATCACGAGATTTTTAAGTAGTGATTTTGATTGTTCTAAATCACAAGCTAACAGCTGATTTTCTTTGTGTTTACTACTAAAAAGTAAAAGTAAATCACGAAAAATGTAAACAAATCTAAAAAAATATTCCGCAAAAAATACAACGTCTTACTAAATTTGTAAATTTTAAGTTTTTTCTGTGTAAATAGTTTGTTTTATTTCAAAAACAAATAAAGAAGAAATGATTTTAAGTGTATGTGATAATTTTATTACAGAGTTCAAGGAAAAATACTTAAAAACTCTAATGGCTAAATTCACAGTCTTTAGTTAGCTAATGGCAAAGGCTTAACTAATGATTCTTTATTCACAATGCTTAGTTTGCCATTAGTTAAACCCACAAACGTCGTTGGTTAACTATTGATCAAATAACAGCTGTTGCTATGAAAATAAAATTTACAATTGTTTTCGGCGACAAATTGTAAATATGTCTTACGAATTTGAATAATGGCTAAAATCACAGTCTTAATAGTAATAGTTAAACAATAGTTAGTATTTTAGTTTACCAATGGTTAATTAATGACCGAGAATTCGGCCTTTAGTGATTTGAAATCATTAGGCTGTTAGATGACCGGTTCTAAATCACGAGATTTCAATAATTTTTGTGCAAAGAACACCTTTTCAGTGATTTCAAATCACTTTACGAAAAAATGATTTTAAGAACATGCCTGTATGTACGAATGATATAGCAACACTGCGAATGCAAAAATGTATGTGTTTTTGTTATTGTATTGTTATGAGTTTTTACATTTGCAATTAATACTGAACACTGCTAGTGTTTGCAAAGAACACTTATTATTCTTATTTCTAACGTTTTAATTTCGCCAAATTGAAAAGAGAGAGTGGTTCAAACGCTATACACATAAAAAAACTAAATACTGAACTGAATATTGTATGCCTGTATATTTTGTTCATGGATTTTGAAATTTTGCAAGATTATAGCTTAGTATCTGGTTTTTCAATAAGAGCGCTACCAAAGATTTTTTAAATAAAACAAAAACTGTTTCGGATATCAATAAAATTCTTTATTCCTGTGAATGTATGGAACTCGATTTCTTTTGCATGGCCACCACGGGCACACTTGCAGAAGTCCAGACGCTGAACATAATTTTCGACGGTTTTCGATATTCGTACGAAGTTCATCAATCGTCGCTGGCTTGTTGGCATAGACCATAGAGTTGACGTAGCTCCACAGGAAATAGTCTAACGGCGACAAATCGCACGACCGAGGCGGCCAATCGACTGGACCATTTCGTGAGATAACACGTTCTCCAAACTTGGTTTTCAATAAATTGATTGTGACATTCGCTGTGTGGCCGTCCTGTTGGAACCACATGTCCTCCAAGTTCATATCATCCAATTGGGCCCAAAAATATTCTGTTATCATTGAACGGTAGCGATTCCCATTCACAGTAACGTGCCAATCTTGATCATCACGGAAGAAGTACGGTCCAATGACGCCGCCGGCCCATAAACCGCACCAAACCGTATTTTTTCGGAATGCAATGATGACTCATGGAGTACGTGTGGATTGCTGTCTGAACAATAACGCATATTTTGCTTATTGACGAAGCCATTCAGCCAGAAATGAGCCTTATCGCTGAAGATGATTTGTCGATGAAAATCTGAATCATTTTCAAGTTGTTGCTCAGCCCAATTCACGAACATACGACGCTTCTGGTGGTCAAGCGTCTTCAGTTCTTGCGTCAATTTGATCTTGTAAGAATGTAGGCCAAGATCTTTTCACAAAATTCGCCACAACGACGTCACAGAGATGCCCAACACTTGAGAACGACGTGTGAGAGACACATTTGGGCTTTCTTCAACTGAAGCCTCAACGGCAGCAATATTCTCGGCACTACGGGCACTTCTTTGTCTCACTGGCACGGGAACATTTTGTACTGTGCCTGTGGATTCAAATTTTTCCACTAGAAGCTAATTTTTGATCTGGTAGGACGATTATGACGACCATAAATTGGACGTAGCGCTCTTAACGTTGAGGCCACTGACTCCGAATTTCGGTAGTAAATTTTAATAATTTCGACTCGTTGTTGGCTCGTATATCTTTCCATCATGAGATGGTAAATCTTACTGAAGAGAAATGTCAAAAGAGCGGCAAAAAATATTGCGTCGTTTGCTGTCCCTATCGGTCTACTTTTGTAGTGTCCCTGTTTAAAAACGCTTTACTTAACAACATTTTTCACTATAATACATTTAATAAATAAAGGCACTAATAAACTCAATAATAAAGGTATTATTATTAATAATAATAATTAAAATAAACTGTTATTTATTTATTAACATTTTTGTTATATACATATATTAAATTTAGATAAGTATTAATGAAGTAGGTACATATATAGAAAATTTGCTTAATAAAATCTGTTGAACTAATACAAATACTTTTTGTTTATTTTTTTTTGTTTCATTTCAGAATTTTTGTGTACGTAATAGAAAAAACTAAATTATATTATATTTAAATGTTTTTATTATTTTTGTATTTACAAAATCAATTAAATAAATTTATTAAAATACAACCTATTAACATACATGATTTTTTCCTAAATACCTTTTGTTGTTTCTTTTTCACATTAACATGATGATTATAATAAATGTCAATAAGTATAGTATTAGTAACACACCAGTTTCGAGTTAAATATTAATAATAGAAAGAATTTATATTCACCGTTATGATTTATTATAAAACTATTTAATATACTTGTTGATTTAAAAAAAAAAAAATTTTTTTTATTTCTAACGATTTTTTGAAATTTGTTTTCATTACATTTTGTTTATTGATTTTTATTTTTCATAATTATTTATTTATTTGCAACACCCTGTTTTGTGGTGTAAACAAAACTAAAAAGAGAATTGATAAGGTGGTGTCAACAGAACAACTTTTACTTCATAGTGTTGCCAGTAAAAAGAAATATATTTATTTATATAACTCGCTTATTTTTAACTTTTTAAGAAAATTAAATCATAAATAAAAATAACAAATTTGATCCAAATTTTTATATAAAAACTCTTTG
This sequence comes from Bellardia bayeri, assembly GCA_950370525.1. Lineage (NCBI taxonomy): Eukaryota > Metazoa > Arthropoda > Insecta > Diptera > Calliphoridae > Bellardia > Bellardia bayeri. The sequence goes on along the minus strand of OX493268.1, from coordinate 85,306,281 downwards.
TTGAAAAAAATAATAGGGCTACCACTTCCTTATAAAATAAATGTTCTAAACTTTTAATAAACATGATATTTTGTTCACAGCTTCAGTGACATTCTTTTAAATACGTCGTATTTACATAATGTTTACCTAAAATAATGTAATATATGAAAACGTATTAAAAATTATAATAAAAATAAAGCTAATATTTTACAATCATATATAAACTATTGAAAATAAGAATGGAATTATAAAACATCAACTTAACTCGATGACAAATTATATAAATGACGCCTTTAAGTTTTAAATTGCCTATGGTCATCATCTAGTCCAATAATAAGATAAATAAAATTCACATTCGAAAAATATGTATTCTGAATGAAAAAAAGATTTTAAAAAGTTTGGAATTAGTCAAAATTATTAGCATAATATCATGGGATGATAAAACTGAGTATAATTTGTATGAATCTGAGGAAAGTCTTTTCTAAAACACCAAACAAAATAATAAATTTTAAACAAAATAAACGAAAAACTGGTTTTAATATTTGTATTATTCCAATTTTCTAAAATTTAAAATAAAATAATCATTAAAATTTATTTATACATCATAAAATTCATGATTTCACTGCACGAAATTTACATCTAACCTATGAGAAAAAAAACAGAATATATAAAAAAATAGTCTAGCAACACTGATTTTCTATATATTTCATCCAGCTGATTTTGACAGATCTTTGTTTGTTTGTTAAATTGCCATCATCTTGTGAAGACGACAAAAAAACAGCAGTCAGCAGATTTGTCATAAGCATTTTGTTTGTTTTGATTGCATTTTTTATTTATTATCAGTTGCAATTTACGTCTGCTACTAACATTAAACCATAGGAAAAAAGAATTGCTCTAATTCAATTTAAATAAATCTTCTACAACAACAATGGAAAGTGAAAATAATATTGTACAATTTGCCCCCGTGCAATCGTTTGTTAGTCCAACATTTTGGCATAAATTGGCTGAGATTAAGTTGGATTTGGATCGTTTAAGTGATAAACCCAAACCTATTTATGGTTATTATACCAATCGTCATGCTAAATCATGTTTAATGGAAGTTGATTATAGTGCTTTTAATAGGTGAGTGATATTTTGTTGTATGAAGTATTTGTTCATGACGATGCTAGAGAAATTGCTATAAGGATAATGGAGTGAGTGAGGGTGCGGCTTTCTATACAAAACAAAGAAAGTTATTTATTTGACCTTTAAAGGGGAAGAACATCTATAGTAACATATATGTACATACATATGTATGTATGTTTTATAGAATTTATATTGATTGAAATTAATTACCAATAATCAGATACCGAAAATAATTCGTCCATATAATCTAAAATCAAAATAGTGATTTATATTTTGTTATCAAAACTAAATCACTCAAAATAACTGTTATAAAATAATTTTTGTTTACATGGTTTGGTGTGGCCTTTATTAGTTTTTGTTGTTTTTTAACGCTTTAGTAGGAGACAAACTACATACATACATATGTATGTATTTAAATTATGGTTGATCTAAATAACTGTTAACGTTATTTCTCTTTTATTTACATACTACCTATAAGCTTTTTTTTATGCATTTTTAACAAATTGTAAAAAGAATATGTTGAATATGAACTAAAACAGTGCCGATATTAATCAAAAAGTAACAAAAAAAGCGAATTTCATATTCAAATTTTGTTGATTCGCATTCAGTGAACTTTTGCCATTTATTTTTAAAGTTCGACATTCAGTTATCTACCGGATTATTTCGGATATATGGGATCAGGATGCTAATTTGTGTTATGTTGAAAATCGGCTTCACATTTAAGGGTTTCTATTATTAGCAAATTATTTAAAAAATAGTAAACAAATAAAAAATCGGTACTGAGTGAAAGAACTAAATTGGTTCATGTTTTAATTTATTTTTTGATGTGCATTACTATTCAATATCTATTAGTAAATCTAAATTCATTGAAGTCAGTAGAAAAATTTCTTACTATTCCAATAAACAATGAATTCACAATTTTTAAAAGCGTTAATTGACGCAATTAAATATGTAGGTATTTTTAATAAAAAAAAAATCACTTTAGTAATTTTATTATACCTAGGTAGGTAGGTACCTACATAGTTTAGAAACATTTTTTATTTACATACCTATTTGCACATAGGTATTATTAATTGGAAATATTATTTGCTTTTTTGGAATATCGTTTCATGAGTTTATCCTTTAAAAGAATTTCTTTCCGTTAAAATATGAAATCAAAAAATAACTTGATGTGAAAGAAATGTAGAACAACAAACAAGTTAAGTTTAAGTTTTTTTTATTTAAGTCTTCTTCTTTTTAGATAACATTGAATAATGAAACGAATAGAATAACAACAAGTCTTAAAGCTATAGTTGTCTTACTCTAATATTTAAGTGAGTGTATAACGCTACTTTGCTAAAATAAAAGGTACATATGTAGATGTAAAATTGTACAAAATTGAAAGTATGACAAGGCTTACTTCCGGCCTTTAAAGTCGCGAACAGAGCAGATGTCTGTGTATAATCTAAAACTAAATAACAAATGATCTGTTAATAACATAGCAAACATATTCGGAATACAGTAAATGTAAATTTAAGTAAATATGAAATACCTACGTACATACATATGTACATATAACAGATATGAATGAACATTCAGGTATGTACTTATAATTATAAATTCAAAAAAAAATATCACATTGAATAGAGCTGAGCTCTTCTTAACTAAACTATTTGATTATTTGTAAAATCTTAATTTTCATTTTCAACCCCTGTGGTTGTTGGAGGCCGCTCTCAAATAAAATGAGGGAGGGTTTAGTGGTCCTTGATCGTTGTCAGAGACTTCATTTAAAATTTCAATAGGGGAAAGGTAAGTAGATCCGGACCACTTAGTATCCTTTTCCATCTCATATGTTTCTCTTACTAGTGTGTTGCTGTGGGTTTCAATTCGTCTAACAAATTTCGTTTGCAACATCAAGGCGTATCTACGAATGGAATTATAGCCGCTTTTCAAAATTCTTGACTATGCATTTTCTTAGGATTTTGCGTTCAAATATCTCCAAATGCTCGCACACTATAGGAGATATAGTAAACCGGATTGGGAATTCGTAACAGAGCACTGATCTAATAGCAACCTTGTACAGCAAAACTTTAGTGTTTTTTGGTAAATAGATGTTATTTAACAGCATTTCAAACATTCCGGAAATTCATTTCGTTTTTTGCAAATTGTTCTCCCAGATTTTTATTGAATTCTTAAATGGTATATTTATGCCATCCAATATTAGTTGAAGAGATTTGCTCTCCGGCACTACATATCTAAAGCATATGGCTTCAGATTTGGCAGCATTTATTTTAATGCCCCATTTTTTAAAAAGTGCTAATTTCTCCAAGATGGAATGCAGCTTTGTGCAATGGAGAATTATTGTGCGCATAAACCAAGCAGTCATCAGCATATAGTCCCCAATTTGGTGTGGGAAATTATGTAAGAAGATGTTGAACAAGAAAGGAGCCAAGATGCTACCCTGGGGTACCCCACTTTTCACAGGACCACGCTCAGAGACAGTGTCTTTGATTTGCACTCCAAATTTTCTATTGGTGAAGTAGCTGCGAAATATTTTAATTATGAATGGATCAACACCAAGGTCTATCAATTTATAGATTATTCCATTGAGGTAAGCGGAATCAAAAGCCTTTTCGATGTCTAAAGATATAGCCACTGTGGATTTTTATTTCTAAAGTTAGATATCGTATCATTGTGAAATATGAACAATGCAAGTTGCGTTGAATGACTTTTCATGAATCCAAATTGGAATTCTGGAATGGGCTCGTAACCGAATTTGTTTTCCAATTTTTCTTTCAAAATATGTTCGAATAATTTACCTATGTTGGATAGCAAGGATATTGGACGAAACTCATCAGGCTTATTACTGTCTCGTTTCTTTTTGATCGGCAATATTTTTGCCTTTTTTTTAGAAGTCTCAAGAGTTCTTCTTTTGCTTCATTTTTTGATATGTTTTTGAAATTTGCTAAGAAGTTGGATATTTGTTGTTCCAATGGCAATTCCTCAGGTACCAAGGAGATTTTAGTAAGTTGTAAAAATTCATCTATTATTGATGGCTTTTGTGGATGGGATTGAGATGCATGAGATGTATTTTTTATAAGATGGACAACCTCGCCAGTTTGCTGGATGTCCTCTATCCCCGCAATTAACACAATGTGGTGGGGAAGATTTCAATTGTATGTGTTGACATTCACCCGGCAGATGCTTTTTGTCGCATTTTACACATCGACGCTGGCACCTATGGCATTGAACCTCCTTTTCCATTCTTTTTGGGACCTCCCATGAAATATGGTGTTGTAAACTGCGTGACTTTAGAAATAACCTCCGGAGCTAATTTGTCCAAAGCAATTTTAACTTCATTAATTTCTGTAGCATAGTAGAGGCCTCTCAAAACAAACGAGACATGTTTTAATTCCTTGGGCGTGTACGAGTAGGAATGTATATTTTTTTCCTTTAGTAGAGCCATCATTTCTGCGTGCACCGAAACATCAGAAAGATACAGCTTGCTCTTATGTTTGTTGACATTTTTTATTTTAAAATTTATTTTCGGTGTTTTTGCCTCTAGTTGGTGGACTAATCGTTTAATGTTGACATCAAACATAAAATGGGGGGACAAAATGATCCGGAGATATTCCGGGTTGCTTAGTTTTCAACATTCCTTGGTGTTGCTTTGTCATCTAAAATCTCTATTTCCAATCCATATCTATTATCTCCCAGATGAGTGTACATATGTTGCTGGTAAAGTTCCATCAGTTCGCTTACGTTGGTTTAATGATTGTTGATATTCAATAGACGCTTGGCCATCAGTCGGAATATTGTCTTCCGTATCGACCACATCCATGGCCGGAGAGAAAATTTGGCACCACTTTCCCGGTATTCAATATGATTTCTTCTTTCCCCTATGATTGGATAAATTCAGGCGACTTCTATCAGGCGACTTCTAACTGGTGACTTCTATCAGGCGCTCTCACACCACCACACAACAAAATGAAAAAAATTCGTTTCGTACCGATTTGTTGGATTTTTGCAATAGATTACATATTTTGTTGCCGTAAATTTCAAGCATATATAACTAATTAATGTGATTCTTTCCAATATTTATTTTATTCAAAAATGCTATAAATTCAGAAACAAACCAGCAAAATACTTTTTCGCTTCTTCTTTCTTGCTGTTATTCCTCGGTGAAGGCAAGAAACAATTAATAAATATTACATACTCGTATTTATAAGTATATATGTATGTACATACATATACATATATATATACGTAGCTATTTGATTTTAATTAAAGCCAAATTATAATCATTTTTTAGCAGACATTTACGGATTTTTTTATTGAATACAAAAAACTTGACATTTTGATTGTAATTAATATTATTTAGTCTTAGTTATTTGCGCAAGAGAGTTTAACTCGTATCTAGAGATGGGAAATTTTAACACTATGCCACACAATTACATCATCGCTTTCTATATCTATTAAAATGGGTTTAGAAAGTAAAGATGCAACTTCAACGCAAAGAGGATTATTCTTTAAAAATTTAGTAATAGAAATAGATGATAAGGCATCATGCCAATCGTTAAAAGAATTTTTATTGATATTAATTGGAGGCTAGATTGCAAGTAATGTTGAAAAGATGCAATAGGACAGGACATTGTTCTTAAAATAATTTGCAGTTTCGTTATTAAAAATTCATTTGATGAACTCATTTTAGGTTTTGGTGCATCCAACAATAAATGTATTACGGATTTGATTTTATCTTTGACATTTTTTTTATGATTACAAGTGTACTAACATCGTGTTCACAACTTTATATGGAATTATACCTATAAAATAGGCTCTCAATACTAGTTGTCTGATTAAAATGATTACTTTTATTTCCCAACAAAAATCGATATTTTATATGGAATTATAAGATAGGCTCTAGATTCTTTAATAGTATCTAAATTGAAAACGAAGAATAATCATAAGACATAAGTATATGTAGTTGATCGAAACAATGGTTCATCCAGAGCCAAAATGGATTATTAGATACTATAATTTTTAAATTTTTATAATTTTTAAATTTTTATAATTTTTAGTGAGTTCACCCCACCGAAATATTGCTTCAAATCTCATGGTACTATCTACAATAAAAACACCATTGAAGAGTTTAAAAACTGTGATAAAAACGCCGTATTAAAAGGAGAAGGCATCAAACTGTTGAAGCTTTTTCAAGATGAAGCCACTGTAGATGATCCCAGTTTATTGGCTAGATTTTGCATACTATCGTTTGCGGTTAGTTGAAATCTACAATAATTTGAAAAAAAAAATTTATTAAAAAATGCTTATTTTAATTGTAGGATCTTAAAAACCACAACTTCTACTATTGGTTTGCATTTCCCTGTCCGTTAACCACAACATTGACATTGGAAAAGCCAGCCTCAAAACTGGTAGATGTTCGAGAAAAATTTGATCTTATACAAGAGACATTGAAATTATGCCCCAATGGAGTATTGCAAAATTTGTTTGTGTTGCAGGCATCGGCAGAAAATAAGAAATTTTATACTTTAAAGGACTTTATAAATAATTTTAAAACTATAGAAGAGTTGCCGTTGGAAGAAATGTATTTTTGTTTTCCCGACAACAGTGAGTATGTGCATCCCTCCTGGTTAATGAGAGTATATGCAGCGTTTTTATATTACAAGTGGTAGGTTCTATATAACTTTAATATTTGGAATATCTTATCATTAAAAAAAAAAATCTTATCTTTTCAAGTGCTTTTCTGATGGGTAATAGTGTAAAATTTCTGGGTTTACGCTATGGCAATCATATGAACATTGGTTTCAGTTTTATATGGCATATTAAACAATCCGAATTATTGGATCTTGAAGATATGGGCAAAATCAAATTTGTAGGCTGGGAACTGAATAAAAATCAAAAGCCTCAGCCTCGCATGGTTTCCATGAGGGATACCATGGATGCTCAAGTGTAAGCTTTAAAAAACAGATAGTTAAATTCTGTAAATTTAAATTATATTTTTAAATTACTTTAACTAGACTAACCGATAATTCCATTAATTTAAATTTGAAACTGATGAAATGGCGTTTATTGCCTGATTTAAATTTGGACGTTATTAAAAACACCAAATGTTTGCTGTTTGGTGCCGGCACCTTAGGTTGTGCTGTGGCCAGAATGTTATTGGTAAATGTGTAAGGTTTTCATTAAAAAAAATACTTTTTCTAATGTAGTTTTGTTTGTTCAGGGTTGGGGATTTAAGTATGTAACATTTGTGGACAATGGAAAAGTCGGTTTAGCCAATCCTGTACGCCAATATCTATACACTTTCGAGGATGCTGTTAAGGGAAATATCAAGAAGGCTGATGCTGCTGCCGATTGTTTAAAGAAAATAAATCCATCCACTGTAAGTTGTATCATATATTTATTGTTGATTACTTTTTGAATTTAGAATTTATGTATATAATGAAATGTGGAAAACATAAAATACGGTTGTAGTATCACTCAGGAAAATACATAAGTAAAATCTTATGTAGCTATTGAATGCTAATATTAGAGCCGTCTTTCTGGCAATATAAAGATTATGAACAAAACAAATATATCTAACTTAATATAACAGGTTTCAGCCGGTCACGTTATGGAAATACCAATGCCTGGCCACACTGTTGGCGACTCTCTGAAGCAGCAAACCGAAAAGGACTTGGATAAATTAAAGGAGTTGGTGAAAGAACATGACGTTATATTTTTATTAACAGATTCCCGGGAAAGTCGTTGGTTGCCTACTCTACTGGGAGCAGCAAATGAAAAGGTAATCTCTATAAATTCCAAATATTATAATGGGTCATTAAGTTGACTAAATAAAAAATTCAAACTATTTGTAACTTGTTAACCTAGACATAAATACTCTTATTTTTCTCTCCCTCTCTCTCCTTCTCCAGATTGTCATTAATTCTGCTTTAGGTTTTGACAGTTATTTAGTACAACGCCATGGTTCAGCCCGGAAACAAAACAACCTTGCTGCATCAACTCAAATCGAAGTAGATAATCTAAAATGCATTCCAGGACATAAATTGGGTTGTTATTTTTGTAATGATGTCACGGCGCCAGGAAATGTAAGTTTATTTTTTTTATTATTTTCTTTATAAGAAATTACTTAAATACAAAAATAATTAAACGGCATACAATTAATCATAATAATTATACATATATGAAAAGGCTATAACTGAAATTTAGGCACATTCATAATCAAATCTTGAATACTTTTCGAAACTTGTACACAAGGCATCACCCATTTGTATGTGATCCACACCAGTGACATGCATATGCAGACCATTTATGCAGGTCACCTTAAAACCCACAAGATTTTGTAAAACATTTGGCAGACGATAGGCATAACTGCAGAAATTATAACCATCAACGGCAGTCAAGAATTCTTTCTCTGTAAAGGCTATAGCCAGTTTAAATTGTTGATTCAACACAAATGGAAAACCGCCATGGCGTTCCTCGGGACCAAATCTATAAAAAAAAGTAAACAAAAACTCATCTTAAACTATTAGATTTAAAAATTGACATATTTCTGTACTTACTCGAAACTCTTATTATGACTATTACGCACCACCACCTTCTGATCAAATCTTACACTAAAATGAAAATCTTCCCGTTTAGTGTCCGACTCCATAAACTTTATAATGAATTGTCCCTTCTTGTTGTCAAAACAACGTGCTGTTATAACAATAACATGACCAGGACTAAATAATATTGGTGCATCATTACTGAAGGCCTTAAAATAATCCGATGTATGTATGGCAGGCCAGGGATTTGGAAATACAGTACGGTGATCTATTTGTTTTATAACTTGTATTTGATCGCGCAATTCTAACGATCTTAACGATTCCAATGGCAAACGATATTTAAATGTACAATACGGGCGGCTATTAATTGAAATGTGAAACTTCTCCTCGCATGCCAATATATAGACCATGAAAAAGTCACCCGATGTTATGGGATTTGGTAAAGAGTAGTTGTCAATATTTTTGATTTCCTCTTCACCCCACACACCGTTGACACGGGCATTTCTCACAATGCAATCGTCTCGAAAATACACGGTTAAGCGCAAACCAATATTTGCATTGGGATTAATGGTCGATTTGGCAGTAGCCAAAGTTAAATTGAATCTGTAATATGTTGGTAAAATAAGTAAGTGAGATTAATGGATTGAAAGAAGATCTTTAGTAAATATTTATGTGCGATTGAATACTTTTGCACCACAAAATGATACTCATTTAAGTAGGAATGTAGCTTCTTTAAATTATTTGTTGTTATCATCGCGTAAAAATATTTCTCTGGGATCAGACCTGTTACCCATATCGCTTCTTTGACGGTTTTATTATTTATGGACGCTGAACATCAACCAAAAGGCTTAAGAAAATTTACTGACCGAAAATTTATTAACCGGTTCCCTTCAACAAATGGAATGGAAAAAATTGACAGGTTGTAGTGCTCGTCCGGAATTGGGTCGAGTGATCCCAGTATTAAAACCAGGAAAACCGCGAGTTAGGGACAAACGTACAGGCCGATTTCCCTCTATCGAAGGCAACCAAATGTCTACTCCTCCACTAACTAACACGTCAAATACTAACAGCTTATTACCAGCAAGTATTCCGAAATATGTTCAGCACCACTGCATCATTATGCTAGTCACTCGGATTCCACAGGGAGACACTTTGAACGGACTATCCTAGTAACACTTGACTTCGACACTGTTAACCACGCCACGTTGTTGGGATGTCCTGCACAACAACACGAAGAAATGGATGCTCAAAACTCCGTATGCTCACTCAGGGTTATTATGTCACCTCTCCTATTTAACAGTATCACAGTATGTAGAAATCGTGTGCAGGATATAAGGGAATATTACAGAAAATTATGGACCAATCAATAGATCACACATAGTTGAAACATAGGACAAAATTTTATATTATAATTTATTAAATATAAATATATAGAACATTTTTATATAAATATTAAAAGTGATCTCATTGCTTGAAAAAGAAATTAATATTTAATATTTAATATTTAAAAAGGTCGAATAAAAGAATTAAATAATGTCATGTTTACTAGTAAAGTTGATTTATGTCGATTTATTGATTTACGAGTATGTTTATTGATTGAGTTTTTCAAAAATAACTGAAGGCAGTCTTCAGTTCTTCGCTATTTATTTTACCTGAACCAATTATTTTAAAAATTTAATTGAAATTTAGATCCTTATGTGGAATTTGGATTTTTTCTCTATTTTTTTACCCAACATTTACATACATTGAAACAACTAGCTTCACCCGGACTATTCAGAAAGTTCTAAATAAAAGGTTATAGAATTCAGACAATTCTGTTACTAGTTTCAATTTTATTACGATTATTGTACGCCCACTCCTTTGAAGTATTATATAGATATGTACATATGTCTGTACGTGTTTCAATTGTTCCCTAATATTACATTAGCAATTTACTAGCACTAATCATTGAAAAGGGGTAACATTTTGAAATTACTCACTACATTTAGAGGTCTTATCACAAATTCTAATCAATGAGATTTGCAAGTCTTTATTTGTCGTTAGTTCTTACCGTGAAGCTCCATCGATAGTTTTTGCAACAATTTCCAAAGCATGCCCGAATTCCAAATGATGAGCCAAATTGCCAGCAAATTCCGTCAACATTTTTTTATTTTATATACCTATGTATATGTACCTACCTATGTATGTTTTTTTCTTTTAGGGCACTGCTACACGTTCAATAAATATCGTGATATTGAACGTGTAGCATGAAATATTGGTGGATCGCGATCCATATCGCAGAATGGCCTAAAATATGAAATTCAGATCGCGGATCGTGGATCTCGTGATAAATATTGAACGTGTAGCATTTTCAGTCAGTAAAAAGTGACAAATAATAATAATTGTGTCCATTAAACTTAAGTGCGTATATTTTTTCCGATCCTGCAACCACTTTTTGCTCCAAATTTTTCTTTCCGCTTTTTTCTTCAATGAAAAAGCAAGCAAAATAGCTAAACAGGGTTTCTTTTGGTTTTCTCGCGACATTGATAAACGACCCGCACAAAAATAACATAAATACTTTAAAATGGATCGCGATCCAAATATCACGATATTTATTGAACGTGTAGCAGTGCCCTTAAATTTCCACTACTAGGTAGGTATCTATCTATTTAACTATATTATAATAACAAATTCACACAATATCTTCAATCAATTTGTTGTGTTAGTAATTAATTTATGAATCCATTCAGCATTTAATTTACACTTTGTTCTCGAATTGTTTTTTTAAATGTAATCACCACACTTGATAACAATCAACCGGCACAATATTTTAAGTTATTTCTCTGTTTCTTTCATACGATTCAATGTTGAACACGAAAGTCTAAAACACAACTAAAATTTTTAGTTAAGAAATATTAGTGTTTTTCTTTTAGTGTTGTTTGTTGTCCTACTAATTCCGTTCTACCGTAGGTTTAAACCTCCCTCCGCCCAGATATCAATATTTAATTATTTGTTGTATTTTTTGCACTATAGGTATTTATGTTTTTATATTTGTTGTTGTCGTCGTGTTATCAGCTCTAGTAGAATAAACAGTTTTGTATTTTATCTAATCGCTTCATGTCACAAAAAAGGAAAAAAAAACAAAAAAGAAAATGAAAAATAAAAGTTAGATATTTTACTTTATATGTACATATGTAGGTATGAGCGTAAACATTAACAGAGAAAATATGATATTGGATATTATTCTTAACACAAATCTGATGATATTCCTAACACAATTGTTTTCTATTTTTTTTAATGTGAAACCGAAATGTTTGTCGTTTTTAAGTTTTTTCTTTGTTGAATGCAGTTTTATTTGCATTCATTTTAGTATTAAGACAGGAAATTTAATTATTAAATACACATTTATTCATTCCACTATTCTAAAGAGTTTTTTTTTACTCTCTATACTCTAACTACTATCTCTTGCCTTCTCTCAATTGGTCTATACAGAGTTGTGCAATAAAACTTTTTTGCGGGGGATTAAATGACGTCGTTGTTTATTTATATAAGTGTTATACATTTTGCTGTCATTTATTCTTAAGGTACGGTCACAATTGGCAAATATTTGCCGAAAAAGACGTAATCATTAAATAAAATATATTTGAATTAGTTTATTTATTAAAAAAAACTTCGCTTATTTAGGAAAGACACAACAAATATTTAGTTTTATTTAATTTGATTCTGTTTGATCTTGAAAAACTCTTGTAAGAGTACATTAACGTCCAAACAAATTTGTGCTAAAATAAGTGGTTACGTTTTTTTGTTTTTGAGTAAATATTTGCAGGTCACACTTTGCATACCTTTATATTCACCGAGTTGATTGAAATATAGTGCTCCAAAAAAATAAATATTATCGATGGAAACAACTGAAAATAAGTCGGCATTATGAATATATAATAAACATTTTAGTTGCATTTCCATAATTATTGAGTCATAGACTTACGTTTCGCCGGAGAAAACTGAAAATGTATATGTAAATATTTTAAATAAAAAGAAAAGAAAGTATAAGGACAGCCCTAATACCCTACACCGAGTATATGCTTTTAGAAATAGGCGATTTATGGTGGTTGTGACTAATTATGATCCGATCGCTATAAACTGAATACCAACATTTTTAATAGAGTGTTGTTCGTTAAAGTGATTTTCGTCAGTGAGACTTACATGAGATCTATGGCTTCTTATGGACCTATCATCATTAAATTGGGTTGAATTGTTTGTGTATACATATATGAAACATATGTATTTGTGTTAAATATTATTTGAATACCGAAATTTTTAAGAGAGTTGTGCTCTTTAAAGTGATTTCTCGGAAGGGGGCCTTATATGATAGCTATGGTCAATTATTTACCGATCTGCACAAAATTTGTAGATGTGTACAACTTATTTGTGGCGAAATTACGTGTATAAATCGAACATCATTTATGACCGATCCCAAAGGGGTAAAAATTAAATTTTTCAGTTTTTAGAAATTTCAAAATTCGCTTTACATTATTTAATAAAGAAGTCTAATAAGTGAAAATAGTTTTATTGTCTTGTTAAGCTTATGCGAGCTACTTGTTGGGCAACACTGTTTTTTCCATATGTGGCATTTGTTTACATTAATTGTGAGTGTTGCAATTGTTTACACTTAAAAAGCTTTCAAAAGCTATATCTGTGTCAGCCATGGAAAATAGAGATTTTGAAATGCTATTAAACGGAAATAGAAATAGTATTGTCTTAAGTTTGTTTAAAGAATTGGTTTCTTCGCACGTTATAAAGAAACATGTTAAAATAAAATGGAAACATTTTTTTCATTACAACTGTGTTTCTACGATAAAAATAAGTGAATATATTACATTACCAGCGAATTGTCCATCCCTGATCTGTATTTCACACAATAATATTGCCAACTACCTTTAAAGATTTTTACACGCATGTGGGTTTAATTCATCGGGTTACAATTAATCTTGGGCGTAATCGTTCATTTAGTGATCGTTAATTTTTTCAGTTCAAAAAAATGACCCTACAATAAGCAAGTATCAAAGAAGATAAACTTGAATGTATTGTATTAAATTTTAATGTATACACCACCATATGGGGAGGGTATATTGGATTTGTGCTGATTCAATATATATCGAGATATTTTTCGTATTACGTAGCAGTGCCCTATGACACCAAAGCATTTTTTCTTGTCGGTTTTAAAACCAATTCTGACAATATTGGTTTCTATGAAAACCCCTGAATATTTATATTCATAGACATCATGACACTAAATTTTTGAATGATCGGTCCACAATAGGTTATATCTCCCATATAACGCCCATTTCTGAAAAACTGTTTTTACATGTACTGGGTGTAGGGTATTATATGGTCGAGCTTGACTGACTATTCTTTCTTACTTGTTTTTGTTTGATATTAAGTTTAAAGAGTTTTTTTCTTAATCTTTTTAGTCTCTCAAAGATCGTACTCTTGATCAACAATGTACCGTTACACGTCCTGGTGTTTCAAATATAGCCGCCAGTTATGCTGTGGAATTATTAGTGTCTCTACTACATCATCCTCTAAAAGAGTTGGCGCCAGCTTATTATGCTGTTAGTGGAAATTTGAAATCTTCATCGGCTGCTGCAGCTGGAGATAAAACGCCCGAGGGAATTATGGGTATTTTACCACATTCTATTAGGGGTATGTTGAGTAGCTTTGAAAACATACTACCAGCATCAGAGAAATTTATGCAATGTATTGCTTGTTCAGAGGTTAGTTTGTTTGTTGAAATAAATTGTTCCTAATAAAACATTTAATTTTAAATGTAATTGTTTGTTTTTTGTCTGCACAGAAAGTTCTAAATGCTTTCCATGCCGAAGGCAATGAGTTTCTCTTTAAAGTATTCGAATCTGCTAAATATTTGGAAGATTTAACTGGTATTTCTGAATATAAGGATCTAAACAATGAGGTAAGTTTTTGAGTTTATATTTAGCAATTCAAATTTGTTTAATTTTACATTTTATTTTCTTGTAGATTATTGACTTCAACGATTCTGATTTAGAACTGTCGGATGAGTAAAAAAATAATTGCATGATCGGAACAAAACAGAGAAACAGCATTTATTATGTATTAAATCAAATCATTCTTCTTATTTATTATTTGCATATTTTTCTGTATATTTAGCATATTTTTTTAAATCACTCTCTGTTAGCTTTTAACGTTAAATGTGGCTTTAAATGTTTTATTAAAAAAAAAAAACACAAAAAATAAATGGCTTGTATTGCATGTATGTGTGTCATGAATATAATAGTTCATTTGTTTGATTAAATATAAATATGTATGGATGTATATTAATCTAACAGATATTCTAAAACTTTCTGAAACAAAAAACTCTTAAATCAGTCGTGAATTGTTAAGCGTTTCTATATACATATGTAGATCTACTGAGGATGTACTTGAAACTATGTGGGATAATTGTGCATATTGACTATGCTCTGCCAACAATATACCAATTTCAAAAGTTAAAGATGCCATCAAGAAAGTTTATTCGGTTCTCAATGAATTTTATTCCTGAAAAATACAAAATAAAAAAAAATCGTCTCAAGGACGATTGGATTGAATTTGCTTGAAATCGGTCCATTATTTCTCCTAGCTCCATACAAATGTCCTCTCTCAAACTCTTTTTATTGATCAGTCATAAATGTTTTATTTATTCACATATTCAAAAATTTCTCCACAAATTAGTTGTACATGAAGCTCAATCACACCTACAAATTTTGTGCAAATCGGTACTCAATTGACCATAGCTCCTATATAAGAAGGCCCACTTCCGAAAATAACTTTAAAAACATAAATTCTCTTAAAAATGTTGGTATCCATATACATATTCAACACGTATATGTTTCATATATACACAATTTCGGCCTAATTTTATGATGATGGGTTCAAATTAGTCATAGCTTAATAAAGTCCAGAAAAAAAGCGCACCGCGCACCAACTAAAGAATTTTTCGCACCAAAAATTTAAAAAAGCACCAAAAAATGGTGCGTAGTAGTGACGCACCAAGAAACGCTGCTGAATTTGCAACGGCCAACAACTTAAATATTTTTTTTTAATATTTAAACAAATCTAAAAAAAAAAAAATTCACATCTCCCCGACGGGGAATTGAACCCCGGTCTCCCGCGTGACAGGCGGGGATACTGACCACTATACTATCGAGGATGTTGAACTACGTTGGCTTAATTAGTAATAAAAGTATTAATTGATTACCGATTGTTATAAAGCTTTATTTCAAAAGCTTTTTTTAGCAGTGCTTTCGTAACAGTAAATAGTTTATATACTGTCTAAAATTTACTAAGGCGTTAGAAAACAAAATAATTTGTCACCACCCATGGTTTAAATTGCATTTTACTTCTATATATCATTAATAAATTTTAGTTTTGTATCTGCTATAATGCTCAATAAATCAATATCGATTTAAAATTTAATTTAATAGCATAGTTCTGTATAACGAGTGTATTCTCAGGTGAACGAGTGGTAGACGGGCGAGTACTCTGTGCAAATGAGTTTCTATAATACAGTCGTCTGACTGACGTTAGTTCCCTTGGTAATATTGAGTTGTTATATTGCATTATTGCCAAATTATTTAATTAGATATTTTGTTTACTTTTTTCCATGTTATTATTCAATATTTTAATTTTTTAGGGGCAACCCTAGAAACCAAAATAAGACCAGCTGTGTTTTATTTACAATACAAAAATAATTTATGTGAATTGAAATTGCTATGAATTTTTTAATTTTGTAATAAATTGAATGAAAAATGTTTCCATTTATCGCAATGAATATTGAAATTGAAAGTTAAGGTAGTGGACAACAGTTTATGCTGTAGAAATATACAAAATAATATAGGTATAAAATATTATTTTGTGATGCACACAAGAACTTATTTCTACTCGTCTGTTTTTGGCATTAGGACAATTGAAATTTCAATGTAGAAACCATAAAAAAAAGATAATCTTACGGTTTTCTCAAGAGAATTGACACTAGTGTTATAGAACCACAAAACTAATTTTTGTACTCATTTGGGCGAAAAATTTGAGTCACTCGTTATTTAGAAACATGCCATAATTAAATATGTACTAGGTATATATTCAAAAATAGTTCGAAAATTTGTTATATCTATTCATTAGTGAATTAATTTAAAATTGAACTTGTTCACAACGAAATTTATTCAGATTTATAATTAAAATTTTAAATGAAAATATAGCTATGTTTGTTTTCTTCATTTATGATTTTGGCATTAATCTGAATACGAGTATGGCTATATTCTTTGTATTAAGCTATATCGACTAACAGTCGATGTTAATCGGATAATTAATTTTAAGAAGAATGTAAAGATTCAATAAATTATTGTGTATAGAGCTCTTTATATGTTCCATATTAATTACTGTATCACCTTACAAATGTTTTCTCTTATTCCACCAAATGCGGTATTTATACCCTACACCACCATAGTGAGGAGGGTATATTGGATTTGTCCTGATGTTTGTAATGCCCAGAAATATTGGCCCAACACCCACATTAAAGTATACCGATCGACTTAGAATCACATTCTGAGTCTGAGGTATTGATTGCAACATATGACATATGTCGCGATGGAATATTACGCTTTCATGTCTGACCGCAAACGAATTAGTAGCTGCATTCATAGGGAAATGTTCTGATAAAATTTCAGCAGCTTATAATTGATAGGACCCTTTTGGTTACGGGCTTTACATACGATTTTTTACGTTTCGGCAAGTAATAATTCGTTGCAAATAAAATTTCCTCTTACATATAACGTTTAAGCAGCATTTAGGACATGCAAATTCGACTTTCAAGGACTCTCGGCTTCAACACATATGGTATCCAATTTTCTTGCTTTTGGATGAATGCTGCTGCTGAAATGTTTTCAAATTGCAGCTTTAGTAGCTCCCAATGATTTTACAATTCTCCAATTCCAAATAAATGCAAACAAATTCGACTTTTTCGATGCTTCGGTAATTGCAACAAATTTGACTTGAAAAACTATATTGTGGAAGAGAAGGATTTGTATACTTTGTCGAATTGTTCGCAGGCGAACTGTTCCCATGTTCGTTGTTTAGCCAATAACAACAACTTTATTGTAAAGTCTATCTTTTCCATGCGGGTTCTATTAAAAGACTTGTTACTTTCCCGCCTAAGATTCATTAGTTATATTTCAAAGCGGACAATACTCCCCAAAAGCTTATATTCTGTCCAGAGTAGGCAATTGTGAGTTCTCATTGATCAGATAGCCGAATCTTTGGCCAGTCAGTTATGTCTTTGTTTCTAAACATTGTGGTTTCAGAAGGTGATTGGTAATTCAAAGTGGTCCGAATCCCTAAAACATATGTACATATGTAATTGTAAAATTTTAATTTATTTAATAAATAAATTCTCTAAGCAATGAAATTCTCGAATCAATACAAATAAAATACTATGGAATTAAGCACAAACTTTCAAAAAAATAAATTCTCAATTCAATTTTCAAAATAAAATTAATTTGTATCTCTTATTATTCCATTAAAGAATTCATTACGAAATCGTTCATATATTTACTTCCCTACTTAGTTCTTCAAAACTATTGAATTCTATTGAATTGATAATTCACTCTTTATATAATTATTGCCTTATTGAATCATTTCATTAATTCGTTTTTTTTACTAAATTCATTTTGTAAATGATTAAAAAGGAAACAAATTGAATAAAGAGAATTTTGAATTAACAAAAATGTTCAAAGGTTTTTTTTTGTATATAAATTTGGTTAGCGGAAATTTTTTTTTTTTTTTTTAATTTTTGTTTTTATTTATTTTCCAATAATCCAGTACATTTTTGTTGACTCAGCGCCTTATAGGCATTGTTGATTAATCCCTCAAATTGCCAAGTTATCCCACGTTGGATTCAAGTAAATCCCAAGTCAACCTATACCTTCATATAGGAAGCTGGAACGCTTAAATCTTATATTAAAAAAAATTAGCATGTGACTAATACACAACTTCGGAAAACCGTAATACGGTACAGTTAGGCGATGCCAAGCATTAACCAATGCAAAAGTGAGATGCATATCTCTCGAAGGCGGCGAAAAAAGGACGGCCTGACTGACCTTAAGAGCTGAATTACGACCGAGTCCATTCAAAGGTGGAATGAATTTTATTACATATATCTTATTTGATTACATTATGAAATACATAATTCTACAATGAATGAATTACGAGTATATTCAAATTAAAGCCTTAGAATGAAGCTAACGAATTAGTTCTTGAATCTGCCTTTACTTCATATTTAAATAGTTAGTATACCTAAACCTTAAAAACTATTTCCTCTCAGTTGAGAGAGCCATACTCTGACGTCTCTTCAGTTGTTGAATAAATGAATTATGTACTTATTACATACTTTATAATTCTGAATTAAGATTTTAGTAAATTATTTAATGATTAATTAAAATTCAATCAATAAATTATATTAATTTTTATTAAATCCATAATTTGAAAAAGATTTGAACATTCATTCAACCTAATAAGTCTACTAAAAAAGAAATTATTAATTATTTTTGCTGCTGTTATTGTAGACCATTACTAATTCATTTATAGACTGATCTGCATAGATGAGTAGAGTAAGTGAATTAATATGAATGAGTGACTAAATAAGTTATTTGCTGAATCCATGGGGTTCGTAAACCCACAAAAACAATAATAAAACTCAGCCAAACACCTTTAAGGCAAAAACTCTTACATATATGTATGTACATATGTATGTACATTAATAAATATTTACAATGTTGTTGGTTTTAGTGGTTTTTAAATAATATGTATGAGCAAGTAAGTTACCAACAGGTAAGAAACAATCAGCAAAGCAAAAAACCAAAGAAATTTAAAGACAAGAGGTAAAAGAAATGATCAGTCACTCAACATGATCATATTAACATAATGACTTGACTAAAATTTGAGTCAAAATGGAAAATATCTCAAATCGCATAATGAGACAAAAACAGAAGCGCATTTCACAAATTCCACAAATTGGTGAAAGACTTCGGGAAGTAAACAACACAACACAAAATAGCACACACTATCATCACCAATTACTAACTCATCTACCTATTGATACCACCAAACTACCAAACAACCAACCAACCAATAAAGTATTATTTCTGCTGCTGCTATTTTACCAACAAATATTTATGAGAAATGAATAAAACAACAATTTACATTTAGTCAAAAAAAAAAAAGGTAAATAAAACTAAATAAAATAAAATAAATAATTTCAGTAGTAATTAATTTAACGCTTTTAAAATTGTTGTTTGTTTTTGCAAAGATATTATTAATGACTTTTTCTTTTCTTTTAAACAGTTTTTAAAGACATCTCTACTACTTACTGCTGAGATATCTGTTAATATCTGCAAATAGTTAAAGGCAACAGACACGAGGAAAAAAGAAGAAAGAAAATACAAACCAAAAGAGCGCAATTATTTTGAAAACCAACATCATCATTATAACCATAATTATTTAAACATTTTCCTTTGCTGGATAATTTTACAACATTTTACAAGGAAAACAACAATTAACAACAGCCACAGCAAAATGGTAAGTGTTTTTTGTTTTAAATATACTTAGTTGTTGCTGTGTATGTTTTTTAAATTTCCTTTAAATTTGTTTTGTTAAGTATAGTTTTTCAATTGTTTTCAATTCTTGTTTTCCGGGCAATTTTCTTTTAAACAAAAGCTCCAAATATTCAGATATTCAGGTAAACAAATGCCAAATGAAATATTATTAATAAATCCAATTAAATTCAATACCGCAAGAAGTTAATTAAGTATGCGATTTGCACGTGACTTAAAATCAAATCAAAATAAGGTACGGTCACACATGTCAAATATTTGACGAAAAAGACGTAACCACGTAAAATGTGTTACAAATTTTGTTTCTATTTGGAAAACTTCTTTTACTAATTTAGTTTAGTTTAATTCTATTTGATGCTGTTTGAATTTGCAAAACATTTATGTATAAGATGAAACGTCGTCTAAAGGTATGTGTCCACGATCGTCAGATATTACAACGTTGTCAGAAAAATATGCAGAAATTGTCTAACAACCATGTAAACTTAAAATTTTTGTCTTCCAACGTTGTAAGAAAAAGCATTTTCAGTACATTGGAAGACAAAAATAATGTCACACATCTAACAATCGTGTAAACACACAATTTTGGCATTGTCACTGTTTTAAGACAACTGTCAAACACTTTTCATTGTCATATGTGCAAAGTTTATGCTTCTGACAATGGCAGCATTGTCATAGAAATTATTTCTAAATGCAACTCTGTACAAACTCTGCAACAAACAAGTGTGTATTAATTAAATTTTTGAAAACAGTGGAAGAAAATTAAAGAATTAAATTAAAGAAAATAAAAAATTGATAGCGACATATTTTTTGACGAATCCTGTTTAATAGAGTGCAAATAAAATGGTTCCAATTGCTCTTTTTTGTTCCATGACAATATTTAAAATTTTTAAACACACACACAGAGCTGCAAAACGAATTTGACAATGCCACACAACAATCTGACAACCGTGTAAACTGACAATTTCGGTTGACAGATAAATTTATTATGTGACAATTGTGTGCAAATGAAATTGTTAGTTTTCGTTAGTAGTCGTGTAAACTGAAAATTTACCTTTTGCTAAAAATTTTTCAATGTCACTACATTGCTAGCACATTGGTAGATATGACAACGTTGTAATATCTGATGACCGTGGACACATAGCTTAACTAATTTGTGCTTAAACATAATGTTTACGTTTATTTGGGGAAATATTTGCCAAGTGTAACCGTACCCTTAATCATTTCATATAAACATTTAAAATGAATTCATTCTTAATTCTGTAGTACTTTTAACGTATTGAATTCATTTCTTTGAACATTCGATCTATCCATTAGAAATTAACTTGATAAAATTTCTTAAATCATTCATACTTTTTCTATTCAAATCTCTTGGAAATTGCTTAAGAAATCTTTTTTCCCCTGGGAAATCGATAGAATAACTGTGTTCAGAATCACTTCCAATCTTTGAAAACACCAATAAAACTAAACCTTTTTTTTTGAAATTGATATTGAGAAATTCTAAATTTAAATTGAGAAATAATAAATTGGAATTCAGAACTCCAAATTGATATTGAGAAAAAACAAATTGAATTTTACAAATGTTAATTAATATTAAGAATATGCAAATTAATATTGAGAAAACGGCATTGATATTGAGAAAAAAACAAATTGAAATTTAGAAAATCAAATTGATATTAAGAAATAACAAATTGTATGTATGTAATGTATGTTAATTAATATTGAGAATATGAAAATTGAAATTGAGAAATCGGAATTGATATTGAGAAATAATAAATAATGTATGTAAATCAATTAATTAATATTGAGAATATGCAAATTGAAATTGAGAAATCGGTATTCATATTGAAAACAATAAAAATTGTAATTGAGAAATAAAAATTTGTATGAAATTTTTTTAAAGATTTTTTGAAGTTTTAAAATACATAAAACACGATTTTGAGTTACAAATCTAATAAATTTTTTCTTTGCTTAATTTCAATTTGTGTTTTCTCAATATTAATTTACATACATTTCTTAATTTCAATTTGTTATTGATTCTCAATATTTCAATTTGTATTTTCTCAATATCAATCCCGATTTCTCAATTTCAATTTGCATATTATCAATATTAATTTCGATTTCTTAATTTCAATTTGTTTTTTCTCATTATCAATTTGTATTTCTCATATTCAATTTGTTATTTTTCAATATCAGTTTGGATTTATGAATTTCAAATCTTGTTTTCACAATTTCAACTTGAAAAGATTAGGTAGTAATTCGATTAATCAAAATTTAAACAAAACAAGTAAGAGTGCTATATTCAGCTATGCCGAATTATATTATATACATATATATTATATTGTTACGTTTTTACCTTTTAAAAACGGTGGTTTATTTCCTTTAAATAAACCGAATTGCAAAATAAAAGCGTCAAGTAGTTTGAAGAAAATATAACGAGTACAAATATAAAATGTACACAAACACAATTAAAAATGAACACACTGTCTTTTTATACAAAGTTTTCGAACACTTTGATGTTAAACACGCCATCTGTTAATGAATTTCTTAGTAACAATATTAATACACTTTGTGTGATCAGCGCCATCTGTTGATGAGCTTATTATTTTTTTGATGAAATTTTCAGATGTTGTCTCGGATTTTTGCTCATATCTCCGTTATTTGTCGACGGATTTTGTTGATTTTAAATAGCAAACTTCTTGGAAGCATGTTTGACAGAATTATTGAAGATTTGGATCCCGAAGTTATCTGGGGACTTCAGAAAATTGATTTCAAGAGACAGACAGACGGGTATGGCTTAATAGACTCTGTTATCTCTAAGGATCCAGAATATGTATATTTTATAGGGTCGGAAAATTATATTGTGGAAATTACAAACGGAATGACAAACTTATATATGTATATCCTTCTCATGAAGGTGAAGGGTATACAAATTTAACCTTAACATTAAATCTGTTAAGCATATTTATATTTAGAGAAAACAACGTCATTACTACTAAATTAAATTTGTTTATATACATTCTGATTTGATAAAGGTCTCCTACGGAAGGAATTCCGTAATGTCTCCAAATTAAACTTAGTCTGAGTTGTTAAATCTTAATAAATATATACTCTGACAGGTATTTCCCAATTGTTGCCGCTGTTTAGTGATGTTTTCACGTTTCATTTTCTCCCTTGGATCTGCTCTAGTTTATATATGTATGTATAAACATATACTCGTACATATGTACAATTGTTATAAGTATTAATTTGCTAATGTCAAATTGTTTGATACCCTTTACGGTTGTTATGGAAAATTTTTAATTATAAATTTTTGGTGAAATACATACATACATACATACTTATGTATAAAAACAAATACGAATTAATTTAATATTCAATAGAAACAAAATTATAACTTAATTAATAAATGCAATCTAAAGATTGTGCACTTCTACTTGTGTTGACATAAGTATGTCAACATGTATATAAGATTCTAACAGAAAACAATTAAGATTTCAGAATGGTGTTTGTAGAGATGTTAAATTTTTAATACAGGGTTCAATGCTGTTACATTTGTACTCCATAGAGTGCGATCTAATGGACGGAGTTTGTAACTTTTATGTTTTTAGAATGGATTATTTATTGGCTTGTAGGAAGAAGACGTAAATAAATGTTAACTGCAATATTTTTAATAAAAGAGACCTCAAGCCGAACGAAAAAAATATTTTTAACAATATAAAAGGTCTACTTAGCACATAAAAAACAAGCGTAAATTACAATCTTTAAAAAATGTTCCTAAAATCTTATTTACCGTATTTAGAAAACAAAATTATTTTTCAATTTCAAAATATGTGACATGTCTAAATTGTAGAGTCCGACCGAAACCGAACCGAAACTAATATTGTGCAAAAAAAGAAACGATATTCGGTCTTGTCCGAAATATTTAAAATATACCATTCCATCATCTATGTTTTTCCTCTATAAAATTTTAGATCAAAATATGTCCGAAAACCGAACATTGGTATTCGGTCAATTATTGGCCTAATTCAAAAAAGAAACGAATAATATGTCAAACTCTACTAAATTGCTTAATCTGGAGAAATTCAAAGTAATGAAGTCAATTTAAACATACTCGTACAGTGTTGGACATGTGGTTCTGAGGCGACTTGTAAAGTCGCTAGTCTACGCCGATAAGCCCGAAGCGATTTAACAACTGGCTGATTACGGCCACAAATGTTGGAAAAAGTCATCGAAAATTGGACCTCCATATTAGACTACGAGCCAGCCAGAAGTCATATTTAAATTATAATGCCTGAAGATTATCTTTCGCATTAAGTAAATTTCATGTCAATTTCAAAAAAAAAAAAAAAAAATCATCTTTGTTTGATTCCATTTCAAAGTTCTATACATCTAAAAAAACAAAATCTTTTCACATATAATTAATTGAACAATTATTAAGAAAATTTTAATCAATTTCTTATCTATTGTGTAATGTAAACGTATGAAATTAATTCATTAAACTTAAAATAAATCATGTAAATAAATATTTTAAATCGGAATAGAAGGAAATGTATCAATACAGTTGAAGATAGCAGCAATCACACACTTTTCAAATGATTTTTGTTTTTCGCAACTGATAACGCAAAAAAAGTTCAGAATTTAAAAGCATGTCGTAGAACTTCAAAACAAAATGGGTGTGTTAAATGATTTTCTAAAAATTAAAACTTAAAATCCAAATAATACTCGTAATTCGAATAACGTCATTTCCAGTAATTTACAGCAAACGAAAACAAAAATATTTTCAACATTAGAACAAAAAAATAATAATAATAAATTTTCTAATTTACCTACTTACCTACGTACTTACGTAGTATTTATATTTCCTTTATAAATTAAGAAGAACTCGTTTTGAAACGAAATTGGCTAAGTTCTGAAAAAAAAACCAAACATTGTCATAGAAATGTCTTATGTTTAGCTAAGAAGTGGCCACTGAAATCATGATTTAATGATTTGTTGTTTATTGTTTTTGAAAGAAAAACAATAACAATTTATATATATACGGGAATATGTTTATATTTGTATAATATATATTAATTAATATTTTGCTGAATTGATACTGAAGAACTGAAAAAAGAACACGAAATGTAAAAACAATTTCTAGACTCAAGACAAAAAAGCTCTAGCCTAGTTTAAGCTCAGATTTTCAAATCAATATTGTTTCAATCTTCGTTTAGAGCATAACGCAGTCTTGCCGAAACGCTTTAGTTATTCAACGATCGTGTCTTCTTTACAATCAACAAAATACAACTATTCCGAATTCAATCAGTTTATTATTGCAAACAATTATTTAAAACTTAACTAAAGTGAGTTTATTTATTTATTGATCTTAAGGAAATATTGCTTCGTAAATAATTTATTGAATTATAAATAATAAAAAAATTAATGTAAAAAAAACACACAATATTCCATTAACCTTTGAAAGATTATTTATAGAGATAATTTTGAAAATATACTCGTATGTATTAAAAACAGTGGGTGAAAAAACATTGAAGACTTTTTAAAATAAAAACTGAAAAGTTAATGTGTTTAGAGAAAATACAATAAAATATTATCAATCAATATTTTTTTTTTTTTTGGATTTAAAAATGTGTAAATATTGGAATTTTTATATACATACATATATAAAAAGTTTAAAAATCTATTTAAAAATTAACAATTAGACACAATATTGTTAATAACAAATCCTGTCATAAATCAAGTTTTTTTACTTTTCAGTCGGCATCTGAATACTAAGCTTATTATGAATACTCCAGAAGGAGTTTTCAGAATTAGCTTTGCAGACTCATTCTAGAATTCGTAGTCACTAGAGTAACTATAGGGTTTTGAAACAAAATTTTAATTTTTAAATTAATCGCAAACATTAAAAACTCGTTTAAATCCAAGGTACATTATAAGTATTTATATAGCTAAATATTCACAATATATTTGCAAATCAAAAATATATTTTCGGAGTTCTACTATATAAAATTATAACTGAAAGGTCGGTTTATTTTTAATTATTTGAAGACTGCAGTTGATTTTCGTAAACGATCATAACAAATTTCGTTTTATTTCTACTTCATTTGTTTTACCAAAAGTCCTTGATGATACCAGCCACAGAGTCTACAACAGCTGCCACCAGTTTTTCCCATAATAAATTAAGTAGAAAAATATTTTAATTAAATAAAGTTCTTGTCTCCATTAAAAATTTGCTAAAAATTCACAGATTTATATTCAGAATTGAATAGTTATGTATGTATATTAACAGGGAATGAAAACTTGACACCTTAACATTATATTTATAAATTTTTTAAACACAATAATAAACATTTTAGAAACACATACATATAATAGGAAAGTAGATACAACAATGTACATCAGTCCATATATTAGATTCTTAAAAGCAGCTTACTTGGGTCATTAAAAACTGATCCCATTATTTCACTCTAGCAGCAAACAACAAGTCGTTCAATTGTTTTCATATTGAACTACTCTGATTCTCTGACGAATGATTAAATGTTCTAAGAGCTAGTTTTTTACTTGTCAGTTAAACTCAGCTTAACACACTGCTATTTTAAACCTCAAATATATTTTGCCGGAATTTAACTACTGATTGTGTTTCTCAGTAGTGGATTACCTCCTGTCAATTTTGTTAGCATTGCCGTACTGTTCAGTCAAAATACATATGACATTCCTCCTAATTTTTTATATAAATATGGCAATATCTTAAATTTTCGCAAAAAATCAAACCAACGTATCCTAAGGAATTCTAAAAATTACAATTTGCAATTGTTAGAAATGAATTATTATTTAGTTTTTTAGAGAATTTTTTTTTTTTTTTAATAAATTAGTTTGTTAAGCGAAATCTTTGAAAGAATTCGGCGTCGGTATAAATGCAGAAATGATTTGGACGTGTCCTTATTGACATATTTAAGTTATTATATGTGTTTGAATCACTTAAATCCTCATCATCACTAGAATAATCCATTTTTTTTTAATTTTTGTTAAAATGTAAATTTCTTTTCATTTGTTGAATTGTTTATTTTATTTTCCAGCTGTTTGTATTTTGACATTTTATATCTAGGTTTAACTCACCAATGATGCTCAGTTAAACATAGATTATATATCAAATATATAATAACTGAGAAACACAATTTTTAGTTTAATCTAGGTTTAAGCGAAAAATGCAGATTATCTTCATCCCAGAAACTAGCTCTTAGATATGTAAATCCACAACAGCTCTTTCAAACTCGTAAGAAAAGGGACGTTAAAGCTTTTCCTCATTATGGCAGCTTCTATATAAGTCTTTGAATCGTAGATCCAGTATACGAAATATGTATTCCGCTAGTATAGTGTTACAGGTCACGGTTAAAACAATCACGAGGGAAGTTGCACAGTAGAGGATTCATTATACTTTACACTTTGTTTGTGCAAACTCAAATAGTTTAGCTGGACAATTATTTCATGGCTGATTCATTAGTTGTATAGTTACTCAGATTTTTACTATGTGCAGGGAACTACATAAACGTTATCTTAGAATATCTCGCTAGCTCATACAGAGACATCCAGCATTTAGGGGTTAACCTAAAATTTGAGTAGACATCGCCTATTTCTGTAACGGCCTGCGAGGTTTATGGCAGAGAATTCCAGATAACATGAAATAAGATTTTATCCCAAAAATCTTTAATGTAAAATCAACCACCAACCCAATTATAATTTGTACGCTCGCAATTAGATCTCATGACTTCTTCAGGGTAATAGAGTCCGTCCATTCACATCTTCTTATTTGAAAAACCAATAGAGAAAAAAGAAGATTTGATGACGACACAATTTGCTCTCAACTCAGCTATGAGGATAATCACTGAATGCTCATGGTCAGGTCTCCATTTTTTATTTATTTATTTATTATGTTAATTATTGCATAGTTTCGGTATGCAATTATTTGTATTTAAACGTGGACAATTTTCAAAAACATGACTTGGACAAACTATTTATTTAACGTTATCATTACGACAATGTAAAAGACTTTGACAATTTCCATTCCATTGTTATCAAAAAGATTAATGTGTATTTTAAAAAAAATTATTACATCTCTTGAAAACAAATTGGACCGGGTAGAACAAGTCGAGTAGGCTTACCCAATAAAAAGTTATTAAGAGCATCGGAGAGAAAAATTGTCAAGAGTTTAAGTTTTCGGGTCCGATCTTTCTATTCTGGTAGAAAGATATGGAATAGTATCCAGAAAATGTGTGTGATTTTATGAAATAATGGAAATAGTTTGACATCATTAAAAATCATCAGTTTCAATCTTAAGTCTCTACTCGTATATATGTACATATGTACATAGATTTATGTAACTTTGTGAATTTGAAAAGTTAAAAACTAATTAATTTCACACTAAAAACTTTAACCTTTTCTACATCTTCACGTTTATATTTTACATGTACTCGTACATACTTTTTCCTGAAATCTGTAAACACGTGTCGTAATTGAGATTATAAAGAATCTATTCAAAATATACAATTCACAATATTAGAAATAAATTCCGTCGTAAAACTGAAAACCAAAAAGTGTTTAAAAAAAAACCACCAATTAATAGGATTTTGCTAAATTTTTGTCATAGAGATAGTGGGAAATGTTGTGTAACTTTCTCAAGCTGATAAACTTTTGCTTATTAAAAAAAAAAGAAATATTAA
Organism: Bellardia bayeri; assembly: GCA_950370525.1. NCBI lineage: Eukaryota > Metazoa > Arthropoda > Insecta > Diptera > Calliphoridae > Bellardia > Bellardia bayeri. The sequence goes on along the minus strand of OX493268.1, from coordinate 85,277,262 downwards.
ATTAATTACTAAAAATCATAATAATCAAATGTTCTTTATTTATACACTCTAAGAAAAAGATCGAAATAAATAAAAACACAATTAATAAAACCTTATCAGAATAATAAACAATCAAATATTATTGTATTTTCAACAAATAAACTCAGGATGTCAAACAGAAATCACTTACGCAAATGATGATGATGATGACATGGATGGCTTAAATTAAATAATTTAATTTACAATCTTCTATGTATGTTCACAGGTACATCAAAGTTTCAAAATGGCCTTATCGAAAATCGATACTGAAATGGATCAGGAGAAATATTTACGCGAATCCACACAACATTTTCGCGGCATAGAGAAGCCTCTGAAATATGGTCCCACCATTGAGACTCTAAACGATTTGATAGCGGCATTGCACCAGGAATTCTCGACGAATTATGTTAACGTTGAAATGGTCAATCACATAATGTTGTCGTACAAATCGAATCCCAAGGAATGGCAAAAATTTGCCAAATTCGATCGTTATAAATACACCAGGAATCTGGTGGATGCTGGTAATGGCAAATTTAACTTAATGATCTTGTGCTGGGGTGAAGGTCATGGCTCCAGCATACATGATCATGCTGACAGCCATTGTTTTATGAAAATGCTTAAGGGTGATTTGGTGGAGACCCGTTACTCCTGGCCTGAAACGGAGAACCAACAAGAAATAGAGCATTTGCAAGAGGGAGAAGATTTTGAAAATCATGATGCTTTACAGGTATTGGGTCGAAGAACCATGGGTTTAAACGATGTGACCTATATTAATGGTGGGTTGGTTATAAAATAATTCCTATATATATTTTTTTTAAAACTCTATTGTTATTATTTATTTTTTTTTTAGATAATTTGGGTCTTCATCGTGTTGAAAATCCCAGTCATGCTGATACTTCTGTTTCCTTGCATTTATATTGTCCTCCTTACCAGACCTGTTCCATGTTTGAAAAGACTACTGGTAAACGTTTACAATGTACCGTTACGTTCTGGAGTAAATACGGCCAAAAGATCAATCAGGACTAATCATTTCGCTCTCTCTCACTCTCTTGTGCGCTTTTACTATTTTCCACTCTCCAAATAAATGATCGTACATGATTGTTTTAAATTGTATATTAAATATTTTATAAATATTGTCTTTAATTTCTTCTGTATAAGTTTTATGTGTTTCCATTTTTAAGTTTAGCTAATAAGTTTTTTTTTTTTACAAAAAAACAAATAAATATTAAGATAAAAAAAATATAAATTGGAAAATAGTATTTTAAGTCTACCAAATATACCAGGTACTCTAATATACCAGGTAGATACCTACTGTAAGTATCTATGTATTAGTTTTTATCTAGATAATTGCAAATTAATTTGAATAACTTTTTAATTTGCAATGATCTAGACGAGTTGAATTTTCATATTAATTTTGATGTGCATACATACATACATAGATTCTTATTCTAAATCTTGTAAATACGCACCACTACCACTACACATTCTAGTTGAGATCCAATAAATTTTGTTTATTTAAATGGTACGAATCTGTTCTGAAACCAGTTTTATTCCAAAGATTCTTTACAGCATTGTTCAAATTCACAATCCAGTTGAATAGGTACATACGTTAATATTTTATGTAACAAAAAAAGTGACTGAACACTTCTGAACCGCAAATTGTTACTCATTTATCTATTAATACTCCAGAAATGTTAATAAAAGAAACTAAAATTAATTTCCTCTTATAAAAAATCAATGTTTTCTATTACGTAAGTATGTACTCGTATATGGTTTTATAAAAAAAATTTCAGTACTTTTTTGCAATCATTTAACTAGACAATGTCGGATTTTCAAGGAAATTGTTATTCTATAGGTATTTGAATTTTCCATTGCTTAGTTGTGAACAATTGAGAGAATAATTTCTACTATTTCCCAATTTACACGAATCTATTCTGCAAGCTTAGTTGATTACCTTTTAGACATCTGGGTGAGGGGAAGATAAGACGAGTACACACTAGATTGTACTAGAAATTATTGTTCTTGATACATACTAAAATAAGCAAACGATTGATTTAAGCAATTATATTGTGCTGTGTAAAAACCGAAGCAATTGCTTCGTGTAAATTGGAACTATGTATACATATATGTACATACATATATCTACAGACATTTTTTAAAGGGAATAACGGTAGAAATATTATTTTGAGAGAACAAAAAACGAGTGTTGCCAGCAGGTTTTTAAAAATTATTCAATAGTGTGGCCAGATTTTATGTGATAAGGCTTTAGAAATAAAAAAAACTTGATGCTTCTACAGAACTAGTTAGTAATCAGAGAGTTTATTTGGGAGTTTAGATCTAGACGTTACTAACGACAAAAACACTTCTACCATATTTAATTAATTGTCATATACAAGCAGCTTTCAAATAGACCCTGCACATACCTCTCTATATGTTTTCTATAAGTCCTGTCTAGTAGGCCTCCAATAGGCAAAGTTTGTATGACTGCGCCTTTTACAAACCAAAATCAACTGTTGCATTAAGGTGACACTGTTATTAATGGTTCGATAGCCGAAAGCAAGTGAATATGAATGGTTTCTAATACCTTAATGACCAAAAAATACTGCTTTAATTAAGTATCCTAATGCCGTAATTGTTGAGCGATATTAAATTTTTAGATTGAGAAGATCTGGCCAGCATAACAAATCGCTTTGTCTGACTGAGCCCATGACGAACAAAACCAAATCAACTTAGAAATATGTTACATGTCTAGCGTACATATTTGAGATAGCAAATTTGACGTGTCGATAATCACAAATTGGGCTATTTGGTTCGATCGCAATAAACGTAATATGATACATAGATAGCAGTTAGATTGGGAATGGTTTGTTTATAGTATTCATCGACTGATGAATAATTGTTAAGTAATAGCTGTTCCATAAAGAGGGCTGGCTGAAGTGTGCGGCAAAAACTTTCTGTAAAAGTTCATCATACCAATGAATCGTTTAAGTTCTTGCGCGTTGAGCGGTTTTTGATACTATTTTATTACTGCAACTTTTTCTGGCGATGGCCGAATGCCTTCTGGTGTGACACGGTGACCGAGAAAAGTATTTTCTGATTTGCCGAATTCACATTTTTTTAAGTTTATGGCGAGTCGATTTTCTCTAAGTCTTTGAAATACCAAACGAAGGTCATGTCGATGCTGCTCTAAGGTGGTAGAGGAAACAAAAACGTCATCAATGTACGGAAACACGCATTCAACACCTCTGAACACTTCATTGATTAGACGTTGGAAAGTCTGTGCAGCATTCCGTAGACTGAAAGTCATACAATTGAATTCATACAATCCAAATGGAGTACTTATTGCCATTTTTAACTATTCTTAACTATTTATATTTTTTTATAAGGAAAATGTTCAAATAACTATTGTGAATCATACATATTATATGTATGTATGAGTTTCGGGTTGGTATAAAGTCTGTGCTGTATGTATGATCTGTTCTCAGTATAAATATCAGCCTAAATATATACTATATTTGAATAAAGTTTATGATTACTTTTTATTCTTTTATTCGCTATTATCAATCAGCCTTCTGAAGGTACTGTCTAAGGATTTCGCTTTTAATGATCCGATATACTATCTACATTTTGATCTAAATTAGATTAAATTGACTCCTTCTCTGTCCAGCTAGTCCGCCTTTTTATTCATAGATTGAATGCTCTTTAGTTGGACTCTTTTCTGACTCTTTTTTTCGGAGCGCTCCGAAAATGCTCCTTAGTTGGACTCTTTTCTGACTCCTTTTTCGGAGCGCTCCGAAAATGCTCCTTAGTTGGACTCTTTTCTGACTCCTTTTTCGGAGCGCTCCTAGAATTGTATGCTGGGAAGTCTGTGCTGTATGTATGATTTGTTCTCAGTATTAATATCAGCCTAAATATATTTTAATAAAATTTATGATTACATACTTTTTATTCTTTTATTCGTTTATTCGCTATTATCAATCAGCCTTCTGAAGGTACTGTCTGAGGATTTCGCTTTTAATGATCCGATATACTATCTACATTTTGATCTAAATTGGATTAAATTGACTCCTTCTCTGGCCAGATAGTCCGCCTTTTTATTCATAGATTGATGGCAGTTAGAAAGTAGTTGTTGTAGTATATTGACAAAAATGACAGCCAATATTATTTTCGCCCAATTTCAGCCTGAAATACACTATCTCATTTGAAATACGCCTTTCATTCTTTAATCCGAGAGCTATTGATCTAAATTGGATCCTATTTATTATATGAACTTATCAAACTGCTTTCAAATATCTCTGATGTTATAATATATATGTACATGTTACCAACCAGCAAACAATTTTATTTTATTCATAAGATGCTGTAGGAAATTATAAGAACAATATGTTTTCTTCAGAATTATTTATAACATCCTACAATCTAACTTTATGTCTCACATAATGCTCTACGATTCATATATTCCACAAATTTTGAACATATATTGGGAGATATTGAATACCATTCCTTTCCTATTTTATTTCATATATCGGTTTTGTTTTTATGTTTATATCACGCTATTTTATTTTCTTGGAACTCCCCAAAGGTGTCCTAGGGATTGTGTCGACCAACCTATAATATGATCTTTGTGTTGTTTAAACTGTTTTTAAATTGGGCTTGGGATCATTTGCCTGCATGAATTACTATAGGAGTAGAAATTTTTCTCTGACTTAGGGTAGCAGTTGATTTTGCAATATTTTTACATCCATTCCATAAATTGCACCGATACTGAATGAAGAAAAACAACACCACATCATTAAAGTACCTGCACTCTTCAGGTATTTTTTGGGTATACCTGTGGACGTCGAACGAAAATTTTGCAATCAGAACCAAACAAATTGATCTTCATTTTATTTGAATTGATCTTCATTCATTTCATCTGACCAAAACACATTTCTCCAATTTTCCATGTGTATATGTTTCCTCGGACTACAGGCTTTTGATCTTGACTCTTGTTTTACTTTTCTGAGAAGTGCGTGAAAAACCTTCTTCCTTTTTTTCGAAGCTTTAAAATAATTTGCTCTTCAGTAAAGGCAATTGATAACATAATCGAACAGTTGAAATAAAATACAACATTTAAAATAGCGTCCCAAGCAAATAAACATTTTCCACAAAATTTAATTGGTCAAATTTTATGACTTATGACCATCAAAGAGATTCATATAAAGTTTATCACTTTATATCACAAAGTATACAGCGGTATCACGAAACGGATGATAATCAAGTTTTATAAATGTCTCTCTCTTTGCGAACTGTCTTTTTGTTTTCTTTATGTGACTATTTTTCTGGTGCAATGAAATTCTTTTGCGTTGGTAGAGGTAAGTAAGAAAGTTTAGTAACATAAAAAGACCTTAAGCTTGAACAATTATTCAGCCATGTCACAGAATTTAATTTCGTTCGGAAGTGGAATTAATTCTGTATTTTGCTTCTATAGAAAAATTACAAGGAACATTTTTTTCGGAATGAAACCACTTTTAATTTGCTATGGGGAATTGTAATTTTAAGCATTTCTAGGTTTCATTCCGAAAAAAATTTTCGTTTTACTTTGGAATTAATTCCGTATAATACCACTTCCGAACGAAATTAAATTCTGTGACATGGCTGATTAAAATACAACTTAGTAACTTTTATTAAAATCACAATTTAAAATTTCGATTCAAATATTCGAACTAAGATTGTTTGTTTTGTTTGGTTAAGTTTGCTTTATCCACAAAATTCGTGTTGCAAATAGTGCTTTGCCTTTTCACATTGCCAAAATATTTTCTTTCTCTTTTATTCGAAGAGAACTGCCTTCTTATGCCTGATTATAGCTCTATTGAAACCTCAATATTGTCACCTCTGTGTAATCTGTGTATTATATACGCCATAAGATCATCATCGGTTTTCTACGTCATCGCTAAGGTCCTGGAATAACTTTAATATACGCATTAAAAAATATTCACCCTTATCGTGAATAAAAATTCCCCATGAAATTTGTTCCCTTTTATTTTTTAACATTGAATTTTAATAGGAAAATGTGAAAAGGGAACAAATTTCATGTGGAATTTTTATTCACGAAAGGGTGATTAACAAAATTGACACCTTTTATAATTGATTTTAAAGCATTTTTTTATTTCAGTTTTAAAATTAGATTTAGTTCTTTTTTTTTTATTATTATATAATTGAAACAACAAATAACTAAACTTAAAATCTAATTCATTTTATTTAATATTAATATGTTTTTTTGAGTTTTTTTCTTTTATCTGAAACTATATGTAATTAAAATAACTATATGAAATAATATTAAAAAGGAATTTACATACATACATAGGTAATTAAGAAATAATTAAATAAGTTTATTATACAAAATCGTTTATGCTGGGTTTATAGTTATTGATTTATTTGTTTTCATATATTTATTTATTTATTTATTTTTTTATTTGAATGAATACTCGTTATTCTGTTAGATATAGTTAAGTGACCAAAGATTGTAATGCTGTGTTTTGTAAGTGATTTATTTACTTTTTATTTTAAATATTATACAATATATGTATTAATAGTTGTATGGGTAGAAAATATTAGGGAAACATTTTAAAGTTTATTAAATATAATAATACTCTTTTGTTTAAATAAATTGTTTAATATGGCTTTAAGATTTTAAAAGATTTAATAGGGATATTTAAATTGAATGCAAATCATTTATTTGGATTTCAAGTTTTGTACCATGGTGTAACTATACAAGGTGAGTGCAGTAGCACAACTGACTGACTTTGTTTACAATTTACTTATGTCAAAAGTATAATTTTTCAAGTGTTTGTCACAGTAGTACATTATTTTACACAAACAAAATGCCTGTTGTTTCTGTAATGTGTTGTATATATTTCTTGTCGATTTGCATTCACCTTGTATAATTACACCATGTTTTATACAAATGTACTTGAATTTCAAGTTTTTTATAAAAATTACTTGATTAACTTTGTGAATCATAAGGCAAGGTAATATTTGTGAAAGTTTTATAAAAATTGATTCTATTTTTTTTCAACATGTATTACAATTTTTTAAAATAAAATTTAAATAATTTCAATATTTGTTTTAATATGTAATGCTATATATAGGTAATGTGTGTTATTATATATTATGAATTGTTTTTACAGGTTTTGTTTAATAATTACTTTAGCTATTTTTGTGTTTGTAGTTTAATTAAGCGTAATTTTTGTTTGTTTTTAGTAAATGTAAAGATATTTATTTTAGGACTCAAAATAAAGTTTTGAAGTTTTATACAAGTTGGTTATTTGTTTTTATTGCCGAAAATATTAAAAATTATTAGTTATTGTCTAAGGAATAATTGAAATGTTTTAATTTCGAAAATATTTGGTTGGGCCTTTTCGATTTTATTATTATTTTTTTTTTTTTTGTTTTAAAATTTAAAGTTTTAAGGTGCTATTTAACTATAATCCCAATGTGTCTATTACTTCATATGTCAGGTTCTTATACTTGAATGTGGTTTGTTTATTCGAAAGTAAATTAAGTGGATTCAATTAACAGAACTCATTTATGAACAAAGTTACTCATTTATGAAATGGAATAGCAAATCATTTTGGGTCACTACTGTTATATTTCATTTTTCATTGCAAAAAACATCTACGGCATAACTCCGGAATTATAAAGAAATACTAGCCATTATAAAGAAATACTAGCCACACAGCCGGACAAACAATTTAGTTTTTCGCCACGGCGCGCCGTCTAATTTTTCGATTTGGCAATGTAAATTGGCCGTCCGTCTCGTTCTTTTAATTAAACGCCGTTGGACTACTTTCTCTGGAGTCATTTACGTCGAGAAACTAAAAAACTCTTTACATTAACAAGATAATTTGTTAAATAACCTGAAATTTGTGGGCAAAATTAATAATAAAAATATAAGAAGTAATTTTTAATTTATGTAATTAGCTTAACGTTATTACTTAGAAAACTGGAAGACAAATTAAAATTCTGGATATTTAAGCTTAGATTTAGTTAGCTCCTAATAATTTAAAATGTTTGGATTTGAAGTGGTTGTGACTGTGGTTTCATAAACCAACACAAATTTAGTATGGAAGACATTTTTAATTGTAAAAGTCGCTTATGAATACCAGTGTAACCTGTGAATTATGAAACGATGAAACATGATGCCAGGATTGTGATTATAGCTCTATTCCATAAAAGAAACCAAAAACTATTACGAATCATTAAACGTTTTCTAGTTTTTTTGAAGACGTGGAAGCTTTTTCCAATAGTTTTAGTTGAACATTACTTAAAACGCGTTTCAATATATTGAGAAGTAAAGGTTTTCATTTGTTGCACACATTAATCATAGGAATATATTCAACTTAATATACCAATTAAACTTTAAATACTTCCTTCCTTACAATTTTTGAGTCCCGCCCATTTAATTTTGTAATACAAATGGGGATATTAATTCAATAGCATTATGATTAAGAGTATCTATAGAAATATTTAAGAAAATTTACATAACATTTATTTAAAGAAGTGCAATTTGTTCAATAAATTGTATTCAGAAAAAATTAATAGCCTGGTTTAGAACAGAACAACAGAACAGAATATTTATTCCAAAAGTTTATATGAAAATCAATCAGTTTTCAAATAATGTTTGAGTGTTTTTCATACAAAAATTTTAAAATTGTTTTCCGTTTGTGTTTCTGTGTTAAGAGGCAAGTTTTTGCTTAATCTTTAAATAAAAAATATTCACAAAATTGTGTAAAACAAACATTGACTAAATAAAAAATAAATAAATATTATTCCCTACAAAAAGTAAAATATTTTTTCAATAATATACGTACAAAAATCGTGTAATTATCAGACAAATTTATTTCACGTTTGTTTTACATAAACGTTTTTCTTATTTTTTTTTTCAAAATTTAAATAATTACAAATAAATAGAAGAATAATATAAAATTGGGGATTTATGTATGTATTTTGTTTTAGTTAAGATTTTGAAAATTTTTATAAATTCCGGGCAATTTTTATAAATTCCCATATAATTAACAAACTAAGAACTATTTAACTTTTTTTGTTTTTGTTTTCTTGTGTTTATATAATTACTAAATAAACACATTGTTTATAACTAACTGGTAATTTGTTTAATCGACATTAGGTTTGGGTTTGGTTTTTGTTGAAGTTGTGTTTTTAATTTAGCTTAACTATTTCCTATAATGTTTTCTTTAAAATATTTAGATAATTAGTGTATTTTTTGTCTATTTTGTGTTACATATCCTGTAGCGTTAGAAACTTAATGTACTTTTTTAATTACGGAAACATCACTATCACTTTCTTTAGGTTTTTTCTCACAGAATTCTATCAGAGAAGCAGCAATACCTGATAATGCTATAAAAGCACCAGCGAAATAAAAAGCATTATCCCATCTGCAATGAAATCACAAATAACAAATCAGTTTAAAATAGTATGCAAAAATTAAATAATATTAAAAAAAATACCTTAAAGTTGCTTCATAAATAGCACCAGCTATGGGAGGACCGGCTATCATACCGACACCTTGCACCAATAGGACCAGACCATAGGCACAGGTGAAATCATCCAAGTTCACTATACTAACCAAGATACTTGGTGTAAAGGAAAAGGAACTGGCAAATGTAAAACCAAATATTATACACAAAGCTAAAAGACCATTATAGCTGGATACCAGCAATGGCATTAACACTACGGAAAGGCCACAAACTGTTCAAAAATAAAACATTATTATTATTATTATTCGTTTTATCAAAATAGTTTGAATAAATTGTGTACTTACTTAACATACATCCCGAATAGCAAACATTTACATTCATCCATGAACAATCCCCCAAATAACCCAAACCAACCATACCAATGGTTTGGGCAATACCAATAGCCGAAATCAGTTGAGCACTAGCCGATGTATCGTACTCATGCATTTTTAGATATTCGGGTAAATACAGATATGGAATTATGAACCTGCAATGAAAATGATTATTACTGTATTATTTCAATCATTTTAACAATAAATTAATTAATTAGATTTAATATATACGATTATGTATGTAATTATTTATACGAAAACGGTAATGTTAGCTTAGCGGTAACGGTAATTAACATTTCGTTTTCTATTATAAAACTCTTTTTGTGTTGTTAATAGCAAAACCACTAGATTGGCACGTTTCAAGTGGCTGACGCCAGAGTTGATGCCTAAGAGATTCACGTGTAGGAACAATTTCCATCAGGTGTTGGAAAAATTTCAAATATTTCTCTTAATTAAATTAAATCTTGATTTCTTTTTTTTTCAATATTTCGATATCCATTGGATATCATTATCAAGGAATGAGTTACAATTATATTTGCAAGAGACGTATTATTCTCTTCGATGAAGTTCATTATTGAGTATGGAGAGAATAATACGTCTCTTACAAATATAATTGTAACTCATTCCTTGATAATGATATCCAATGGATATCGAAATATTGGAAAAAACAATTTAATAAATAATATATAAAAAAAAAAATTACAAATAATTGGCCTCGAGCTCGAAAAAACTTTTTTATTTTATTATTTCTCTTAATACTAAATTGTGTTGTGAATTTAATAAAATATATACATACATATCTCAAATTTATTTAACTCAAGTTTTTAGCAAATTTTTATGTAGTTTGATAGAGTGCTCTACTAGAGTATTGTAATTTTCCAGTTTTTTTCTTTCCCGTGAATTTATAACAATTTTTCTCTTAATTGCGGGAATTCCCTGGTAATTTATTAATTATAAAATCAATCCGTGAACAAACATAAATTCATAAAATCCATTTTGGAACAAAATTTACATTGAATAATCTTTAAAGAGTAACTGATACAAAGCGATGTTATATATGTACATAAATATATTATTCTAGACCAGCGGTCCACACTAGGGATGCCAAAAATGAATGATTTTTGTTTCATATTAAAACAAATTGGTTTATGAATAATAACAATTTTTTTTGAAAAGTTACATCGTTTGTATAATAATACAGATTAACACAAATATATTTTATATGTATACAAATAATATGGTACAATTTTATTATGATCGGTTCATAATTAGTCGTAGCTCCCATATAAGGCCCACTTCCGAAAATCTTATTAACGGTCATAAATTTCTTAAAAATGTTGGTAATCAAATAAAATTCGACACAAATAAGTTTCTTATAATGACACCTAATTTTATAATGGTCGGTCCATAATAAGTCGAAACTCCCATATAAGAGACCGTAATTTACTTTAATCTCCATAAATCTTTTAAAAGTATTTACATCGAGATAAAGTTTAACACATACAATATTTATATTCACAGAAATCGTGACACTAAATTTTGGTCCAAAATAGGTGATATCTTCCATATAACGTCCATTTCTGAAAAACTGTTTTATACATATACTAGGTGTAGGGTATTATATGGTCGGGCTTGCCGGACTATAATCTTTTACTTGTTTTATTTCTATATCAATGTAAATCATTTAAATGGGTTAAGAGGTCACCCCTTTTACTGTCGTATTAAGCCACATTTTAAAGCCAAACCAATTCTAAAGAAAAGTAATAAATTATTTTGGTATTTTAAATGTCAAAGAATTTAAATTAAGGGAGAAAATAAATACATTGGCAATTGCTCGTAAAGGCGTTAATAAAGACTCTTTTATTTCTTATTATTATTTTTTCTTGATAGTATGCCAAATAACCAATAGACTAGACAGAAATAAGCTTCTTTTGTTAGAAAGACATTATTTAAGAACTCTCCACAAAATAATATTTGTATAAAATTTAAGCAAACTTCTAAGATATTTATGTGTATGTGTGTGTAAGTACTAGGGATGTCAATCCCGAAATCCCGGTATTTTCGGGATTTGTTTTAAAAAATCCCGCGATAAATTCATCGGGATTAATAAATCCCGAGGACGGACAGAAAATATTTGTTTTCAAACATATTTATATTTACTATAAGTTACTTTTATGAAATAAATAGTTTTTATTATTAATAAACCAATTTGTTTTAATAATCCCGAAATCCCGAGATTTACATTTTTAAAATCCCGTATAGGTATATTTAGTTACATATATGTACATAAGTATTGTATGTATAATATAAAGTATTTCACTTACCATATAAATAAGAATAATGTTGATAAATTAAATAAAGTAAATTTCGTATCCTTAAATAATGAGAAATCAAAAACAGATTTCATTGTATCGATGAGATTGTCATACCAGGTCTGTAATGAGAAAAATACAAAATATGTAAATTAGTTTCGATTTATAAGAGAAACTAAGAAACTTATAAGAGAAAGGAAGCAAGCACTTCAAATCAATGTACCTACATACATACATATGTAACTAAGAATTGTTAATTTATTAAATTAAATCAAATTAACTTTTAAAAGTAAAATAATTATACTTTTTATTATATTTCTGGTTAAAGTTCATAATTTTAATCAAAATAAATCGCATTGCATCGCATCACATCGTTTCATCGTAACACAGGCATTTGTTTGCACATACATACATATATATTTTATATACATATATACATACATACTCGTACATATGTATGTATATATACTTTATTATATATAATATAAGAAGTATAGTATGTCTGAATGTGTGAATCTCGACAAAGCCTTTGCTCATAGCAACTAATTATAATTAAATTACAGATAATCTGTTGTTGGATGTGTTTGATATGTTGTCTAATACATGCTTATACATACATACATATGTACATATACATATGTAAGTCTCCCTCTCTGAGTATTTATATTATTCTATCGTACGAGTATGTGTAGAATAATAAAGCCTTTGTTTTTATTATCTCAAAATTTAATTCGATTTAGGCCTAAAATCTATTTAGTCGTTTCGTTGCAAGTCAATTTGTTTGGAATATTTACAACAAATATTTAATAAACAATGTGGAGCAGAATTATTATTTAAATCAATGGCTTGATTCAGTATTAAGTTTCTTAAAAAATTAATTTAATAGTTTTTTAATTTAGCATTTAAGTCTTGAGAGAGAGAGAGAGAGAGACAACCAGAAATATCAAGCCATTAATTTTGTTTAACAGTAACAATAACCTAAATAAATCAATTAACAATTCATAATCATACTTACATCTTCATCTTCCTTAGCAATTGTCGTCATTGAGTTCCTATAGATATTAGGACACGATGAAGCTCTCAAACGATAGCGATGTGTGCTCAGCATGGCACCACGATAATGCATTGAATTACGATGTATTCTCATATCTTTTAAGAAATTTGAATTACGTATGGAAATATTTCGTCTCAGATTGGAACGATAACTCGGCTTTTTCGATTTTGACAGTCTGCGCATGCCAGTGATACTATCGATGCGTGTTCTCTTTGTGAGGGCCTTTGATTGTTGACCCGTTAAGGGTTCATTTTCTGGTATGGTTATAACGGCAGGGCCACCATTCCTGCCCACGCCGCTGCTATTGACAATTTCATTGTGTTTTTTTAAATTGGATTCAATTAACGCCAAACCATGATCCTTAATTGTCGAAAAATATGAATGCGCAACGGGGTTGAGGACATCAACGGATTTGTGACGATGACCGTGGTGGTGTCTTAAGTCCTTTTTGGCCGCAAAAAATATATTCTCGTTGAGGGAGTAACGAGAGTTGGCACAATTTTCTGCATGTTGATTGTGTTCGCGGGAATATTTTTGAGTTAAATAGCCCTCATCGGTGGAAGATCGCAGCGAGATAAGAGATGTGTTTACTGGCATGCGGTTATCCGATGAACGCTTCTCTGAAGGCGAAAGTGTTTCAATGGATGCTAAAAAGCTTTTCTTAGCTATTTCTGCTACCTCGCTAGGTATACCACCCATCATGGTATCATCGGGAGAACCAATAATGGCAGCCGTAGCATAAGGATTACCAGTCGAAGACATTGAGAGCAGGTTTTCTCTCGAGGGCGCTTCAGCACCTTCTTTCAGTCTTAGAGATCTTCTACTCGTGCTCTTCACTTCGTACAGATCCTCTAGTTCTTGAGAACTCAAAAATGTGGGCAGAAATAGCTCACTGCGATACCTCTTCATGTGTGTATCATTCAGTTCCTCTATTTGTTGATTGGCTTCGGTATTGTTTTTCGTTACCAAAGTATCCAAAACATACTCTTTGGTAGCTCCTGTATCCAGCAGTTTCTTGATTTCCTCCAAACATACACTGGAATTGGAGAATGTAGTAACACTTTGTGATCTACTTTCCAAACGATTTTCTTCGATCAACCAGTCGGGATCACGCATTAGAGCACCACAAACACAGGCATTAAGCATAGTACCGGCTAAAATTAAAGTAGCACCTCTCCAGCCATACGAATCGATCAGCCATTGCGTTAAGGGGGCATACAAAAAGGTACCGATGCCAGTACCCGAAGCACCAATGCCAGTTGCAAAAGTCCTCTTTTTGTCGAACCAAAAGGCTATAGATACAACGGCAGTGACATAGCCAATACCCAAACCTAGGCCCGATATAATGCCAAAGGTGACCATTAGCATTTCAACAGAATTGACTATGGAGGACAGGCCGAAACCAATGGCTGAAACTATGCCACCGATTATGGTCATTTTACGGCAGCCATACTTATCCACTAGATTCGACCAAATGGGACCCATTAGTAAAGGCACTGAGAAAAATAGTGATGAAATCCAGGCGGTCTTCGAGGGACTCTCTCCGAAATAGTCCAACAATTCGGTATTAATCAGACCAAATGAAAATGACAGACCATCTGCAATGAGGGAGACAACCAAGGAGGCAAATACTACTACCCAACCATAACCGCCATCTGGCATTTCCGGTTTCTTTTTCTCCGTCGAGCCTGAATCTATGGAGTCGCCAGAGTCATTCGATATTAAGCGTGTCCTCTTCTTATCATTGCTGGTGCCGTTGGCCAGAGATGTCATGGCTGTGTTGTCGGTGACATTTATGGTGATAATGCTGTTCTTTAGCATGTGTGCGTTCTGCTCATGCTCTTCCAAATCTTCGGAAGATAGATTACAAAATGTTACTTCCGGAAACAGGTCATGTTTAATGGATTTATTCAGAGGCGTCGTTTTAACAGATGTCACGGCCGCCGGCGATAGGTCTGTTTTACTATCACTGAGCGGCGTTGTGAGGGGTTGATAAATGCTGCCATTTTGTTTCTGACTACTAATACTAGTATTGTTGTTTGATTTGGAAATCATTTTTCAATTTGTTTGCAGTTTAAACGGCTTTGGACGAGGGAAGGCGTTAAAAAAGGTGGGTTCTTTGTTGTGTGTGTTTGCTTTAGGTTACGAAGAACAAGGTGTTTTTTCCAAAGCGAGTTTATTTCTATAAATTTTATTTAGTTTTGTTGATTTGGTTTCTCTATGTATATTTTTCTAATTGAACACAATAATTTTCAGCAAAGATTTGTATAAGTTTTGTTGTTTATTGTACTTATTTCCTTAGTTTTTCCTTTTTATCTATTAGAATCCTAATTTGGAGAATTTAATTTCTTTTTCCGACTTTAGTCGCTCTATTTTCTTTCTCTTTCTAAGTCTCTCTAGACTTATCTCTTCGTTCTCTTGTTAATATTCCCTATATATTTCTTTTCTCGTTTTAGAGTCTTTTAAAGACGTTTATTTTATTTCTTTCGTTAAAAAAAATTGAGCATAGTTTTCTTTTGAAGAGTTTGAAGGAGAAATTTTGAGACAGGTCCCCTTTGTCCTTGTTTTTGAGGCCTTTTAGGCGGCCTTGAACAAATTAGACTTAACTGGCAAAGTCTGTTTACGAAATTGTCTAATGATTATCTTTACACAATACTGTCATATAAACCAAAGGAAGATTTCACGTTAAATATTTTCAACACTTGATGGATTTGGTGGAAACTGTTGAAGAAAAGAAGAATTGATTTTTTAATAAATGAGATAATATTAGTTGATAAGTTACAGTTCAAGTTTTTGTAAATATAATTTAAATAAATAAAAAGTCAAAAAAAAAAAGTTGTGTAAAAAAACATCACAAGAAAAGAATCACAAATAGTTTTCAGCTGTTCTATAGAAAAACGTGTGTTTAAAAGTATTTTCAATAGTATTTTCTATCGAAAATATTGCGTATAACAGTGGTCTAGAGGCGTAACTGGGACATTCTTTTTTAAATTGTCCACGAAATTCTTTTGTTGGGCTATGTTAAAGATCGAGTCAGTGGAAATTTTGATAAAAGAATGCCGATTACCTAAAATTACCAAACTCTTTTCTTATCATTGGAATAATAAATTTAGAATGAGTTTTATATTAATTCGTTGTTTTATTTTGTTTTGAAACACCTGAACGTCTTTCATTTATAAAGATTCCTTGTTGTATATTATATCTGATCTTATATATACATTATATACATATGTACATAGATAATATGTACATAGTTCAGTCAAGTTTTTTATGGATCTATTCTAAGGTTAAGGCTTTATATTGATGTATTCGATGTCAAAATAAAAGCAATAATCATTTTAAATACAGGAAGCTTATTTTTCGTTTTATTTTTTAAGGAATTAGAGCGATTTGATGTCATGCAGGTAATAAAAAAATCCTCTAGCTGATTGTAAACAGAAATACAACGATGATTTATAGAAGTAAAAATTTGTTTGAAATTACAGTGGGTGGCCAAATTATTAGTTACACTAGTTTTTCTTATTAATTAAGATTCAACCGCTTTTAATACGTATATAAATTTGTTTCTTGTACCAGATGTTTTCGTATTTTAATTCTGGTAATACTGTTAAATATTTTGTGCAGTGTCAACAATGATTAGTAACATTAGAGTGCAGTTGTAGATCATTCTGCTCTGAAGTGTGAAATATGCAATTTTGAGGTTATACTGTTACAAAATCTTATAGAGGCATTGATTAGAGTCTGGCATCACGATGAAGAACTAAAAGAAAATGCATTCAGAGCATGCCAAAAAGGGTGCAAGCTGTAATTGATGCCAAAGGAGGTTCTACGAAATATTAAGATTTTTTTTTTCAAAAAATTTGTTTTCCTCAAATATATGTTTTTAAAACAAAATAATTTATTTTTAATTAAAATAGAAACACTTAATTTACCTAAAAGAACAAATAAACTTCAAACTAAACAATTTTGCATGTGTAACTAATAATTTGGCCACCCACTGTATATGCGATAATTCCTGAGTAAGTATTTGGCGGAAAATATTAAATATATTATTTCAATTGCACAAAATTTGTTTGTGCAGCATTGTAAAGAAAGACAAATGCAACTAAAACGTAAAAAACATGTACATATTAATAAATACATAAATAAATGGATATACATACATACATACATACATATAAACATTACAAATAACAGCGTTCAAATAAATTTAAAATTACAGAGATTAAAATTGTAAAAACAATTAAAAGCAGAAAAAAAAATCACTCAAAAGAAAAAATTCGTGGCAAGAAAAATAAAGCAAATGGCCGCAAAAACAATTAAACAAAATAATAATTAATCCATCAATGACAAAAGAAGTAACAAACTATATTAGCATAATTCTGTAATAATATTTATGTATAAGCATACTCTCAATTTGTATATACATATGTACATACATACATATATTATTTCTATATTTATTTAGTATTATATTTTTATATTTCTTTAAACAAAAAAATATTTTATGTAAATTTAATTTTTGTCACTATTTTTGGTACAACACAATTGATTTTTATGGTCTTATAAACCCAACTAAACTTTTCAATATCAACTGCTTAAGTTGTGTCATTTCTTTTTTTTTTTTTTTTGTATTTTTTTTTTTGTATAACTTTTGTTTTACTTTTTCATTTTTGTTTTTTATTTTTGTTTAATATTTTATTGTTTGTTTGCAAACAATAACAACGACAAAATACAATGTTCTAGCGTGTTATTTTGTTTTTATTATTTTTAGTTTTATGTTTTTTTTTTTCGTTGAAGCGCCTGAACGGCAAAAATCAAAACAAACAAGAAAAATTACTACAAACAGACGGACCGACTCTGCTCAGTGTGTCAATCGTAGGTACGTTTGTAGGAAATAAATTAGCCTCACTCTGCTGGCTCTCTGGTGCTTGCTGGCTGACGTTTCTAGTGTGTCAAGAGTTCGTTCGTTGCAGAATTAATTGAAATTCAGAATTGACAACAATTATCGTTACAAAACTTAATATTGCAATAACAATAAACAAATGTTATGCTTGATGTAATTGTTGTTGTTAAAATAATTTTCAAAAATAATTTCCTTCAACTTGACCCCATGAAAATAGATTGTGCAGAAATATACATATTTTTAAAAGGAAATATTGTAAAAAGCCAAGAAAAACAATTTAAATTAAAAACATAGAAAATGACAAAAAAACAAAAAAAATAAGAAAATCATTATTAAAAGAAAATTATAATGGTAAAGATCTTTTGGCAGACACAATAAGAGACAGAGAAGGGCAAAGCAGAGTTGACTGAGTGTTAGCAGTTTAAATTTTTGCAAACATGCATTTTCTATAGAATCATAGTAAAAAATAGAAATTACTGTTGTACATATGATTTTCTATACGTACGAATTTTTGGATTGAAAATCTGGAAGCTTCCAGGTAACGAAAGAAACTAAAAACACACAAATCTGTCAGATATGTATAATTCATATTGAACAATTTATCAGTCAATAAATGTTCGAAATTGTGTATAACAATATTTTCTATAAAAAATCTTGTGTATAACAGTATTTTTTTTTAGAGAAAATCTTTATTTTTCTATTTTTTTTAGAGAAAGTCTTGTGTACTCGTCTAAGAGTATTTTCAGTAGAAATCTTGTTATACAGAATTGGCTAATAAATTTAAGTCGACTAGCTCGCTAATTTGTCAATTCCTCGAAGTTCTTAACAACGATCACATGACGAAATTTGGGTAAGGATTTGGGTTTGAAGCCTTACAAATTGCAAATGGTGCATGAATTAAAGCCGGCCGCCATAGATTCGCTGAATTTATTCAAGAGCAACTTGTCGGTTTTTATGGAAAAATAATTGGATAAAGTCCATTTTTATTTATAGACGTTTAGAAGCTTTTGCATGCTAAACAGGCGTGACTGGCTAATTTTTTTTAGAATTTTCTGTTGAAAATAACAAAATATTTATTGCAAAACAAATTTCACAATTTCAACTGTTTATAAGTAGGTCTCTCCGATCATGTGATTTAACATCACTGGATTATTTTTATTTAGTGCGGCTATGTTAAAGATAGATGTAGTCTATTAGAGTCAATCGAATAGATTATAACCTTATGACTCAAAATCGCTAACGTGATTAACCAAATAGAGCAGCCATTTTGCCAAAATGTGAATGATAATATTGATAAAAGAATTGTTATCTGTATGCGTGGTCGTGGTTGATATCCTACTATACATTTATCATTTATAAATCTCAAACATTATTCTTTCCAGTATAATACTTGTAAACATTTAAATTATTTTCTTATAAATTTTTTGTTTCATTTCGTTTTGAAAAATAAAGTTTTTGTTGAAAACCCCCTTTGATACATACATATGTATTTGATTATTACAATTCAAGTATTATTACTAAGTAATTAATTGCAAATGTGGTTTATGTTTGTGCAAGCTAAATTTTTATATTTTTATAAAAGATCCCCAAAATCATTGGGAAAAATCCTGCAAACTGGGCACACTGTTTACAAGTTTCATTCTTATTTATCTTTATCTCTCTTATTTTTCGCTCTCTCCCCACAAAAAGACAAACATGCAAGGAAGCTGAATAAATTAGGAAATATTTCTGTCTGACTGTTGTTGCCAAAAAAAAAAAAAAGATTATGATGTTGTTTTTGTTGTTATATTTACGTATATACTTAAATAATAATGCCATTTTTCCTTTCATAAATTATTAATTCATTATGATCTTGTACAAGTACAAAAAATCATTTTCGTAGTTCGTTTTCTTATTTTTAGTTTTAGATTTTTAGATATTTTTAGAAAAAAAAAACTTTTAGCACAACCTAGAGAGAAAGCAATCAAGAAAATTATGATAAAAATTGTATTTTTAATATGGCGTTGACGTTGTTTTTATGCGCGGTAGTAAATCTCAATGTTAAAGAAAATGATTTATAATACATACATACATATATGTAAATAAAAATGAAATTTTTGAATATAGTATAAGAAAAAAATGTATGAAAAACAAATGACTAAATTATATTATAAAGAGAATCCAAGTGACAGAAATCAGCTGTCAATTTTGATGTAAACAGGTTTTGTTTAGCTATGTGTCCACGATCGTCAGATATTACAACGTTGTCATATCTAGCAATGTACTGACATTGAAAAATTTTTAGCAAAAGGTAAATTGTCAGTTTACACGACTGTAAGGAAACTAACAATTTCATTTGCACGCAATTGTCACACAATGAATTTAGCTGTCAACCGAAATTGTCAGTTCACACGGTTGTCAGATTGTTGTGTGGCATTGTCAAATTCGTTTTGCAGCTCTGTGTGTGTGTTTAAAAATTTTAAATATTGTCATGGAACAAAAAAGAGCAATTGGAACCATTTTATTTGCACTCTATTAAACAGGATTCGTCAAAAAATATGTCGCTATCCATTTTTTATTTTCTTTAATTTTCTTCCACTTTTTTGAAAAATTTTATTAATGCACACTTTAATTTAATTCTTTAATTTTCTTCCACTTTTTTCAAAAATTTAATTAATACACACTTGTTTGTTTATTTATGTATATACAGAGTTGCATTTAGAAATAATTTCTATGACAATGCTGCCATCTGCCAACTTTGCACATATGACAATGAAAAGTGTTTGACAATTGTCTTAAAACAATGACAATGACAAAATTGTGTGTTTACACGATTGTTAGATGTGTGACAATATTTTTGTCTTCCAATGTACTGAAAATGTTTTTCTTACAACGTTGTTAGACAATTTCTGGACATTTATCTGACGATCGTGGACACATAGCTTTAGTTGGTTTATTATGTTGTCTTTAAAAACTCTTTAGAAAATTATGGAAAATACCCAAGACTTTACATACATACATATTGTACATACATATTTTATTATATGTACATATGTATATTTTATTATATGTACATATGTATATTTTATTATATGTACATATGTATGTATTTGTTTTATTGTGTTGTAATTTATTTAATCAAAAAAAAAAAAAAATTCATGTGTGATAAATATTAAGAACAATTCCAATCGTCCAAATGAGATTTTTTCAATCGTTTTGCAAAAGAAGCTTGTGTGACAAAATAGATCATGTGCTTTTATTATTTTGCATAGTAAATGATATTAACAGAAATGAGAGTAAAAGTATTGGGAGTAAAAGAGCCGCAGATGAAAAATTATAAAGAAATCCAGTCCCAAATATGTATGTATGTAAGTATATATGTATGTATATTCATTTAAAGTTCTTTTTAATTTGAGTAGAATTCTTTAATTGTTAAAGTAATTCATAATCATTTTCATAAATGATTACATTTTTGTTAATTCAAACATACTCTACCCCAAACACTCATACGAATGACAATTCATTTATCAAAATTTTCAATCACATTTCAAATGACTTTCAAAGCTGTAATCCGAGTGTAGAAACTATCTTTAACATAGCCTCATGAAAAATAATCCTGTAGGGTTAAATCAGGGTGAGCAACAGCTGGATTTCGTGAAATTTTGCGATCGTGTACGTGTTCATTCGTTGTTTAAGTGACTGTGTGACATGTGGCAGGTCAATGATATACAAACATATATACATACATATCATCAATAATCATTCACCGCAACCGCATTTTTATGCAAACGTCTTCAAATAACATATAACACCATACAGTGCCACGTTCAGAAGCCCCATGCGGCAAATTTAGACAAATACAAATAAAAAAAAGGCTTCGTCTGGAAAATTACAACCAACGAGTTGTTTTTGAATAATTTAAGTAAATCTAGGGCGAAGTGGTCAGCCAGCTTCAATTCATTCACTTTAAAGCTTTACATAAAATAAGCATTGTAGTCGTTGTAAAAAACATCGAGGAATTGACAGATCCGGATCTTTTTCCACACTGTGGCTTACGGCTGCGATATTTTTACTTGAACGACCCGGTTGCGCTGACACATTATGTAGCGAACCAGTACACTTAAATTTATCGACCAAATTTTAAAAAGCGGTCTCAAATTGCAATTTCAGAAATTTCCATTTGTATTTCAGAAATTTCTAATTGTATTTCAGAATTTTCCATTTATAATTCAGAATTTTTCATTTATATTTTAGAAAATTTAATCTGCATTTCTATTAGAGATTTCTAAAATACAATTAGAAAATGTTTAAAAACAGTTAGAAATGTCTGAAATTGGAATTGAATGTTTCTGATATATAAATGGAAATTTCTGAAATTCAATTAGAAGTTTCTGAAATATGATTGAAGTATTCCGAAATACAATCAGAAACTTCTGAAATACAATTGAGAATAGTGTGAAACGTGACAAATCCGATCATGTAGGAATAGATTTAAAAACGCAGTAAACTTCCTTAGAATTATCCATTGGGAATACATTTTGGCAGTTTCTGACTTCCAACTGTTTTCATATTCATAAGGACCTTAGTAGTAACGGGTGTATTCAATTCATATCCTTAAAAATGTTCAGTATATTAGGCACCAAGAGAATTTACAAAATCTTACAAAATTTATATAATTTGTTGGTATAGCAAAAGTATTTTTCATAGAATATAGAATACGTATATTGTATTTGTTAAAGAAAATCTTGAGTATAACTGAATTTTTTATAGACAATCTTCTGTATAACTGAGTTATATAGAAAATCTTTAGTATAACAGTATTTCTTGAGTCTTGAGTATTTTCTATAGAAAATCTTTAGTATAACAAAATTTTCTCTTGACAATTTAGGGTATACCACAATTTTCTATAGAAAATCTTGAGTATAACTGAATTTTTTATAGAAAATCTTGAGTATAACAGTATTTCGTGATTTTTGAGTACATATTTTCTATAGAAAATCTTGAGTATTTTCTATAGAAAATCTTTAGTATAACAAAATTTTCTATTGACAATTTTGGGTATAACAAAAAAATCTATACAAAATCTTGAGTATAACACTATTTTCTATACAAAATCGTGTGTATAACACAATTGCGTGTCACTATTATTCTACTTTGTTGCTTATATACTAAAATTTTAATTTATTATCAATATTCTTCTTACCTTAATAAAATTTCAATAGATTTAAACAATTCCCTTGAGTATTCGCTTATAACAGCAACAACAATGATGTTGGCAATTAAAATGTTGGCAGAATTTGTTGTTTCAATGGCAGCACCAGCAGTTGCAACAATTAAATTATCACTTGCCTTTGTTGAATTATCACAAATGGTTTGAGTTTTATTTAAATTATAAGACGTAGTATTAGCACTGTTCAATTGTTTAACAATTGTTTGATTATCACCACTATTATATTCACCACTTGTTTTATGACCACCACCAATTAATTCACCATAACTGCACAAATCACTTAAAACTTTAAAGTCAAGTGCACATAAGTTATTGTATTCTTTAGATTTAGATTCAGTTAATTGAGACTGTTGTTGTTGGGGTCTATTAGAAAAGTGTTTAGTTTTTAGGAAAATCCTTAAACGTGGATCACGTGGTGTATAATAGAGAAAAACTTTATTCGATTTACTACTATTGTTATAAGTACGATGATGATTATTCTTGCTGCTAGTTTGTTTAAACAATGTTGCAGACGTTGCAAAAGCTGCTGCTGCAGACGATGACAATGTTATAGATGTTGCTGATGGTTTCAGGTTAATAGTGGTTGCTGATGTTAGAGTTGAGCTAAATGTTTTAGTTTTGCTTTTACTTTTACTAGATGACGTGGCTGCGATTTTAATTGTTTTATTAAATTTACTAGATTTACTGGCTTTGTTATAGAAAGTTTTTAACCGAAAGTCATTCATTAAGACCGTTAAACGACTAAACACGTTAAACGAAATAAAAATATTGAGTAGTAGTGTTGGCAATAGGGTTGCAAATGTTGCAAATGTTACAAATTCCGCTAAAATTGTTAAGGCTACGTATTGTTTTGCTGCTGCTGTTAGTAATAACGTTTGTTTATTAATAACTTTAATTAGATTTAAGTAAAATTCCAAAGATTTCTTATTGCTTTTAATTAATTGGCGTTGAAGTGACACTTTCAAACCGTACATAAACGTTTTTGAAATGGATGCTTTAGACACGTTAACCCTCATGCGGTAGGTTTGATAACTTTGGTTTTTAAACGGAATTTATGTTTTTTTATTTTTTTTAGTTTCACTGGGTTTTACAAAACTCACACGCTTTGTTAAGCACTTTTACCTTCTTTTCTTTTTTGTTTTCTTTTCTTATTTTAATAAACAAAATAATTGAAATAAAAAAATGTTTTTAAATGAGAATTTAGTTTATTTTAGAACTTTTTTTCACAATTTTATGTTGATAAATTTATACCAAATTCGTTTTTCCAGTAGTTGTCAAATGATCGCGTTACTATTTACTTTTTGAACAAACATGTTGTTGGCAAATTTGTAAATATTTTATTTCGAAATTTTGCATGGAAGCTGCTTTTTTGTTGATGGCGCGAAGAAGGCGTTGCAAGCCTTCTGAATAACACAATGAAAATTTTGATTAATTTAAGGGATTTTTTTTTTTGTTTTTCTTTTCTCTTTTAGTTTCTTTTATCTCTTCTTTTTTATTTGTTTCGGTTATATATTTATTTCTTATTGAGATGCTTTGATTAATGGGATTTTTATGGTTAATTAGAGAATTTTGTTTCTGTTAAAAAGATAACACTGAATGTTGACAGCTCTGCAAGAAAAAGAAAACAAAACAGAATTAGATAAAAGGAAAATACAAGAACTATTAATATAATTATATATTATTACACAAGTATTTACAGTGAGCATCAACATAAAGTCAACACTACATATTATTAAAAGAAAAGCTTAATTAATAATATTAATTTGAATAATATTATATTGCATTTTTATATATACACATACATATGTAGTTATTTAGTTAGATTTGAATTCACTAAAAAAGAGTTCAAAAACAAAAGGCATATACAAATTTAACTGATTTATTGTTAAAATAGAGCAAAATTTACGTATTAAAATAAAGTAAATAGTGGCATCAGCCTTATGCAAAAAAAATCTGTCATTCCAAAAGTATCTAGTAGCAATACCGTAGAAAATTTGCCTGGTGCAAAACGACGAAAGCGTCTTACAAAAACTAAAGTAAGAGCTAGAGTGAGATAAGTTAGAGTAAACCCAACATCTAGTGCTGTAAAAATAGCTAAAAATGTTAGAAAAGCTTCTGGAAAACCTTTAATCGCGAGTACAATTTGAAGATCTTTGCATCAAAATGCCCTACATAGTAGAGTGCCACCTTATAAGCCCTTCATAACAAAAAACAACCAAACCACACGATTGAATTTCGCAAAAATAAAAAATATATATAAACAAGCCTCAATGTTTTAAAATAATAATATTCTTTTCACCGATGAAAGTATATTTGAGATATTTGGAGTCAAAAACCCCCCAACAATATTGTGAACCAAGAACGAAGCATTTAGTAATATCGGCGGCCCAGTCTGTCTGGGTTGTATGGCGGCATCAGCGGCGGTAATCTTATATTTATAGAATCTGCAATGAAAAAGGAAGATTTCTTTCTCGACATTTAAAAAAAAAAAAACAATGTAGCTCCTAGTGTAGAGAAATTAGAACTAGTGCAGAACTGGATTTTGCAACAGAACAATATCCATATCCTAAGCATACATCCAAAATTGTGAAAGAGTGGTTGCTCAATTCATGTCCAAAAACTTTAGATCATTCTTTGCAGACCCCAAACTTTAGACTAAAAATTAGGCGAAGAAATAATTCTTGCATGAATAATCTGAAGGCAGTAATACAGGCTGAATGGAACAAAATTTCGCCAAATTGCAGTAAAAAACTCGTTGATTCTATGTCTAGAAGATTGTCAGCTGTGATAAAGGCAAAAGGACTACAAACAAAATATTAAATACAATGTTTTACATAATTTTAATATGTAATGTATGTGCCTGTTAGTTTCCCGTTAAAATTGAATTATTTTTTATGTTCCTTACTTTTTATTGACGCTCACAGTATATTGATTCCAACCAACATACGAAGGAACGGATCTGGCACTTAAAAGGCCTTATTATTTTATTCAAATGCCTCCCATTTCTAAGCACACCTACCTATACTATTTAGCCACACATAGCACAAAAGCCACAAAAGCTTTAACACAATCACCCCTATCGTGAATAAAAATTCAACATGAAATTTGTTCCCTTTTCACATTTTCCTATTAAAATTCAATCTTAAAAAAATAAAAGGGAACAAATTTCATGTGGAATTTTTATTCACGATAGGGGTGAATAATATTGTGTTTGTTATTTACCCTGCTCTGTGTGTAAATAAAATTAGCAAAATGATGTTACTAACTAAAACTTATCTTGTAAAACACACTGTACCCGTAACATTACGTGTATTCAAATACATATTTTATTATACAAGATGATTAAATAGATGAATGGATGTCGTTAGTCTTTATTTCTTTATTCGTTCAACAAACGAATAAAAAAAGAAGAAGTTAAGTAAATGATTTTGTTGACTGACTGTGTTTTGCCTTATCAAGTCCATAGTAAATAGATGAATACTTACGTATAATTAAATTATATTATTATTATATATATATAAAAACTCAACAGACGATAAGACGGTGCCACATTTTTGAATTCATAAAACGAGCCATTCAAAATGTATTTTCTATTTGCTTTAATTCTCTGGTTTTATTTTCAAAAGTTTACAAGTTTTGTTATAAAAAAAAAACGAAAAACTTTTGAAATTTTTCTTTAATTTATAGGGGGGAATATATATTTTATATTTAAAAATATGGCACAAAAAATGTAGACAAAAAAGATTAACATTAAGTGGGTTAATATAATAAAACCTCGTAAATGATTATATTGTGTTGCAAAGATGTAGCCTAGGGCAAAGGAAACTTACATAGAACTAGTTAAATAACAGATTCTGGGGGGGGGGGGTTGATTATGAAAAAGAAGTTCGGTTTTAACACAAGGCACCTCAATCATAGTCCAATTATAGCTTTAATCATAGAGGTTCATACAGACCAACTTTAGCTTTATATGTATACAGTCAGACTTTATATAGCTTTTTGTAGTTCAAATTAGTTTCAATCTTAACTTTGGAGTGACGGTAACGGCTTGTTAAAATTTGGTTATAAAGTTTTGAATACGTACATATATTTTTTATATCAATTCAGATTAAAAGAATGTGGAACGTTATTGTAAACATTATTCTTGAACTAATTTACAAAAAACATACATATATTTACTAAAAGTTCAATGTTCTAGCCGTGTATCAGTTGAAATAAACGCTTATTGTACTATAAGCGAAATTAGAATTATTATGTCTTATATAAGACGACATTGTATAAAGAGATAGAGAGATTATATACATACATATGGGCAACTTCAAAAATTTAAGCCACTTGGAATTTTTTTTTAATTTTTTTTTTTTTTTGTGTGACATCAATGTCGATTTGCGTGTATATAAACTGATATTTGAGCATGTGAAATCCGTTCGGGTTAATCATTTTTACTGCGGTTTTAATTTAAAAATTAAAAAAATATAAAAATTACAGTTTTTGAGGTTAGAAAAAAATTTTTCCTCCATAAAATTTAACCCCCTTATTCAAAAACGATTATTAAATTTAACAAACGTTTATTAAGCACGTTTTTATATGCAAATCTGTCTTAATAAACGTTTGTTAAATTTAATAATCGTTTTTGAATAAGGTGGTAAGTCTTTAAAATTTTTTCGTGCATTTTCAATTTTAGTATCAAGCTCAGTAGAGTCTTCTGATGTACGTATCAGCGCCCGGGTTGAAAAAAAAAACCTTTTTTTTTTTTTTTTTTTGCACTTTATCAGTTTAGTCCGTCGCGAAGAATCTATTTAGATACCTAAACATGTTCCCATGCCATGTTTTGATATAAAAAAAAGGTTAAAAAAATGTTTATGCAAAAATTTTCAAAAGTTCATAAATTTTTTGCGTGCGTTTTCGCCTCGGAGGCGAAGTTACTCACATCACGCAATACACTACCCAACTTAAAAGATAATTCAGATTGTCACACGAAAAAAAGATACATTTTTACAAAATTTACTCTAATTTCTTTTAAGTTTGTGATCTCCGTGATACATTATTGGTGCGCTGACACCAACTTGATATACCTCAAACTTTATAAAATTACGCCGGTTTATTTAATTCTGCGCTTAAAACTCATTTTTATTAAACGGCGCAAAAACCCTATGTAAAATCTTCAAAAAGTTCAAAATTCGGAAAATTTTCGTTTCACTTGTAAACCACATGCAACTTTTTACCTAGCAGCGATATCAAATTTTTTTTTTTTTTTGTGGATATATCCTCCAAGTCTAGTGACTATATTTTGTATTGGTTTGGATCTGAAAGCTTAAAACTATTACAAAGAAAACGAAATGGATGAAAAAACTCTTGCAAGTTTCAAGTCGTTTTTTTAATTTTTCGAATTTTAGATGACCACCAATTCTTAAGGTGAAGACTTTTCAACGTAAAACTTGGCACGTCATATCCTTCAAGTATCGTCATCTAAACCCTGTACAACGTTTTTTCTTTTTTCAATTCATAAAACTTAACGGAATAAGAGCCATAGTATGTCGGTATCAGCAGGTGCTCAAAAAATTTGAAATACCCCATATATACATATACATATAATCAAATTATTAAAGTATTAATTGCAATTTTTATTTTCTGAATTATTCATTTAAATATATCTCCAGACTGGGGTGAATACAAACGCAGACAGACAGTGTGTCTTAACATCAATTAGCATACTTCCAACCTCCGTGTTTATCTGTGTAGGGAGGGGGGATGGCGTTAAAATTAGCTAAAAATTCTACAAATCTAGGAAACCACTTTATACGGAAATTATAACAAATATACTACGAACGACTGTTATCAGCAGAGGAAGACGAAAAAATAAATGAGGAACAAAGTAAAAAAAAATTTCATACAATAAAGATTATTAAGTTAGAAAATGATTTTATAACAATAATATGAGCGAGTATTATAGTTAATCGTAAATATACATAAAGAATTTGACAAACTAGAACGAAAGTACATAAAGAATTATTCTTATATTTCTATTAATGCAAAGTACAACAATAGGTTGTCTGATTACGATTATAAACGAATGAATCTACAATTAATAAATAAATAATTGGACTTTCTAAAACAACGGTTTATTAAAGCAGCTGGGTACATAATTAGGATTATCTTGAGTGAACAATTAATTGTATTTGTGGGACGGACAAACAAACCAAGAAAAAAAGACTTTATTTATCTAAATTTCAAGAACAACTACCAAAACATACAATTATAAATCCCCTAATCTGTCAACAATGGAAGCCTACCGGTTACAAATAGAGACTTAAACAAGTTAATACTTTAAGGATTGATTATTAAATAAATTGGCTGTCAAATAATGAAATGTCAAGAATTGAGTTGTCATGTTTTGTGGTTTGACGCTTTAGCTAATCGAATGTGGTTAAAATATTTGTGAAAAAAGCTACTTTCTCCTCTACTTTATAGTGGCATCAATAAAACGATAATCGTTTAGAACTAGTTTATCAATAGTCATTGAAAGATAGATTCAAACTTAGAATTGGGCTAAATTGACACCTTTTACACACTCTGCGACAGGCCTCGGAACTAATCTAAATTAACTTGTTTCAAATTCACGGATAAATTAATAACTTTTTATCTCTCTCTCAAAAAAATTATCGCAGACAAAACTATTTGCATATAAGCGAAAAAGAATTAGAATTCTCAAGTTGGTTGTAATGAAGAATACATTATTAACTTTTTGTCATACTATTTAATATCAACCTTATTCATTAACATTTTCAGCAAAGGAAACTACTTCCATAGAAGCAAAAAAAAAGTAGAGTTCTCAAGTTTATTGTAATGAAGAACGACCTACACTTTTTATATCAATCAAATTCATTTCTTCTTTGTAAGAATTATTTTTTGCTAAAATACTAAAGATAGTTTAAGTTTAACAGGCAGACAACTTAAAATTGACACACATGAATCCTGCATGGGTCCCATTGTGATAATTGGAAAGCAAAGGTTAAAGAGGAAAAAAAATGCACCTCAGATGGAATGTGTTTAGTTAGTTATTACCAACACTTAGGTACATTTCAAACAAAATATATACAGTGAACTCGCAGAAACGTGAATTAATTTTTACATAGGAGGTGTTCAAGTTTTCGATATTGTTCACGTTTTAGATTGCATTTTTTCTATAACATATTTTAGTCTCTTATCTTTTATTTAATTTAAAATGATTTTTTACCTATGACACATATTTTGATGCTACTTTTTGTAAGTTCCTGCCATATTTTAATATACTACTCGTACATAGCTACTATGGTTTGCAAAAGGGGTTCATAGATACTAATTTGTAAATTATGTTATTGAATTCATAAAAAATAGGGGTTAGTTGAATTTAAACTATTATAATTATAAATTTGAATTTTAACGTTCGATAAAAAGTCCACGTTTTAGAGCCTTCAGCCTATGTTCACGTTTTAGAGTAGTCAATGTAAAAAAAAAAATATGTTCATGTTTTTTGGATGTTCACGTTTCTGCGAGTTCACTGTATGTAATTGAAACACGAAGCAAACACTTTATAAACACAATTGAATCTTAAATATTTATTTTGTTTTGTTACAAAACTCTCGAACTAACTTTGTTATGCATTTGTTTTCACGGCAAATAATATTGAAACGCCAAAAAAGTCAAATTTATTATAATTTCAAAACACGTTTTTCTCGTGACATTTCACACGCGAACGAACACAATATAAAACAACAACAAGTAATAATAATGACATGGATTCAATAGCCTGTAAATAGGCAATCAAATTTATTAAATATTTCGTTAGTTTTTTATGTTGTTTTATGTTTTTAAGGAACGAAATCATTCGTGTATAATTAAGGATTAATATTTATGTATAGCTATGTAATTGTTAAACACCGTTATTAAAAATTATTAACCGTCATTATTGTTTATGTTTTCGTTTTCTCGCTTAATTTTTTTTTTCAAATATACAAGAGCCCGCGATTTAAATGGCGAATTAGAACGCCAACTTTTGTCGCGTGCTCGTAAACGGTTCCATTGCGGTGTATTCTAAAACGACGACTGATTTTAATTTTCATCGTTTTTTTTTTAATCTTCAATGACTTCGCACACAGACACAAACACACACACACACACACACACACAGCAAATCAAAACAATATCAAGTGTGTAAATATATGTATGTATGTATATTTTAAAAAATAAACAAGTAAGAAAGTATAGTCGGTCAAGCCCGATCATATAACACCCTACACCCATAATATCAATAAAACAGCTTTTCAGAAATGGGCGCTATATGGAAGATATTACCTATTATGGGCCGATCATCCAAAAATTTAGTGCCATTCACGGAAGTTATTATGTGTGTTAAATTTTATCTCGATGTAAATAGTTTTAAAAGATTTATGGAGATTAAAGTGAATTACGGAGAGGGTCTTATATAGGAGTTTTGACTAATTATGGACCGACCATCATAAAATTACGTGTCATCATTTCTATATATGTATACAAAACTTATTTTTGTTGAATTTTATTTAGATGCCAACATTTTTAAGACATTTATGGTCGTTAAAGTGATTTTCAGAAGTGGGCCTTATATGGGAGCTACGACTAATTATGGACCGATCATCATAAAATTCTACCACATTATTTGTACATACACGAAACATATTTGTGTTCAACATTATTTGGATACCAATATTTTTAAAAGAGTTATGCTCTTTAAAGTGATTTTCGGAAGTGGTCCTTATATGGCAGCTACGACTAATTATGGACCGATCATCATAAACTTCCACCATATTATATGTATATACACGAAACATATTTGTGTTCAATATTATTTGGATACCAACATTTTTAAGAGAGTTATGCTCTTTTAAGTGATTTTCGGAAGTGGGCCTTATATGGGAGCTGCAATTAATTGTGGACCAATCTTCACGAAATTTGTAGATGTGATTTAGCTTCATTTATTACTCATTTGTGGTGAAATTTGTTTGCATACTTGCATAATTCAAAGATTTATAACCGGTAAACCCCAATTTCTGAAGGACATTTGTATGGGGACCAGGTGAAATAATGGACCGAATTATATTTTCAAAATTGCCAGAAAATGATTCTGAGTCGATAGGTATACTTTAAGGTGGATGTTGGACCAATATTTATGGGCGTTACAAACATCAGCACAAATCCAATACACCCTCCCCACTATTGTGGTGTAGGGTATAAAAATAGAGTAGCATGTAGTACAAAGCCAAATGACCAATGTGAGCCTCTCAATTGGAAATCTCTTATAAAAACATTCACAAATGAATTGAAAATACATATGTAGGTATGTACATATGTACATAAATGCTGAGAAGACGGACTAAATAGATGCCTGTCCAAATATATGTACTTCTTACTAATATACAGCACAACAACCACAAAAACAACAAAATATTTTATTAGCACTAACATTGTTACGTTTTAGGCATAATTTATTTTGAATTCTATAACCACATTCACACACAAATTTATACTTACAATTACATACAGTGACTCAAAAAAGTAATAAAAAAAAAAAACGATGCTGATTAGAAAACTTTTTGATGACTAACGGTATTTTCTGTAGAAAATCTTGTGTTTAACAGACTTTTCTATTAAAAATTTTGTGTATAACAGTATTTTTTAATATACGGTATTTTCTATAGAAAATCTTATGTTTATCAGTATTTGCTAAAAAAAAAAATAATTAGCCCAATCGTGAATAAAAATTCCGCGGGAGTTTTTTCCCTATTCCCATTTTTCCTATTCAAATTCAATGATCAAAATATTAAAAAGGAAAAACTCCCGCGGATTTTTTATTCATGATCGAAAATGTAGTGGTTTTGACTAAACAATTTTACTGCTACACCAAAGATTTTATGTCGTTTATAAAATCGTGTCTCGTTCGCTATTGTAAGTTCATTTTCTTCAAAAACCAAGTTTTTTAATGTGTAAAAAATGTGCCGAAAGAAGGAGGCAATCAATAATGTAGTACTAGGGTAAAAATAAAGCAAATACACAAAAAAATTATGGGATTAAACAAATATTATTCTAAAAAACACAGAAGAGGTGAGCCATAAACATTGGAAAAACCAGTATAAAAAAGCTAAAAATACAATACGAGTTCCAATAAATAAATAGAGTCCAACGAATATCTCATCACAATTTATGATTAGGCAAAAAATGTGTCTAATAACATCCGAATACCAAAAGTAAAACTAAGGAAAAGGAATATAGATTATGAAATACTAAAGCTTTTCAATATAATAAATTAAATCCAAAGACTTACATATATTTCATTGCAAAATTTCACAAAAACTAATAGTAATTTAAAAAAAAAAACAAATTTCCCTTAACAAACAATTTTCTGTTTAAGATGAAACTCAAGATTAATGGACTTCACAATGTAAAGTAGATGCTGCTAAATGAGTATGGTGTAAAATAAATTTAAATCATTGCGGAAAATAATACTACATTTGTAAACTTTCGGTTTATTTCGAATTGGACAGAATAGAGTTTCTTTGGTCAAATTTTAGATACGGTTTCATTTCGGACTTTATAAATAAATGATAAATGCTAATCTTTGTAGAAATTGCTTCATCTAATTCTTATTACAAACGTGAGTCATTATAAATGTCTTTTGCTGTGTCATGCTAAAAGTTGTATAAAAACTAATGCAAATATTTCAACATTAAAAATATAAACAGAAAGCTGCATTACTCTGCTTTAGAAGTTAAAAAAAATCATTTAAAAAATTATGTTTCAATTCGCAGATTTTTGCAGTTTTTTTTTAGATACTTTCGACTGCACGAGTTATATTTTTTTTTTTGTAGCGTTTGGGATTCCATATTCATTGCTAATATATAAGAAACAATGAAACGACAAAAAACTACATTTTGCACTAAACTTAAATGCTATTGAAAAATGATCACAATACATAATATTTTAAGATGTATTTATTTTTTCACTTCAGAGACGAACAAATGTCGCGTTCTGGTCCATATTAGGTTGTTTACGGTAATGGATATCACAAAAGCATACATGAAAAATTGTAAAGTGAAAAAATCAAAATATATTTCTCAATTAAGTAAGAATATCGAAGGGGTTTGTCAACGTTGAATGTGCAGTTAACAAATTACTTTGTACTTCTAGTATATAGTAGATTTTCCAAAGCGTGAAACCTGTCGAAAGTTATCTGCCTATATGAAACAGTTAAAAGGTCACAATAATGCTAATTTGAACTATTTCTGTAAAGGTATTTTAACTTATTTCGATAATATAGTAATGATAATGACAAATATGGCCTGACTTAAATTTCATTACTATAGGTATGTACGAGTATATAAATAAACCATTCGAAAATGTCATCTCGTGTCAAACATCTTTTTTATATAGATTTGGTAACTAATCAAGCACAAAAATGACAAAATCGTGGGCTCAGTTTTCGAGATGTTTCCATCAAAATGTTATATATGTATTTCTATTTCCATCTCAATTATGAAACATAGACTAACGGTGACGGTAGACTTGTATTTGTAGGGGTAGCTGTACCTAACATACTGATTATAAAGTTTGTGTTAAATTTGAAACACTTGTGTGAAGTTCTTTAACTTTTCTTTTATGACAGATTATAACTTAAAAAGTTTACATTGTACGTATACTTTTCTAATATACTGTAAAATACTACTAATATTAAAGGTATTAGTAGTATGCATTACCTTAAAACAAACACATTCTATACACGAAAACTTATAAAAAAAAATTCCCATAAAGCACTGAATAGAGGAGCAAAAAAAGGAAAGGGAAAATTATTGAAGATTTGATTTGGTTTTTCGCAGTTTATTTTTATTCTTCCTTTTTCTCTAAGTACATATGTAGTTGTGAGTGACAATCACAAACACTCACTCACTAAAGTCACGAATCAACAGCATGTTTCTTGTTTTTCATAGCGAAATATACTAATAATACACCATATCCAGCTGTATTTCATAATTTCCAAATTTACTAGTAAACCAATTAACCAATTCTACATACATACATATAGTATATCAGAAGAATTTGTTAAACATAAACTAAAGTAGAACTAAAATTATTAGAAATCATTTAAGTGTTTAGAATTTTTTTTGGAAATGGTGTAGTTAGTTAGTATGTGTTATTGTATTGGCAAACTAAAAATCTGAAAACATTTTTGTGTTTGCATTTATTTTTATCGTAGTTTGTTTTTCAAGTTTATTTCTTGTTTTTTTTTCTACGTAAGTAAATAAAGCGCAAAAAAACATACCAGCTAAAGGAAATTTGTATGAACGTATGCGAGCGTGATACATTTTCACATGCGTATGCGTTGTTGTAATGCATTGTAATCGTGTTTCGATAAATTTAAATCTTATAAGTGTTGTGGTGGCCAAATAGTAAGACAACACAAAACGATCCAATTAAGTTGAATATTTTACACACTTCATATTAAAAACAAGACTGTCACTATTTAATTAAGGTTGAATAATTTTTATTTATTTATTTATTATTTATTTTTGTGTAATTTCTAACTTTATTCAAAGGATTGCTAGAAAAATAAGATTTTTTTAAATATAAAGTTTTCCAGTTAATTTTCTAGCAATTTTGAATTTTTTTAATCACAACTAAATAGTATCTATGTTTGCTTTTCGCCATTTTGACAGAGGGGGAAATTTTGTACAAACTTGCCATATCTTGACACCATTCTCTACCGCGTGCAAAGAATGTTTGTGCGGTTCAGATGTAGTGATTTTGACACGAAAGAAAAAGTTGGTCCAGGCCAACCAAAAAAAGTTTAAAGATAAAGAATTAGAGGCATTATTTATCCAACAGCAGGACAATTTGGAAGTTTTGGCCCGAACAACCAGACGCCTTACAGTCCAGGCCTTGCCCCGTCCGAATACAATTTCTATCGATACATGCAGAACGGTCTCTCTCTTGGATAATCTTCACTTCAAAACAGGGTATCCGAAATTGTCCTGATTCGTTCTTGGCCTAATTTGTCGCCCAATCCATATGTTGCCATGAAGATGGCAAAAGGTCATAAATTTATATTGTAGAAATGTTTTAAAATAAAAGCCAAAAATTCGAAAAAATCCCCCATTTTTAAGTTATACACCCAATACAATGTACTGTTTACATCCGAAAATTCGATTACCTGAATACCCATTAATGAATTGAATTTAATCATCAAGATATAAAATTAAATTATATAAAATCCTAAAAAGTAGTTGAAAATTTCTGCAAATCTAAAAATGTGATCATCCTAAATAAATTTGTCTTAGAAATAAGTTTGCAGCCTTATTTCAAAATAGTATCAATATCATTAACAATATCTAACTATCATTCCAAGAACATAAAATAAGCAATAGTTATCAGTTAGCGTTTACCGAACACAGATTTTGAAAATTCCCAAGTCTGACAAGACAGCATGATAAATTATCAATGTTCACACGATAATTTGATATTCGCTCCTGAACGACCCGATTTTGGGTACCCCCATAGACTAGACGATAGTGTGTTGGACTATTAACCTTAGGGTTGCGGGTTTGATTCCTGCCAAAGACTGTATCTGCAGACACAAAGACTATAAAAAGTTTGTGGTATTTAAAAGTAAAATATGCATATTGTTAACTCATTTTTGTACCCTTAACCTTCATGAGAGCGGTATATATAAGTTTGGCATTCCGTTAGTAATTTCCACAATATAATTTTCCGACCCTATAAAATATATATATACTGGATCCTTATAGATAGCGGAGTCTATTAAGCCATGTCCGTCTGTCTGTCTGGATGTTGAAATCAATTTTCTGAAGTCCCCAGATATCTTCGGGATCTAAATCTTCAATAATTCTGTCAGACATGTTTTCGAGAAGTTTGCTATTTAAAATTAGCAAAATCCGTCCATAAATAACGGAGATATGAGAAAAATCCGAGACAACCTCTAAAAATTTCATCAAAAACAAAAATAATTGTATTAATATTGTTACGAACAAATTCATCAACAGATGGCGTGTTTATCGACATAATTATGCATAATATAATAATAATATAATTATGCATAATATAATTATGCATCCACAACAAAGGTGAAGGGTATATAAGATTCGGCATAGCCGAATATAGCACTCTTACTTGTTATTAATAGGAATATTCTTCCCATTTGTTAGGAAAAAAAACAAATACATAATCACTCGTTTTTGTATTGTCATGTAGAAGTTTCGCAGAGTAGAAACAGTTTACGTTCTATTGTTATACCGGACTTTGCCACAGCTCTTCCGAAACATCCAAAAGCTGTTCTGTTTCAATATTTTTAGTAGTGATGGAACCCAATAATCTCCCCATTAAGTGATAATGTCATCTCAAAGTTCGTATTTTAGTAACACCAAAGCAAGTAGTTTAAAGTTTTGGTGCCTATTATGAGTAAAATTCGATTTTCTATCAGCTGGCGCCATATTTGTTTACAAATTCTTAAAGAAAAATAAATTAAATTTAATTTATTTCATCAGACGAATCATTAAACTATAATAAATTAAGTTTCTGTGTAATGCCCTCCAATTTTGTTGCTGCCTAAACTTTAGAGTAAATACATTTTGTCATGAGAGAAACGAGCTTTTCCAATTGCTATTTTCTACTTACGACCTGCAGGAACGAATTTTCATTTGATATTATGGTGCACATTCGATGGAAAAAACGCTATTGTGAAAAACACTCTTTTTGGGTTATTCACAATAGTACATTTCTATCAGCTGGCGCCATATTTGTTTACAAATTCTTAAAGAAAAATAAATTAAATTTAATTTATTTCATCAGACGAATCATTAAACTATAATAAATTAAGTTTCTGTGTAATGCCCTCCCAATTTTGTTGCTGCCTGAACTTTAGAGTAAATACATTTTGTCATGAGAGAAACGAGCTTTTCTACTTACGACCTGCAGGATATTAACAAAAGTAATTTACAAGTAGTATTTGATTGACCAAAACAAAAAAACAAACAAATTCTTACATTTTAAATAAATTTTTCACAGTTTTATACAGCGTCGACAGCAAATTTGTGTTCGATAAAAACTTCTTTGAACAACGAAATTTTCGACAGCGATGCCAACTCATAATACAAATTTTACATTCGATAGTCGATTTTCGATAGCCAGCGAATATCGATTGTCGAATGCAGCTCATAATAGGGGCATTTAGTTCTTTCACAGTTACAAAACCAACAACCAACCAATTACACCTAAAATCTACAACCTTATCAGCAGATAATAAAAAAGTGTTTTTTTTATGGCCAATAATAATAATATTATTATTAATACATATTATTACTATTTATATTACATACTTATGTATGTAAAGGTATCGTGTCTAGGTTTTGTGTTTTATCAAAAATCAGGAATAAAATAAAATCAAAACAAAATTTTTCCGTCTACCAGCCAATTATAAGAGAATTTCCCCAAGGAAGAGAAAAGAGAAAATTGGTATTTTATTACTGCAAACAACACATGTAAATGATAAGGGAATTAGTAACAACAAAAATTCAAAGTACATATTTATATTTTATTATTGCTATTTTGCGAAGATACTCTTGAGAATATTCTCGAATTATGAAATAAACACGTGAGACAGAAGATTTCGGAAAATATTGTCATTGGGAAATATTGAAATTTGAAAGTTTTAAAACACTTTTAATAATTTATATTTGCAGCACTTTAAAACTTAAAAAAAGTTATTTAAAAAATCTATGAAAATTTGCTCACACTTTATCTGATTTAAATTATCTCAAACAAAATTAACTCGTGCCTTAACTAACAAAGACCACGATGTCATTAAATGTGCTGAGTTTTGTGCTGAGATAACAAAAAGTTTTAAGTATTTTTCAGCATTGCCCACATAAAATCCGGCCACACAACGAAGCTTCTTTTAAAAACCTGATGGCAAAACTTTCGTTTTTTTCGGTGATTTGTTTTTAAGTCGAGAAATTTAATGAGGCGGTATAAATTTGTACAAGTGCAATTGGAGAAAGCAAATCTAGAGTAAATTCCTTGAAAATCCCACATTAAATCAATGATGGAAATAAAGCTAAAGCTTTAAAGAAGTCCTGTAAATTATGTCATAAAACGATAGAAGCACAGCTCGTATTAAAAGAAACCAAGAACTTACAAAGTAAATATGTACTACTTTCAATTAAGCAAAATTGTGTCTCCTCAGCAATATACAGCTATGGACAGAGAAATAGCGCACCTTAATGTTTTAGTTGCTTAACGGGGTGTGAATTTCTAGTTTTTTTTTTTTTTCTCAATGCACCAACGTTTTTCCGGAATTTGAAATCCTTGTTCCGTTGTAGTTTTGCAAAAGACAATCGTGTCTTTATATATATATATTTTTTTTTGACAAAAGTACTTACACGACATAAACGTGCAAAAGTTAACAGGACATTTCCAACGAATTTTTGGAAAAGCAGAGCGTAAGAAAAGAATAGCATAGAATTCCATGTTAATATTATTCAATTTTTCAAAATAATACGTTTGGCGCGCTATTTCTCTCACCATAGCTGTATATACAGCGTGTGACTTTAAGCGTAACACATAATTTTAATTCATACGACAACACAAATAAATACATTTCAAAATACAATTATAAAAATAAAATATACAATGAAAAAAAATGTGTATTTAGATGATTGTCTCTAGTACAACAACCTCAATCGAACAAATGATTTTTGATACTATTAAAATTGTTTAATATGATAACAAAACAAACAAACGCTTTTTTCAATACGACATTAAATATTTGCACGCTATTATTTATTTATGTATGTACATTGTACATATGTATGTATGTATGTATAAGAGTGTGTTGGCAAAAAAGTATAATTTGTTTATTGTTATAAAATTAATCTATTGTCATTCAATTGTAGTCTGTTGTTGTATATGATTTGAAATTTAGGCTTAAATGAAAAATTGGTTAGATTTATGGTAATTTTTTTTTTTTGAATTGTTAATTCAATTTATGGTGCATTTACGTAATTTATTGTCGGACCAAAAGGTACATTGTTCCCATATTCGGCACTTTCACAAAAACTTCAGTATTTCACCTTACTTCGTATGTCACAAGTACAACCAATTCTGCTGACCCATCGATTGATTAAAAAAGATTCAACCAAAAAGAGAAAGACTTTAAATAATTACATATGTATTGTTTTTAAAATGTATGTAATTGGTATTGATTCTTTCATAACCAAAAAAAAACAAAAGCAAAACCGACGTCAGAATTACAACACAAATTTGCTCATGTTCTTCTGTGTGGAGAAAACGTTTGGATGTTCATATTCATAGATTTCTTTGTATTTTTTTAAAACGACGCGGCGGTATTTTTTGTGCAAACAGTTGTGAGGCAAAACCTCGAAAGCACTGCTTTCTAAATAGTTTTTAACAGGCATTGCAACATGTGGCCAAACGTTGTCATAATGAAATATTACGCTTTCATGTCTGGTAGTTTTTTGGCCACTGTTTGCTTTAAACAAATAATGGCCGAATTCTAAATACTAACTATCGTTTAACTATTACTTGTTACTCTTATGGCAAACTAAACATTGCGAATAAAGAATCATTAGTTAAACCTTTGTCATTAGCTAACTAAAGACTGTGAATTCGGCCATAAGTTGCATTCAGCACATGCTTGCATCATAATAGATTATACCCTTTAGAGTAGCTCATAATAGTTAAGATCCCTTTTGGTCCCACCAAATTCAGAGCATAGCTTACGGCTGGTTGATCGTCATTCACAAACGTTCTCTTACACTTATCTAAAGATTCGGTGCATTCGTGCTTTTGTATGAATCTTGCTGCAATTTTGAAATTGCTGCTTAAGTAGCTGCCAATGATTATGCAAGCTCTTGTTGGGTTTGACAACAATTTTTATAGAGTAATGCCTCCAATTCTTGGTCTTCATATCGTCTGGGCGATCTTTGCCAAACTATCACTTGCAAGTTGAAACCAGTGGAACACATTCACACGCATACGAAGCTCTGTTGGCACAAAATTATGTTTTGTTTGCTGTATATTTAATCCTTAAAATTAAATGTCTGAATAGTATTTACATATTATAATAGCAGTCAAACACAATTGTAACCAAACTAAAGGTACACTTGGCAAATATTTACTCAAAAAAGCGTAACCACTTGTTTTAGCACAAATTTGTTTGACGTTTTTTACTCTTACAACAGTTTTGCAAGATCAAACAGATCATTAAATAATATAAAACTAAATATTTGTTGTGTCTTGTCCCTAAAAAAAAACGAAGTTTTTTTTTTAAATTACGCATCTTTCAGCAAATATTTGCCAAGTGTGACCGTACCTTAAGTAATTAAAGTACGTGAATTTCAGAATGATTTTTAAATAAATTATTTAGTATTTTAAACTAAAATGTAAATAAAATACACAAAACAAAACAAATGATTAAATCAATATTATTTCAAGGGAATTATTTTAAGCTTTAATAACTAAGTAAACTACGATAATTACTAGAGAAAAGTTAGTTAAATCAATTAACACGGTTCCCTAATCAACCCGCCCCCACGATCTTGTGACTTTCATACATATGTACCTACCTACATATCGTCACCTGAAATGCCCAAAGATGTAACCCTCAAAAAATCAAAATTCGTTTTTTGATTGAATCTGGAACACAAGGCTAAAATAAAATGCTCCTAAAAATTTTAAGCTTCTACATTCCAAACTAACGATTTTATTCAAGAAATGGAAAAAGACGTAACATCATTTTTTAACGTTTTCATACAACACAAGAGACTTAACCCACATTTTTTTTACAGAAATAAGTTTGTCGTCTATATACATATATAATATCTACATTAAGACAAGATGTGAAGAAATCGCGATTTTCAATTAAACAGTTTTCATTTTATTATGTTTTTTGCTTCTCCTGTAAAATTATGATAATAAGAGTTACGTCTTTGGGCATTTTAGGTGACGATATGTACATACATATATGTAACATACCTTACAGTAAAAAAAAATTATTACAAAAGCCATCAAAGCAATTTTGTTTAATTGAAATTGATAAATGTTTGAAAATGAATATTTGTGGGCCGCTAAGTGATTTGTTTTACCAGCTTAAAGTGCTGTAATTGTAACGTTTAAAAAAAAAAACAAAAAAAACGACGAGTATGTGTATGTATTTTTGGCTGGCCAACAGCCATAAGTCAATGGCACTTGAATTAAATCAGATAAGATTAATAGTCGGAAGGAAGCACAAAATGCTTAGTTTAGTTTAGTTTATTTCTGTAGGTTTTTTTTTTGTATTTTGATTTTCTTTCATTTGAAGGACGCTGTTCAAGACAATGAATGTCAAAGAAAGCAAGTCAGTCATACCATGCAAATATTTCGTTGGAATTTCCCCCTTTTTTCCACTTATTTGAGATGACTTGAGAAGAGCTAATAAAGAATAACTAAATGTTGAGGATGTTTTAGGTATTTTTTTTTTTTTGTTTTTGTACAACCACTTATCATTTATAATCGTTTCAAGTTTCCATGAATGAGTGGCCACAGTATGATTTTTATCATTTAGATTATTTAGAATAAAAGCTAATACATAACGAATTGTATATTCCCTATAAATTTAACCTTCGTATTGCATATAGGCCACTGGTCACATTAGAGAGATACACAAAGTGTTTCTTATTTAAAGCCTAGGAATAGATTTATTTAAGTTTTTGAAGTTGTTCAAAATAACTTCTAAAGAATAGCAAAAGAAGTTGTTTGTTACTACTAGAACTTTTAGTTTTGTATTGTCTGTTTTATACACACTTAATGGTGAGATTGTTGAAATATAGAATTGAGTTTTCGACTTTTGTAAATCTTATAAAGTTGATTCTTAAGGTACGGTCACACTTGGCAAATATTTGCCGAAAAAGACGTAACCACTAAATAACGTATATTTGAATTTGTTCATTTATTGAAAAGAAAAAAAAAACTTTTCTTATTGAGACCAAAGCATAAAAAATATGTCGTTTGACGTTGTTTAGTAAACAAATTTTTGCTAACACAAGTGGTTACGCTTTTTTGAGTAAATATTTGCCAAATGTGAACGCACCTTTAGACTTCTGTAAGTCTTTGAAAGTCGTCTCTTACACATTTAGAAATCTTTGAAAAGTCTGTTATAAATAAATCTTTGTAAGGTTGATTTTTGCAAATTTGTGAAAAAGACTACTTATCGATTT
Organism: Bellardia bayeri; assembly: GCA_950370525.1. NCBI lineage: Eukaryota > Metazoa > Arthropoda > Insecta > Diptera > Calliphoridae > Bellardia > Bellardia bayeri. Next base: position 85,233,622 of record OX493268.1, on the reverse strand, counting down.
TTTACGAAAAACATATTTATTATTAAAATTTTTTAAATGAAAAGATTGGACTTTTTTTTGGACACCATTGACTTTTTCAACAACAATTCTAACAACAGCTTTAAAGTAAACCCTCTTAGATAATACTATCAATAACGTGACGTAATTTAGATAAAAGCTATAGTCGGTGTTATTAAATCTAATCAATGTTTTATTAACTTAAAAATCACTTAAATTTTAGACTCTTTCAATTGCAGATAAGATTAGAAATTGTTATCTATAAACATTTAACCACATTCATTAGATTTTGTTAATATAAATGAGTATTCAAGATTTCTTTACGGCCGTAGTAAAAATATTCCTATAGGGGGTTTACATATTATTCAGTATGTTTGTGAAAACGTGTTTCTATGTCTCTACTAGTACTTGCTAATTTGTCAATGCCTTTGTCTAGTTAATACGTGTATTTAATTAAATAATTTAAATTAATTAGCTGGCAATTGTTTTAATGAACTGTTGCATGCAAAACTGTTTGCAAAACTGTGATTGATTTATTTAATTTCATTATTATATAGTATGTAATTTGTTAAAACTGGTTTACATAATAAATTCTAGACATTTTTCAATGTCTAGAGGTTTTAAGATTATTAGAAAAATGAATATGAAATAGCTTGGGACAAGCTCAAAAGAAATTATGGAAATCAAGACACAAATTAACATTTTTCTCCACAAAGCACAAGTTTCTGTTGATCCAAATATCTTGAAATTAGATGTTTTTTTAGATAAAGCTTCTTAAAACAGAAATAAAATAAACTTGGTAACATCTTGCAATTACTTAATAACTTACATTTCGATAAGTACTACATACCGTCTGCATTACTTAAAAGTATTTGTGTAATTATTTATTATTCAGGGTTGTCATAGAAAGCAATATTGTCAAAATTGGTTTTAAAACCTACAAGAAAAAATGATTTGGTGTCATAGAAACCAATGTTATTGGTTTTATATTCGAACTAGAATTAGTGTCGGTTTTAGGTGTCACAGAAACCAATGTTATCGGTTTATTAATGGAAATAAAGCAAGCAGCTAACAGCTGTCAGTTTTCATTTGTGCGTGCTTTTTTTAGTTTTTATTTTTTTGCAGTACACAAAATAAAATAATCATGGAATTCATGGGAAAATATCCGGATTTAGCTAAAGGATACACGAAGCGCGACAAACCAACAGTGAATGCCCTGTAAGAAGAACTGGCTAATTCACTGAATAGTGCCGGGCCACCACAATTTGACGTGAATATCTGGAAAAAGGTAAACAAAATTTTTTCCACAGAACAAATTGTATTGTTCTATGAAATGTCTTTTTATTCATACAGAAATGGACTGAGTGGAAGGGCGAGGTAAAAAAAAAAAACTAGCTCAAAATAAGACAGAGTCTAGGGCAACTGGCGTTGGACCGTTTGCAAAGCATCACCTGACAACAACAGAAGAGGTCATAGTACGGCTATGTTGCATTTCGCAGTTGGTGGATAGTGTTCGCGGCGTAGCAGTTGGTCTCAGCGAAGACGTAGATGCTGCATGTGCGAAAGAAGTGCCCTCTACATCTTCAAAACGGCAATTTTCTCCAAAAACAAAAATGCTACAACTGCTCATGTTTTTATTTGATTTTAATTATTTTATATCAATTATTTTCACACAAAAACACTTTTACTGATATTTTAATGAAAAAATATAATATTTTATCAATTTTCTGCAAAAATGTAAAATAAAAAATAATAAAAATGTAAACACAGCTGTTTCGATATTGGTTTTATTTACATTCGAAATTAACAAAACCAAGTTGGTTTCGTGACACCAAATGAAACCAATATTGGTTTTCAAAACCGACAATTAGCAAAGCAAAACCAATATTGGTTTCTATGACACCCCTGATTAGCTCTATTAATTATGTACTTTCTAGTTTTTACTTCTGTGGGACCAAACTATCAATGTGTTATTTAAGTCAGCACTTGTAACTTGTATAATGTAACGATATATGTACTTACATTTGTATTTATTAGCAGTTGTACATGATTTTAATATTAAAATCCTTGTGTAAGTAATGAAATCACATTATTTAGCAAATTAATTCATTACATGGTAATGAAAGTTTTTGCTGGGCAGGCACCATCTCTGATCATCTCTTTTGTCACATCTTCAACATATTAAATGTTTTGGTTCGATTTAGCTGACTTTCATTATTCGAAAGCTGCAATGGATTGGTATCGAAAAATATATGAATTCCCCAATTGCCACCAACTTCAGCTAATTGCAATATATTGGGCTATTGTTAAAGCGAACCTAAAGCGGAGTGCTATTGTACTTCTCGAAAAGAGAAAAAAAATGCTTGCGATTTGAAATAAGTATACAGCGCAGCGCAGGTAGAACGAAATTTTGCGCAACACTCAAAGCGATCCATCAAATATAAAAAAAAATTAGTTTTAGTTTCTTCTTTTCAGCTTTTTTTGTTACAAACATATTTTGCGACCGAAAGTTGAAAAATTGCAAAAGATTTAGATAAGTGGTCGGCATAAAGAGGTCATGAAATATGGGTTATAATAACATGTTATGCACTCTCTTTACATATATTTTTATTCAAGCAGCTTTTTGCTGTGATTGATATTCGGATTTAATGATTGTTTAAAACTTTTTCATACCCTGGCTATAAATGGTGACTACTTGATTCAGGGTTGAAAAACACATTTTTTCAAAATTACTATTTTAACTAGACCATGTCAATTCGGGTAACGTACAAAAGAGGGACTCATGGCGATACAACCTTATTAATTATTATACAATGACCCAAAACCCATCCAGACGGGCAAAAGTCAAAGGACTCGGCAACGATATTAAACTGGTTACCGGTGGAACTGATGGCGATATCAACTCTGGATGCCGTTCCGAAGCCATTTTTCAAATGCAATTATCAATATAGACGGACTCTATCCCCCTGAATTAGAGTGGTGGTAACTTCTATATATGTTGATTATGGTAAAAAATCATTCTTCGTATTATTCTCAAAAAGTCAGCTTTCTATCCACTTATTAATGAACAATCTCGTGCATAGTTTAGATTATTTATTTGGAATATCTCAAAAAATATATAACCTTTTAAAACCCTGCTAAATTTTATACATATGCATTTTCATGTAATAATTTCTAGAAAATCAAAACAGAAATTAAAAAGCAAACAAACCATTAAACTTGTTAAAGAAGCACTTTTAATACTCAAACACTTGAAATTCGCATGCTATGTTCATATGTATATTTTCTAAACTAAGCTCAGTGGGAAGAAGTTAAAAAGTTTTAAGGCACTTTAATACACAAATTATACATATTTCAGAAACCTCTAAAATAGCAAAATACACAATTCAATTTTTTTTTTTTTTTTTGTAGAAAATTCTTACTGGTTAAAATTTAATTTTTAATTAAATTTGTATATTTTCTTTTACATGAAGCTAAATACAATTTCATCCACTTATTGTCTTCATCAGTGTGTAAATTGAATTGCGACAAACAAACTAATTGTACAATAAGCAGTTCTAGTAGTTTAATGGTCTTCTTGTTGATTTTTTTATTTCAATTGTTTTTTTTTTAGTTTAATGCAATCAAACCAATTTCTTTTTGTCTCACATTTCGTTGTAATTTATGATTTGTTTTGATTGCTGGAGACAAATATTAATTCTAATTTTTAAATTACCAGTATGAATTTTTAATGGACAAGGCAAGAAAACATTGAGAAATAAAAACAAGTAAGAAAGTATAGTCGGTCAATCCCGACCATATCATACCCTACACCCAGTATATGTATAAAACAGTTTTTCAGAAATGGGCGTTATATGGGATATATAACCTATTGTGGACCGATCATCGAAAAATTTAGTGTCATGATGTCTGTGAATATAAATATTATATGTGTTAAACTTTATCTCGATATAAATACTTTTAAAAGATTTATGGAGCTTAAAGTGAATTACGGAGAGGATCTTATATGGGAGTTTCGCCTAATTATGGACCGACCATAATAAAATTGTATACATATAAAATATATTTGAGTTCAATATTATTTGGATACCAACATTTTTGAGAGAGTTACGGTCTTTAAAGTGATTTTCGGAAGTGGGCCTTATATGGGAGCTACGACTAATTATGGACCGATCATAATAAAATTGTACCGTATTATTTTTATACATATGAAATATATTTGCGTTCAATATTATTTGGATACCAAAATTTTTCAGAGAGTTATGCTCTTTAAAGTGATTTTCGAAAGTGGGCCTTATATGGGAGCTACGAGTAATTATGGGCCAATATGTACAAAATTTGTAAATGTGATTTGGCTCCATTTACCACTAATTTTTGATGAAATTTGTGTGGATACTTACATAATTCAAACATTTATGATCGGTAAACCCCAATTTCGGGAGGACATTTGTATGGGGGCAAGGTGAACTAATGGACCGATTTCCACCAGTTGCAATCCCATCCATCGAAAAAATATTATGTACCAAATTTTATCAAAATATCTTCAAAATTGCAACCTGTACTCTGCGCACAAGCTTTACATGGACAGCCAGCCAGACGGACGGACGGACAGACGGGCGTCGTTAAATCGAATCAGAAAGTGATTCTGAGTCGATCGGTATACTTTAAGGTGGGTGTTGGACCAATATTTCTGGGCGTTACATACATTAGCACAAATCCAATATAGCACTATGGTGGTGTAGGGTATAAACACAAATAAGAAATATAAAAGACCAACTCTAAAATTTGAAGTCCATTATGCACAATTTCAAGGGGGTTACTTTTAGGTTCAGTAGATTAATTATTGCACTCTGTAACCCAATAATATATTTTTTGTTTTCAAATACAGTTGTAAAACTACAGATGTAAATGTTTTTAACAATTACTTTTTTATAATAATAAAAATGATAATTTTCTTTAAAAACTTAACTTAACATCAAAATGAAAATTAAAAGAAAAATATAACAGGAAATGGAAACTGTTGGATGGTAGTTGAACGTGAAAGCGAATGTAGTTGTGTGAATAATTTTTAAATCATAATTGTAAACAACATCCGTTTGTTTGCGCTCGCCTTAAGATATGCTTTATGAAATGCTAGAGAAGCCACACACACACCATCTTAAAGAAATAATAGATATATGTATGACATTTATGCAAACAAAAACTGACAATTTGAAAAGAAAACAAAAGAACACACACAATAATAACACCTACATACATAAGAAAACAGCAAAAGGAAACAATATAAAACAAAACGGACTGACATTTGAAGTAACATAGACAGAAGAAACTACAGTAGCAGGATTAATCGTTGGTTGGAAAGAAAGAAAACAAACAGAAATAATCATTTATAATTTAACAAGTACTGTAAGTAAATTTTTCTTTTACATACTGTAAATACATACATATGTATGTATGAATGTATTTATGTGTGTATGTATGTATTTAAGTCTCGTTTTATTGTTAGATACTCGTAAATCCAACAGTTTCTTTCCATTTCTATTTTCCATTGCTCAGCAGTCGTACAAATATATTCCTACTGATTTAAAAACAAATCAATAAAAAACACTTAATATTTCCGCCAGACTTTTAAAAAAGCTTCTTTCTGTATTGTAGCCGGTTTTATGTGAACAATGTTTGAATTAAAGAAATTCGCAGCTTTTCTAAAAAGTTGTCAACATTAATTTTTTACATAATTACTCAATTCATTTTCTATTGATCTTGTAGTCAAACTTACGCACAACTCTCTCAAGTTATCACTCACTTTCATTTACAATGTGCTTGACAGCAACCGTCTCAATGCAAGTCGTCAACAGCTCTGAAACGGAAATAAACAGTTATAGAACATTTTTGTGAAAGCTTTAGCTTTTTGTTCAAATGAATTTCCGTTTGCTTTTCGTTGTTATTTGATTTGTACACAATTATTATGAAAATTGTATTAAAAAAACCTTGAATTTATACATTTCTCCCGTAGATGTTGTCATACCATTCGAAAGTTTTAACTCAGCAAAAAGTTTTTGTTCTTGTAGCGAGATGTGACTGACAGAGCTGTTGATGTTTACAACAAGATGTTCTTTTTTTTTTTTTGTAAAGTAAATTCTGCTACTTTTTCTTACTTTTAACAACAGAATTGTTTTTTATTTAATATTTAACTGCTTAAATCTCCAGGGGTAACGGCAGCAATAACAACAACTGCAAACATATTTGCTGTCGTGTTTTATCGTTAAATTTATAATTGAAGTGTTTGTGTTGTTTTTCAAAGTTACAATCAATTATGGAGAATTCAATTCTTTAAGCAAGTGTTTCAAGGACTTCCAAAGTTTTGACATTTAGACACATACTTTATGGAGTACAAAGACAGCATAGGGGAATATTAGTTTGAAAAGTTCTTTAAAATTCACTTTTATTTTATATTACCAGCGTCTACTCTTGACACACAGCAGTTTACACCAGAGTCTACATTTAAGTTTACACCAGAGTTAACACTAGTCTATATTAGAGTTTACTGTAGAGTTTACTCTAGACTTTACTCTAGAGTCTATACTAGAGTATACACTAAAGTTTAGTGTAGAGTTTACACTGTAGTTTATTTACACTGGAGTATATTCTAGAGTTTAAAGTAGAGTTTATTCTAGCGTTTAATCTAGAGTCTACAGGATAGTTTACTCTAGAGTCTACACTAGAGTTTAAACGAGAATCTACACTAATGTTTACTCTAGAGTATACACTACAGTTTATTTAAACTAGATTTTAGTCTAGAGTCTACAGTAGAGTTTATTCTAGAGTTTACTCTTGAATTTACACTAGAGTTTACTCTAGAGTCTACAGGATAGTTTACTCTAGAGTCTACACTACAGTTTATTTAAATAAGATTTTACTCTAGAGTCTACAGTAGAGTTTAATCTAGAGTTTACTCTTGAATTTACACTAGAGTTTACTCTAGGGTCTAGTCAAAAAATTCTTGTTTTTTGTTATTTTAAAAATAAGTTTTGAAAATGTTAAAAATAAGAATATATGGCGCGTTTGATAACGCAAAACTCGCACACTTAGTTCTACTAATCTAAAAGTGCAAAAAAACAAGCAGATCCCTTTTACGATTAAGATTTTACCTCCACTTCAATAAATAACCACCACTTCTAATTCAACAATAATTTTTCCTTTAACAAAACAAACAAAATTTCCTCTACTCATTATTTATTTGTTTTAAAAATTTTCTCCATTTTGTTTTATCAAATGGAAAATTTTTCGACAGTAGTCCATCTGTACACTTGTAAAAATTGAATTGATTAGATTGTTTATAGATGTGAAATTCCAAGAATATTATCAAACAGCCAAGTACTTGATCTACAACCCACGTAATTTCTTTATTGGCAATAGGTTTTATTCATTGAAGCAAATTGTTATAAAACAACCACTTAATCGTTTAATTGAACATTCGATGAATGAGATGATCATCATAACACCACTTACACTAAATAATCCGTCTGTCAGACGGATAGAGAGACAATCGAATAGGTGAATTGTGTGTGCATGTAACATTTACCCTTTTGAGACAGTATAAACCGCAAATGTATTCTCAGGTTTCATAAATATTAACCCTACACTAGGGTAATAGGTGTCATTTGTTTGGTTAGTTTCTGCCATGAATAATGACTGATCAGCAAACTTTTTAACGACTACTACATACAGTCTGCATTACTTGCAATGTTCCGTTTCAGAAAGCGAATTGTTGGTATATTTACAAATATATTATAAATTTGTATTCAACATCCCAAAGTATGATTAAAGTGAAATTTGCGCATGAAATTTATTTTCTCTTGAAATAGTAGAGTATCTACAAATTGATTCCTATCGCTATATTTGTTATCACTTTTTGTGTTTTTCCCTTTGTTTATCTTGTCTTTATATATTATATATTATGGGAACTTATTAATTTTTTTGCTCATATGCCATGAAACGCCTGGTTCCAACGGTGTTTGGTTTAATCATTTGGAATTAAATTGTACTCAAACCCAAAACAACAACAACTTCAAACAATTTTTCCACTTGAAATGTTATTATTTTATTTTGTACTTTATATGAACTAGAATTGATAGGAGTACAACGAGTAATTAAAGGTATGAATGGGTGCAAAAGGTCGTAAACACCATTATTTAAGTAATGACAGTATATAAAGTTTGTGGTTTGTGTCTTGACTAAGCTTGGTTAGATACATAAAAAATTAAATCAAATCAGTTAAATCCGATTTAGTTTAAGTGGTTAAAGTTTAAAGCAAGTTTAAATAAATATTATTTAAATTTTGTTCCAAAAAACATTAATCTTTAACTACCGTATTCATAAAAAATAAAGTAGGTTTGAAGTGTGCTTTAAGACAAAATTTACATACAAAATTTTCTTAAAGTACACTTGAAGTCTACTTTAATTTTTTCTGAATAAGACTGTTAAGTATTAAGCGAAAATTAGTTAATCCTAGTTTAGTTAAACTGGTTTTAAGTTAGATTAAATACAATTTGTGCAGTTTAATAAAATAATATCAACATTTTATTTACAAAAATATTAAGCATTAAAACATTAAATAAAAATCAGTTAAACCTAGTTTTGTTACACAAGTTGAAAGCAAGTTTAACTAAAACTAATACAATTAAATAAAATCTTATGCTTGGTTTTCACTATGTCATTTTGTTTGTCAAATTGTCCAAATTGTTAGCAATTGTATGAAAACGGGTTGTCATATGGCGTCATCTATATTTGCGATCTCATTAGACGCCATAGACAACCCGTTTTCATACAATTGCCAACAATTTGACAACAAAAATGACATAGTGAAAACCAAGCTTTAGATATTATTTGTTTCAATAAATGTTAATCTTAAAAAAAAATAAATAAAAATGAGATTAACCAGAATGAGGTTATTATACAAATTTTTGAAATGATTTTCAAAATTTGGCTAGACTAAACTGTGTCTAGTCAAATTTTATGTATAATTTATATGTATAATAATAATACTGGATTTCTCATTTTTATTTATTTATTTTTTTTTAAGTTTTACTTTATTAACGTTAACGTTACTTAATAGTAGAAAGTTTTAATTAAACTCACGTACGACCTTTTTCGCTCAAACCATTACAAAAAAGGCAATATTTATGATGTTGTAATGTTGTAACTTGTAAACAAATACCGCAATTAATAAATTTTAATACAAATAATTTAATTAAGTTGTTTATCAGAAATAAATAAGAAAAAAAAGCTAAAAAGAAAAATATTTTGTTAACTTACTTTGTAATTTGTCGGTAAAAAAAACACACAAAAAATTTATGAATGAAAGCAGCTGAGACTGTAAAAAAGAAAGAAAAATACATACATACATAAATAATTAATTGACAGTTTAAATAAATGTATTAAGTTTAAAAATGTTAATTTGTTATTGAATATTTAAATCAATTAAACTGACAGCAAGTGTGTGTCACGCTGGAATACAGCATGAAGAGCCATAATTGCGAAACTAAAGGGATTTTCGTTTAAATGGAAACTTATTAATACTCGAACATATTTTTAAAATTAAGCACATAAATCAAGTCTAAAATAGATATTTTAGAAGACAACATATGGAAGATCACATGTCTAATATTTACCTGACGGCCTATTCTTCTTTTACTATTTCTTTTTTACTTTTTAAGGAAAATTATAATTTATGCAGTATTTTTCTTTATGTATTTCACATATTGTAAAATAATATTAAATACAGTGATTTTGTTTTCAATTTAAACGCATTAAATCCGACCAGCCACTTCAATTAACAGGTTTTATTGAATTTCTTAAAAGCGTTACTATTGTTGCCTGTAATCTGTTTAAATAGTCCGCCAAAAGAAACCAGATAATAATTTTTTTTTTTAGTTTAACTACAAGTGAAATCAATGAAAGAATGTACGAGTATGTAGAGTTGAGACGTAAAACCTTTTAGCAAAATTTTCATGTTTATTTGAATATTTATTTTGAATGTGAATTGAACCTTAAACGATTTTTTTATTTCTTTAGTATTTCCTAATGTTCATCTTCTTAATTATAATAATTTAATAATTATTTTTGAATTTGCCATTATTAACATATTATTTTACATAGAAATTAACATGTATTTGTACAATTTTTTTTTACTTTTTTGGAGAACAAGTTGTTTGTCAAATTAAACTTATATTTAACATATGTGTGTTAAATGAAAGGTCTGTTAATTAATGCAACATGTCGCTGATGATAATCATATTATATGTATGTACAACTGTAAGACTGAAAATTCCGCCTGCCAGAATTTGTACTTTGTTATTGAAAAAGACTGTGCACGAATAAAGTGTACGTATTTGTTTTTATGGGTGGCATTTCATAAGTTCCAGGTCAAAAGCAGTGAAACTTTTACAATTTTATAAAATATTACTAAAAATTGTAATTCAAAAAATATTAATCCTTGAAAATTTTATGAAAACTTAATTAATTCAGGTTTAGTTAAACTATTTTAAGGCAAGATTAAATGAAACTTACAAAATTGCATGAGTTATTAGTAAAACAGTGTTTAAAATACTTAAACCTCTAAAAAATAAAATAAAAATTATTTCATCCTAAGTTAAAAAAAAAAATAATAAAATATTAGTAAGATGTTGTTTAGAAAATCATAAATCTTTTAACAAATATATAAAATTAATCCAAGTTTAGTTAAACGAGGTTGAAGCATGTTTAATTAAAACTTTTTATAATTGAGAAAATATTGCTAAATTTTTGTTTCAAAAATCTTAATCTTTAAAAAATTAAATAAAAATGAGTTAATCTGCGTTTATTTAAACTGGTTTAAATAAAAATTATACAATATGATTAAATATTGGTAAAATTTAATTTTAAACTTAATAAATATTTTATCAAAGAAATAAAACCAAGTTAATCCAGGTTTAGTTAAATTTTTTAAAATAAGTTTAACTGAAACTTACACCATTTTTATACAATTTTGGTAAGATGTTGTTAGAAAACCATAAATCTTTTGAAAATTAAACAAAAATTAGTTAATACAGGTTTAGTTAAACCGGGTTTAAGGCAAGTTTAACTGCAACTTAAGCGTTTTACTAAAACATTAGTAAGATGTTTAGCATACAAGTAACATAAATCTTGTAACAAATAAATCAAACTGAGTTAATCCAGGTTTATTTAAACTGGTCTAAATCAAGTTTAACTTATATAATTGTATTAAATATTAGTAAATAAAACTGAGTTAAAACTGGTTTAAATAAAGTTTAACTATAATATATACAATTTAAAAAGATATTAGTAAAATATTGTTTAAAAGAAGATAAATATTTTAACGAATAAACAAAACTGGGTTAATTTGGATGTAGCTAAATTGGTTTAAGTCAAGATTAACTACAACTTATGAATATAATCATGATTAGTAACATTTCATTTCAAAAAACATTCAACTTTAGAAAATTAAATAAAACTAAGTTAAAACTAAAACTAAGAGTAATTTAATTGGTTTTAAATAAGTTTAACTAAAACTTACACATTTTTATAAATTATTATCAAAATTTTGTTTCAAAAAACATTCAGCCCAAACAAACAACTTTGAATTTGAATAGGAAAAATGGGAAAAGGGAAAAAACTCCCGCGGAATTTTTATTCATGATTGGGCTGATTAATTTGTTAAGAATTAAATAAAACTGAGTTAATCTTAGTTCAGTTAAAAAATGGTTTGAAGTTCACATAAAGTCATCGTGGTAATAAGTTTTTATTATTTGTGACTAAATAAAACAAAATAGCAAAACAATATGACCGCTTAAGACTGTCGAAATAATATTATAGGAAACTGAGTACTATTTTAAAAATTTAAACAAAATCTAAACTTTTATTTTTCAGCCAGATACTTTTATAATGTGTGTGAAGATAAATTCGAATTTGAGTAGCAAAGACAAAAACCACATTTGCTAACATTGATAATGTTACAGTCAACAGACTACTGTTAAGCACTTAACAGTCAAATTTACTTGCATTTTAAAAAATGTAGCTTTTAGAATGAAATTCTCTAGAAGAATTTGGACAAATATCGAGTTGCACACGTATCCCACTATATAGAAAGGGTAGTCCAAAGGGTCCTAAATGAGTCTACATTAGTCGAATTTCTGAAATAATTTTGGACAGTGGTCCGTTGACTGTAACATTATCAATGTTAGCAAATATGGTTTTTGTCGTTGCTACTCAAATTCGAATTTATCTTCACACACATACTTTTATATTGTGTGCTATCTTTATTGGAGAATGTTCCAGTTTAGTTAAATAAACGAAACATCTTCAGACAGCGGCATTTTGTCGGTTCGTTAGATGATAGTAGCAATGATGAGTAACACACCTACACAAAACTTAGGAATATGTACAATATTACTTGTAACAAACATAGAAAATTGAAACTTTGAAATGGTCGTTGCAAAATTTGCAACCACGAGTATCAAGAGGAGATGACTGAACATCTTCTCTGTCATTGTTCGACATTTGGAGACAATTTGGAGATAATTGGTCAACAAACTCTTATTGACAAGACTTGTTCTAAAAGTGACTTATGCAGAATCTTCAGCTTCATTAGATCATGCTGAAGAAACACAGAAACATTATTCGTCATTATTAGACATTTGGAATAGTTGTCAATAAGACAAGACCTGTCGATCTTATGGTGACTTGGGCAAAATCAACAGCTTCATTAGGCAATCAAAATAGCAGAGCAAGAAACATAGGACAAATGATGCAATGATCGTAAGGTCTGACAAAAGGGGCTACGTTTTGAACCCTAGTGAGCTTTGGATAAGACGGCTGCCATTTAAACCTAACCTAACTAAATACGCTAATTGATGAGTCTGCGTGTTCTCTCCGTATTTCAGAAAATATATGGCGAATTTCAGGACGAAGGGCAATCGGAAACTGCTAAAATTTCTTAACTAAATGAGAATTATAACGGTTGTTTACATTGATACATTTTCTTGAGTACTAAAAAATTTTTTTTTTAAATATATCGTTACTAAGCTTTTGGTATCCACCATCTTGTTGAAATATAGTTAATTAACAGTAACTGGTCTTCTACCTTTCTTAACATTCCAAAAATCTGACGGCAACTTATTTACTTTGTTTTTTTTTTTTTTTTGTTAATACATATGAACATTTCGAAAACAATTCAGCAAATGTGAACAACAACAAAAAAGCCTATTAAAGAAATGTCCTTGTAATAAGAGACGTTTACATGAACAGTTTAAAGTGTAACACTAGAAGAACACAAATATGTAGTTTGTTTTTTTTTTTTTGTTCGTATTAAATAATAAAACTTTAACCTCTCTTGTGAAATAATTAATTCTGTTTGCCAGCTGCCATGGGGAGACATAAAGTTTTATTAGTTTTTTCATCTTTTATGTTGTAATTTTATCCAAAACCCTAAAGACATACTTATGCCGCCAACCATTCCCTAGAGTCTCTATTGATTTGTATGTGTTCGCTTTTTGTGCCATTCTGTTTGACTTTAAACAACAAAGGAATTATATACAGGACATTAGGTTTAATTTAAGGATTTTATATGCGTATGACTGTATATTTTTTGTTATTTGGTGCATTTTATTTATATTTTGTTAAAAATATGTTTTATTTTTCTTTTGCTTTTTGCTCCAGCAAGGTTTGAGAGAAGCTGCATCAAAACTTTATATTCTACTATATATGTATGTATATATATTATGTATATGTATATAACAAGAAGTCATATTACCCTGAAGGAAACCTGTCTACAAGTGTCTCCATGTCACCACTTTTGTCTACTATTTTGGTGACGGTTTGGCGACATTGTCAACAGCATTGACACAATGGTTATTATTATACAATTATTTTTTTTTTCAATTGTGAGCACCGATAGACTAGGCGATAGTGTGCCGGACTATCATTAAGAGGGTTGCGAGTTCCCGCCAAAGACTCTGAGTGTTTTCGAATTTATTTTTAATTAAATATATTTTAGTATTTCATTTTTTTTTTTTTATAAATTTTAATTTTCTCTTTCAGAAAAGTACCAAAAGTGTAGACAAAAGTGGTCCCAAAAGAACTACTTAGTCAGTATTGACGCAGTCTACTGGTAGATTTCGTAGGAACTGCAAATGATAAATGTCAGTAGTAGATAGCATTGGCTGGGGCATAACAGGTTACTAGTACTGTAGACTATGTCAATAGTACATCAGTAATGTTTCACTGCCGACATTGACTGCAGAGAACATATTCTGACAAAAACATGAACACATAACAGCTATGGTCATTGTTTCCCGTGTTCGATCCAACAGCCTACAATGGTAGATGCAAATTCTGTCAATTTGTGGATCCTGGGATCAATGCAGTGACAATACCATTTGCTGGCTAGCATAGAAGAAGAAAACTAACCAGAGCAAGTTCTCTAATCTGTGATTAATCCAACAAAGACAATGGCCCATAACCATAGTCACAAAAAATGTGCACTTTAATAGTTAAAAAGTTGACTTTTGTTAAAAAAGTTTGTTTGCTAAAACATACTTTTAATTTAAAACCAGCTGAAGTTGCTTTTAAATAATTTAACATCACTTCAAAATCAACCAGCTGTTTATGCAAACAACAAAAACTGGATGTGTACAAAAATATAAAAAAATAAAAAAAAATCTTACACAATCTTATACACTCCCGCAAATATTCTCTTTCTGCAGTAGCCCAAAAAATCAACGCCAACATAGCCTAATTATGATATTAATCTTACTTTCTCCATTTTTGCACCGCAAATTTTTCTTAAATTTTTCCACTTAATTTTATTATTTTGCCGATTTTTGTTTTTTTTTTTTTTCAATTTTCAATGACAGCTGTTTAAAGCTGCCACTTGCTTATTTTTCTTTACAGTTTGTATGAAATTATTTTCTACATATGAGGTGGCACCCAGTTAAAGTCGGTTTAACTTAAAACGACCTTAAATTATGACTATAGTTACAAATTAATTAAAAGTAGGTTTTAAGTTTAAAGTTGTTTTTAAAAAGAACCGACTTTAGTGTTTGTCTATGGTTATGGCCCAATGATTGCTATTCTTAACTGGTTACGGCAAAACAAATACATAGTTGCAAAATCCCAAAAACATGTAAAATTTGAAGAGTCCTCAAATAATGTGTGTGAAGGGCGATTCTATTCTAGACAACTTTTAACATCAATTTCCAAATCACACTATTTGATACTTTTTTTGATGCAAATTTTAAGTATAAATTTTAACTATATAAATATAAATTTGTTGTGCACTTCGAAGCATTAAGATTCATAGATTTGGCGCGAACAGAAAATTCATTCATGTTGCACCTGTCATGGCTTAAAGAGCAAATTTCTTATTATTGGATTATATTTCTCTACGATGTTTGATTTGATAATCATCGTCTGATATCTCATCTTTCACAATAAAAAAGAATAATACAATAAAAGTTTAAAAATTAACAGGGTTTTGTAGTATGATCTTATAAAAGTTGGCCAATTTGGTTGCACCCGTCATGCACTTTAAAGCTGTCTCGTGGCTATTTGGTCGTTTCATATAAATTCTTGTAAATAGATAACAATAGTATGTATATAGAAAAATATTACCCCTTCTAATTGAAAATGTGTTTCTTTCTATTAGTAAAAGACGTTTAAAGCGTCTAAATGTTGCACCCGTCAGAATAGAATCGCCCTGAAGATAAAATGACTGTTACGTGCTTAACAGTGGTCTGTTGACTGTAACATTATCACTGTTATGAAATGTGGTTTTTGTCTGTGCTAGTTAAATTCGAATTTATCTTCACACACATCCTCAAATATGACGAATGTTCCCAGCATACCATTCTAGGAGCGTTCCGAAAAAGGAGTCAGAAAAGAGTCCAACAAAAGAGCATTTTCGGGGTGAAAGAAAAATTTGCTTGTTACTGTCCTGAGTCGACACGCAGTATGTCACAGAAGTTCCACTTAATTATGTGTGTACCAAAGCGTTGTTGTCCTGTTATTTGTGCTTTATGAGCCCAAAAAACAATCATAATTGCTCCGAAAACCTTCAGAAAAGAGGGTCATTACGTTCGAAAATGGTCCGTCAGAAAGAGCTCTTAGATAATGTCAGAAAAGAGTATTTTATGATTTTTTTTTTGGGCTCTGTGTAATCTTGTTTTTATCATTTTTGTGTGTTACAGCTGTTTCTTTTTTGTTTAAAGCACAAATAACAGGACAACAACGCTTTGGTACACACATAATTAAGTGGAATTACTGAGTCATACTGCGTGCCGACTCAGGACAGTAAAAATTTCGCTCCGAATATGCTCTTTTGTTGCACTCTTTTCTGACTCCTTTTTCGGAACGCTCCGAAAATACTCTTTTGTTGGACTCTTTTCCGACTCCTTTTTCGGAGCGCTCCTAGAATGGTATGCTGGGTTGCCTTTTTCCTAAATGTTTGCATTTGTGTTTATGAAATATTATCCATCGTAATATTTCTTATATTTACAATGCATTTATTTCATTTCCTGTGTTTACTTGTATTGACATATTTGGGTATTTTAAGTGCGGTGTCTTTTATTACAATTTATTTATTGTTTTATGTGTGGTCTTATTAAAGTGTGTCAGTAGTGTCAAATAGCTGAGTTAATATAAACAAATAATTTTGTGTTATTGTTGTTGGGTAGTTGTGGTAGTTCTCATGTGTATTGGCAAACACACTACATACTACAGTCGAACTTCTCTATAATGAATCTTGACGGGACCAGAAAATCACTTCATTAAATAGAAACTTCATTATACAGAAATTCTATTGTTTCCCCACTTTTTATTTAAAATAATTAGGCATGTTAGTTTGGGTTACACTTTTCCATTTTTCTTGCACACCAAAACCTTGTAATACCAAATAACAAAACCATTATATAAAAATAATATTTTTTCCCATTTTTATTTAAAATAATCAGGTATTTTAGTTTGGATTACACTCTTACATTTCTCTTCCTCAACAAAACCTTCTATGTAATACATTAAGAGATTTAAATACATTAGTCGGCACGTTACTCCACATCTCCACAAAAGTTCGAAGTACATCTATTGATGAAGAAACGTGCTCCAATGTAGGTATCGTCTTATTGACGTCAGCCAATTCTTCACTTCCGATCACTGAACACCGGCAACTGATGTCAAAATTGTTATTGATGTGGCTTTCTTCTTTTTTTGTTCTTATTTTCCTCTTTTGGGAATCCCCTTATTATATGTGGCATCTTTCTCGGTACACAGAGTTGTTAGTATGCGTAACAGAAAATTGTTTGAAAAATTCATTATATGGAGACAAAAACGCATGTGAGTCAAATATTACACCTGCAAAATTGTTTCATTGTATAGAAAACTTCATTGTATGGAAATTCATTATAAGGAGATCAAAAACAATGAAATTGGAACGGAAAAAGTTGTGTGTTTGAAATCAATTCATAATAGGGAGAGCTTCATAGAGAAGTTCGACTGTATTAACATTAGAAAAAGTACAATAATTATTTAAGATTATATCTATTAGCCATCCAACAGTTTATACACTAAATTAAACAGCATATGTAAAGCTATTAACACAATTTGAACTGCTCCTTTCTTTTCATTTTCTAATAAATTTTAAAATTGCATTATTAATGTTTGTATTTGGCTAACTACACACTTAAAAGGAAAAACTGCTAATAATAGCAATAAACAGACATGTTGTCTAAAATAAATCCTTGTAAACAATAATAACTCATTGTTTTTGTACACACGACATTGTCGTGACGTTTCCAGCATCACTCCCAACGTCACCAGCATAAACCCCAAGCATGGATGGGAGGGATGTCAGTTATATTTTACAATTTATATCGTTTTACGTAAGAGAACAAAAAAGGAAAGAAAATCATTGTAGTTTTGTGCTGTAAAGCAGATTTTTTTGCTACTACTTCTGTACTTTGCTTTAAAAGCATTAAATCTGATCACATTACGCAAGAATAAAAAAAAACAACAATACAGGGGTGTTATTTTGTAACTCGTTATGAAAAGAAAACCGTTCAAATTTGCAAATTTTTACAATGTTTTTCGAAAACGTTTGCTTTCGAATTGAAATATGCAATAACCCCCAGAATGTTTTAAATAGGGGGTAGAGCTGAGATAATTCTGCTTCTACTTGAAGAATTCTAACATTCCCCCTTAGAATATGGCTTCTCCATTTATTCGGCATCTTAACAAGGCTGTGATGCTGTTTTTCAACCGGAGAGGTCTGCATCCACTGAAATATTAACACTGAGCTGTGTTTTATCTTCAGTGTAAGATCAGGTTTTTGACTAAATTACCTTATTCTTTATTGTGGACTGTTGACAATAACTATGACGTAGTTAAAACTAATTAAGGAATACAATTTGACAAGAAAAATGATTCGACTCTCGGTCGGCTAACGACTTATTAGGTGAACATCAATAGCTATGATTGCAATCCGATGAGATAAATTCTTCAGCTCTCGTCGGCTAATCACTTCATAGTGGTTAGAACTAACTAAACTTAGGCCTCTGGTAATGCTTTGTTACTCGGGAGCAAAGTATAACTTCGATTCCTGCTTCCTTTATTGATATTTTCTTATATATATCACTTATATCACTCTTTGGGAATTATAAAATAAGATCATGATAAAGATTAGTATTGCAAAATATTGTTGATGAATTGATTGTTAACAAGACATAAATATATTGTCTCGTGTGTACAACGCTTGTCGATGTTCTGTTCTTGTTTGGACAAAGTTGTCTGCCATCAAATGATATTTTCCCAGAAAAATATCGAAATGTTAAAAAACTGCAAAGAAAACATTTAATATGAACATCGACTTGTTTTCTGCACACAGAAAAATATGAACAAAATTATTTAGTTCAAAAAACATGCTCGTAGATGGGTAAATCGTTCATCATAAGAAATATGAATGATTGTTTTAGGATTCTTTTTCAAAAAGTTACTTGCAATTGCAGTACCCTGTATGTCACTTGTGTTTAAGTATGAATAACGACATACATTAGCGTTCAAAAACATCATTTTCATTTTTATATTTTTATTTTCTATTTTGTTGGCATTTTATGTAGAATTTCTATTTTTTTTTTTTTATGTCGCAAAATATTCAAGGTTACTTTATGATTACGACGTCAAGGGAACAACACCATCATTCATTCACTCGCTGAATTGCTTATGCATTTCGTCATTCACAGCCAGAACTTGGAAATAATCAATTCCATAGGTATTTAAGTTTAATTCAGTAAAATCTTAAGACCAATTCCCAACAAAACAAATGAACAAAATGATCTTCAGCTTCCGGAGAATGCTTTATTATTATTTACTAATGGATAAAGATCGCATAAAAGGGTGGTATCTATTCGTACCTTTTGAATTAAAGCATGGCCCTCAGGCTAACATATTATGGTATCATAATTTAACCAAAAATTATGCCTATAATAGCAGCTAGATAACAAAGTTAACGGCCAGGAATATTCACACATTTACTGATAGAAAAGCGGTTATCAATCAGATCGCTAGAAAATTTATGTTTACATCAAACATTTTTCGCTATTGTCGTTGATGTTTCTGAAGGAGATAGCGGGATATTTATAGTTAATGTTACGGGTAGATTTAAGACAAATTTCAAAGAATCTAACCTTAATTCACTGAAAGCAGAACCATTTCCAAGAAAACAAATTCTTTATTCAAAAACTTTTATATGAAAAGGAACTCTTAAAAATTATTTCATAAAACTAAAACTAATATTTAAGCTTCATTTAAATGCTATTATTTGAAAAGAATGTACTTCACAATACAATTCATTCAACCTTTGAAAATGTTTTTATTAATCAAAATTCTGTTTATCCAAATTGAATGAAAGTAAGTTTTCTTCACTCAATTTGTTTCTGTTTTACTTTTAATCGTTTACAAAATAAATTTAAAATAATTTCATAAACCCATTTGTAATAGATTGTAATGAATTTGAATTTTGGAAAACTTAAATGATTCAGAAAGGAGTTAGCTCTATAAAGAATGAACTATCAAAGGAATTCAATTCAATACGTTTGAAATATTAAAGATGTTTAGTCAACATGGTAGTCTTTATGTAGACAACTTTGACGTCAGTCAATCTTTGACTATTAATCAGTGCCACAATAAATGAATGACATCGCACAGACATCCTGTCAGACCACATATAAATTATGGCACACATTACAAACTATTCAATTGTTTCTTCTTTTTTCCATTAATTTATCAATGTGTTAAGGACATTTTGTCAAGGTTCATTAACATTAAACCAACTAACTACAACAACGAAATACAAAGTTTACTAATATGTATTTATCTAATGCCATATAAATGTGTCTGAGTTAAAAAGAAACTAAATAAATATATGTGTGTATTAATTTAACTGCAAAATAAAATGAGAAAAGATGCTGCTGCTATTTGTTACTGATTCAAAACTTTTCGATAAAAAAAAAAACTTATAGCGGCTTGATTAATTTCACTGTAAATAAAACTAAATCACAGTGTTTCAAGTCTAATGAATTCAAAAAGGATGCATATTTTGTTTAATAAGCTATAATCAAACAAAGTTTAATTATTGTGTTTGCTTTGTTCTTAGAAATAAATGAGAAAACTTTGCAATATATTGTGTTTATTATGTGTTTTAATTACGATTTTTATTTAGAAAATTTAAAAAATAATCGAATCTTGCCAATTATTTATCTAAAGTCATAAAGTTATAAAGTTATAAACAAAATTTGATAAAATTGAAATATGTATTAGAAACAATTTGACCCATATTTCCCTGCATAAAATTGCTTTATTTGGAAAAAATAATTTCAGATCTAGAATAATTAGAAATTAGATTAATATATATAATGCACATTAGCTTCAAAGTAATTCTTGTTGTAAGCCTTTTGATTTAATTTTATACGAATATCTAGACATGTACAAAAACTTGACACAAAAACCAGACGCTTAAGGTACGGTCACATTTGGAAAATATTTACTCAAAAAAGCGTAACCACTTGTTTTAGCACAAATTTGTTTGACGTTGTCTACTCCTAGAAGAGTTTTGCAAGATCAAACAGCATCAAATAAATTAAAGCTAAATATTTGTTGTGCTTTGGCCTAAATAAGAAAAGTTTTTTTAAATAAATAAACGAGTTCAAATATAATTTATTTAGTGGTTATGTCTTTTTCGGCAAATAGTTGCCAACTGTGCCCGTACCATTAGTCTTGTTTCACACTCTTCAGTTTTAGCTGACCAGCTTTTGTTCAATTCGATTTGCCTACTTTTTAATGCAAATCAACATGCATGAAAGAAAAAAAAACAAAAGGAAATATGATTTGTTCTCTTTTCCCTTCTCATACAAAAATACTTGCCTTGACGAGTCAGAATTGAAAAGTATGAAAGCTAAGTCTGCTCGTTTCATTTGTTTAAAATTGAAATTATTTTATTTAAATACATAGTTTAATATATATTTATTTCTATTTTTAAGTCTGGCTAGTATCACTGGTCTGGTCAGGCTGGACACAGAAAAATTCTGCTTAAAGCCTAGTACTCTGTTCAAATTTGGGAAAAATGTTGAGCATTATTTCACAGTTGGAAAAAAATGTTGCCATATACATTTTTTTGTTGAAAAAACATGCTGCCAGAAACATTTCGTAACTTTTCACAATAAGAACAGAGTACAACTTCAGCAGCATTAGTTCGCATTTATTTCGCAACAATTTTTTTTATATGGGCTTTTGATAGTATTTCGCACGAAATGAAGAACAGAGTACCATGCTTAAATACGTAAATATCATTTATTATTTTATTTATTAAACTTATAATCTATTCAAAAGAATTTAATATACTGTATTTATTTCACTTTTTTAGAATTAGCATTTTGTTTTAATTCTTTTAGCATTTTGTTTTTAATTCTTTTAATCTTTTAATGATTATACTCTTTAAAAGTTTTTTTCTATTTTCTTTTTAAATTAATGAATTCAAAAGGATTTTTATACATACATACATCTTGTTTAGGGCACAAATGAAATATTTTATTGAATAGTTAGCAAGTCTTTGCTTTTACATTAATTAAATTATCAAAGGAAATTCTTCATTTCCCTAGTGTTGTTTTTAACAAATTTCCTTTAGTTTTTGTGAAAATTGTTAAAAACAAAATGAGAATTTAATTGAGACACATAAACACACTTTTAAATTGAGTTTTACTTGAGGTCTGTTTTTCAACTAAAAAGAAATTTACATAAATTTAAAAAGTTAATAAAACAACTTGAAGAAAAACAAAAAAACTGAAGATATGAACAGAAAACGAGAAACATTATGAATATATGTATGTACGAGTATGTAAATATTAACACAATTTAATGCGTTGTGTATCAGGGATGCTTCAGAGGGTACCGGTTTTCAATGCCTTTTTAAACCTATAAAGGTCTACTGTGAACGTCAATATAAAATAAACACCTAATATTGTTTCAAAAAATGTTTTTTTACATATACTACAAGTACAAATTAACAACAAAATATATAATGCATAATTCATATCGTCGTGGTAAATGCAATAGGCTGTATGTCACAAAATCATACTTTTGCAGGAGAGACAAAAAACTGAATATTTCTGAGAAAAATTGAAACATACTGAACATTCATAAGATAAATTGCAGTTATAGGAGCCCCAATTTTGGTTACAACACTACAATAAAACCAAATTCAATTTTTTTTTACATACAGCCTTTTGCATTCACCACGACGATATGTAAGTAACAAAAACTATAAACATTAGAAACAAAAAAAATAATTCAATTTTAATGGAAAAGTACCATAATTTTCGCGTCAAAATAAAGTAAACACGTTTATTAAATTTATGTAAAAAATTGTAGTTAATATTTTGTTTGTAGTCCTTTTGCCTTTATCACAGCTGACAATCTTGTGAAATCAGGCGAAATTTTGTTCCATTCATCCTGTATTACTGCTTCTTGGCAACACATTTATTACTAAACGCTTCATTCTTGGTTCGCCAAATTTATGTATATACTCGTATGTGGATTATTTCTGTCCAATTTCAACTTTATAATGATGTTTACAAGAGATTTATGTGTTATTTTTAGAATGACAGTGTTTTTTTTTTTTGGATTAGGATGATGCGCCACTGTTTTTTTATTTTGACGCGTAAAAATTGGTAACAATAAATAAATTTAATTTTTATCTTTTTTTTGTTTTTTTTTTGTGAATTCAATTCTGCTTAAATCACTATATGTATATGTACATATATAAAAATGCAATATAATTTTCTAATATAATATTATTTACATACATACATATGTATGTATATTAATATAATTAAGCTTTTCTTTGAATAATATGTGGTTTAATTTAGACTTTTTAACTGACAGTATGTCAGTTAAGGACTTGCCAAATTTCTATTTTAAGAAAATTTGTTAATATGTAGTAAATTTAATAGTAAATTAAGATTTAATTATCTAAAGACTAGTAATGGTTTTAGATTGAAAAATCTTTAGGTTTAATTTTTCACTTAAAATGACACCATTTGTTAATTTTATAATAAAATTTTTATTTCGCACAATGTTCGTATGTTTATTTATTTGCTTGCCATGCGCTGGCATGCAATCAGTGATCATAAATAAACGGTTCACTTTTTTCTAGAAAGTTATTTAAGGACATTTACTACAAAACAGCTGTGATGCCCACTATATATACATACATACAGCTGATAGATAGTGTGAGCATATTTAAAAAGAAAACATATCCTATAAAATAAAAAAATAAAAGTAAAATTTAACATTATTTACATGGCCAACCCGTATTGTTTGTTCGTCGTTCGCCGGCGTGAGAAATAGAAATACATAAGTATATTTCAGAGTTCGCCGCGTATGACGAATTCAGCAGACGCCATTATTGTGTTTAATTTTTATATACAGAAATGTATTTTATTTTGGCGACGAATATTTGCGACCAAAAATTTGTCGTTCGTCCCAGCCTAGCATCAAATTGTTTAGTTGATTTAAATGCATAACTTAAGCATACAAAATGACTTCTTTGAATATATTTTGTACGATTCATAAATTTTTATTTTTTTGTAGCTAAAAAAAAGTGCTAAATACTAATTTCAAGCTACATAATTTCGGGTTATTCTGTCTGATTGATTATTCATGCTTTTTTTTTTTAAATACATCAGCTGTTTTTGTTGTTTTCAGTTTAAATTATTTAAGTAAAAACCTATAGTGAACAAACACATGTATGTGCATATACATATGTATGTGTATTTCTCTCTCACACTCTTTTTAAAAGGAATCACTTAAAAAGGAGAGGAGATACAGTGTTGTTAATTAACGTTTTTATTATTTTTTTGTTTAGATGAGCTGTACGTGTGACAGCATTTAAAAAATATGAATGATTAATAATGAACTGGTTCTATGGAATTTTCCAGAATTAAATTTAAATGCATAAATTAAACAATTAAATGCAGGGATATGAAAGTATTAATTGGTAAATCAAGAAGATTATACATGTATGTATATACCTATTTAAGCGAATTTTAAAATCAACAAAATCGAGCTTTTAATTACAATTATAAACTCGATTTTTTTTAATAAGATATTTCAAACGACATATAAAAATAATTTTTTTAAATTATTGTATAATAACGGGGGTTTCTTATTAAAAAATAAAGAATTTATATGAATATCGTTAAAATATATATTGTATTTGAAATAGTGGGGTTTGCCAAATATGTGTAAATGAAAAATTATATCGGATTCTTTTATAAAAGTTTTCCATCACATTTTGGTCAAATAGGCTGTCGTTAATCACGTCATGTATTTTAATTTTTAAGGCTGTAATCGATTCGATTGGCTCTGTATAGACTTTCAGTCTTATTCAGAAAAAATTAGTTAAAGTAGACTTTAAATGTACTTTAAGAAAATTTTGTATGAAAATTTTGTCTAAAAGCACACTTCAACGTACTTTATTTTTTATGAATACGGCAGTTACAGTCTTATTCAGAAAAAATTAAAGTAGTCTTCAAATGTACTTTAAGAAAATTTTGGACGAAAATTTTGTCTAAAAGCACACTTCAAAACTACTTTATTTTTTATGAATACGGCAGTTAATCTTTAACATGGTCCCACAACAAATAATCCAGTGGTGTTAAAGCACATGATCGGCGATAGAATTGTGAAAATATGCAATCGGAAAATTTAGTTTGCAATAAATTTATTGCTTCGGTGGCTGTGTGACACGTGGCATGGTCCTGGTAAAACGATATGTCAATGATATGAATATCATAAAAATATTGGTCAAAATTAAGTTGTTATCTAACATCTTTCCAGCCGAGTTTTTGAAGAAATGGCCCAATTATGTTTCGGAATGCAAAGGCTTCTCAACAAACGCTCTTAAATTTGTGTCAATTTTACCAACCAACTTCTTAATAGCGGTCTCAGCTTGTGTTATCACGAATTTTACGAAAAGTATACCCTCCATTATCCTGTGAATTTTTAAGCGAAATTGAATTCTTTTTCAACATTTTTAATTTCAAAAACTAATTTAAAATAAATTTTGTGTTTGAATTAAACTTAAAGTTAGTGACAGTAATAATAAAGTTAAAGTTGTTCGTAAAAAATTGGAGAATTTGAAACTTCAGTTAATGTTAACTGCAGTTTAAGAGATAGACTGACAAAAAGCGTTTACATCTACAAACAATAAAGGGTAAATTTTTCAAATTCTGCATCTAAACTTCAAATTTGTCCACCATTTAGATACATATGTATGAAGGAATTCAAACTTACATATAATGATGCTTACCTTTTTCTCTGCTATATTCAAAATATTAAAATTTCGTGTTCCTTATTGAGGACGTCAAATTAAGTAGAGATATAATTGCTTATTATACCTATATGTATATCAGCTGAAATAAATAAAACAAATAAAAGCCATGAGTATTTTAATAAAAAAAAATATGTCAATATTAAATGTATTCTTCTTTTTACACAATTTGTATTAGTTTTTCTATACTTCTATGTATATGCATGTAAATACATATATTTTTCTGTCAGATTTTTATACCCTACACCGCATCTTAAAGCAGTCAGCTATTGGCGCTTGTTCTGGAAATTGAATAGAAGTAACGGTTTCGAATTTGAATATATTGCTTTTATGTAAATAAACTCCCCATGATTTACAACCCGTAAAAAAGGGATCAACTGCCAGTCAAACTATCCTACATATGTACGTCTTAACGATGCGTTTTGTGCACAACATGTCGATGTTCATGTTCATAGTTTTCTTTGTAAAGATTTAAAATGACGGAGTTTTTATTTGAAATTAAATTTTATGATAGACATGTTTGTGCAACAAATGTTCGGACAACGTTGTTTGAATAGGAACATAAAATTGACAAGAGTTGTTCTCACGAGACAAATTCATGTGAGAACAAGAAATAAATTGATGTTTTGTCAAGTAGCGAGATTACTGTCGATTTTCATATTCATGGTCTTCTTTGTAATGTTTTAAAATGACGGTGGTTTTATGTGAAAATAAAATTTGATGACAGACAGTTGTGATATGACAGTTGCTAATACAGAAACACAACATTGACAAGAGTTGTCCACACGCGACAAATTCAAAAACAAAACAAGAAATTGTTTGCCGAGATAACAAACAAATAGATGTGTTGTTAAGAGGTGAGGTTACTTCCGAGGGTAGATGTACAATTTGCGTTATTTGCAGTACATTAATTTGTAAATTTTTCATTTTTGAAAATCGCTCGTGTTTGAAATGACTCGATTTACAGAAAATAGCAAAATGTCAAAACGTGCTTAAAAGTGAAGATTTTCGATGAACTATTTTAATAAATATAATAAAATATGTATGTATGTATGTATCTTGAAATATTAATAAAATTAACAACTTCAAGAGTTCATAAAAATACATTTTTAATCAAAATTACAAAATCCCTAATTGGTTTTGACATTGGCAAGACTGACCTACTTTTATTTCACATTGAAATCATTGAGGTTAAAGAAAGTTTACTTTTCATTGACAAATAATTCTTTAATTTTTTAATGATTTCCCAAACAAAAATAACAAACATTTACTGCCGTATTTATAAAAAATTAAAGTAGACTTCAAGTGTACTTTAAGAAAATTTTGTATGAAAATTTTGTCTTAAAGTACACTTTAAGCATACTTTATTTTTTATAAATACGGCAGTTAAACTTTAAAAATATTCAGCCTTATTATGAGTGTCGTTTTCTTTTTACGACAACGACTCTTTCGTAATAGATTAAATATAAAATAAAGTTTGTTTCTTTAATCTATTACGAAACAGTCGTTGTCGTAAAAAGAAAACGACACTCATAATAAGGCTGATTATGTTTTTTTCCCTTTGGAAAAGAAGAAAAAAACGCTTGCAATGCATTACTGCTTTTGCTGTTTGTTTTTTATTTGTATTTTTTTTTATGCACATAATTGTTTCTGTTTGCTTGTTAGTTTTTTTTATTTTGTTGTTCTTGTATACTTCTCTTCTTCTTGTTATTTGAGTGGAAAATTACCAAGCAAGCATGAGCTCATCTTTGTAGTAACTGTTTTTAATTCTTCTTCAAGATTGATGGAAGGAAAAATACATTTAATAAATGCAAGAAATAAATATTTTTAGAGAGGTTTTTGTCATTTTGTTAATAAACAAAGAAGTATTAAAAGGTGAAAATTATCTATACAAAATTTTTTGGAACTTTTGCGTTTGTTGGTGAGAGGGAAAAGAAGAGTGGTCCCCTTTCTCTCTCTCTCTTTTTCCCCCTCTCATCCACAAACTCAAAAGTTGCGCAGCTAAAGTGACAGTGTGTGATCCGGGACTTCATGTAATTACCCTGCAAGCAACTCAGTTAACTTAAAGCTAACTTTAAATTAACTTTTTCTCAACTAGTTGTGTTTGATGCCTGGATTACTTTCAATGGAGCGAACTGACTATTTTAACATGGTGATGTCCTAGAAAATAGTCAATTGTTCGTGTCTGCATGACTTTTCAACTAACTTAAAGTTAGCTACATATGTAGGTAGTAGTCAGCTTAAAGTTAGCTACACATTTTCCTATTAAAATTCAACGTTAAAAAAATAAAAGGGAACAAATTTCATGTGGAATTTTTGTTCAGCCAATGCCTTCATGATTACTTCGTTTTGACTTGAAATTGTTTTTTTAATTACATATGTACCTATATTGGTTTGTAAATTTATTGCCGGTTAAAATATTTATATAAAAAAAGTGGCAAAAGTTACCTTGTAGATTTTATATGGAATCTTTAAATAAATAAAACAATATTAATTAAAATTGTTAAAGTTTCTTTATTTCGTAATCTTAACATTTACATAGGTATATATTTCTTTAAATTTTGCTTCGAAAATTTTTGTCTGATTTAAATAGTGTTGGCAGTTGGTAGTTTCCATGTTATCTGTAAAGATATTATAGACATACATATATATTAAACCAAGTTTGACATACATATGTACATACATATATTTTAAAATAATCACCCCTATCGTGAATAAAAATTCCACATGAAATTTGTTCCCTTTTATTTTTTTAACATTAAATTTAAATAGGAAAAATGTGAAAAGGGAACAAATTTCATGTGGAATTTTTATTCACGATAGGGGTGAATACTTACATTGATGGGAAATTTCTAAAGTTTTAGTTAAACGGCTAATGGTTGGGATTGACATCAAAAACTATAACTATGTATTACAATTTTAACTTACACTTCTAACTGCACGCACAGAAATGATCAGTAATTTACATTTTACATAAAACAAAACAATGCTAAAATAAAAAACAAAAATATACCAAAAACAACAAATGTACGTACCTACATAATAACAGTTATAAAAACAAAATTCTAAATAGCAAAAGAAAACAAAAACAACAACAAAAGAAAATATTCAAAAAAGAAAATAAAAAAATGTGTGCACATTGATCAGTGCTGCCAGTATTTTTTTAGAGCTTATCCCCAATTTTGGATTTGTCATCCCCAAAAAAAAATTAAATCAAAAAAAATCAGTTTGGGGATGATTTTTTTTGATTTAATTTTTTTTTTGTAAAATTTTTATTTTATTTAAAAAATAACATATTTATTTAATAAAATTCATTTTTATCGATAGCTAGATATATTAATATTCAAACTAATTCGATTTGTAATTATAAATCTTGTATAGAAAAAATTACACATAATTTAATATATGTATAGAAGTATAAAAAATTATTCACCAGACTTTAGCATTTCTAAAACTTCAGAATAAAAATCTTCTGATTCATCAGCCTCAGAAATGTTGTTGTACATATTGCTTGTATTAAAAAGCTTTAGCATTTCAGCAGATGGATTAAATTTCTCACAACAAATTGAATTATTTTTAAAGTGTGTGTTTATTCTGAGAAATGCTTCCAATAATTCATATCGCATTTTGTTACGTATTTTTGTAGTATCATTATTGAGAAAACGCGTTCAACTCAAGCGTTACACTTTAAAAATATACTCGTATATGTACATTTCAAACCTTTTGCCGAATCTTCGCGTTCCCAAGAAACATTATGATTTTTTTTAATAAAATTAGTATTTGCAGCCATTTTAAACAGTAAAAAATATATTTTTTTTAAATATTTACATACTTCTTTTTTATTAGAAACCATCCATTTTTAGTTATATTTATTTAGTTATAAATAAAATCCCCAAAAAATTCCCTAAAATTGATGTCATCCCCAAGAAATCCCCGGATCCCCAAGAGGAAATTTTAACCCCAAATCACGAAAAAAAAATCTTCAATTTAGGGGATTTATCCCCTAACGCTGACATTGATGTTGGGGAATTTCTGCATTTATTTGTAGTTAGCTTAAATGATGAAACAGAACACGACCGCAACTTCAAGCAAAAATGACTCTCAGAGAAAACAGGCCCATAATTGAAACGACGGCTGCAACTTCACGAACTGTCATTTAATGTTTTTATATTTCTTCTGTGTACCAACCTGTAATGCCGACGGTTTTTCCAATTTTTGTCCACAAATCTTGTTTAAATAAAAATTTTTGTATAATGGCGACTGCAAATTATATATGCAATCATGCTTTTGTACTTCTTCAATTAATTTTGCTATAATATCACTTGTTTTCTTCTAAATTACAAAAATCTCACTTTTAAATTCACTTTTAAACTTTTCTTTGATTTTCTTTTGTTTTTATTTTTCTTGCGCCAAAGCTGCAAAAACACATGGTTTTGTTTACAAAATGTATAAAATGTAATAAAAGTATGGTAATATTGTTGAGAGCATTTGTGTTTTAAAGTGAGAGCATAAGAAAAACCGCTGTCAAAATAAAATAGATTTTATTTTCACGACCGCATTCTCTGGCATAATTTTATGTCAAACTGTATGGAAAAAAACGTTCAGCCCCAGTTCTGTTTCATCATTTAAAGTCAGTTGTCAAAAAGTTAAGTGCATTATTTTTGTAGTCGACTACCAAATTACTTGCAGGGTGTTTATTTCTTGTACTGTGCAAGTGTCCGAATAGTGAATTATTATTTTTTTTTTTTTTGAAGCAATTTATGTAAGTTTTTGTGCTCTATAATTTAGAATAACATCCGGATAGTTTTGCTTCCCACTGTATATTCATTGATTATTATATTAGCATGAACTTATAGGTAGGTCATAAAACAAAAACCGAAATTCATATTAATTTAGTAAATTTATGTACATATACATATTTACATATGTACATGCATAAATACATATGTACATACTCGTATGTATTAATCATCTTTGCAAGACGAATCAAAAGTCACGGAAACAATCTGTAAATAAGGTGGATTACATACATACATACAATGTATGAATTTTCCTTTTAATTGGTATCATAGAAATCTTTTTTAGGAGCGCCGCCTGTTGTTATATCAACATGTTGCATTAATTTTTAATTTCTTTCTGCGAACTTTGACAGAGAGAGAGAGAGAGTGCTAGCAACTTAAATTTTACAGCTACATGTAATTGAAACACAAATATGTCTAGTATCAGTAGATTCATTTTACAGTGGTGAAAAAAAGTAATAGAAACAATAACGAATACTTTTTTGCTCGATACAAATTCAAACAACTCTAAAAGCCCCAGTAGTTCTGTTTCTCTGAACTACTAAAAACCACTAATACCTATAATATTAAAGCTGTTATCCTGCTATTCTGTTAACGCTGTATTATATATAATCTTATTTAAACACAACATAATTTTAGGTCAAAAACCTTAGTTGTTAGTACCTATTCTTTTAAATTGTATTCATAATTAATTGTAATTATCAATTTTTTTTTAAATAAAAGCTAGCAAAAATGGTTCAAAATAATTACGATATTTAAAAAAAGTATCCCCTGATGAAAAAGGAACTTAAAAACACATTCCAGGTAAAAACCAAAGCCATAGTAATATAAAAATGATGGATGCATGATTTCTTGCAAAAATTATGACTTCTAAAAAATCAGGAAAACAGTTATCATCATGAGCTGATTTAGTGGAGTTCGTTAAAGAGAAATTATAGTGGAACACAATCTAACTCCTGATATAATGCTCAATACGGACGAAATTAGTCACCATTAGAAAATGATACCAGAAAAAATGTTTGTTCGTTCTAAAGAAACTAGTGATGTTGGAAGAATGTTAAAGAGATGGTTTGTGCTGTTCAGAAGTGGGGAATTTGACACGTAAGACAAAGATCGGGCAGGCCAACCAAAAAAAAAAGTTTGAAGACCAAGAGTTGGAGGTATTACAACATGAAGATTGTTGTCAAACTCAACAAGAGCTTGGAAAATCATTGAGAGCCCTGAATATGCGACCAGACATGAAAGCGTAATAATCCATCATGACAAAAAAAAACTAATTTAAAAAAATGGTTTGGAAGTTTTTCTGCACCTGCCTTATACACCAGACCTAGCCCGACTATTCTATTGTTTCGACATTCTTCGACTATTATTTGTTTCGATCCATGCAGAACGCTCTCTCTGTAATATGCTTCACTTCAGAAGAGGGTATCCGAAATTGGCTTGATTCGTTCTTGGCCTCAAAAGATGAGCATTTCTTTTGGCGCAGAGTCCATATGTTGTCAGAAAGATTAGAAAAGGTCATAAAATGAAATATTTATTATTACAGTTTATTTGACCACCTGATAATGCTACACAGCGAAATACCGAAAATAAAAACATAAAGATTTTATTAAAAAAAACCTTTAGCTTAAATATAAAAGTAAATATTTTTCTATTCACTACAGTGAAATGTTATTCGTTTATTGGAGAATTTTTATGAAAGTATAAAACTCTATTTCACTGCACTTGAAACCGATTTAGAATTTGCATTACCATGGATTTCTCGTTACACATGGCTTGGAATCTTATAATCGAATAGGATTGTTCGATCAATCCTATTCGAAAAATATTTTCGGCAACTACGTTCCTTCAATAGAGAAACCGAAGTAGACTAAGTTTAAATAAAAAGTTATCTTAAATATCCTTAACTGCTTAGGATTCGTCGGTCAGAGGATCACAGATTTTCCTGGAATCTGATAAAACAGAAGTGAGCTGCTAATGCGAAATATTTAGCAAACTCAATCCTCGTGTTTAATAGGCCTAAACATTTACTACTAAGGCCCATTCTCAAACATGTATAACAGTCCAGACTGTCATATATCTGTATTAAGCCAGCTGTTTATTTGAGTGGAAACTATTAACAGGAAATAATAATGTAAAAGTTAACCACTTTATTGACAAGACAACTGGTATATAAATATTTGCAAAATACTTATTATTTTTGTATTTATTTCTCTATATGACAATTTTTAACAACAGCAATTTGTCGGCTAAATAAAATCTCTTTATTGCGTTTATATTACAAGATCAACTCGTTTATTGATTCATGCATTAATACCTATTGAAGTAATTTAAAACTAGGGCGGGTTTAAGTTGATTGGAAAAAGTAGTAAAGTTTATTTGTTCAATATCATGTGATTAATTTCTTTTATAAACAAATTTTGGAATTGTTATCACAAATCTTAAAGAAAAATTATAACAAAGAAATCCATTTTTTACTGATAGAATTGTTAGAAACTAGAAACACCAAGTTAACCATAATTTCTTATTAAACCAAAAACATATAAAATACTTTTAAACATACGTACATATACATATGTAACTATATTCGAACGTTAAATTCACCAAAACTAAACAACAATTTGCTGTTTTTACGTCATTGAAGCGATAAACGGACTGATAATTACTCACCAAAAATCATGAAATGCTATTTTAAATGACAGACATACGTGTGTGTTTTAATATTGAAAACTTGTTGTAGCTTTTCAGATAAATTTCAAACTGAAAGCCATAAATTTAACAAAAATTCCAAAAAGCTTAAAAAACTATTAATAAATAAATTAAAATTAAAAAAACTCACTAACACTGCTTTTTTATTTATTCATTGTCGTCCAATTTGTAACTTTCATTGTGGCGCAAAACATGTTCAGAGTGCTTTTATTTATAACTTTTAAACATTTTCAAGTCACGAGATTTAATTATAAAAAAATAACAGTTAAATGAATTTAAATAAAAAAGAAGCTTGAAATTAAATTAAAATGTAGGTGCTGGGTTATGAAATACAAAAATTTGTATTTAATTTTAACCGGTTTTTTCCGTAAAGTATATTTTAAATCTAGTTAAGTTGTATTAATAAAGAGTTTTGTGGATTTTGTTCAGTTTCAAAATACTGAGAAGTGTTTGAAGATGCTGAAGATGGAGCCTGGAAAACTGCTTTACAGTAGGGATCAACCCTACTCAAGATTTGGGACAACTTTTGCATGAGCCGCGATACTAAGCTAGGGACCTTAGCCGTTATATTTTAAACGGTGGATTACACTAACACTAACTTCCTGCATACGCTACTTCTTAAGTCCTTAGCTTTTAGTGGTGAAAGAACCACAGTTCCCTAGACTCACATATCCAGAAACTGGTTAAAACAAAAGAGGACTGTTATTACGAAATATTTGCAACATCAAAAGTTGCATTTTTAATAGGTTTGGGTATTTATTTCAAATATCTGGTTAGAAGTTGTCTTAATAATTTTTAATATCACTTTCCGCTAAGAACTCGATTTGAGAGATTGGTATTTAAAACACAATATATACACGTCACTCTTGCTTCTGGTCCTAAAGGAGATAGCGAAACATTTATCGTTTACACTTGTATATGTCCCTGGACATGAGGACACAGAAGACCATAAATTCGAACGAATTCCGGCGTGATTTGGCGTTCCTTTCTCTTAAAATAGATTTCATTAAATGCCAAGGACAGCCGGAATACCCACCCACTTCCCACTTTCAAAACTACCAGAAAAATCTGGCGAAATATGAATATACATAGGATACAATTTACGATAAATCTGCGTAGAACCCATCTAAGAAACCTCACAATGGTCATTACGTGTCCAGGCTCTAGTTTTACATAAACAAAGGTTAATAATCCCATACAAGGACTTCTACAGAAACTGTAATGACGATAAAGAAGTGGAAGCTACAGACCAGATAAAAATAAAAATATTCCATTCAATATGCCAAGAATATTTTACAAAAAAAATTCAATTTGTATTAATAGAGATAAAGTATAATCTACCAAGGTTTAAACTCAATTGCATTTAATTCATATATTAGGGTTTAAATGCCACGTTAAACTCAAAAACCTTAAAACAATGCAATCAAATTTTATATAAAAATATACTTAATTTTTAAATCTTTACACTCAAATTTTAAAGCGTAAATGACTTTCATTTGCTACTTCTAAAACTAGTTGCAATCGTGACAATAAAAAAAAACTGACGAAATGTTGCTAAAAATGTGTTTTTGCTCTGTAAATCTTGTCTAGAACTAGTTCCAAGGATGGCAATTTCAAAGAAAAATAATTAGTTAAAGAATTTCTTCTAGAGCCATTCTAAATAATCTGTAGAATCAGTGATAGCTAAAAAACAAAAATACAATTGCATTCTACCTATAGAACTAGTTGTAGAACTAAAATAGTTTTTCAGTTTTCTAAATTCGCCTTGATTTGACAATTACAACTGTTAGGGTATTTCAAAGTCGTTAAAACTGCAATAAATAATGATAGTGTGAACAGGTGTTCAATTGAAAATTTGTTTAACAAATTTATAAAACATTTATCACTAAGGAAAGACTTATTATTACATACATATGTACTCGTACATACATACATACATTTATACATATTATATATCTTCCTATTTAAAATTTATAGGATTTCAAATTGTCTTTTTTTAGTGATTTTTTCTTAATTTTAGTTAAATGGCATACAAAGGTTGCAATTTTCGAATATAAAGTGAGAAAATATGGAAAATTTTTATTGATTTTAATTGTTGCTCATACAAACTCATTTCGAAAGTAAGATTGTGTAGCTATAGAAGTATGTATAGGTATGTGCGAGAGGAGTGTTGTTGTATTATATTATTGATTGGTCAATTAAATTGAAATGTAAATTGATCTGCCATCAATATTTATAGAAATTGGTTGGCCAGCCAGTAGTTAGACACATATCGAATTTTTATTTATTTATTCAAATAAATTTTACATACATATGGATGCATAGTAGGGAGATAACTATAGGAATTTAAAACATTTCAAATTGGCCCAATTGGTTTTTGTAAATCAAAATTCAATTAAGATTTATTTTGGAAAAAGTAGGCAGAGGGAGAAAGATGATATATCGATAGACTAAGACGATAGATTCCAGTCAAAGACTCAGACATCGTATTTTCTATATTTAAGGGAGAACCAATCCCCTAAATTGCCAGTTTATCCCACTATACCTTCATATAGGAAGCTGGAACGCTTAAATCTTGTACCACAACATCGAAAAACTGTAACGCAGTACAGTTAGCCAGAGAGAGGTGCAAATCTCTCGAAGGCAGCGAAAAAAGACGACCTGATTGCCCTTAAGCGATAATGATAATGACGCGCGAGTTCCTCCACCCAGAGTTGAATTAAGACTGGTATTTTGTGTTTGTTTAAAAACAAAAAGCTTTAATTTGGTTACACCCCTAATGTTATGTACATTAATTACATTTCATTAATTTTTACAAATAAATTTATATTTCATGATTGTATCTATTAAATCCGTACATATAGGTATATATGTATGCATCTACAGATTGTTAATTGCAATTTGTGGTTTATTACTGTAAATTGATCATGTGATACAGTATTGAGGTGATGATTCCTACGTATAGAATATAAACTAAACGTAAACAATTCAAAGTTTACAAATTAGTTATCATCCGAATATGTATCTACTATGTATATGAATGAATTTTTACACGCACAATTATTAATGAAAATGTTGCAGGATCCACGAAACTAAATTATGGTTGGCATTTTAATAAACCGATGTAACAAAGGTATGTAAATGGAGTCCAGAATTCATTGTCATATATTTGTCCAGTATACATACATATGTATATTAATCATTTAATAAATAAAATTTCAGTAACTATTTTTCGGAGTAAACTAGCTTCAAATGTGGCAATTTAGAACAAAAAACTAATTATAGAACCATTATTTAACGTTTTCGTATAACCAGTTCCGATAATAACAGTTTCAACCGAAAACCATTGTTAATAGAACTGGTTCCAAAACCATTCCAAGGCTTCGTAATTTTTCCGTAGAACTTGTTCGCAAAGTTACAATTTTACACAAAAAAATCATTGGTTTCAACGGCTAGCTAGAACTACGTGTAAAACAAAAGCAGTTATTTCTGGGTTATTTAATTTCCACAACATAATTGGTGACCATTAGAATGTTAATACATACTACAATAAGATAAGAAGAAAACTTCCGCGACATAACAAAATCATCAAAATTAAGCAAGCTTTTAAATAACTTTCTCAGTTTGAAGTTTCAAAATCAAAAGAACCAAAATAGTGTATCTAGCTGGCAATAGATAAAATTGTTCATCTCTCTGAAAGAGCTATTTTATGGTTGTATTTGAGGAGCGATCATTGTTGAAGGAATCCGAATTCTGCTTTATTTCATTATTGATTTCTGCAACTAGTTGGGGAACTAATACAGTTTTTCTCATTTCATTTCCAACAACTTAAGCATAGTACTCTGTTCAAAATTTCAAGTGGAATGCTGTCAAAATACATGTTAAAAAAATTCACATGAAATTTTCATGAACAAATGTTGCAGAAGTAGTACTCTGTTCATTTTGTGAAAAACATGTGAAATGTATCTGGCAACATTATTTTTTCAGAGCGAAATAATAAAAGTAGCAATTGTTTCACGTGGAATTTTCATCCAAAAGCTATGTATTCTGTCGCAACAACAATATATGTATATTACTTGTTGTGCTGCTGCACAAGCGGGCAGTAATATTTTTTTATTCATTTTTATTTAACGATTTCGATTCAACACAGATTTTTTAATATTTTAACTTTTATTTGTTTTCGATTTAAATTCACAAAAAAGCAAAACATATGTGTGTTGTTTACATAAGTAAAACAATGTGGCGTACTTTCAATAAAAAAAAACGTCAAATTATGTAAATTCGCGTGATAGGCAACATTGGCTACACGTCAAATTTTCCGTATGAAATAATTAATGTTGCTCAACATTTTTCCCAAATTTGAACAGAGTACTAGGCTTTAATTGATAACACTAAGAATATTCATACATACTCCAAGATGAAGAATAAGTCAAACGCCCGACATCACAAATTCATCAAAAACAAGCCAACTTTTAAAGTACTAATATCAAAATCAAATAGTGGATCTACCAATAAATACATTTGTTCATCATCTATCTCTTTGCCATAACGATGAAGAGGATGAAACTATTTTTCACTTTCTCTGTCATTGTCCGGAACTAGGAGAGTTACATACTAGATTTCTAGAATATCGTTCCTTTGGCTGTCCCTCTGAACTATAAAATTAGAATGCATTGATGCCCGTTAAGGAATAGCAATTTGTTATCAAACATATCTGATCGCGATCACTTTAAATCCGTAAAATTTTGCTGGAGTTGTCATAATGAATTCGTTACTTTCTCTGTAATTGTCGGGCACTAGGATATCTGTCTACTAAATTCTAGACCATCGTTCCTTTGGCAATCTACTGAAATATCGGATATTCAGTTAGAGTAGATTGCTTCCTTTATCAAGAATAGCAATTAGTTGCCGGATCCAAACTTTTCTGCGCGTTGACCTCAAAATCATTACAGAAGTTGTCATAATGAAGAGGTGAAACTAGTTTTGACTTTATTTATTTTTTATTTTATTTTTATCATTGTCTGACACAAGGAGATTAAAGATTACTCGGAAACATCGTTCCTTCAGTAGTCTTTCCAATCTATCGGATATAATGTTAGAGTGCATTGTTGCCATTATTAGGAATGGCAATTGGTTAACTTGAAACTCACATCTTTATATTTTCTATTCATCCGTACCTGTCTCTTTTCCTATTTCATCTCTTTTCAGGCAACATGAAGGAACCAACTGAATACACCGAAATGAGTTTGTACGATTACACTGCCACCTATTAAACTAAAATATTCGCAAAAAATATTGAATAAAATTCGGGAATTAACCGCAGGATTCACACGGTTCTCTTCGAAGACGAAATCTCTCAAAAATACTTGAACAAATGCAGTTAGAATTCTGACAAATCCTCTCCAGATTTATTTTTTCATAAAACTCAAATTCTCTGGAATCCCAAAATTATTTCAGATATCCCACTATTACAGTTGTATAAAGTGACCATAGGACCACCATTTCCATATAGTGTCATACCCGAGCCCTCTTCCTAATTTCCACAATGGCCACAAATCCTCTCCAGATTTATTTTTGCATAAAACTCAAATTTTCTGGAATCCCAAAATTATTTCAGATATCCCACTATTGCAGTTGTATAAAGTGACCATAGGACCACCATTTCCATGTAGTGTCATACCCGAGCCCTTTTCCTAATTTCCACAATGGCCAAAAATCCTCTCCAGATTTATTTTTGCATAAAACTCAAATTTTCTGGAATCCCAAAATTATTTCAGATATCCCACTATCATAGTTCCATTCAGTGGTCTTTTTCCATACCATATCTATTTCTTAATATGT
Organism: Bellardia bayeri; assembly: GCA_950370525.1. Taxonomy (NCBI): domain Eukaryota; kingdom Metazoa; phylum Arthropoda; class Insecta; order Diptera; family Calliphoridae; genus Bellardia; species Bellardia bayeri. The sequence continues at coordinate 85,194,346 of OX493268.1, read as the reverse complement.
ATTTTTCTCTTATTCTGAAATATATATAAAGATTTGTGTATCAGAATTCAAGTATAATGGCTGTTAAGTGAATAACAGTGCTCTGTTAAGTGCAAAATGGGCTTGGCTAAAAATTGCGGTTTTTGTCTGTGCTAGTTAAATTTAAATTTATCTTCACACACATATGGTAAATTCATTTGGAAACAAAGAAAAATCTACACAGAACTATAAGAATGAATTACCAGCCGACCAAACTTACAGACAGTCATGTAATCAGACATTCAAATAGACAAACAATAAAATAAATTCTATCAATCTTCATATACGAGTACATTTTCTTATATGGATTTTGGTTTGGTTAAACATACACTTGAATATTTTCTATTGTGGCAAAATAAACAAGATAATTATCTCGAAGATGATTTTATAACCCAGCTAAGTATTTAGTCAACCATTTAGAACAATCACGCAATCAACCATCTAACTACCCAGCCATCTTCTTGCCCCTTCTCAATTTACAGTTTTTCGAGTTTTTATGTTTGAGTTCATAAGTTTTTAAGTCCTTTTGCAATTGTTTTGTGTAGATACAACTATTATTTGTTGTAAACTTGTTATTGTCTGCCCACTATGATTTGCTCTACCAACATTTGAGACATTTTTTGTGTAGTTTCGAGCATTTCAACCGACAAACAAACAAAAAAGAAAATGTTGTAAATTTTATGGTCAAAATGTTTGTAACATAAAACTACTAGCAATATGACTTGTATATTAATAAGTAACATGTTTTTAAAGTTATTTAAAATCCTTAAGAGAAAGATTACAAGGATATAAAACAAGTATAAGCTGGCCAAAAAGGAACTTTCTAACAAAGTTTGAATATTTAGTATAACAACAGAAGGGCCCTAAAATTGTATAATAAATATGTTTAAAGTTATTTCAAAAATATTTCCATAAATGTTTTAGAATTACATATGTATGTATGTCTTTGGTGTAAGTAACTGAAAAACATGGATTTTAATAAACAAACTCTCCTTTTATGAGTCCACGCCAGTCTTAAGACTTAAACAATTGATGACGAGCAAGAGCATTTCATCGGCTTGTGAAAATATTTTAGTTAGGTACACGTTCTAGCTAGGATAAGTAGATATACATATGTAGTTCCTTCTTTGCCATAACTCTGGGATTTTATATTCCCTGAGTCCTAAGGAGGTAAACACAAGAAATGCTCAAGTGTTCATTCGAATGTCGCACCAGTTACAATATACCTCTCCTACTTTTTCCCTTCCCTTTTTTTCATTGAGATAATTCATGAATTTCTGAAATGGTTTTTTCGTATTCCTTGATGCCACAAGGAATAGCCAGATAATTTCAAAATGTTTATATATAATGAAGAATTTTAACTTTATTATACATTACAGGATGTTGGCACGGTGTTGCCAGCATTGAAATAGTCCTGAGTGCCTCCGGTAAATAATGCTGAAAATTGTTGGAAGAAGATGCTGGTGTACAAATAGTGACAATAGTGAATAAAACCGGAGGAGTTGATCGTAAATGTATTATCATTGTGTATATTGAATTAAATTCTGTTAGTTAGAAAGTGATTATTTAAATTATTATTGAAAATTTTGGTAAATAAAGAGCTGTTAAAATTTTTAAACTACTTAACGTTTTAGTTCCTTCCAGTTTATTTAATGGAAATAAAAACTAACGTTTTTAAAAGGTAAAATTGGTACAATTCTGTACAAAACAAATTCTATAATCAAATTTTCACATTACATCAAGTTTCAAAGATGTTATTACACATGGTGATAGCGATTCTTCTTGAATTAGTTTTTCACATTAATTCTAAAAAAATTGCCTCGATGTTAGTTTTATTATTTTTAAATTAATTTTACACACTTGATGATTTTATGATACAGAACAGTGCAAACCATTATACAGAGTATTAACTTAACCTTACTTAACATCAATAATTAAACTTCAATCAAACAAACATTTGCTAGACCGACCGACCATGTGATAAATAACATAGAATATGATTTTACAATATAAGGTGCCTATCTACATATGTATGTATACTGTGCGTGTTTTGTAAGGTATCTACATATAAAAATTTCTATTTATAGTTTTATATTTTTAACCTACATACATACATACATATGTATTTAATTAAATTAAAATTGGTTTTATTTTTACATGGTCATTTCATTACTCATAAAATAAATTTCTGTTTTATCTCTTTTACATACATACATACATACAGTGGTGGACATGAGGTTAGCACACTTCAGATATGCTGTTTTCTTTTATAGGATTGTACTTATTAACTGCAATATTTGTCCAGTAGATCAGTAGTCGTTATCTTTTATTGCATTCTTTCTGTAAACTTTCTTCTATTTGTTGTTCTGAAAATATTTTATAAAACAAAAGATTAATGGTTACAAAACTCTATTTAGATATGGCTAAAAATAAGTGTTGCACAGAAGAACAGCCTAATGTTATTCACCAGATGAACTCTTGAGGTAGCAAAATTGTAGATGGTCAACAACGCATTAGGCCATTTGTTGGAATATGGGCTGTATTAAATCTTATACAACTCTTAGACGTAGAAAAACAACCCGTAAGAGGTCTCTTTAATTTACAGAGCCTCGGTGGCAAATCTAAAAAATTAAGAGCTTTACCGCAATTTAATGAGATCTTTCAACAAAATTCATAAGAGGAAGACTCAATGAAAAAAACTTGCGTGTTTGCATTGCTGAGCCAAAGCTACATATAGTACATGTTTCAAACAAGATCTGGCAGTAAAGGATTTCTATTGCCCATGAGCATTTAAAAAAAACAATAATTTTCTGGAAGGATATATTTGGGAGCGATCAACATTATGTATGTATGGATCTGATATCTTCCTCCAAACAAGCTGCACAATCCAAAGTATACTGGGCAGCGTTTTCTGGGCATGGTATTAGTCCTGTACCTAATGGATCAGTATGCTTATCAAAGTATACTTTTAAATACAATGATTCAATATGCCACGTAGGTTTTATGCACGACAACGAAAGAAATCACTGTGAAAAGTTGTTTGGAGCAGAATAAGATTGATATGTTGAAATGAGCAACCAATTTCCGAATCTTAATCCAATTGAGAACCTATGGAATGAAGTGGAGCCTATATATTGCTCAACATCATTTCATAGGTTATAATTTTTTTTATTGCTAAATTACTGTTACAGAGTTTTTTCGGGGTAGTTGTATCCTGGAAAGAAAACCAGCGAAATGCAACAAATAAAAAAAAAACAAAAAATGTTGTGGCGTGACCTTAGAACACGTTTAAAAAATAACAAAGAACAGAAAAATTTTGCTTTAATTGGCAACAGATACCAACTGTGCTAAACGCATGTCCACCACTGTATGGTACTATATGGTACTATAATTTATTTATTAAAATTGTATTACAACACTTACCCGCAGAAATTGTACTAAATACCTATATTGCTGATGAATTTTAAAAATATTGGCAGAAGTTAGTTTTGAACTAAACAAAATACGCGAAATAGTACGAGTTTAGGTAATATTAACAAATTATAAGTAACTTGAAGTAGGTGTTTCTTTTTTTCAATTAGTTTACTTTTTTGTAAGTTAACAATTTTATTTGTTTATCGGTAGGTACTGTTATTGTTGTAGTATTTTTTGTCTTGACATTTTTTTGAACTGGTTGGCAACTTGTTTTGAATAAATTTTGGCAGGAGAAACAAAATACAAGAAAAAATATGCACCAAAAATTATAACGTTATATACCTAGGGGATGTTGTTTATTTTATTTTTTATTAATATTTACGAAATTGCATATTAAAAAGGAAATAAAAAACAGACACAATTTACACAACTTCTCTCGAACAATGAGAGCGCCGTTTCTCCTGTTGTCAATTAAATTTTAAAGGAATTTGTTGTTGGCAGAGTCTCTTTTTCTTTCGTAGGAAAAAGGGGAGCATAAAATATGTGATTTTTTTCGATGTTTGGGTATGTTGGGGAAAAAAGTCAATGTTAAAAATACATAAGTATGATTGTGGTTTACAATATGACAAGAGCGAAAGAGAGTGTATTAAAAAAATATTGCTATATTTAAGCCAAATGTGATTTCACTAAAAGTTTAAAACATATTAACACTTTACATTGTGGTTTATTTAATCATATGAACAAATATTATTTATTTTTAACAATTAATTTAACGATATTTGCCTTTTACACTTTGTATTAATATTTGCCGTGCTTTGTTGTAATTATTAAAATAACTTTGTTGTGGCAGACTTTAGCTGTTTAACGTTGTTGTTTTTGTTGTTAAGTGCCGTTTTTCCTTTGTTGTTTATTCAATTAAGGTTTGTTTGTTTGTGTGTCGTGGCTAATTTTTCAGCTGTTTTTGCTATGAAATGAAGTTGTTGTTCTTTTAATTATTTCTTATATACACACACTCTTACACATTTTCACATCACACGCTTCTTTTTTTTCTTAGTAGCACTTTATTAGTCAGTTTGTTATTTTTTCTTTTGCAAAATGTGCAACAAAAAAGTACACATAAAACTTTAATACTTGTTAGATTTTTGTTTTAGCAATATTTATTGAATTATGTTTTATTTTAAGAAATGGAACATAAAGAACTTATAAAACTAATAAGGCCTTTTAGTTTGCTGCAAAATTTCTATTGTTATTAGTGCGTTTGTGTTACTTATTTTTTTAATTTTAATAAAAAAAAAACTTCACTTTGTGCAATGCCTTTTCTCTGGTACTTTTCTTTCGATTCTACTACTCTCTGCAATAATTTGAGTACACTTAAAAGTATGAACTCCCCGTTAAAATGTCTATTTATTTTTTAGTTTTAGTAACGTGGTTGAAAATGGGTGGTGGGGTAAAATTACAAATTCCTTTAACCCAGGATTCGCTTTGTTTTCTTTAACGCTATATGAAATTTACCTTTTTCTTGTTATTTTTTTATATTTTATTTATTATTTTATATTGTAGAATTTTTTGCTTCGATTGTAACCGTGGCTTTGTAACGACAAATATCGACTTAGTTCGCGTCTATATTACTGCAAGTGAGAATAACAACTGATTTCTTAGAAGGTGCATGTTGCAACTATACAAGGTGAGTGCAAATCGACAACAAATACAACACAATACAGAAACAACGGGCATTTTGTTTGTGTCAAATATAGTACTACTGTCAAAAATACTAGAAAAAGTATTACTTTTGACATAAGTAAATGGTAATCAAAGTCAGTCAGCTGCGCTACTGCAATCACCTTATATAGTTTCACCATGAGAAGGTGTTTACTTCAATAGAGTATTTTTGTGCTTTTTTTTACGATTAGGGCTGCCAGATTAATTTCGGATAAAATCGTCAAAATCCCGATAAAAAATAAAAAATCGTCATTTCGAATTTTCAAAATACATAAAATAAATAAGAAATCACAAAAAGTATAATGTTAATTAAACACAACTTGGTTAATGGATTTATAATATATTACAGTATTTTACAAATATGTAAATATCAGAATGTTAGTAACATTAACTCAGATTTAATTACAATGTCGAAAACAAATAAGTTTATTAAGTTTTAAAAATATTTTGAGATTTATTTATTTTGAAATAATTCCGTGTTTCTGTTTTATTTAAATTTATTTCGTATTATTGATAATTTTGCGACGTTATGTTAAATTAGGAAAAGTTTCTGTAGGATTTCCCCGTTGAATTTCAGAAATTGTTTTCTCTAAAATTTTATTTAATTCACGGAATTAAGCATCTAAAAAATTACTTTCCATGTTTACCAATAAAAATTCTACTATATGGCTCAAAATATTATTTGGAATATTATACACTTAAACTCAACAATTGTCAGTAATTAAGAAACATACATATATCCATCATATTATACGAAATTATCACTAACTTCATTTACTTTTCTTCTTGAAATAGTAGTTCTTCCTAAATTAAATGAGAATAGTTTAGTTGTTTTATAAAAGGGAGAAACTTTGGCATTAGGAATTTGAAGAATTTTTTGTTATAATTCAAGAAAATCATCACTTTCAACAAAGAAAAATCGTCAAATCGTTTGCCTCTTTGCTATTTTGAAACAAAAAAAAACGTCAAAATGATAAATCAAATCAGTCAAATCTGGTAGCTATTATGATATGTTGTTCTTGTTTGTGTGTCGTCTCTTTCTCTTCTCTGTTTATCAATTTTCTCTCATTGTCCCTCTCTTTTCTTCTTCGCCAAAATGCAACACAGTTGTCAGAAACAACTCTGTTTTTAAAAGTACGGTAACAGCTACTTACTGAACGCTAGCAGCCAACAGACGCATCTTTTTAGAGATGACAAAATTTTCTCAATAAAATTCCCATTTATTTTGTCAAAGATCGCATAAGAATACGCAGGCCCAGCCAGTTTTCTTTCAATCTCAAAATCGCAGCACACAGCGAGGTTGATGCCGACGTAGACAGAGAAGAAAGGAGGAAAGAAGAAAAAGGAAAGTAAAAAACGTCGAAAAACGACAGAAACCGAAGAAGAAAGAAAAAGCCCCTACGGAAAATGGTAGGGGTGGAGGAAAAGGAAAAAGCCCCCCGTCGAGCCGCCAGATATTTTTTTGATCATGTGGTGAATTTAAAAAAAGTTGTGAAAAAATCGTGTAAAATTAAAAAAGCATGGTGAGTTTTTTAGAAATTCATCATAGATACCGTTACTCGAAATTTTTAAGATCATTGAAATTTGCCATCCTAAAAGTAGGCAATGTATTTTTTACAGTTTTACGGGGTGGTTGCTGAATTGGCTAGAGAAAGAAAGTTTTTCTTAAACTCATTTAAATCGTATCAACGATTTTGTGGTTAATCGCTCGATAATTTTCGAGCTGTATGAAGGCCACGTCTCGGGGGGTGTTCGTTGCTCGTTTGGGGTTGGAAAGCCGAAAACTGGGTTACAGTAGCACTCAACACGCAACGATCTTTTTCAATATATTTATTTATTTTTTATTTATTTATTTAGTCTATGGATAAAATCCTTACAGACCATTTACAAAATTACATACATATATGTATATATATTTTGACACCTTGGTACAATTAATTATGTATTTAGATATAAGATAATGTTACGTTTTATGGTATTTACATTCAAAGAAAAGCTATCAAATTAAACATTTCGTTAAAACAACAACATAATTTTCTAAACGGATCTGTCATAGCAAAATAAGTTCAAAAAGTTTTAACATAAAGTGTATTGTTATAGAGGCGCAGTGAACGTTGGGGAACACTAAATAATAATTTGTTTAATAGAAATTCAGAGCAGACAGTGCCATTTATAATATTTACTAATAAAAAGAGATGTTAAGCATTATTCTACGGCTTTTTAATGTTGGCAAAGTTATCAAACGTAATCTTGATGAATATGATGGAAGTGATGCATATCCTCGGTATATATCCTTCAAACAAAAAAGAAGGAATTGTTTTTGAACAGATTCAATATGATCAGTATGTACAATATAATGCGGCTCCCATACAACGGAACCATACTCTAAAATCGGTCTTACTAGAGAAGTATATAAACATTTAGTGATGTGGGGATCATTGAATTCTTTTGCCCATCGTTTTATATAGGCTAAAATACCATGAGCTTTATTAACAGTCATCGTTGTATGTTGTACAAAATTTAACTTTGCATCTAACAAAATCCCAAGATCCATAATTGAGTTTACCAACTCTAGTTTATGATCACTTAACATGTAAGAATTGACAGCATCATAATTTCCTGAAAAGTGCATATGTTTACATTTCTTCAGGTTTAATTCCATTAAATTAAATTAACAACAGTTATTAAAATGATCCAAACCATATTGCAGATAAATATGATCTGCTGAATTTTTAAAACTAGAAAATATTTTCACACCATCCGCAAACATCAATATATTTGAGTATTTGATTGCTTCAGGCATGTCGTTTACAAACAGCAAAAACAAAATAGGGTCGAGATGACTTCCTTGCGGGACGCCGGACTTTACCAATATCTTTTTGGAAATCTCACCATTAAATTTTACGGACTGTGTTCTATTTAAAAGATATGTTTTTAACCAGTTTAAACAAATCCAAACATCCAGTTTTTTTTTTAACAGAAGATTGTGGTTAACTTTGTCAAAGGCTTTACTAAAATCTGTGTAAATGGCGTCAGTAAGTTGACTAAAGATGTTAACTGCAAAATATTAGTCATAGCTGATGATCCTTTGCGAAAACCATGTTGAAAAGGTGTTAGTAACGAAGAAATTTGGTGTGAAAGACAATTAGTGATGCATTTCTCGAATAGTTTTGGAATTGCACTAAGTTTAGCCATGCCTCTATAATTCGTTATGTGTGATTTATTACCAGATTTAAATAGAGGAATAATATATGATTCTTTCCAAATATGTATTGGGAAAGTAGCCAAATCATACTGAAATGAAATATTAAAAATAATTGATAATGGAAATGCAATAGCATGTGCACATTGCATCAAAACACAGTTTGGTATGCCGTCAGGTCCATTTGAAAATGAATATTTAAAATTTTTAAACATTTAATAATATGTGTAGTGTTGATCGATGAAAAACATATTGTAAATAATATATAATATAGGTATAAATAAATTTTAAAATATTTCATTAAAGATTTAATGATGTTGTTTGATGCCGTCATTTTTTTCAGCCTTAGGGTGGCTGTTAATATAATCCAAAGCCTTTAAAATGGCCACTGGTGTGGGTGGGGCTGTAGGTATAACATCTCCTTGGGGATGATAACCATTGGCATCTGCCGTATAGCTGACCTTTACGGGGACACCCTCTTTAGTAAGGAAATGGAATTCACCATGTACCTCAGTTTGATCGCCAGCCTCATCCGCGCCAATGCCGTTGGTGATGTCATAGCCGTAGGAGAAGTGACCATGACCATCTTCTTTTTTAAATATCTTATTGACATGAGCATGAGCATCGTCATCGACAGCCAAGACCCAGGCGACTAGCGAAAGCAGCAAACACTTTAAAAAACCAACAACATTTTTAAATTATTATTTTGAAGTGGTTTGAAATTTATAAAATTTTCTTACATATTTCAACATTTAGCTGCAGGATTTTTTTGATAACTTTGTACTTTAAATTTAAAACTTAAACTGGGATTAATAAAATGTTATTACACTTATTTATATAAATTAATTTTAAACAATTAAGCCAGTTTTTTTGTTTGTTTTTTAAAATAAGATGTAAAACGTTTTGTTTTTCTTTTTTAATAATAATCTAAACTGGTTGTCGGTTAAATTTCAAACATTTTTGTACATTTATTTATATTTAACCTTTATGGTATTTTAAGTTTAATATAAAACGTGCATTTTATAAAAAATCAACCACTTAATCAAGTATTAATATCAAAATTGTGGTGAAATTTCCTTTATTTCATATTTTTGCTCACAAACCTCCAGTCCTTGTTATGTTCCACATCGTGTGTTGTAATTCTCAAGTAAGTATTTATCTTTAATTTGTCCAAAGGCAAGATATTTACATATATTATAATGTTCCATAGTCTTTCCGTAATGTCTACAAGTTATAAGGAAAATTTGCCTTTTGCTACCCTTGGTCTCTCAGTACAAAATTATTGTACCTACTTATTTTAAGCCCACAAATCCTCTTTATTCGTTTCCTTTGTTGTATTCTTTTATTATTTCCTTAGTTCCATATACTATACATACATATGTATTGTACACTAATTAGGGGAAGAATTCCCTCATTCTTGTTTCCATTCGATATCAAATTTTACTTAATCAATTTTTTAAAATAGGTTTCTTATTAAGAGTTTTTTATAACATCTCAATAAAACAGAGAGTATTTTAAATTCGTTACAGTTGCCTTAATCGCTAATTCGATTGGATCATTGATCTGTTTACTCATTATGAAACTGGTCTTCTACTAAATTAATTAATTAAGCTGTTTCATTCACATTTTGTCTTTTTTGCTTTCTTACTTAATTAATTTATGAGGCACTTTTGTCTCAAAGATACATACCTATCTGTAGCTGCATAAATTAAAAAAGAAGTGCAAGTATTCTGTAAAAAAAACTCGTACATAAATTATTTATTTGTATACTTTTCAACTTGAATGAATAATAATTTATTATTCTATAAATTACATTCCTACAGATAGAGATGATACATATGTATGTACATTGATTTGACTATCTGTTGCAATCAGCCCTATGTCACCGTTTACACAGTCGAACATTTGGAAGAAAAACATTTAGCTTGAAAGAAAATTACGGGTGGGAAAGAGAGAATCAATTTTGTGTTCGGTACTCGGTGAACATGCTTTGTTGACATTTTCTATCAACAATCACAAAAATTGTTCGACAGTGTGACCGCGAATGAAAAATCAAAAGAGAATCCCAGATGTTTTTCTTCCAAATGTTCGACTGTGTAAACGGGGACATATATCAGTAGTTTTTTTTTCAGTGATTTGATTTTTAGCTAACGTTATTCTCACATAGGTACGAGTATGTACAGATGTTCTGCACACAAGTAAATACAAGAATAGATAAATTTGGTAATTGTGACCTGAAGCGCAACACATCCTTAACTATGGCTTCGGATATTTATGTACATATACCTATAAAATATCTTCATAAACATCTTTAGTAAAGTTTTGAACTGATTTATGTAGCTCCCTGTCATCATTCAGAATTTGTAATGGATTGGTATCGAAGGAATCAGGTCGACGTAATAGAAAAATATTTACATACATACATATGTATGTATGTATGTATGTATGCATATTAGGGTGTGCCCAAAATAAAGTTGCGAATGTTTCCGACTAATATGAAAATTTGATTCATTTTAAGACTACGTTTCTCATTTTTTTTTGTCCTGGGGTCAATATTTGGTGAGCTGGATCAAAGGATAAAAATGTCCTTTTTAGCGGTTTTTTTAATTTTCTTCCAAAGGAACTATATGTAAATTTGGTATTATATGAAAGGTCTTTGAGAGGCGCATTCAATGGGTTATCAAAAATTAAAAAAAAAATTTTTAAATTCCAAACTTGAAAATTTCAGACAAAATTTTATTTTTTTTTAATTTTTTCATAGAATTTACTTAAATAAATAGTTGAAATTTCTTGATATAAATATCATGCAATTTAACCCAGATGGTTTTCCCGTTTTTTAGCGTTATTTTAATACCCATTACATTAACGAATTGAATTAACAGAGATTGTCAGATAGGGAAGAATTTAGGTTTTAAAAAAAAATTAATAGAAATTGAAATAGATAAAATTTGTTACAGGAGAAATTTGTTTTTTTTTAGCTCAAAATTTTCTGAATACCATCGAAACTATTGCGCAGATTAAAAAACAATGTATTACATGGAAGCAATTTTAATATTGAACTTTCTTAATTTTAAATTAGACAATTAAAAAAAGATTTAAGTTTCACTTCGTAGTGAAATATGGAACCTATGCGATATTGCTTTACATACTATGAATCAAAGTTAACAAATCTAATGCCGCAGAACTGACTAACTTAGAAATTCTTTGATTGTTGTTGCTGGTTGACGTCTATTGGCCGAATAACTTGGGGTCATTCAGAATGTGACGGCAATCCTTTTGCACACTAAATCATATCCAGCTGTAAAAGTAGAGCGCCAGCTTTTAGTCGGCTTTTTATTGAGCACAGTGAGAGAGAGACAAGACGAAGAAAAAGTATTGTTCGCAAACTACACAATCATCCAGTCTCGGAAACAGTTCAACTCTTTACGCCCACTGAAGTTGCAGAAGCCGTCAACTCAGTCATCCATTCAAAGGTTATAGGTCCCTGATTATCCTGTGATCCCAAACTGATCTCTCTCCTGTCACCTGTAGTGGGAACACTGGAAGCTCTTCTCCTCCCCTAGGACCTCAGGATACAGTGTAACTTTTTAACCGTGTCGATAAGTCTGCAAACTTGTGCCCCATTGTCCTATGGACCAACTGAAGTGGAGAGCTTTCCACGACAGCAGTCATCTTACAACAACCTAAAGCCAGCAGCCGGTTCAAATTCAAATCAATTTCTTTTAAACAATAGTAACTCAACTGAATTCAACTAAATTCAAATCAGAGCTTTTCATTAATTCCTTAAATTTAGGCTTAATCCAACATAACAAATTCTTTTGCTTCAAAAAATCACTCATTGTAGAATTATTCCATAATAAAATTTAATTAACCTTTGAATGATTAAATTTTTATTAATTCAAATGTAATCCAAATTGACTGAAATTAGGTTTTTCCCATTTAATTTGGTTTTTGTTGTTTTCAATCATTTACAAAACAAGTTAAAACTATTTGCATTAAATTTGAATTGAATAAAAATATATTCATTAAACTATTTTTATTTGATTTTAAGACAATGTCAATGATTAAATGAGGAATTAATTAAATAACGAACGATTTCTAAAAATAATAAATTCAATACGATTTAAGTACTAAGGAAATAAGCCTATGAACTATGTATTTCCCAATTCTATGTAGCAGACTTTTGGCAGGACAAAGCCGTTTGCATCTCCGATACACGCATACAAATACTTTTATTACAGTATAACTTATAAACCAAAAGAGCAGGAAACTGATGTTCCACCTTTCCGAAGGTTCTGTTAAATTTATTTTAATTTTATTTATGTTAATCACATTTAATTCTTGTATATACTTTTCTAAATACATACCTACATATTTAGGCATAAAATTTCGAATCAAATTTATATGAAATAAATATACACATATATATGCATATATATAGCAGAATATTAAAATACATTATTTTTATATGTATTTAATTTGCATGTAGAATATATGAATTTATTTAATTGTTTTTATTATGGTATGTAAAACAATATTGCACCTGGCATAGGTTTGAAACAAAACTAGTAATTAAACCCGAATATACACATTATAGCATGAAAAAATTATCTATAAAATATTTAGTTCGTTTATTTGACCTTTTTTAATATTTAATAGTTTTTTTTTATAAGCAATAAGGTCACTTGAATTTTATATAAAAAAATTTAATTTATTTATATATATTTATTTCTAATATTTCGCTATCACAATGGATTATAATTCAAAACTTGTATTATCCCTGAAGAAGCTATCCATTGTGAAAGCGAAATATTAGAAATAAATATATATAAATAAATTAAATTTTTTTATATAAAATTCAAGTGACCTTATTGCTTATAAAAAGAAACTATTATCTATAAAATAGTTATAGTATTTTGTCAAAAACATCATTCATTTGTGTTTACATATTGGCTTAAAATCTATTATTTGCATAGCATTTACGTTTACAAATATACATACATGCATACATATGTATACATGGGTACATATTTGTATACTTATATTCTGTTCTTAATTTATGTTTGATTTGTTTAAGCTTTATTTTAATATTTATTATGTTGAGCCAGCAACTGCATGTCGGTTAAATATTTAATTATGTGAACTTTAGCTTCAGCTTTTTGTCGTACACCCAGTGTATTCAGCATATCGGTGACCACCACGCCGAACGATTGATCCTCGGGATTGACACTTTGTGATATAGAATTTTGAAATATTTTTATGGTATTCAACATATTATCATTATGCTGCTGCAATTGTTGCTGTTGCTGCTGTTGTTGTTGTTGTTGCTGCTGTTGTTGTTGTTGCTGTTGTGCATCATCCTCCACACGTTCACGTTTCAAAGGTGGTTCATAGTAAAAGGTTTTTGTATCTTTTGCCTCTGCCACCGTAGTTGTGGTCAGTTGGGAGTCTCCTGTAACTGTAATATTAACTATATGAATTAATCAATACATATGTATGTACATACATATTGTATAAAAATATTTGAGTTTTTTTTAATTAATTTAACTAGAGCAATAGTTTATAATTTCGTTGATTAACTCACCATGTGGATGATGCAAAGTTTGCGTTGATGTTGCGGCACCTCCATTAAAGCGAAAAATATCCACAACAGCGTGTTGTTGCTGCGGTTGTTGTTGTTGCTGCTGCTGATTAGTATCCACCTGAGTTACTTGGGTTGTAGTAGTTGTCTGAGTTGCGGGCAAAGGGCCACATTTTCCCAACAATGATTCACGATATTGCCTACAATATAATTTTAAATTATGTACATATTCAAAATTTTTCTAAGTTTGATTTGAATGCAAATCTTACCTTATAGATTCCACGAGAAAACTCATTTGTTTAAAATACCGCCAACGTGATTCAGTGCTTAATTTCATTTCTCGGGCGAATTTGTCGCGTAAACTTTTCCAGCGTTTGGTACATTTTTGCTCTGGAAATATAGAAATTTAATTGAAATTTGTATTATGTCATTTACATATTAGAGAAACAATATTTTGGAAAATAAAATGTGATTCATTTGTGTTATAAATAAAACATTTAGAATAAAATTGGACATAGTAGTCTGATTTACTTTTTATGTATGTATATCACTCTTTTCAACATTGCTACCATATTTTGGGTTTTAGCCCCAAAATAGTTTTTTAGAACATTTTTTAGATACATATTTTAAGGGAAATAAAATAATACATTTCTTAGCACTAAGATTAAGCCCAAACCGACGTAATTCCAAACAAAAAGTGTAGTTCCTAAATAAATTTATAGAAGTATTTTGAAATGGCAATTATGCTCCATAGAACGGGTGCTATATTTGTTTCTATATTTATGTAATTTATGTACATATGTATATTACAGGTACCTATCAAGAATTTTTGTAAAGATTATGAAGTTGTGCTGATTATACTCGTTACAAGACTAGTAGTTTTAGAAGAATAAATTTCAAACCTTGATAACAAAATTATTGAAATTGTAAAAGAAAACTGTTTTTGCTCATATATAAAGTATACGTATACTTACATAAATGTGACAATATGGAAGAGTAGCCTAAGTCGACATAAGAGAGAATTGAGTTAAGGCGTTTGGCGCATTACAGAAGAAATGGCGTGTTTTGTCCGTTTTAAAAATTCTGTTTTTCTCTCAATGTTATGTACGTTTACTTTTTAGCTTAAGTTTTTTGAATCAATTATGCGTTATCAAAACAACTTATGTACACATAGATTTATTTACATATGTATTAAGATTTTCCATTCATCATATAACAGTATCGCTTAACTTCACTTAAGCTGTTTAATGTTACCCTTAAAAAAATAAACTCATTATTTTCAAACAACTTATGTTTACATGAGTTCCTTTAATGGAATGTGATTCTTGTATACAGTTATCTTAAGTGAATGTAAGTTCTTACGACGAAATATTTTTCAATAAAAGAAACAAATATTTCAGAACAGCTTATGCAGACACAAGCTGTTTTGATTACGCGACGCTAAAAATTAAAGGTGCTTAAGTAGAAAAGGCGTAAAATCTTTTAAATTCAACAATATTTTTTTACAATATTCATCCTTCTCTAAAAAACATGTTACCAATATATTAATTCATAAATTATTCACAAAAAACAAGCAGAATAAAAATTACACAAAATTGATGATATCTCAAAACTTCAATTTTCGACTTAAGCTACTCTTCCATATTGCCACAGATATATTAAGTGTATATTATAAAGTGTATATTATATTACAGGCTTGGACGACTATACTTTCTTGTCTGTGATTGGATATTTTCAAAATTTGAGGTTGGTGAAAATAGAATAATATGGCAGCCCTACAGACGACTTGCCTGGCCGAAAATTATACAAGTAAAAAATACAACCGTAACGAGTGACGTAGACTGCGAGCAAAACGCAGCGTAAAAGATAATCAGGAATGGAAAATGTGCGGACAAAAAAATTTTCAGACGGTGTTTGAAGTCAATAACACATTTGATCATTTCTAATACAGCGGTGGTTACGAGGTTAGCACACTTATTATATGATATATTCAAACGTGTTTTTCCTTTGTATCATTATAATTATTAACTATAAGTTTTGACCAGTGGTGTATGGAAATTGGTGTGGTCATATTATGTCATCTTATTTTGATTGCATTATTTCTTGAAACTTTCTTCTATTGAGCTGGACAATAAATTAGAACGTGAATAAAAATAAATATACATACATACATATGTATGTACATATATTGTTAGTTTGATGAGCAGCATCATAGATGAGCAGCGTAAAGTCATTCACCAGATGATCTCTGGAGGTAGAACCATTGACAAGATTGCACCATTTTTTGTTTGTCTAACTAACACCAATTTCTTTTTTAAATTACTGTTAGCTCTTTTATGAAGCTTTGAAAACAATAAAATGCACTTCATAAAATAAGCCACTGTAGTTTAAGTCTTCCCCTCTTAAAGTCTGATTATCATTTCTGGAAACAAAAACTGCCTCTTAAATTATTTAAAATTAAAACCCCCGAACTAGTAATTTTACCCATCATTGGCGCCGTCACTAGTTACACAATTGCAACCTGATTACAATTGGAACCGCTGCGACTGCCTACAAACCACATTTTCTTATGTTTGGCATAAACTCAATACGTTTTTTATACACAAACATACACACTGACTTATTGGCTTGAGATCACAGAGAACACTCTGTGCTTGAGATGTACATATACAGCCCAATCATGAATAAAAATTCCGTGGGAGTTTTTTCCCTTTTCCCATTTTTCCTATTCAAATTCAATGTTAAAAAAATAAAAGGGGAAATAACTCCCGCGGAATTTTTATTCATGATTGGGCTGATAAAGTAACTTATTAACTTTTCTTTATATAACATACATAGATACCACGCTAATATGGTGTTCAGACATGCATTTTGAATTGAGTCAATTATTGGTTAATTAAAAAGTGTTCACATATGCTCAATATTGCTAATTTAATTAGCGTTTGACAGCAGCTGACAAAAAAGAATACATTTACAGTGCACACGGGAAAACGTCAACGCTCGTTCACGACAACATCCCAAAACCTCGATCCTTTTTTTACATTACCTACTCTAAAATTTTATGAAATAAATAGAGAGAAGTCTCTCTTCCAAATGCTGGAAAGAAAAAAACACCAGAAAAAAATAACAGATTTTTGTTAAAACGTCAACAATTTGTTAAACGTCAACACCCAGCTCCAGCTCAGCGGTTTTAATTAGTTGACGTTTCCCAAGTATTTGATTCTAATATTATAATTTCCATCCTAAAAATATTCTTTATTAATATTTATAAAAGCGAAACAACTGCCATTTTAGTTATTACTAGTCACATGGTTGTATTTTTAATTTTAACAATTATTAGAACAATTAACTCTTAATGAAGCAATTATCTTAATTGAAATTTTGTATGGATAATTGAATTCAATTCGAAGTTAATTAAAAAATGTCAATAAAAAATGCATGTGTGAACACCATATAAAACAGCGCTGAGCCGCGCGGCTCAATTATATAATTTAGGATCATATGAACCTTTCCATCGTTGACTTCTACAAAATAAAGCAGAGAAATCAAACAAAATGCTCTCAGCTCTCACAGCAGAACTACAAAAGTAAATAAATAAAAAGCCAAAGAAACAGCAAACGACACCAGCAGCAATAAAAACACACATGCGAACGTATTGAATCTGCCAGCTCTGACGTCGGCACCATCTCTACAACAATCAAAGTCGAAACCGAATAAAAAGGTCTTCACAAAACAGCAGATAAAGAAGAAATTACAAAAACGCTGACATAAAGTATATTCTTCTGAATAGAACATGCTTAAAGAATGTATTCATTCATTATTCTTTCAAAAAGCAAAATTACTTAATTTTTGTAACCCTAGAATATCATACTTCGTCGAAATGACGACGCATGTTTTTGTTTTATGTTTTCTCTTCTCTGTTTTTATGTGTTTTTGTACAACATTTATTTGTTTTATTGCAATAAAATACATAAAAAACAATTGAAAAAACTAAGCATTGGAAATTTTCTATATACCTACAGATCATCCTTTCGATTCGACGAAGTATGATGTTTTCGATATAAAAATAAGGATGACATTCTAGGGTTAAGAGAATTTTATTTTTCTTAGATAAAATTATAAATACCTTAAAACGTGTTTTTGTTTGCGATTGAAGTAAAATGGACAAATCCAAAACAAATTGTAACGATATTATTTTTCGTTTAGTTGTTATTTTCCACCTTTACAGCAAGCTAATCAATTGAATACATTTATGATATGTTAAATATGTATATCTTGACAAACTATAAAAATGTAATAAATTCGACAATAGTATGTAGTCATGACGATTAGGTGAAAATTGACTAAGTCGCTGAATAAACGACAGTATGTCTGCATTTAGACACGGAAATATTTGAAAGGAAACATTTAGTTTAGTAGC
Organism: Bellardia bayeri; assembly: GCA_950370525.1. Classification (NCBI taxonomy): domain Eukaryota; kingdom Metazoa; phylum Arthropoda; class Insecta; order Diptera; family Calliphoridae; genus Bellardia; species Bellardia bayeri. The sequence continues at coordinate 85,175,992 of OX493268.1, read as the reverse complement.
AAATTACGGTTAGGGAAGGGAACATCTTTTTGTGTTCGGTACTCAGCGATACGCTTTGTTCACGTTTTCTTTGTGGATATTTACTTTGCTTTTTGACGAATTACCTACAACAAATAATAAAAATAAATTCGAACTAAGCGTGAGTTCCAAACTATCAAATACTTTGCTGTTTAAATTTTATCAAAACAATCAAACACTCAGTTAAAGAAAAGGGGAAGAGTAAGGTTTGAAAATTATAAATGCAAAATATTATAATAGGAAATATTTTCACCACGAGCACGCATACAGATATCGATGTTCAATCAAATTGTGGCAAAATTGCGGTTCTATTTCGTTAATCACTTCACGGGTTTTGAGTTTTAGGGCTTTAATCGATTAGATTGGTTCTGTATAGACTGCTGGCGTACTCATTTCTTTTTTAAATTCCATAATCTATGTTTTTTCCTTATAATTTGGCAAATCCATTCATGTTATAAAGAGAAATTCTAAATTAACAATTAATACTTTAATACTTCTGCACTTAAAATACTCACACTCTACGGGGAGACACGAATGAAAAAGGGAAAGCAATTATAACAAAAAACATTAAACTAGAGACACAGGCAGTGTTGCCAAAACATGCCAGCAAAAAATAGCCAGAATGGATAAAAAAAACGCCAGAAACCGCTAAACGTTCAAAATGAACCAGCTGAAATTCGGCTAAATACTACCATGTATAAACCTTAACTCTTACATGTATGATTTAAATGCTTTAATTACATGCGGTTTTTATACCCTACACCACCATAGTAAGGAGGGTATATTGGATTTGTGTTGATGTTTGTAACGCCCAGAAATATTGGGACAACACCCACCTTAAATTATACCGATCGACTCATAATCACTTCCTGAGTCTATTTAACGATGTCCGTCCGTCTGGCTGGCTGTCCATGTAAAGCTTGTACGCAGAGTACAGGTCGCAATTTTGAAGATATTTCGATAAAATTTGGTACGTGAAATTTTTTATAAATGCTTGAATTATGAAAGTATGCAAACAGATTTCACCACAAATGAGTGGTAAATAAAGCCAATTCAGATCTACAAATTTTGTGCAGATCGGTCCATAATTTATCATAAATCCCATATAAGGCCCACTCCCGAAAATCACTTTAAATAGCATAACTCCCTCAAAAATGTTGGTATCTAAATAATATTGAACGCAAATATATTTCATATATATACGAATAATATGGTACAACTGTATGATAATCGATCCATAATTAGTCATAGCTCCCATATAAGGCCCACTTCCGAAAATTACTTTAATCATAAATTTCTTAAAAATGTTGGTACTATCTAGGTACATATATAAAATTCAACACAAATAAGTTTCATATAAACAGAAATGATGATGATGGTCGGTCCATAATTAGTTAATTAAAATCATCAGTTTCTTGATTCCAGTCTTTAAGCATTAGCTTAGTCTTCCACTCCTGTCTAAACTTTTGAGCGGAATTTTTATTCATGATTGGGCTGTATTAGTAAAAATACATCGCAAAATTAGAGTGCTGCCCACTAGAAAAATGCAGAAATAAAAAAGTAGCTAAAAAAAATAGTTCAGCTATTTTTTCACTAACTTTCCCGTAATTGACAAAATAAAAACACCATATCTGGTCGAAAAACCACTGAAATGGCAACGCTGGACACAGGGAAATTTTTCCATACATGTATGTGCCTGCATGAGTTTGACGTGTTTTTATTATTTGTATTGTGTGGAATAGAGACTATTTGTTGTATTAAATAGATAAGAACGAACCATTTATCTGCATATGATTATTATAACAAAAATAAACTTTTAGAAAAGAGCTGACTAACACCTCCCCTCTGGTACTTGTGAACGTAAGAACACATTAAGAAGCAATAAGTAGTTGGATATTTACAGACAAAAAAAGCAATTACTTACCAGGCATACCAAGTTGTTCGGAAATTTGTTTCCACACTTGTGCTTTACGCACAAAATGCTTGTAATTGTAATGGGAACGATCATAAATGACGGGATTCACTTTAACCGCCTCAATTAAATTCAAATCAAATTGTTGTTCTGAATTTGCATCCAATTTTTCCACCATTGTGTTGTTTTTGTATTTTATGTTTTAGCTGTAGCAGTAATATTTACTAAACAAATAAACACACACACACACGTTAACTTCTCTGCCAACTTTAGCGCCTTTTTCACACTCGTCTCTCTCGGCTAAATCAACAAATTAACAGCGACGTCACTGTTGTAGTTATTTCTTTCTAATTTCCCTGAAAAGTTTATTTTTGTTATTGTTGTTCTTTACTTTTTGTATTTGCTTTGTCCTAGTGTTTATGTCAGCAAAATCTTTCCCATTTATTTGTTAATATTCCAAATGTACTTTTTTATAGACCACCCCAAAAAGGTTAACCATGTACGTTTATATGGATGAGCAAAGCACAAACAAACCACCGAAGAAAAACAGGAATTTACACAACAAGGTTTTTTTTAAATATCAAAAGCACACAGTAGAAAAGCAACCAAAAGCTTCTATAAATTTTCACACTACCGCGCGGTTTTAGTCTGAACAACGTTAACGACGACGTGTACGCAAAGCAACTAAATTGTGGAAACATCGTTGTTGGTTGGAATAAAGAAGCCAGCTTTGAACGTTTGTTCGTTCGGCTACAGCATACACGAACGGCAGTGTTGACGTCGTTCGGTTGGCAAAGCAACAAAATTGTTTTCTATGAGTATATACAAACACATGCACCTAAATGGCTACAAAACATACGTCCCTACATAAATGTATAAACACCAGTACGGACTAATCTGTGGCACGTTATAAAAAGCTACTTCTCGAGCGTTGATAATCCAATTTTAGCTCCAATCGTAGTCTTTGTGTAGTTCATCTAAATGTTTAATCACTGTGAACTCCAGTTTTCTTCTTCCAGTCTTATTTCAGCTTTTATTGCAATGTTCCATATCGTGCCTTAACCGCCATTTCATTTGTACTTGACAAACCTCACTCTTTTAAACACAATGAATATTTATACATATGTATGTACACATGTATATAAATTCTTTGTTTTATTCGTGTTGTAAAACTCTTTAGTAGTACAGACATAGAGATATCATCGCAGAACCAACGTTCTAGAGTACGTTTCGCTTAGAAAATAAAGCCCACGTAGATTCCTTTGACCATCTTTAGAGTGTCAAGTCATAAAATACACTCCAACTGAAAAGGTGGAAAGACACATAAGTCATCAATATCTGAGTCATATCATATCAATATCATATCATATCATCGAGTCTTTTCACCCCTATTAATTACGTATATTGTTAAATGTATTAGAATCAATTGCTTAAAATCAATATTTGCACAGTTCCCGCTAAGCTAGCCATATCCTTCTAACTATCTAACTTTTATTAAGTTTTGGATATTATCCCTACGGGCTAATTTCGATCAATTATATTTTCTTCTTTAAATGATGTAAATGAAACAATTTACTTCATCAATTTGCTCTACGTTTCGTCGATGTGGGTTTTCGACTTCTTCAGGAGCTATTTTATTAAGATAATTTATCTTATGTCACATCATTTGTTATTATTTAAAAATATATTGTAATTAAAACGGGAATAACACAACACGCAAAAGAGAGCGGACATACCGTTGATTTTAAGAGTGTGAAAATACTTGACAAGGAGAAATCCGAAAATAAGAGATACACATTGGAGAGCTTGAGAATACAGGAACGACTATTGAACACTCTCAACACAAAAGAAGATAGAAATAATACTAAGCTCCAATACATGCCTGCAATTAATTATAAGTAATAGTTCTGTGATATCCGTAGTTATAAGTTTGACGATTCTGTGATTTATTCTATATGTATACAATTGTAATTATTTATTCATTTATTTTAATTAACTTGGTGTTATTCCCGTTTTAATTACAATATACTTTTAAATAATAACAAATGATGTGACATAAGATAAATTATATTAATAAAATAGCTCCTGAAGAAGTCGAAAACCCACATCGACGAAACGTAGAGCAAATTGATGAAGTAAATTGTTTCATTTACATCATTTAAAGAAGAAAATATAATTGACCGAAATTAGCCCGTAGGGATAATATCCAAAACTTAATAGAAATCTGTAATTGGTCATAAATATAACCTAATATATATCTAACTTTTGTACGCTGATGAATTATATCAGAAGCTAAAGTATTGCATGTGTTTGGATCATAATTACACGTTTTAACGAACATTTGATCACAGTCATGGTTGTGTGAATAAATATTCTGATAACATTGTTCGAACATAGATACAAAACAAATTCATATGCGGACAAGAAATTGTTCGTCAAATGAACAAATTTAGCGTTTCTCATAGTGTTAATAAAAAGCAACTCTGAGTTTGTCAAAAAGAACTGACAACTTGTTGACATTTGCATGTGTTTTGTTGTCATCGCCCACTTCGTACATACAGATGCAGAATTTTCAGTCGGAAAATAAACTACATCAAAACGACTATCATCAGTTTTTTATTTATATATATTTTATTTACACACACAAAAATAAACAAAATATGTAAGTGATACAGCAAATAATACATAATAATTTTTTTTTTCTAAAAAAAGTGGTATTTGTAGTTGTGATAAAATGTTCTTATCTAATGAAAGATGCCAACAAAGCAACATTAAAACTCTTGAAACAAAAGAAAATTCATCAATAGAAGTAACAAGAAAACATTGTGTATTCGATAATTTAAACAAAATTTGCATTTTGTTACATTTTTTGTTGTTGATGCAGTCAGTAATAAAGTAATTTCAGGATTGACATTTCAGAATTTTAATGAATCATAAATAAAATATGCCAAAATAAAGAGATTATATTACAGCATTATGTATGTATTAATATTTATTTAAGATAAGTAGTTTTGTTGTGAAGTTTTTTATTTATTTAAAGATAATTTTTATTTGGCATAAGTTTAAACTGAAAAAGAAGTGATACAGTATCTGGTGGACAAAGATAGTAAGAGAGGTTATTTTGTAACTCATTTCTAAAGAAAACTCGTTCCAATTTGTATGCTTTATACATTGTATTTCGAATGTTTTCTAACAAATCAAAATACGAAACAATCCTCCAGTAAATGTGTGTAGTTGTATATACAATTTGTGTAGTTTTTCTGTATGTTAATGAACGAATGAAATAATGATGCGGGTGTAATGTGTTGCTAAAAGATCAGCAGCATGATATAAGTTTTACCTTCAAGCAAAACCGGATCTGTTAGGTTTTGCTTATTCGGGAATGCTTTTTAGCTTTACTTATGATATTGGATATTAGCAGCATAACATCTTTTTGTTTTATCTCAAAAGTTTTGCATCGCAGAAACAAGTTTCGTATCATTATAATAATAAGTAAATTTGCAAAGCTTTATTGAACGATATCATTATATATAAGTTATATAAGATATCAATAGATATGTATATATATATATTCTTTTTTTTTAGCTAACTTTAAATCTATTCTTACAATAATATTGTGACATAATTGCGGCTTATGTTTCGACATGGGTCGCAACCAGAAAACAACTATTGTATTTGTAAATTCTTGACACTACCCAGCAAGCCATATGAGTCCGAAAAGAGTCTTTTCTGATACCTTTTTCGGAGCGTTAACACTCTTTATGAGCCCAAAAAACAATCATAATTGCTCCGAAAACCTTCAGAAAAGAGGGTCATTACATTCGAAAATGGTCCGTCAGAAAGACGTTCATTAATAAACTTCATATCAAACGGTGTTTAGTGATAACATTAAAATTAAATTTTCAATTAAAAATAACTATATATTACATGTACTTATATATTTGCACTTTATTCCGTCTAAACAAAATACAAGATAGAAAATATAAAATTATTTAAATGCTTAAATATATGTATGTTTGTATTAAGTATATACTTTGTGGTATTAATGCAATAATTGTTTTATTTCTTTCAGACCTTTGAACACTAAACGTTTGTTGTAAATAGTTTATAGATTTTAAAAGACAACGACTACATTGTACAGGCCGGTATTTGAAGCTGGCATTTTTGTCGTCGTTGTCGTTTACGTTTTAAGCACATGAGCCCTCATCGTGTACGCAGAATGAGTCACAGTTATAATGACATCCCAGTGGGAGTGTTGGTGATACAGAAATTGGCCAGAAACTGCTGCCCACAAGTGAGATTCAAAAAGGAAACCATGTAAGTCTAAAAGACTTCTAATACAGTTATTAAAGTAAGGTTTACAAAAGATATTTTGTATAGAAAAACTGTTTAATATATCACTACTAATTTTTATAATGGTTTTTGTTATATCAGTTTATCTTTAAACAAAAATTTTTGTTTAAAAAAAATATTTAAATTTACTTTTTATTTAAAATCTTCTCAAGTTTCAATATTAATTAAAATTTTAACAATACATTTTTATTTAAAGTTTTAAGGCCTCCATTTTTGGTCTTACTTATTTGGCCTACACTTGTTATCACATGTCGCGCAAACCCATATCAGTGGTTAAATCGGTTTTGCACACTAATTGTTCCACAGATGTAACGCACAATACTAGCTCAAACGACTGTGGCTATGCGCCATTTGGTAAGTATTTTTCTTTTAAAAACAGGAACTTCAAATTGCTTTAATTGAAAATTTTCCATTTTAGATGATTCCTCAGCACCCGCCAAATTTGCCATCTTAGATTCGGCCTTCCTTTTTGCATATGCAGCTGCAATGTTTGCTTCAGGCTTCGTAGCTGAACGCGTTTCTATTAGATATTTTCTAGCATTTGGTATGATCTTCTCGGGTGTATTTTCCTATCTTTTCGGAGTAGCAAAAACCTGGAGCATACACAATATGGCTTTTTTTGTAATAGTACAAGCCTGTGCGGGTATTGCTCAAACTACTGGCTGGCCCGGAGTGGTTACGTTAGTTGGTCGTTGGTTTGGAAAATCCAAGCGTGGCTTGATTTTTGGCATTTGGAATAGTCATACCTCTATAGGTAATATTCTGGGTACTTTAATAGCCGCACAATATGTGGAGACCGACTGGGCATTGTCGTTCATTGTGCCAGGTATAATAATAGCCAGTTGTGGTTTTCTGTTATTTCTGTTTATGGTCGACAGACCTGAAATGGTGGGTTGTCATCAGCAAATTGCAGCCAGTGCTGAGAGATCAACAACTAATGATTCCGATATCGAAGAAAATCATGAAACAGTGGGTGCTGTCAACACTTATGCCGCAGTAAGTTGTTTTATAATGAGTACAAATTATTTAATGTTTGTTTATATAATATATAAATATATTTTTTTTTTCATATTTTTAGCAGGAAGTTAATTATCGCGTTTCAGAACGTACTCCCATTTTGAACCGCATTCCTAATTATGACCATCAATATGCTCGTCCCATTAGCTTAATTGACGCTTTGTGTATACCTGGCGTTGTGGAATTCTCCCTTTGTTTGTTCTTTTCGAAATTGGTTAGCTATACATTCATGTATTGGCTGCCTTTGTATATACAATCCTCTAGTACTTTGAGTCCGGCATTATCGGCCGATTTATCGATACTTTTTGATGTTGGTGGTATTTTTGGAGCTATCGTTGCCGGTATGGTTTCCGATATGTCTGGCATGTCGGCTACCACATGCTCTGTAATGCTGTTTTTAGCCGCACCCGTGGTAAGTTGATATTTGTTATATTATTGCTTCATATATATTTTTTTGTATCAGGAACATTTTAAAATTATGTATAGGTGTTTGTTTTATCAAAGTACGAGTAATATAGCAATATTACCAATTCTGTTCGGAAAACATTCCAAAATCTTGCCAATAATGTTCATTCTTCACGTAAAATCTGGTCACCTTACAAAACATTTAACATTATTCTGTCAAGATATTTTATTTAGCGGAAAATATAGTGTTGGAAAAAATAATAAGAACGGTTTCTTAATTTTAAATTTAATGAAAAATGTTTAGTTGTTCGGAAAAAATAAGAACGCTATTTTGTATCTTGTATTTAAGACATTATTGAATTTTAATTCAAAAGGAAATGAAAATAATCAGTTTTTATAAAAGTATGGTAAAATTGTAATACGGTGAATAGGTTCCAAAACAAATGCTTTGCAAGCAATTCACAGAACAGCAGGAAGCAAAAAAACAGACAGGGTTTGATGAGTGTTTAAACTATTTTGGTCATCTGAAAAGCTCAAAATTGAATTAAATGCATATGTTACTAGTCCAACAATTAGAAATATTCTTGAGGAAGCTGGATTAAGTTACCTTTATTGAGCAAACTGATTCTTAAAAATAGGCTGGGCTTTGCTGAGAAACATCAACACCGGAAAAATTGGGAAAATGTGCATTTGTTGGTGATGTGTAACTGAGATAAATTTGAAGCAAAACTTTTCTTTGACTTTTTGGAGGAGGTTCGTTAATGATATGGGTTTGTTTTTCCAAGCACACATTCAAACTGGTTAAGTCTTGGTTTAATCAAAACAAAGTTCAGGACTTAAACATTATTGAACTCCTTTGGGGAATTCCAAAGAACAATATAGCGGGAACCTAAAAACAAAATCAAATAAAAAATCGAAGAAGTGCTAAAAATGGACATAAAGGTAGGCTGGTAGGAAAATAAATAATTCAAGAGAAAATATATGATTCTTATTATTTTTTCCAGAATCTTATGAATAAAAAAATTCTTCCTAAAGAAGTGGTAAGACTATTGTAGTCTTTTAATTTGACATACATAAATTGTTTATTATTAAAATATAAATTAAATTTAAATTAAATAATATAATTTTTGTTTTAGCAAACAGTAAAAAAATAATGAAAGACCCCATCATTTTTCGTCAATCCAATTTTATTTTCACATATCTCTAAGAACTTTTTTTAATCACTTTCTTTTAGTTTTCCAAAATAAAATCTCGATTTATCTGTTTTCAGCTATTAATGTATCAGCAATATGGTAATACCTCCGTTTTCTTAATCATATTTTTGCTGGTTCTGACTGGTTTTCTTGTTAATGGGCCATATGCTTTAATTACTACTTCTGTCAGTGCTGAATTAGGACAGCACAGTTCATTAGAAGGCAATGCTAAAGCCTTGGCCACCGTTACAGCCATCATAGATGGCACCGGCTCCATAGGTAACTCATTCATATATAATTATAAAACTCACACCATACATTTTAAAGCAAATACAATATATATATATACATACATTTTGTTTTAGGTGCTGCTGTTGGTCCCTTAATGGCGGGTATGGTATCGGGTTTTGGTTGGCAAAATGTTTTCTATATTCTAATATTATCCGATATCATAGCCATGATTATGTTAGTTAAATTGGTTAAAAAAGAATGTTCACATTTACTCAGATCCACACGAACACGTATAGAATAAATTTGTTTTTTATTTAAAAGTTTAAATAAAAAACAAACAAACACAAATTATTTTTTGTATTGCCTTCTCATATCATTAAATGTTAATGTTTAAGTAGAATTATGTACGTATTGTTTTTTTAAAGTTTAATGTTTTATACGCTTAGATGATTATTTTATATTTTGAAATATGTTCTTTTTTTGTATATTATTCAATATTAATGAGTATTTAGAGTTGAGGCTGTTTTACTTCATAAATCCAATTTATTATTATAAAAAAAGAAACTCAACAGACTATATTTGTAACTTTTTGAAAAGAGATAAAAATTACAATTTTACCATTTTAAGCATTTAATAAAATTAAAAAAAAAAAAAAAATTAAAATATTTTTTGTAAAAAAAATATGGATTTTGTTTAATATTTATATATTTCACATATGTATTTAGATTCTTTATACTGGAATCACTTTTCACCGCTTAAATGGTAGAAAACCTAAAATGATGTTAAGGGAAAAAATTTATTTATTTGAAGAAAATATTGCATACAAGGTTGGTTATCGTTACCGCTAAGCTTCCGTTGCTTGGTGTTTGTTATCGTTGGAGAGGCTAGTAAATGTTTACAGGACAGTGATATTACAAACATTTGTAATATCATGCTCTAGGAGTAATTTGGTTTTTCCCATTTCAGTCCGATATTTTGAAAAACAAGACCAATGTATGGCATTTAAGTTATAAATGTGTATCATTTACTAACTGTAAGAAAAGCTTGGAAAATGTAAATTAACGCCATGTCAAGATTTTAAATACCGTCAATATCGATCTTTCAGTTGTCTGTCTGAACCAGCTTGCGATTCAGGTTTCATTAAAAATAAATAGAGAATAGATCCGATTATGAAATTGGCTTCCGATCAACGGAATTTGAAGCTGTTACTAAGGCTGGCTACCAGATTACGACATTATAATTCAAGCTGAAATTATGGCTATAAAAGAAGCCGCAGAATAAATTTAATATTTTGGGGTATCGGACGGGGATAACCACATATTCACTGACAATAAAGCGAAAATTAGATCACCTCCAAATTGTCTCAATGGAAGACATTCACTGTTTAAGTTTGTATGTATGCCTAAAAATGGGGACATAGAATGTAATAACATCAACACATGTTGGCTTTAAATTGGGAATATCCTGGCCAGCGTGAAGGTAGTGCACAAGACAAAGTTAATTTTGTTACACTTCTCAAGGAATTGAAAGCAGCGTAAGTATTCTCATATGTTTAACATGCCAATTTCCACTAAATAAGTTTGAGGAATATCTTCAAAAATCTAACAGATGTATTTAATAATGCATTAGACTCATCAGATCCCCTCATTCCGTCTCTACGACAAAACACCCGCGTGCATCAAAGAAAACGGCTGAAACTTCCACTCGAGGTTATTAATCTATTAGCTTGTAAAGAGCCGTATAAACAAGCAATATTTGAAGATAATACTGATACTGATGACACCACGGATGAAGAAGAGAATTTGATGGCGAATTTGAAAATATAATTTTAGAAAACGAAATGGACTTAATTAATATTTAATTTATAATAATATTTTTTAAAATTAATAATACTTTAATTAATTTGATTACCTTTTCTTTAAAAATAAAACTAGTATCTATAAATAATTGAAATACGTAGTTTTTTTATTAATTTTTGTAGAAAGAAAACACAATTTTTAATTAAATTTCACAGAATTTATAAAATATGATATTTATAATTAATAATAATACAAATATTAACAAAAAAGCTATTATGTTCTAACCGTAAATAATTTTGGCCAGAAACGTGGCACAGCCTTGTTAAAACCATATTTTAGCGCTCGCTATTCACAATAACGTTCCTGACTTCGTCGTCTTTGAAAAAGTACTGTCCAATGATGTCACCGGTCCATAATCTACACCAAACAGTGCATTTTTTGGGATGCATTCGTTTTTAACTGTTGTGCATGTAAACATTAAGGCCAGTGTCCTGTAATGTCCGCTATTAGGTTTATAGGCAGATTTTTAGCAAATTTAGCGCTCACAACCACTAAAAGCCTAATATGGTCGGGGTTTCTTTGATCAAATAAGAAATAATAATCCCAAAAAAATTCCTGATCAGATTACAACAGAGAAAAATTTGCATTGCAAGTTACTTAATCCATATTCCATTCTTTTATACCGACCACTGCTCTATCGATTGTAGGAAATATTCATTATTGAAAATAAATATCAAAAATAAATTTTATTGGTCGATTATTGATAGTGCCGTTACCTTTTTTAACTTGCAACTCTCACATAATAATATATTCCATCAAAAAGTAACGTCAGTATTGTATTAATGTAAAGAAAATAAGGTGTGAGAGGGAGGAAATACGGAGTACTGCTTGTGGACGTTACTTGAACTGGTAAATATTATATTCCGGCGGGAAAACAGTATAGTTCAACCCACAATTAAAGCCCTATTCCATGTGTCGTACGGACGATACTCCAAACTGTTGCAAATGGGAATGATCTACGAGATAATCGTGTGTCCTGAATGAAAATTCTGCTATTATTTGAATAAGATGTTCCAAAGCCTATACATAGAAATTATGTATATTCCATTTTTTGACTACAACGTCTAAAGAAACCAAATCGCACACAAGTTTCCTACGCATCATTAAAGGTAAGATGATTCCAATGAACGCACAGTGGGCCAGAATGTTTTTTTTTTTAAATAATTCTCCCATTTTTAAATGGATGTTGGTGCTCATATTAGTGTATAACTTATCCAGGTCCAAAAAAAAAACGATTTTTTATTTACAATTTCGATTGTTTATTTTTTTCGGCGAGAAGCTGCTTTAATTATTTTTTATTAAAAAAAATTATTTTAGAATATAAAAAAAATTTATATTTTTCTGAAAAGTATCTTTACATAGATCATTTTAGTATAAACAAATTTTACAATTTTCAAAATAAGTTGATATTTTATTTCTATTTATTTATTTATGTACAGAGACATCTTTTCCTTGCAGATTCCTTCCTCTGAATTTTTTACAATTTATTTAATTATTCGATTTACAATCAACCAAATATGAATAATTACAATTTAAACTTTTCAAATCGAAATACAATGCTGATGGGCAGTCGAAACTAAATGTTTCACCGTTATCACAAAAATGGAATTTACCACAGTTTTTCGAATCACGTACATAACCGTTTTTTCCCAGACATGGGTTATTTGTACTCACAGTTTGACCCGAAGTAATTGTGTTGGTAGTTTGATTGGTTGGTAGTTGTGGTCGTAAAATTTCGGGTTTTCTACTAATTAAATCTATATGTACGGTCCCAAATAATGTCTCATTAATTATTGTCAATAGGGGATAACGTTTTTGGCCACAAACGCCCTTGAAATCATCTGATTCTATAGACCATATCATAATACCACCCATATTCTCCTTCTTTACATAGTCGACTTTTAAAGCAATACTTTTTTCGTTTTCGTAGCCTACCCATTGACGTCCATAGTAGGCATAGGGGACCATTTGATTAGGTTCCCATTCTTGGTTCCAGAGAGACTGTTGATTTTGGAATGTTTCGCACAATTCATTGTAACCAATAATGCCGGGTTCCACAGAATACTGGCCAGCCAAGCCACGACCAATATGTGGAGCTCCAATGCCATGATTGTTGGGATCTGCCAAAGTAAAAGAGCGTCCATAAAATGGTACACCCATAATGAGCTTTTCGCGAGGTGCCCCTTTAAAACATAAAAAAATAAGTCTTTTCTTTCACATAGATACTATTGGTATATAAATTAAATAAATTTACCCTGATTAATCCAATATTTAGCTATGGCATCGAAATTTAGTTGTTTAGAGCGCTCCGACGTATCTAAAGGTCCTGCATAAAGAGGGGCATTAATGCCCACCACAGGATCCCAGTGACCATGTAAATCATAGGCCATAACGTTGATTAAATCCAAATATTTAATCATTTCAGGAATATTATAAGAAAGTTCTGCTGAAAATTCAGCTGAACCTACAGCAGCACTTAAAATATAGCCAAATGGTTCCAATCTAAAATAACAATGTACGTTTAAAAATTAGAAAAAGAAACAAATAATTTAATTTACCAATATATGTATGTATATTTACCCTTCCTTCAACTCTCTCAACCAAATCAAATAATTTTCACGATCATTGTTCGTCATCTTGTGACGCTGATTGGGATATTCCCAATCCAAATCCAAACCATCAAAACCATGCTTTTGTATAAACTGCACAACTGACTGAACAAATCTAGCTCTCTTTGCTGGATCAGCTGCAACAATTGAAAACTTCTTCGACCCCTCATTCCAGCCACCTACCGCGATCATTGTCTTTAAAATGGGATTTTTCAATTTCAAAGCATTGAACTTTTTTATATTTCCACGACCGAAATTATCTTCCAAATCCAAATAGGGATCTATGATCCTAAGATCACCAGTTTCCTCGATTCCAAAGAAGGCATACATTAAATGTGTACACAAGAAGGGATCAATGTCCTTGTCCACATTGAATTTACCCATTGATTGGCGATACGTAGACCATGTTCCATGATAGCAGACAACATTTTCTAGAAACAAATACATAAGTTCATTTAAATGTTAAAATAAGATGCATAACACGAAAAAATGGGTCGAATTATTCATTCATTTTTGTGCGGAAGCACAATTTTAAAGTATTCATTACGTTGCTGCGATATTTTTCTTTTTTGCAGTATTATCTCTACACAGTCAGTATTGTGGCATGCCGCAGGAATGAATAATTACATTTTACATATCGATCGATATTTCTTTCCGCTTAGTTTTCCTTTTCGTGCGGAATCAATAATACTATGTACAATAATAATTATTATTATAATAGCTTGGTTTATTGATAAGGTTCATGATTACGAATACACAATTTTTCCTGATAAAAAAATACACATCTTTTTATCTAACCGTTTTCTATAAATATTTAAGTATAGCAATTGTACCTATACATATGTATACTGCTTACTGCCTTGTAAATGTATACATTTGTTTGTATATAAATCTCCAAAAATTAAAAAAAACGTTACAAAAGCTGTTTTGTAAATATATGTACATACATACATATAGTATATCACTATTATATTCATTTTAATTTTGAAATACATACATACATACATACATGTGTAGGTATAATAAAAAGTTATTTATTTTTTGTAATATTTTTGTTTTTGAATTTTATTAAATTTTTTTAATTCACATACTTCTTTTATTTGCCACTACTGTATCAAGCTGCCATATTGCGCACAATATGGTTAATATTAAACATTTTATAAACATTTCTTAGGAAAATGTTAAAGGACATAAATATCCTTGTGTAGATAACTTTTTATTGTCCGATTTCAGAATACCCGTTCAAACTTAACATTGATTTCGTCTGAATGACAGTAAGTGAAAATACTTGTATTTATAGGTCCGTCTTGTTAGTTCCCCACTCCTTTTAAATGTTTTCTTATGTTGTGCCTATAAACAAACAAATAAAGTAGAAAAACTTATCAGAAGTAGAAAACATATAGAGATACTAAAGAAATTTCAAAAGATAACAGAAAATTTCTGCAAAATGTTTTTTACACAGATGATGCATCATATTGCGTCTGTCAATTTCTGTTAAATTTGTTCCATTTCAAAGTATTATTTATATGTAGGTACGTAAAAGTAGTAGAAAAATAAATACACATGTACTTACATACAAAGTTATCTTTGAATTTCTTCTTAAGAATACACGTAGTGAACTACATATTTAAAAAATAAATAAATATGTACCTAAGTTTAGTTAAAAATATTGAAAATATTTCACTTGACCAATGTCATTAACACATCTTATATTGTCATTGTCGTTGCCATTTTCTTTTCTTTTTTGATAAGATAAAGATGTTTTTTTTTTCTTTATATTGCTATATTTTTAAAATTTATTTTTTATTTCGTTTTGTAAATATTTACAGAAAATACAGATATAATAAGACTTTTGTAATATTGAAAAATATTTATTTAGTTCGTTTATTTGACCTTTTTTAATATTTAGTAGTTTCTTTTTACAAGTAATAAGGTCACTTGAATTTTATATAAAAATATTTAATTTATTTATATATATTTATTTCCAATATTTCGCTATCACAATGGATAGCTTCTTCAGGGATAATATAAGTTTTGAATTATAATAAAATAATAATTGAAGTATGTATAAAAATTAAATTTTTTTTTTTTTTTAACAGAAAATGAAAATATTATAATTATGATATACAATTATGATATATATATATGTATATAAAACTTGTTTGGAGTAATAAATGAAAAATGATATATGTAATATATTTAGTTTCTAAACTTATTCTTATAAATTAAATGTCTGTAATTTTGAGCTACATTGTCTGTATCTGTTTTAAAATTAATTCTCTTTTCTATCGGTACGTTAATAATCTGTAACATTTCTGAACGACTAGAAAATTCAAAATTTTATGACAGTAATAATTATAAGATAGCCCATAAAACTTATAACACATTAAATAGATTATACCTATAAACAGTAAAATAAAAGATAAAACAGTAAAATTAGATAAATCCAATATTGTTTATAAAATACCGTGTAAGGGTAAAAATAATGAAAAATGTAATAAAATATATGTAGGTACAACTAAAAACAAATTGAAAACTAGATTAGCTGGACATAAATCTGACCAAAAACACAAACATACTTCTTCTCAAAAAACTGCATTAACATCACATTGTTACAATTTAGATCATTATCCAGATTTTGAAAATACCACTATATTAAATACAGAAACAAATTATAAAAGACGATTTATGTTAGAAATGTTACAGATTATTAATGTACCGATAGAAAAGAGAATTAATTTTAAAACAGATACAGACAATGTAGCTCAAAATTACAGACATTTAATTTATAAGAATAAGTTTAGAAACTAAAAATATTACATATATAATTTTTCATTTACTATTCCAAACAAGTTTTATACACATATATATATCATAATTGTATATCATAATTATAAGCTTTTCATTTTCTGTTAAAAAATTTTTCATTTTTATACATACTTCAATTATTATTTTATTATAATTCAAAACTTATATTATCCCTGAAGAAGCTATCCATTGTGATAGCTAAATATTGGAAATAAATATATATAAATAAATTAATATTTTTATATAAAATTCAAGTGACCTTATTGCTTGTAAAAAGAAACTATTAAATATTGAAAAAATTATTTTTCAATTCGCAAGTATTTTAATTATGTAAATAAAATACTTTCAAAAAGTCGGTGCTATGTATGTATATAATTTCCAATATTACTGGATAACTGCACACACTTAAAGTACAGTAGCGCACAGTATTTCTTTGGAATTCCTTTTTTCTTTGACAATTATTTAGCTAAAAATTCCTTTCAAATTTTACTATATAATTTTCGTATGTTTGTTTTTAATTGCAATATTTGTAATACTAGTACACAACATAACAGACATTAATATTTAGAATCTTCACTATTATGTAGTCCTCTATCAAGCAACCTGGATTCCATTTTGACAGAATCACTGCACTCAACAAGATTGAAAAAACAGACTAAGACTAGATGTTTCAGAAAGATGGTTCAGTTTATGTTCGTGCTAATATCCATACCATCGTTTTGAGCACACATGTACAAAACGTCAGCAAAATTACGGAAAAATTTTGTTTTCATTTTCTTTTGTGTGGGGAAAACTTGTCGAAGATCATAAAGTTTTTTTTCGTAATTTAAACAACTTAGAGTGCTATATTCTGCTGTGCCGAATCCTCCGGTGTCCTCCACCTGTGAAGGTTATAAGGTGAGGTTCATCTCACTAACGTTCTCTACAAAAGTTTTATAGGTGTCACAGTGATAGCTTCAAAATTCAGTATCTAGTAACGTGATTGTTATGTATTTAAGGCTTATTTAGGTTGAATTTCATCTTAATAACATTGTTTACATGAGTTTAATGATTGTTATAAGGATACTCGAAAGTGTACTTTATTTGGGCCAATTATTAGCCAACAGCTACAAAATCCAGTAGTATAATTGCCATATGAACGCTATTAGTTATCTGGATTAAAATTACTGATCGAAATAAAATGTTGGTTCGATAGCGACATTTACTAGAGATTCTTGTCGGTTTACTTACAGTATGACTCATAAATTCCACTTAATTATGTGTGTACCAAAGCGTTATTGTCCTGTTATTTGTGCTTTGAACAAAAAAAAACATAGCTGTACCACACAAGAATGATCAAAACAAGAGCCCACACAGAGCCCAAAAAAAAAAACTCATAAAAGACTCTTTTCTGACATTATCTAAGAGCTCTTTTAGAGCCCAAAAAACCCTCATTAAAGACTCTTTTCTTTCTCTTCTTCTCTTCTCTTTATCTAAGAGCTCTTTCTGACGGACCATTTTCGAACGTAATGACCCTCTTTTCTGAAGGTTTTCGGAGCAATTATGATTGTTTTTTGGGCTCATAAAGAGCGTTAACGCTCCGAAAAAGGTGTCAGAAAAGACTCTTTTCGGACTCATATAGCTTGCTGGGATACTTAGTAAATGAGTAAATCTTTAAATTAATTTAACATAAACATTCTTTAATTGTCATTTATGTTATTTGTCAACAAACGTTCATTAATAAATGTCAGCAGAGGATAAGGTTTTGAACTGCATTCACCTCGAAAGTCATCCAGTTCTATGGTCCATATCATAATCCCGCCTAAAGTTTCCTTTTTAACATAGTCCACTTTTTGGGAAATACTTGTTTCGTTTTCATAACTAATCCATTGGCTGTTATTGTGGGCGAAGGGAACACTTTGAATGGAATCCCATTCAAAATGCCAATGTGACTCTTTCAGCTTGAATTTTTCACACAGTTCATTATAACCAAGTATGCCTATTTCTTTGGTATATTGACCACCAATGCCACGGCCAATGTGTGAAGCTCCAGTGCTGTGATTTCCAACTTCCTTCAAAGTAAAAGATCGTGCATAAAATGGTATTCCCATAACAAGCTTATGCCGAGGTGCACCTAGAAAGGAAAATATATACATGGTTTAAAAAATTTTAGTTTGTTTAGTTTCATAGCTTGGGCTTACCTTGCCTTATCCAGTACTTGGCTAAACCATCAAAACTATGCTGTTTAGCTCGCTCCGTAGTGTCTAATAGTCCCGCATATAGAGGTGCATTATGGCCTACAACACATTCCCAAGGGCCATGAAGGTCATAGGCCATAACATTTATAAAATCCAAATATTTAACCATTTCCGATATATTATATGATAATTGAGGTGAATATTCAGCTGGTCCAACGGCGGCAGTTAACAAATAACCGTAAGGTTCAAATCTGTGTAAATAAAATAAATTACAATTTGTTTAACAATTTACATGTAAAATACGAGTATGCAATATTACGCTTCTTTTATATGCTTCAATAAAGTCACCAGATTCTCACGATCATTATTATTTATTAAGGTATGATATTGATTGGGATATTCCCAATTTAAATCTAAACCATCAAAACCATAAGTTTGTATATAATGTAAAGTAGACTCTACAAATGTAGATATTTTCCCAGGATCTGCAGCCGTTATAGAGAAATTTTTAGAACTTTCAGAACCTCCAACTGTTAACAAAGTTTTGAGTTGAGGATTTTTCAATTTTAATTCATTAAATTTTCGCAAGTTTCCTTGACCTTTAATGGATGACAAATCTAAGTTCGGATCTTTAATACGCAATTTTCCCGTTTCGTCTATGCCAATAAAGGCATAGTTAAGATGGGTGCATAAAAATGGATCTAAAGCTGTGGTAATGTTAAATTGTCCCTTAGAACTTCTATGAAATGACCAGGAGCCATGATAGCAAACAATATTTTCTGAAATTTAAAAAGTCTGATTAAGGCAACTTGTTCAATTTCCAATTAAAATGATAATATATGATTTTGTAAATTTACTTTTATCTTTAGCCGTAACTGTAATTGGTATTAATGGCAATATTGTAAGTATTGTAAATATTATGAACTTCATAAACATTATCTTATATTTAATGTTCAATAAATAAAAATTTTATTGTTTAAACTTTTTTTGTAGATCTTTTTCCATGTAAATATTGATTTAAACTGGCCTCTATAAAAGATTAATACTAATTACAATGTATACTCGTATATTTATATTTTAGTAAGTCAGTAAAATATCAAAAATTATATAGTATACATAAGTATGTATGTATGTATATGTAGGGTATGATTGTTTAGTTTATTTAATTTTGCAAAGAAACTGTAATTCATTTAAATGTTTCTTGGATCCCAGGAATTTCCAACTTAAACAAATTGTATGTACATATGTGTGTATGCATGTATAACATTTTATTTCACAGATTAAATTTCGTCAAAACAAGTACATTTTATAGTCAGTCATGACCGCCTATTTAGTACCCTACATTAATAAAGAGTTGCGGTTAATGGATCACGGTTATCTATTACGCAACCAAATCTCCCGATCGCATAATTTCTCGAAATTCAGCTGTTAATTGGCCTTCCCGATCATGCGATTATAGACCAATGAATTATTTTTTGTGAGACTATGTTAAAGAAAGAGCATATACAGATCCAATCTAATCGATTACAGCCTTTGAACACAAAATTCGTTCTCCCATTTTCTAAAGTGACATTCGCAATCTCCCTACATTATTTAGAAAAATTTCACTGGAACCGTAAACTATTTATGAACCTTATAAACTATCATACTAATTTTATAACAAATATAATTTTTTATTCTCTAGTACATGACGCGAATTCGGATATTCCCAACTGTGTGCCTGAAAGTTATTTAATATATAATCAAAATAATTTATATTTTCGATTCCAATTCGAAGAGCCACATTTAATTGAACTATCTATCAAGATTGCGACCTATTACACGGAAGAAGATGTTACATTATTTCGTTATTAAGAACTTCATCAAACTTGAAAATTATTATAATTAGTTAAATTCAGATTATTTAAAATTTAATTTTAATATCAACGGAAGCTTTATACAAAAACTTAATTAAGAAAGTATTGTCGGTTAACCCCGATCATTAATACCCTACTCCGAGTATACATAATAAAAAAAATATCAAAGGATTAGATAATTGTAATAACGAGTCTCAGCGCTAAGAAAAATCATATACGAGTATGTATGTATATAATATATCTAGGGGCAATAATTGATCAATCGCAATATTTCTCCACACTTTAATCTCATAAAATTTTAAATTTTTAACTCCAAAATCATATATAGTAATAGTTTTGAATAATATTTTTAATTTGTTTATTATTATTCGTATTTAGGAAGGCTTTACAATGAGTTGACAAAATCGGTCAATCATATGTAAAGAATTCAGATACTGTACTGATAAAGTACTGTTTTGGGAAGACATTTGAATGGGGCTATGTGAAATAATGTCCCGATTTAAAACAGACTCAGCCAATTAGAATTAATCAAATTCTGAGCCGAACGTTATAATTTAAGATGCATTTTGAGAAATTTATTTTTATTTGAATGAATTTTAACATATGTACATACATACATATTTCTACTTTTAATTCTGCAAATCTTTATTTAATTGTGTCCAAATTTTAGTTTCTTTTTCCAAATAGTCCTTCATTGATAATTGTTAACAATGGAAAAGGTTTTGTACTGCATATACCATGAAAATCATCCAACTCTACAGTCCATATCATAATTCCACCTAAATTTTCTCTATTCACATAATCCACCTTCAATGTAATACTTCTATTATTATCATAACCAATCCACTGCTGATCATGATAAGCATAGGGTACCATTTGATTTGACTCCCATTCCAAGTGCCAAAGAGTTTTCTCCATAAGAAATTTTTCACACAATTCATTGTAGCCAAGTATGCCAGTTTGTTTAGTGTAGGGACCACCTATACCCGCTCCTGTATGTGGTGCCCCGACACTATGATTATTAGGATTTTCCAAAGTAAACGAACGGCCATAGAAAGGTACACCCATAACGATTTTATCCCGTGGTGCTCCTAAAAAAATGGTTTATATAAAAATTTACATATATAATATATTTCTTGTTTACATGTAAAACAGACAGAATCATTGTCAGAAACAATGTTTAAAATGTTTAGCAGTCGTGTAATTTCAATTCTAGAAATTTTGTTCATTGCCACTTGTATTTCAGAAGTTTCTAATTGTATTTCAGAATTGTAGTGCAATAACTTCGATTATCTTATCTGATTTTATCTGTATTATAAAGAATATGTTTCCTTTGTACATTTAGTATATTTTGTTTTTACCTTTTTGTATCCAATACTTCGCTATAGCATCAAAATTACGCTGCTTTGCGCGTTCTGTTCTATCCGAAGGACCAGAATATAATGGAGCATTAATACCCACACCCGGACTCCAGACACCATTCAAAGCATATGACATTACATTAATGAAATTCAAATATTTTAACATTTCTGTAATATTATATGATTCATCTGCACCATATTCTACAGCTTTGACAGCAGCCGTTAAAAGAAACCCATAAGGTTGAAATCTTTAGAATAAAAATGCAATAAATATTATTAACACATTCTTTACAATTTTATTAAACTTGCCAATACCCATCCTTTAACTCCTTTAACCAGATTACGAAGTTTTCACGATCATTATTCTGTAATTTATGTCGTTGATTCGGATATTCCCAATCTATGTCCAGACCATTAAAATTATGTCTTTGTAGAAAATCTGTAGCAGAACGTAGAAATTTTTCTCTTTTAAGTGGATCTGCAGCAACTATGGAAAAATTCGTTGATCCTTCATTCCAGCCACCAACCGATAGTAGAGTTTTTAACGAGGGATTCTTCAGCTTTAGATCATTAAATTTGCGTAGATTTCCTAGACCATTATTTTCTTCCAAGTCGGTGTGAGGATTTCTTATTTTTAGTTCACCAGTGTTTTTAATTCCATGAAAGGCATATATAAGGTGAGTGCAGAGAAAAGGATCCATATGTGTGGCAATATCAAATTTACCCAAAGCCTTTCGATTAACTGACCAACTGCCGTGATAACAAACTATTTTCTCTAAAAGAATGAGTAACATCAAATATGTATTTGTCAATGTTTATATTTTGGCCAAACATTGTAATTTGTTTAGTTTTCCTACGCTAATTCACCCTATTGCTTTAATTTTTATAATATAAAATTATTAACATACATACATATGTATATAATAGCGGTAATGTTTTTTTACAGTTATTTCGGTTACAGATAAAATGCCAACATTTTTAAATTTGTGAACATACTTAGTTTATTAGCCATTACAAGGCTATGTACGAACATTAGCCACGTTATAAAAAATATTACACATTTTAAAAACATTTTAAGTTTGTGCTTAAAAATTTCGCTTCCGTCTTTAACTAGCTTTGGTATTGAGTGCTGCAGAAAATCTAAAATAATATAAAAACTAATTTCAAGAAACGTAAATAAAGAATTCAACTTATTTACTGTCCAGTTGAAAAAAAAGAGAATACTACTACATATGTATGTATGTATTAGTTTTACCGGTTAATAGATGTATTTATAAATAAACGTTACATACATAAATATGTAGTACATAAAGGCTTGCTTCATAACTGGAGAAACCACAAAAAACCACACAATTTCAAAAATAGATTTTCATAAAACAATTTAAAATTAATAAGTAATAATAAAGTAGGTTGCAAACAAAAATTCAAAAGTGTTTAATTAAAAACTTACAAAATCCACGTTGAATAAATAAAAACTGTCATCCAATTTGGATTAGATTTGAATTAAAAAAATCATTTAAAGCATGAATGAATTAAATTAACAATAAATGAATTCTATTGTAATTAGAAGTCCATATATTAAATTTTAATTATTCTTAAAATATAATTCTTCTGCTGTTTGAATTAAAAATTTTTCTTGTATATACATACATATGTATTTTTTTGTATATTTTTTAGTATTTGCTTTAAATTAAAATATAAATTTCTACTCTATTTTGTTTAAGAAATTATATTTATTATACCACATTTTAATAATGAAATAAAATATTGTACTATTGTATATTATTTAAAATTTCTTAAGTTTAGACAATTGGTTATTGCGTCTTAGTGCCATTTTCCTTAAACGTCTCCAATATTGTTTGGTATTTTTATCCATTTCTTCTAGAGGTATAATACGATCAACATTTAAAGACCACAACCAATCGGGATACTCAGAATCAGGTTTAAGCTGAAAAATTATTAAATGTAATTGTTTAATATAAGAAAGAATAAATTAAATTCTTTACAGCTTATTTCAAGATAATAATTTGTAAAAATTATTCTGATTATAAGAACTACCAATCCAGCCAGAAAGTCTTAATTTTATTGAACAGAAACAAAATTTATCTCTTATTCTAAGACTAACGAAATGTTCTGCTTCATATGAAAGATTTTTGAAATTCGAGTTGATGAACAGGAGAAAATTTAAACCCCTATAGGTACCAATAGATCTTTTAAATATTTGTTAACCATTAATAATAGAATTGTTCTTGAGCTCTTTTGGTTTGGAGCCGGAGACATTTTCGACATATTCCATTGGTGATAAAATCCCTACCTATCGAGTCGATGGCCCGCTGTTTAGAAAACCAATGTCGGCACCATTTGGTAATGTCAATCGAATTTAATACTTATTATATCGTACCAAAATATTTGAGATCCTGCATTTAAAAGAGCAGCAAATAGTTATTTATTCGCTTTTAAAACCACTTGCTTTTGAAAATAACTTACAGAAAAGCAATGAAAATATTCTAGCCTTCGCCTTTGACGGTTGGGATTGCCTGCAAATTTTATATACATACATATGTAATTGTAGCAGAAAAATCAAACTTTGACGAACACATTTCTCTATTATCCAACAATAAATTAGTACATGCTAAGTAGTATTGCCCATTAATTGTGGATTATTCTACATTTCATTTGATTCTTTGAAAAAAAAACAGATATTTTCTTCTTTTGGTCCATCTCACAAATTATTAATACTAGAGATTATTTTTTATTAGCTTTTCCATTCTTACCTTAATATCTTCACCGGTTTTCAATATATTACTACCGCAAACATAATTAACCAATTTGTTGGTATCCGTTTCTACTGGAATTTCTTTCTTCTCCATTATAGGGCCCAATTTTCCTAATTTTTTCAGTTTCTTTGGAGTGGGAGCTAAAAGCAATTGTTAAAAAATACTTACATATTCATACAAATGCTAAAACTTACCAACTGCAAAGAAGCGCACGATCATGGAGGACTGTAAACATGTTTGGTTCACTAAACGCAGCGATAAATTTAAAGTGTTTATTAGGCTCATATTTTAATCATTTATTTTAGGAAACAACTAAATTTATTAACTAATCTTCGGTGAGCAAAAACTACTTCTTGTAGTTATAAGAATTAACAAATTAACCTCAATTTCAATGAAATGTCATAATTCGAGACTCGAACAGCTGTCTGGTTTGTTTTGACATATTACTACGACAACAAAAACAACATAAACAGCTGTCTAATATTTTTATTTTATGCCGGCGAAATAATATTAATACAAGATATTTTTTATGTTGTAAATTATATTAAAAAAGAAAATGCGTTTTCCATCTAACAAGACGTTGGTAAAAGTTGCTATATATGTTAGTGTAGCGGGCATTTCAAGTGTCATGTACATGCGTTGGAAAATTGAGGAACGCGTACGTAATAGCGACTATTTTCGATCTGCTTTTCAAACACTGAGACAACATAGAGGTAAATATATACATACATAACTTTTCAATAAAAAATATTAAAAAACTTAATATTTTTATTTTAGGTGCCGTTAGTTTGCTGGGTGAACCAATTAAAGATATGGGCTTTGACATTGGCGATCCTCACAACAGCTGTGATGGTCAAAAAGCTTATTTTGAGGTTTCAGTTAAGGGATCCAAAGAACGTGGTAAAATGTTATTTTCGGCCACACACAATGAAGAAACCGGCTGGCTTGTCGACTCCTTAGAACTACAATTAAAGTCACAACCGGATAAAAGATATTTAATTAAGACAAATAATAACCAGAAACAGACATTATCGAAAGTAACAAATGAGTAGATTATAATGTGTATTATATTTTAAAGTTCTATTTTTGGTTTTATTAAATTTTTTTTATTTTATTAGGTGATTTAAAAATATAAATACATATGTATGTAATATACATATGTACATGAATATGTAGTTGCCCAAAATGCAAACGTTCGCAACTATATTGTTAACAATACCTAAGTAATACACACTAAACGCCATTAAAGTTGTTAATGTTGAAAAACTCTAGGTTTTAAAACATTTAATTTTAGAAATCTGCTTACACAGTAATCCGAATATTGTATTATTTTGCTGTATGTCTAAAAGTTAAATAGGTACCTACCTACTATTATAAATTTTTAGGAAGCAACGAATTTGTGCTCATATTTGAACAAAAACCAAATTTAAAAATCAGATTGTTATGTGTTGAATATTGACCTAAAATATATATATTTTTTTAAGAAGATCATAATAACAAATTTTTGAAAATCAACTCTCAAGTGAAACGAGTAAATCATGTAGTTTCGAAAATATATGAATTCGTCTTAAAATGAAAACTTTTCGATTTTCAGAACAGGGGAGTTTATTCAAATACATTTTTTACGGTTATATTGTTTTTTTTTTTTTTTTGAAAACTTGGTAGATAACAGTTTTTTTTTTTAATTAAAAATATTTGATGAATTGGAAAGAAAAGCAAATCAATAGCGAAACCACATGAAATTTTAAAAGGTATTAAATAAAGTGTTTGTACGATGTAAGTAGAGTTTTTTCTCTATGGTTGTAAGTCAAGTTGATTTCAGCCGTCAGATTTATGATATTCTAACAAAGGTATTCATTCATTCTTACTAATTACCAGAGTTACATTATATTTGTATGGTAACACTGTCGGAAATAATTTTTAAAATTTTATATGAAAAACTGAGTGAATTATTATAATGAATTTCCTATTCGCAGTTTTAAAATAGATTTAATAGGCATTTGTTTTTTTTTTTTACAAAATCTTTAAGAAATAGAAGAAGGTTTTAAAAATATATACCCAGTGGTGATATTCGAAATATTCAACAACCGGATCGCTTAAAAAAATTGTATTTTTGTCAAATTTTGATAAAAATAGCGAAAATTTTAAAATTTGTTTATAATGAGTTTTCAACTGTCAAATTTGCTCATGTTTTTTGTACTCAAAGTAAAGTAAATTTGTTTATTTTAAATTAATAATAAAAACTGAAAATTTGGAAAATGATAAATAATGATTTTTGAAAATAAATCCAATTTAATACATAAACTAGTGTGTTAAATAATATCATGTGAGTAGCTGTAAGATAAAATCATCCAAGAATCCAATGTATGACCAAAATAAAAGCAGTTGTTTGTACGTTTGAACAACTCAAATCATTTGACAACTGGAAAATATTGTGCCAGAACCATAGACAAACACTAAAGTCGGTTCTTTTTAAAAACAACTTTAAACTTAAAACCTACTTTTAATTAATATGTAACTATAGTCAAAATGGTTATGGCCGAGACTATATCACCTTCATAAATACACATTGTATAAAAATCGTAAAAGCAAAAAACATAATATGCAACAACCGGTACGGAAATTTTTTAAAATTGTAACAACCGGTTCGAGCGAACCGTTCCAAACCGGCTGAATATCAGCACTGTATATACCTATAATATATTTAAATAAAGACCACCTAATGTTTGTATAATTTAAATATATTATTTTTAGTAGATCTGAGAACTTATTTCGACTCCTCTACTTACAAAGATCCAGAAAGTATTCTCTGCTCTATAAATAGAAAAAAATAATTGACAAATTGATTATCTGTAAATCGCACGATTTTGTTTATTAAAACACCAAAATAACAACAAGATAAAACAAAGAATTTATATGAAAATCATTCAAATTCTTATTGTATTGAAAGAGGTAAAGTTTGACAATTATTCAAATCGGGCGAACAATCATAAAATTTGTTTTGCAATAAATTCATTATTTCGGTGGTTGTGTGATCTGTGACACTGCCCTGTTGAAATCACATGTCAGTGATATCCATATCATCAACCAGCTGGTTGTTCTTAAAATAATATTTAATATTTTAATGTGGTTTTCGAGTGAAATTGAATTCATTGCAACAATTACCAAATCGTCTACAACTGACAATTAACATGTAAAATGTTGGAAAATTCTTTAATTAAAAATCCGATATTACTCCCAAATGTCTATAAACAGAGCTTTGTAACATTTAATTATGTAAACAATTTAGTATGCACTGCGCTTTTGTTGCAACAAAATTAATTAATTTTATAATAATTAATAATACGATGCATTTCGAGGTCTGTTACGTATTTTACGTTTTTTTTTTGCATCATATGGATGTTCAAAAGTAGAATTTTCAAATTTTAGACTAGAATTGTCTTCATATTGTCTTTTTTAGAGCATGTTGCGCATTAGATGCAGTGAATATTGTTTCGTTCTTAATCACCCCTATCGTGAATAAAAATTCCACATGAAATTTGTTCCCATTTATTTTTTTAACATTGAATTTTAATAGGAAAATGTGAAAAGGGAACAAATTTCATGTGGAATTTTTATTCACGATAGGTGTGAATATTTAATATTTTGTACATAATAGCAACCAAGAATTGTAATTTCTTTTAAAAATAAAAATGTCCAAATTTAATTTTAAGCTATTTTAATGTTATAATTTTTTATAACATATGTAAATACATACTTCGTAGAACACATACATAACTAGACGGCATATTTATTTTGACATACCAGTTGTTTTTCTTCTTTTTTTATTCCCGGTCCTATGCAATTAAAAAAATAAATTAAAAACATTTAAAATAGTAAAAAATATTGTAATTTATTAGAACACAAAAGACCTTTCACAGTTTAAATGTTTTGTATTATTTTTTTTTATTGAAACTTAAAAATGAGAATTCAGTATGTGGCATAAGTATTTTGACATGTTTTTATATTGCATATTTAAAAAAATTGGGAACTTCATGGTAAACAAAAATTAATAATATTTATTTAAATTAATAAAAAATGTATCCTCCTTTAGCATTTAAAACTTTTTGGAGGCGAATCGGAACGGAATCCACCAAGGACTGTAGAAACTCCATTGGAATCTCTTTCCAAGCATTCATGACCTCAATGATCGTTTCATCTTTTGTTCTTGTCAAATCCGCAGATCTATTTCGCTTTATGTATGACCACACATTTTCTATTACATTCAAATCTGGACTTTGAGGAGGCCATTCCAGAGTTTGAACACCGGCTTCTGTTAGAAATTTTGTGACCATCTTGCTCTTATGACATGTATCGTTATCCTGTTGGAAAATGAATGTTTCTCCGATCAATCTATCACCGGGGGGAAACGCATATTCATTCAATATTCTTAAATATTGATGTTGGTTCATGGAACCGTCAACAGGAATCAAGTCCTCTACTCCACTACATGAAATAGATCCCCAAAACATAACGTTTCCACCTCCATGCCTTACTTTTTGGCATACAGGTGCAACTTTTTATGAATTTTTTATTTAATCTGACAAAAACTTTGTGTGATGAGGGGTACTCGAAACTACTCTCGTCAGACCAGAGTACATTACTCCAAAAGGACAGAGGTTTATTGATATACTTTTTAGCGAATTCAACGCGCTTCATTTTATTTTTTGGCGTAATAAAAGGGATGGTTTTTGCAATGTATGTGTTTATATTGGCTTCAGTTAAACGCCGACGAATTGTTCTTTCACTTATGTGATTATTTGTGCTGTTATTTCACTCCATAGCAGCATTTTTGGGTGTTTTCAAATTGTCGAACAATCAGCCGGTCCTCATAAATTGTAGTATTGCGTTTTCTACCTGTTCGGCGCAAATTAGTAGTTCGTTCGATATTTTTATATTTATTTATTTGATAATAAATTGTTTGTCGTGACAAATTATATTCTTTTGCAATATTTATAACAGAAATACCCAAGTTGTATTTTGTCACAATTTCTGTTCTAGCAGTTTCATTTAATTCAGCTGTTTTTATCATCTTAGTGAATTAAAACACAAACTTTTATGGTATTTATAATGAAGAATGATAAATAAATCAAAAACAGCGACTACAACGTACAGAACTCTAAAAAAAACAAAAAACCATTGAAATCAGCAAATGTCAAAATACTTGTGTCGTTAAAATTTCTCTACTCACCTGATTATCTTGCTACAGAAAAACAAAATATATAAGCAAAATCACGAAATAGTTTAAATACATACTACTTAGAATGGGTTCAAAAAGTAAAACACAAAAATAGTTCCGTTATATGAAGATTTAATGTAAACAATAAACGAAAAGCCGATATTCCCGTATGTCAAAATAAATATGCCGACTAGTGTATGTACCAAAAAACCATCCACATCATTTTACACCACACTGATTCACAGCTATAAAATCGTAATTTTAAGAATATCATTTCAAAGGAAATTTTTAGTCAATGTTACCATTGGACTATACAAAATTAGAAAAATGTTAGAAATTAAAATATACAATTCTTATTAATGTAGAAATTTTATATTTTTATTTTATAAAGCAAACAACTTGTTATACTTTTTTATAACATTATTTTGCGTTTATTATTGTAAACGTTTTTCTTTATTTATAATTATTTTCAAATTGTTAATTTTTTTATTTGCATGTTTAATTAATTTAAATTTCTTTAAGATAATTTTTTCTTTTCGTTCGACAAGAGAAGGTTTTTTTCGACAAGAGGAAGAGGAGGGAGTTTTCTTGTGTTTTTTTAAGAGGTTTTTAAGTTTTAAAAACTTTTTAGTATTACTTTAGTTTTTAACATTTTTTTTTTCATTAAAAGTAAAGAATGATGAACTCGTACGCACACAATTACAAAAAAATATATAAATAGATTGAAAAAAATTACGAAAACTATTTTAACTTGTTTTAGTTATTTATACCTTAATATTTCTAATCATAATATTGATAAATTGTTTACTATAAAAGTTGAAATAAAAATAAAAAATATTTTAATAAAAAATGCTTTCATACTGATTTTTTTCTTAAAAGCTTTCATCATTATACATTACTTAATGTTATTATTATTAATATAATTAAAATAAAAATAAAAAGAAAACCGAAAGTTTATTTGTGTTTTTTTTAATATTGTATTTCCTTGTTGTTGTTTGATTGTTGTTGTTGAACAGAAGAGGCAGAAAGTTAAAATAAAATAAATAAAAATTAATGAATGGGAGTGTATTTGTTTGTTGTGTGTTTGAACATTTAAAACGATATAACATCATATATATGAAAAAGTTCCCCTTTTCTCATTATTTGTTTTTGTTTTGCATTTTTATGGTTGATTTGTTGGTTGTAACAAGAGAGGAACAATAAAACAATGATAATATCGTTGTTAATTTAGTTAATTTGTTTTGTTTGTTTGTAGTTGTGTTTTCCTAATGATGATTTAACTTGATGTTTGTTGTGTTTTGTTGTTTCCTTTTATTTTAACTTTTTACTTTATAAGAGGAAGACTAGTCGGCCTCTTAATAAACGATGTTTTTGTTATTGTATCAATTGATAATGCTGCTGTTGTTGTTTTTAATAAAATAGACTGCGGCTGCGATTCAGCTTCCGCTATTTGTTGTCCTTATTGTGTTTTCAGTTCTTTGCCAATACTGTAAGAAACAATTTTAGTCCAGTCAATTTTAGTTCTTGTTATAGGCAATTGACGTCTCATGGCTTTGAAGGTTGTATCGGACATGGTTTGATAATTTTCCGAAATGGCCAATTGATATTCATTTTCAGCCTCTTCTATAAGGCGAATTATCTCTTTTGCCATTTGCTGTTCATTGGTAACTACCACCGATTCACGGCATTCCTTTGATGATACTAATTGTACATTGCCATCCTCATAGTAATGAACCTTAAGTGGACAAAAAATTGTCTATAAAAAATATTTATGTAATTGTAAATTTAATTTTTGAAAACCTACTTGAACTTTCAAATTGCCTTTTAGTTCAGCACTGCCTGCACCGGCTTGAAATGTAACATGCCATTGGGAACGCCATCTACCGTTCCAATAGTTTTTAGGTTGAAATTGATGGTCTTCAATGCAAATCGTTAATGTTATTTGTCCACTTTGAGTTTTACCAAAAACGGAACACACCTAAAGATCAAAAAGTTCTTTTAGTTTAACAATTAATAGGCAACCGACATTTTCATAAGCGTCAACTAAAGTTATCAGAGGTTATGCTTATTAAAACATAAAATAAAAAATTAGCACATATTTTCACTTACACCATGCCTATAATGACTGGCGGTATAGGCTAATGTTTCAATATCTAAGGCAGCTCTCCATGGTTCAGCTGATGCATCAGTTTCGGCATCTTGATACTCATTAGCCTCTTTGCGAAGGTGATCGTACTTAAATGATTGTTTAGTGCGAGGATCATGAAAACGACCACCCCCTATAATTAGAGAAATTTAATTATTTTTACTGTACAAATAGCCATAACATATAACAGTTTTTTTTAGTATCTGATAAAGTGTACTTAAGGGGATTTGTGTTAATTTTCATTTGACTCATAACATTTGTTTATAATACCAGCAACAACTACACTTTCCTCTCCCTTCCCTACCCAACCCTACCATTACACACATTCATAATAATAACATTGCACTTCATATACACACTTATTACGTATGTATGCCGTATATTTTTAGCATTTTGTCCAGATATAAAAATATGCACAAAAAGTACTCTTACCCAAATCATTGAATTCCGAAATCACAGCATTGTGTTCACTGCCCTCTATGCGTACCGGTGTCAATTGATCTTTATTATATTGGGCAAAGGCGTGGCTGGCACCTTCTTTCAACAGAGCATCATTTTTTAACAGCTCACGAACATCATTAAAAACTTCATTAAATTCACCAGGTGGTGCATGTAATATAAAATCGGACACAATGCGCACTCTTTCCGTATCACTGATTTGTGTTTGATCCATACTTCTTCACGGTTTTTGTTTTGTGAAAGCTCTTTATATTTTTGTGGTCGGTTGATTCGATTTGATTGATAGTGTTGTACCCGGAGAGCCTTGGCAGTGAAAAGCAACTTTATAGATCGTTAAAACTGTGTTTTTTTGTTAAAAGTGGCTAATATATCACTTTATTCGTCTACAACTGTTAGAATATATATGATTTTGGGCAATTTAAAACTTTTTCAATAAAAATATTCACAAATCTCTTACTTTTAATACTAAAAAACTTGCATTTGCTAATGGATGACAAATCTTTTGCAAGAAAAATACTACAACAACAATTATGGCAAGTGCAGTCAAAATATAACTTGGCTGCACTGTACGGCAGTCGTTACTACACGGAAATCTTTGAAAGAGTTGTATTTATAAATTAGCGATAATACAGGGTTGTCAAATGTTAATGCAGTGTGTCGATAATGAACATTCGGCGTATGAATGTTTTAGATGTAAAAATCCGTGTATTTAAAATGAATGGGTGATCTTCCACAAAACATTTAAATTTCTTTAACAAAAAGATAACTGGTTTCAAATTAAGCAGTTTATATTGATTAAAGCCAATGTATTTATTTAACTAATAAATTGTAAAATGTTTTATACTTTAATTTGTCGTTATTACTACTACAGATACCACATGATAACGGGGTTTTCAACAAGAACTGCTTTTGTAAAAATAAGATATACATAATAATGAAATCGGGATCTATATCAGTAATCGAGATATTTCTAGTGTCATGATATATATTGAACGTGTAGCAGTGCCATATGACACCAAAGTATTTTTTCTTGTCGGTTTTAAAACCAATTCTGACAATATTGGTTTCTATGAACCCCTGATAATGTTAAAATTGTGCGACCGAAAAATTTAGTTTGAAATAAGTTAGTTCCTTTGGTGATTGTTACATGTGGCACCGTCCTGTTTAAATCACATTTCAGTGATAACCATATCATAAATAATAGACCAATTTTTAGTTCTTAACATCTCTCGATAGTGTGATCCATTCACCGTAACCGCATTTCTAGAAGAATTTTAGAAAAAAAAATGCCACATTCACGCCTCCAGATCACATAGCGCAACACGGTGACAATTCAGAAGGACGAATTTGGCGAAATGTAGCTTTTACGGGTTCATATCAAATTTTTGAAGAGAAATTAAATTAATTGTAAAAATTGCTAAAGCTTTTACTTCTGATATTCAAATAAGTATATGTATGTAAAATGTTAAAACTTTCTTGTTATTCAAATATGTATACTTGCTGATCTTCAAAACTAGTATCTAGTACGCAAACCTAGAAAGTTAAAATTTTATTCTAATGGAGCCCGTTTTTTAGTTTCGATTGACAATCCTATGCACTAGTATCTGACATTTGTAATGGATTAT
The DNA here is from genome assembly GCA_950370525.1 of Bellardia bayeri. Classification (NCBI taxonomy): domain Eukaryota; kingdom Metazoa; phylum Arthropoda; class Insecta; order Diptera; family Calliphoridae; genus Bellardia; species Bellardia bayeri. The sequence goes on along the minus strand of OX493268.1, from coordinate 85,141,968 downwards.
TATATTAAATCCAAACTAGTTTCATAGAAAAATTTAAAATTTTATTAAAAACTAAACTTGTATAGACATTAAACATTACATTTTCTCATATGTTTCTGTAAACAAACAAGTTTTACAAGTATGTGTATAGTTATCGTCATCCTCATTGTAGGTGTCTTCACCAAACTCATGGACATGTGTGGCTTTGGTTTCCTTCGTATATAAACTGCTACGTACCTCCATACGCAACTGCTTCATTTCCTTGTTGTATTTACGAATTTTTCCAACTTCCCTTTTTTCAACACGGTTTTCATGCTGACGTATTAACTCTTCCTCACTACCCCATACCTCCATGGCGCGTTTTTGTACCTGGGAATGCAGATATAGCTTCATTTCGCCCCAACGTATGTTGTGAGGATTTTTTCGACTAATGTAACGCAACGGGGGATCCCTTTTATCAAAATCACAATCCTTTAATAAGTATTCTGCTTTGGCTTCAGTGCGTGTAATCAATGAATGTTCTCCATCTGGATCTCGACATTTGTCGCAGACTACATGGTTAAAGTTATCGAAAAGATATGAATCCACAAAAGCATCGCCGCACTCCAGGCATTCTTCATACTGTACAGGTATGGCAATGGCATCATTTACCACATTTCCAACGTCCGGAATTTCACCACTTTTTGGATTTTGCGATGCTTGTACTGGCTGCTCAATTAAGAAACCACCTCCACTGTCAATATATTTAGTTCCTTGCACTTTAATTATGGATGTAGTGCCTTCTCCAGCATTCGTGTCCCTAACAAATTTTAGTTACATATTAATTTTGACTTGCAGTTTATCGTTTGTTATAGGTACTTACTTTTTTGCATGAGCATAAGGATGACTTACTAATTTGGCTTGTTTTAGACACAATGCCTTTGCACGATTGCGCTCTATGCGTGCCTTTTGTGCGTCCGTTAAAGGTATATCCTCAGACATTTCCAGAAAATCTAATTTCGGGCAAAATAACTTTATGAAATTTGTATGCCAATTTCTGGTCACAGCTTTCTTATCTGTGTTTGTAGGTATAAACAAATATACATCTTCTTCTTTTGTATCTGTCTATTCTCAATGAATGATAACAAGTCAGTCAACGGCATCTATGTGTTCATGTAATAACTAAAGTTGGCAAATGTAATATCGTAGAAATCGTATTTACTTTTTATATGGCGTTAGAAAGAAAATTTTATATACAAATATAGTATGTATTTTATATGACTGAGTATACTTAGTAAAACATTTACATTACGTTTTCAGTCTTCGCATCTTGTAAAATGTATCACAATACCGAAAAGACGTATTTGGAGGAACAGAGAACTCACGCACCCGTATATTGCTTTGAAAGTACCATCAAACATCAAAGTTCTTAAATCAGATTGAACATATGCACTATATAAGTTTTATCAACACGAGCGAGTTTCAGTAATAATTGCAATATTTGCTGCAATTATTAGGGGGTTTCAACATACAAATTTTGACCTATCAGCAGTTACAATTGTTACAATGAATTGAATTTATCTAAAAAAAATCACTATGAACATAGTAGATCTGTAAAGCTACATTTCGTAAAATTCCTGATATTTTTGGTCAACATTAAGTCGATAAAATTACTTCATGTGAGATTCTAAAAACCCAAGAGCAATAAAGCTACATACATACCTACATATGTGAAGGCGTAAAAAATCGGGTGGAAATCCATGAGTGGCATGTGGTTTTAAACGGCGGAGCCACACGTCACACAATTGAAACAATGACAAAATTTCTCGATCGCATAATTGTACGCAAGTCAGTTGTTAATTAGTCGACCGATCATTAGATTTAAAACCAATAGATTTACTTTTGTAGACCTGCATACCTTTTTAAAACAGTGGTTTATTTCCTTCAAATAAACCGGACTCCTTTTAATTGCAAAATAAAATGTACACATAAAAATTTTAATGAACACTCTGTCTTTTACTATTAAATAACAGTTTAAATACGACTTATATTACAGTTTGAGGACGCTCAACGATGGCTCACAATAAACTAAACTAACATGAGTGGCCCTGTTAGGCTATTTATACACTAAACATAATGGTTCGGAGCTAAGATTTTAGAATGTTCAGCCCATAGTGAAATTATATAAGATGAGTGCATGAACACTGCTGATTGACTTTGTCAACAATTTACTTACATGTGTCAAAAGTAATATTTTTTCAAGTGTTTTTGACAGTAGTACGCTATTTTACATAAACAAAATGCCTGTTATTTCTGTTTTGTGTTGTATTTGTTGCCGATTTGCACTCACCTTATATAATTTCACAATGGTTCAGCCAAAGCCGTTAAATCTTAATGTTGTCATATTGCACAGCTATATTTATAGCAGGGTGTTATACACAATGTTTGTAAACAGAAACTTCTGCTAATGCAAATGTTGATAAACATGTTATATGTTGATACCAGCCGTTAAATTTAAATTGAAATACAATTCCGTAAGAATATGTTAAAGACGATTAATCGAATCGATTACAACATTAAAACTCAAAATCCTTGACCTGATAAATGTTGATAAAATAATTGCCATCTGAATGCGTGGTCCGATATAGTTTTCTGCTATAATTGTCTAATGGCATACAAAAGTATGCTTCAAAATGTTTAACTTTTTTTTTTAATTTTCCATCTGACTTTACAAATGTAGCTGCACCATATCCACCCACTTGCCAAAAAAGAAAACTACAAAATTTGCAGTAAACAAACACATTTCCAATACATGATTGCTTTTCCACCCCTTTATCTATGCTAAGGATAAAATGTATGTATGTACATATATACATATTGCACACTTTAACAGGTAAAATGCTCCATATAATCAATTGATTACATTATATACATAGTACGAAATCAATCGAATGTGACACTATTTTGGCGAAAATTGAGTTTAAAAAAATATCATGTGTAAAACAAATGCGCTTGAAAACCTAGGAAGGGTGAGTAGATTCCCTATTTGTGCCCTTATGTCAGACCACCCCTGACTGACTAAATAAATAATTGAAAGTACATATTACAATTATGTTAGACAGGGAAGGAGAGAGTTTATAATTGCATGTGTGTGTGTGAGTTCGTATTAAATTAGTGAGTGCATTGGTATTGTGTTTGCGTCTGTATACGAGACGTCAACTGTAGCCGAACGGCAAAGCTACACAATTTAACAGCCTGTTCGATTTCTTTACTGTACAACATTATTCAGTTACTTCGCATCCACGTCGGCGTTTACGTCTTTACGTACCAAAACGGTTTTTCAGTGTAGATGAAGTAGACTACTACTTCAATCAAAAATATTATAAAAAAACCAAGAGATTTTTTGCAATTGGATTTCTTTAAAAAAAATACAAAAAAAACATCAAGAAGTGTTTACTGTGCAGTAGCGGTGCCACCATCTAATTTTTGTTTTCAAAAAAAAAAAAACAAGACTATAGAAACGTTTTTCTTCGACGTTAGCATACAAATTGTTCCATTGGATATTTTTTAGGCGCACAAGTTGCGTCGACAAATAAAGCTTCTTCAACTTCTTCTTATCAGAAAAAATTGTTCATAGTTTTAACAGATAAAAACAAAACAGCAAAATAATAACAAAATGGATAAAATGGATCCAGCTATTGAACAGCAATTTGATTTAAACCTTATAGAGGCGGTCAAGATGAACCCCGTCATTTATGATCGCTCTCACTTTAACTATAAACATTTTGTAAGAAAAGCCCAAACCTGGAAACAAATTGCTGATTCTTTAGGCGTGCCTGGTAAGTTCAATAAGTATGATCATTAGCAAATGTTTTTTTTATTAAAAAGCTTTTTTTACAACAGAAAGGTGTTCGCATTTTTTGTCTGTTTTATATGTGGTAGTTATACATTTAAATCATAATTATTTTATACAAATTAGCAATGTAGCGCTTTTTTTTGTTAAATGGTAAATTACTTAAATTGTCGTTCTAAAATGCTTACTTTTGCATTAAATGCCTTGTATTTTTAAGCTGAATTTGTACTTTTTTTAACTTTTGACAACACTTGACGAGTGTATGTATGTATTTAATGATGTTGTTCTTATTTTGTTTTCTGTATACACAAATGTAAATATTCAATCGTTTTATTACGACAGCAACGAAGACCGAAATAAAATTTTTTATAAAATGAGAGAGAAGATAACTAACAAACAATAACACATTTAATTCATGAAATATTAGGCAGCAATAACAATAAAATATTGTACAATGTACATACACATATGATGTAGTAAGTGAAATTCACGCACAAACAATATTCATTATCTACATTTTATGTACATACATACTCCATTAAAATTGTCTATTACATTACAATTTTATAAATAAATAAAAAAAAAACCTATTCACCGCTTGTTAGGAGCACCACTCAAAATATGGTTTTGAACAGTCTATGGAAACGAATTTTTCTTATTAAAAAATAAATGCTGCATTGTTGGACATTATACCTACCATTGGCTTCAACGAGGTTTTGTGATGGCAGAGACAAATGTTGAAAAAATTTAAACAAGAACTGAAAAAAGTCGTCGTCATCTGTCCCGTCAGAGAATTAAAAAAAGTTCAACTCAACTACGCTGTCGTTGCCAACGAATCAACCTACTTTAATTTTGTTTTTGCTGTATTGTAGTCAACTCATCACATCAGCTTCGTCGCGCTGCCCCGTGTATTTTAGTTTGTATTTATTTATTATACCTACTCTGTTGTCGCAGCTGTACTTTTTTTAATGCGAACGACGTTGTCGTATTCGTTTATTTATTTGTCTAATTTTTGCTGTTTCTCTCTCCTGTTCTCTCATTTTCTCTTAGTTATTTTTCTGTTTATATCTTTTAGGCACAAAACTACCAATTTCATGTAAGCGCATGTGTGTTTTCCTGTTAATGCAGATGCTTCTTAATGCGTTTTTGAAAAGGGGGGTTCAAATCTCAGTCTGATTGGATTTATGAAATATAAAGATTAATGCAGTTTAAAATATTACAATTATAGAGTTGAGGAATTAACATTGTGAAGTGGAACAAAGATTCTTTAACGTTTTCATACGCAGGTAAAATGTTAAAACTAGTCACTAACATGGGGTGAATTTGACCATTATTAGGTTGATAAGACATTTTTTTAGGCAGTAAAACATTGATGTTCACGTTTCTACATATTGTTAATTTAAGGGATCTATTAGCAATTAATTATTTAAATAAAAGCTGTTTCTGTAGTCTTGATTTATGATTTTGTTGTTGTATGTATTCATATCAAATTCCCCGACTTGAAGAACCTCTGTTTACATCAACATTGAAATGTTTCTTGGTCATCGCTACTACTAAAAATGAATGTACATACATACAGTGGCACAGTAAAATATGCATACCCCCTTGAAAAACGGTGTTTTGGGTTATCTATGAACAATTTAGCAATAAAGTTCATTCCAAATAAATTCAATCGAACAACAAACAATAAATTTTGACCAAAATTTTTTTTCCACTTAATATTTACATATTAACAAAAATATGTATACAAAATTCATTTTTCAAACACAGAAAAGTTTGCATACTTAAACAGTGCTACCACACACTTCAGGCAACTTCACGAGATACTGTTATTTAGAAAAAGGTTTAATTGTTGTTAATTTTGCAGTTAATTTTGTTTTTAACGAAAATGAGTAAAGAACTTTGTGTAAAAGTGCGTGAGCTTATTGTAAAGTTCTATAAAGAAAAAAATCTTTAATAAAGATTGAAAAACTAGTAGGGCATCCAAAATCAAGCATTCAGACAATAATTCGGAAATATAATGAAACAAAATGTGTAGAAAATAAACCAAGAAGTGGTCGGCCACCTAAACTGACCCCACGTGCAAAGCGGCAAATTTTGTTGAATGTTCAAGGAAAGCCTAAAATTACGGCAGTAGAAATTGCAAAGACTTTAGAACGCCAGCATATTGGTTCAGTGCATACTAAAATGGTGAGACACGTATTAAAAATCAATGGATTTCACAGCCGTGTGCCCCGAAAGAAGCCGTTTATTAGTAAAATAAATATGCAAAAACACGTCGAATTTGCTAAAAAAAATACATTGATGCAGATGAGGGTTTTTGGGCTAATCTTTTATTTAGCGACGAAAGCAAGTTCAACTTGTTTGGTTATGACGGAAAACAAAAAGTATGGCGTCGAAATAACGAAGCCTTATTGCATAAAAACTTGCTTCCTATAGTGAAACACGGTGGTGGCTCCATTATGGTATGGGGTCGCATGTCGGCGGCTGGAGTGGGTAATTTAGTATTTATCGATATACTTAAATATTCTCAAAGATAATCTGAGGCAATCCGCGAATAAATTGGGTCTAGCAGAAGGTTGGTACTTTCAGCAAGACAACGACCCAAAGCATACCGCTGGTGTTGTTAAAGAATGAGCACTGTATAACGTGCCTCATCAACTTCATTCGCCACCTCAGTCAGCGGATTAAAACCCTATAGAGAATTTATGGGATGAATTAGACCGCCAAGTTAGAAAAAGGACGATTAAAAAAAACAACAGGATCTTAAAACGCTCTACTTTAAGAATGGAATTTAATTTCAAATAATTACACACAAGTATTAGCAAATTCTATGAAAAATAGATTAAATGCTGTTCTACAAAGCCAAGGCGGACCCACTAAGTATTAATTTTGTTGTTTTTTTTTTTATTTACTTCTAGCCCAAATAATTTTTTTATTTAAAGTATGTAGACTTTTCTGTGTTCGAAAAATGAATTTTATATATTTTTGTTAATACTGTGTGGAAAATTTTTTTTTGTCAAAATTCATTGTTTGTTGTTTACTTTACTGTGCTACTGTACGTACATGTCTTGTTTGTTGCCTTTAGCATCACTTTTCAGCACATATCGGAAATACTTACATATGTACATGTCTTATCACAAACTGAATAATTTAATTCTAAACTCTGCAAGACAAGAATTAAAAGCTCATTAAGAATTTATATAAACAGTGGCTCACAGCTTATTACGCGAAAAAATCGAATTTTTTATTTTTTTTAGTTGTTATATATATGTACATACATATGCACGCGCTTAAATGCACTTTTCTGCAATAAATGTTTTCTGTTTGTTCGACTATGACATTTTTTTAAATGACACCAATTTCTTTTTTTTTAAGTTCTTATTAATTTTCTTTATGGGGAGATTCGAAAACAAAAAAAAAATTCCCTGCAAATAATAATCTGTGAGCCACTGTATGTAATTTTTAACTAAAATTTCATATTCAGAGTTAAATACAGTGCTTTTCGCTCAGGCCGCGTTTTCCTATGTCATTTTTGTTGTCAAATGAAATGAAAACGGGTTGTCATATGGCGTCATCTATGTTTGCAATCATGATTACAAGCAATATAGCCCATTCCGCTTAAAGGCCAAAAAAGGATGAAAGGCAAAACTGTCAATTTACTTATATATATAATCCATAAAATTGCTTATAAAAAAATCGGTTACAGTCCAAATTCGCCTAAAGTCCACAAAAGTTGTGCAACTATAGTAGAGGGCTATAAGCGAAAAGTACTGTATAGTCATTATGTAAAAATTCATAATTTTACAAAACAAATTCCAAAGAGTGTTAAAAACGGCAGGCTTCTTACATACACATAATAGAAGTCTAGTAGTATTTCAACACTATTCCTTCCATCCTTGTAAATATTTCAGAAACCAAATAATTAAACAATGAAATGCTGCAAATTTGGACAACATACAATCTGTTGCAGCGATGTTTTGTGGTAGCAGAGATGTATCTGTAGAACATCGACAGTATTATGGAAAAACAAGTAAGAGTGCAATATTCGGCTGTGCCGAATCTTAAATACCCTCCACCTAAACGTAATAAGAAATACAAAAACTACACTGGTTATCGGACTAGAATATCCTTATTGTGTATTTTTTTATTCAGTTTTAGTGCAAATTTAAATATTATTTTATATATTGTTTGAAAGACAATTATACGACCAACATAATTTATGTTAAATATTTTGAAATTTTGTCTAATTTTCACCATTTTTAATTGATTTAATTACCAATTATTACCATAATTTACAGAGTTTGCCTGATGTTCATAATAATCTTGAGTGTAATTCAACAAACAGAGTATAAAAAAAGGGGAACAATTCGGGTTTAGTGACTTTGCTCAAAAAAAAAAAAACTTCATCAAATAGGGCTTTTAGAGAGATGCCGGCAAAAAAAATTGTTGTCGGTCACGCCTATTTTCGAGGGAGTTAGTTAAAAATATATAGGCCTATATCTCGGGAACTACTGGATGTATGATAATTTGTAATACAGGTATTAAAAATACCTTTCCAACGATATATATCATGATTATAAAATATGGACCGAATATGGGTTAAATCCGAAAAGAATATTTTTCGACCCGAATTTTTTTGTTTTTTTTTTGGAAATTTCACGTCGAATTTCAACATAATAACGGTATATTTAAGATATATATTAGTATTAGCGTGGGTTTCGGAAGTGGACCTTATATGGGGGACATAGTCAAATATGGACCGATATTCTCAAAATCCTGCAGTTTGATTTAGGCATGTATGTAAATGATCCGTGTAAAATTTTGGATTGGTACCCTTATTTATAAGAGATTTATGAGTATTAAAGTAATTTTCGGAAGTTTTGAGTCAGTATCGATATTTATACAATATATATAGGGATAAATGTCTTTTTCAGATGAGGTCCTTGTATGGGAGCTATGATTCTGGGCCGACCACCATAAAATTTAGTACAACAATTTATTTGCCTATAAGGATTCTTCATGTCAAGTTTTAGTCGTTTAACATTATTTATATCTGTTTTATACACATTTAAGTGAATTTTGGAAATGGACTTTATATATGGGCTATGGTAAAACATGGGCCGAACTAAAAAAAATTTCGTTTTGCGATTTATTTTTGCATAAAACTTATTTTTGCTGATCTTTGTCTTGATATTTCAATTTTATAGGCATTTATGTATAATGGAGCAATATTTAGGGAAGATTTTTGTATGGGGGCTATGAGAAATCATGGACCGATTCATACTATTTTCCGCACATTTTCTTCTTTTATCATAAAAACAACGTATACAAAATTTCATGGAATTATCTGCAATATACTTCAAAATACTGCAATAAAATGGGCAAAAAATATCAAATTTTTATGGAGGTTGTCTCACATATTGGTCCATAACTCTGATTGGCCTAAACAGATTTTGCTAATTTTAAATAGCAAACTTCTCGAAAGCATGTCTGACAGAATTATTGAAGATTTGGAACCTGGAGATATCTGGGGACTTCAGAAAACTGGTTTCAACATCCAGACATGGCTTAATAGACTCCGCTATCTATAACGATCCAGAATACATACATACTTTATAGGGTTGGAAATTTATATTGTGGAAATTACAAACGGAATGACAAACTTATATATACCCTTCTCATGAACATGAACTGAAAAAAGTCGTAAAAAATTTTACAAAGAATTTCTCCGTTACTGTGCTGTCGCTCATGAGTAAAGTGACCATATTTTTTTATCTGAAAACGGAACATCGAATAATTCTGATGGGTTCGGTTATATATAAAGTGACCATATTTTTTTATCTGAAAACGGGACATCGAATAATTCTGCTGGATTCGGTTACTGTATTTGCCTAACGATAAGACGCACCTTTTTCTTCTGAAAATTTGACCTAAAATCAGGGTGCGTCTTATAGTCCGATGCTTCTTAACGTCCGGCAAATAGGTACTTATATTTTTTTGTTTTTATGTTTTTTTGAGTTGCGTTCAGCATTTTTGTGTGTTATTGCTTACGCTGTCATAGTCTTCAATTCGGGGATTCACAGAATTCTCTTGTTGATGTTATTTATGAGGGTGTCATGAGTAAACTTCTAATAGTCACGGATTTTATTGGATTTTTTTTTTGTAAAAATTGTGTCAGTGCGTCTTATCGTCCAAACCTTACTTATTTCTAAAAATTTATAGATAACATTTTGGGGTGCGTCTTATGGTCCGATGCGTTTTATCGTCCGGCAAATACGGTACATACCTATATGAAATAGAAATGCATAGATAATACCTATAATAATATTTTATTTGTCCGTAGTGAATGGCATTATTTATTTTATGTTACACTACAAAAAAATTGTTTATACCTACATTGTTATATTTTTCAGAGATACAAACTTGTTTCAAAATTTTAGGTGACGATTTCAAATATGTGTGGAACTCTTGGCAGGATTTTTTAATATTAACTTTAACAATTAACATAGCCTTAAGCACTGATACCCTTAATTGAGTTTTATCTGCGGTCCACAACTTGTTCATCAAAGAAAATACACGTTTAACTGGCGCATTTGTTCCAGGCAAACATAAAATACCTATATTCAACGATAATTTGAAAATATGCATGGTTTTGGTAATTGCTTTTAAAATGTTTCACACAAAGATTTTCCGTAGAAATATTTTGTTGATCCCATTCATCAATTTTCTGCGATGTTACATATTTAGATACGAGTGAATATTAATCGAACACTTTCGTATCTTTATTGCAATCGATATGTTCTTTTTCGATCAATATATCTAGAACTTTTTGAACATCTTCCCACTGTGGTACTTCTGTTAAATTTGCCCAATTAAGTTTTTCTAGATCTTTGTACATATGTATGTACATAGGTACATAGTTACATATATATATTTAAAAAAAAACTATCTGCGAATTTGAAGATTTGTTCTTACATTTTTGAACAAATACACTACATACATTATTTTATAATTTACACCTGTATTTTCTTTTGCGTTAATTTAAACATGATTATAATCGTTTTTTAATTTAGTTCAAATATCACTATCTTAATCTGCCTTGTCAGATAAAATACATATAAATTAGCATATGCTCTCTTAATGCCACATACATATGTATGTATGTATATTTTATGGGCTTGAAGTGTGACTTGTATTTCGGATAAACTTAATTGTTTAGTCAATGTTATTATACATTATAGGTACATATGTATGTATGTATGTTTATAATAGTCGAAGATGAGTGCATATTTATAAATACATACATATGTATGTCAGAACTTTTTTGGGATGTTGTTTTAGACACTTTAGTTGACATTCGTAAATTAATGCTTTTCTACAGGGTTATTCGATCTGGCTTGGCTCATAATTTTTGGTCTAAGTTTTCTGATACTGATCCTATGATTAGGTGCAGCTCATTTAAGTGTTCTTTTATTTTTAAAGTGGCTAGAATATGGAACTTCTTGCCTTTGCACCTTCGTATATTTTCTTATTCTAACAATGCCTTGCGATTAAAACTCGTATTGTACTTTTCTGGTGTTAGTTTAATCTAGATATATTCTGCAGCCTTCGTTTTATGGCTATTATAATGGTTTAGCTATTTGTTTCTATATCAATGGATTTTTGCAATGCTTTTTTTACTTATATTATTTTTTTTTCTTTTTGATTGCTACTCTGGGACAATTATGTACATATTTTATTTTAATTTAACAATTTATATTTAATTATTCATTTGTTTGGAGGCTATCTGCCGTATTTATAAAAAATTAAAGTAGACTTCAAGTGTACTTTAAAAAAATTTTGTATGAAAATTGTGTTTTAAAGCACACTTCAAGCCTACTTTATTTTTTATAAATACGGCAGTATGTATTTAGTGAAATGTATGTATGTATGTATGTAGGTACTACATACATATGTACATGTTTGTATTTATATATTTACTTTAATTTAGATTTTATGTTTATTCAGAACCGAAGTTTTCGAAGCAAATTTTGTTCAACGATGAGGCCCATTTCTGGCTCAACTCCATCCAGAAAAAACAACGGTTTGATGTGGTTTGTATGGGCCGGTGGAATCATCGGCCCATATTTCTTTAAAAATTATGCTGGTGCGAACGTAACAGTCAATGGGTAAAGTCTAAAGTTAATGCGGAAAAACCCGCTTCGATTCAGGCCTTGAAGGAAAACATCACGCGTGTCATTCACCAGTTACCAGTCGAAATGCTCATCGAAAATTGAACTTAACGGATAGACCATATGCGACGTCGCAACAATGGGCAACATTTGATAGACATATGTATATATGTAATATTCAAAAAAATAAATGCCAAAGAATGTTCTTTCAAATGATAATAAACATTCCGCATTAAATTTGAATTTTCTGTGTTTTTTTTTTTTCTTTAAAAAAGTAGGGAACCTCAAAATGGATCGCGCTTTATAATGGCAAATTTTAAAAATGTGTGGAAGAAAATAAATTTTTTAAACGATCACACAACCAACCTATTTAAAATTTTCGATTTTCTATAGTCCCGGATCACATAAAAATTTACGTTATAATTTTATAATCAAGAAATTTCAACTATTTATTTAAGTAAATTCTATGCAAAAATTAAAAAAAAAAACAAAATTTTGTCTGAAATTTTCAAAATTTTTGAATTTAAAAATTTTTTTTTTTTAATTTTTGATAATCCATTGAATGCTCCTCTCAAAGACCTTTCATATGATACCAAATTTACATACCTATATGTATTTCCTTTGGAAGAAATGTGAAAAAAAACCAAAAAACCTCTAAAAAGGACATTTTTATTCTTTGATCCAGCTCACCAAATATTGACCCCAGGACAAAAAAATTGAAAAACGTAGTCTTAAAATGAATCAAATTTTTATATTAGTCGGGAACATCCGCAAACTTTATTTTGGGGCCACCCTAATGTACATACATATGTCGGGATACGTATGTATGTAAATACGTGTGTTTGTATATTTTGGTGATATGCTTTTATATATATTTTATATTATACATGTTTGTAACTGATTTCATGAACGTCCATTTTACGCAGCTGTACTTTGTTTTTATTATCAACGACGTTGTCGTATTCGTTTTCTAACTTGCTTATTGTCGTTTACTCTGTTTCTTTGCTGTTTTAGTGTTACACGTGCTGTTTTCTCTTTTTTTCTCTCTCTCTTCCTCTGTTTGGTCACACATTAACGATTGGAAATTTCCCCTAACGCATTTCAGTTTGAGTCAGTGCTGCCGGTGTAGTCTAATTAGATCAAACGCAACCCTTTGTGAATTCGTTTTTTTTATAATAACTCCATATCTTGACAAGTGGTTTTGTTATTTAAAATATCTATCTATGGATATATATAAAAATGAAATGGTCCATGTATATAATGGCATCACATGAGAACGGCTGGAGCGATTTGGGTGATTTTTTTAGATTATTTATTATTCTTAGTCTAACTGTTAATGTTTTAATTTTTGATGTGTTTTTAGTTAGGCTCGAGTTCATTAAATTTAATTTTCATTAAATTATTTTTACTGAAGAAAGGAATTACAAATTGAAAAAATGTTTATTAAAAATTTTTTTATTCTATTGATTTTTTTATTCTATTCAAAATTTTCAGGAGATGGTTTGTAAAAAAAAAATTAAAAAATTCCGGAAATTTAAAGTTTTTAATATATTGCCTCCTCTTCACTTCTCATTTTTTTAATAAGAGACATTTTTTGAAGAAACTTGAAGAACTGCCACCAAAGCCTACTTTTCACTTCTCATTTTTTTAAGTATGAGAAAATTTTAGCAAAACACCTATGAAACCAAGTGATCTACAATTTAATTTTAAATGCGTATAATTTCCAGTTCGCCTTGCATTCGCAATGACGATAAATAAATCTCAAGGACAATCTTTAAAAGTGTGTGGGTTAAATCTAGAATCCTAATGTTTTTCCCACGGTCAATTGTATGTTGCGTGCTCGATAGTCGGTACACCGTCAGGACTATTCATTTTCTGCCCCAATAGAAGTACAAAAACATTGTTTACCATCAAGCTTTAAAATGATTTTGTTTTGTTTTTATACCCTTCACTTCCACAATATACTTTTCCGATCCTATAAAGTATATATATTCTAAATCCTTATAGATAGCGGAGTCTATTAAGCCATGTCCGTCTGTCTGGATGTTGAAATCAATTTTCTGAAGTCCCCAGATATCTTCGAGATCCAAATCTTCAATAATTCTGTCAGACATGCTTTCGAGAAGTTTGCTATTTAAAATCAGCAAATTCCGTCCATCAATAACGGAGATATGAGCAAAAATCCGAGACAACCTCTGAAAATTTAATCAAAACAACTATCAAACAAAGTGTATTAATATAATATATATGTATTTGTATGTATGTATATAATATAATTATACATCCACAACAAAGGTGAAGGGTATATAAGATTCGGCATAGCCGAATATAGCACTCTTACTTGTTTAATTAATAATTGTTTCAATTGTTGTTGCATATAATAATAATCGAATTTCGAAGAAACTTTTTAATCAATAAATTGATACATATTTTTGTTATTTTTTTTTTTACTGAAATACAAATCATTAATAAATACCGAGCGAAGCTAGAGCGGTCAGCTAGTTTACAATAAATTTCAAAAATAAAAATAAAAAATAAAAATAACTGGAAATAGTAATATGTACTAAAATAATTCTCTATATTAGAAGTGCTTCAACGTTACTAAGTAAAAGGTCCTTAAAGGATTTTTTGAATGTAGAAAAAGCTTGTAGATTACGAATATTGACTGGTAATTGATTATATAAGTATGTAGATTATATTAAATAGATAAATACAGGGGCCAAATTACCGCATTCGATATCGAGTAAAATTGATCGTAATTTTCTTATTTGAGATTATGGCATTCGATATCGAGCAAGAAATTTAGTACATTTTATCATAATTTCAATATCGAAATCATTTTTCGATACGATAGCTCATTCGATCACGAATGCTGTAATTTGGCCTCAGGATTCAAGTTACTATTTTTTGTAATATATAGTACAAACCGAGGACGTGATTTTATTAAATTTCAAACAAAAAATGTAGCAACTCCATAATCAACCTTATTTCAATATACATATGTATTTACATACATACACAATTACATATTTTACAACCTATTCTTATGCCAATTTATAATAAAAGGTTCTCGTATTTAATTTTAGAACAAAAATGTACAAAACGTTGGAAAAGTTTGCGTGATAAATTCGCCCGCGAGTTAAAAATAAGCCAGGATTCGAGATGGCGTTATTTCAAACAGATGTCCTTTCTTATGGAATCCATACGACAGTATCGCGAATCATTATTGGGCAAAGTCACGGCAGCGGGTATACCGGCAGCAACAACTACAAATACGGTTACAGCGCAAGTAGAAGCTCCACAGCAAACACACCAACACCAGCAGACAACACAACAACAGGTAGTCGATCTATTTACCACACCATTTAATGGCAGTGCTACCATAACTACTCAAGCCTTGGCGGGACATCAACACGGTGAGTTATGGGGTGATAATTAAAATGATAGAAATACTCCTTAAAAGAAATAAAAAATTTATCAATCGATTCTAAATTTAATATTCTATTTTAGCTATTGTGCTGACCGGTGATGCTGCTCAATTGGCTGCAGCTAATAATGCTGTTAAAGAACAAAAGACCTACTACTATGAGCCGGCTATGAAACGTGAACGTATTGTCGATGATGACCAACAGCAGCAGCAACAACAACAGCAGCAGCAAACACAACTGCAACAACAGCAGCAGCAACATCATGACATGTTAAGTTCCATAAAGATATTTCAAAATAGCATTAACCAAGGGGTTAGCGCAGAAGATCAGTCCTTTGGCATGGTCGTTACGGACATGCTAAATACGCTGGGCGTACGACAGAAAGCTGAAGCAAAAGTCCACATAATAAAATATCTCACAGATATGCAGTTGCTGGCTCAACACAATAAATACTGAGATACGGTGATAACAACTGATAAAACATCATGTATATTTCAAATTGAACAAAAGCAGCAGCAACCCCAACAGGAAACTATATTAAACGCAGCAGTGGTGGAAGAAAGTGAATTGGAGGAAGAAGACGATGACATAGATGAAGAGGATGAAGAAGTATTGGAAGAGATTGACAATGGGTCAACTAGTCAAAAATCTTTAAAAGACGACTAGCCCCCGGTGATTATTCTGTTGCTGTTGTTACAAAATTACGTTGTAGTTTCATTTTGCTAAGCAAATATGGAGAGAGAATCTTATCAACTGTCATGAATATAGATTTTGGGTTTATATTATAATAGGTGAATCTAGTTATTTTCCTGTTTTCATTTATTTTTGCTGCAGCAATAACGCACTATAGTTTAGTATAATGTATATAGATAACTTTTTTTTGGTAGCTTTAAGAATGTATTATGGACTATCCATATTTAGTTTAAGTCTTATAGGTATTAACAATCCTAAACTATTCTAAAATGTATAAAAAAAGACAGACAGAGAGACGAACAGACGTAAACATTTCTTATTTTATATAAAAAGAAAATTAATAAATTGAATAAGATTTCAAATTACAGTGCGAGTTTTGTCTATTTTAGCAATATATGTAATAGATGCTTAAAAATAACCAAGATGTAACTTAACAGATATAAGGACAATAAGCAAATTCGTCCAACTACCTCTTATAATGTAATACATACAGTAAAACTTTAATGCAGTAAAACCTGGTTATAACGAACTCTGTTGGACTAATAAAAACAGTTCATATTAAACGCTGAATATTTCGTAATATCCAAAACAAATATTTTACACTATTTTCTTATATAGATAATATATAGCATGGATTATTTTCAGTGTGTCCATAAATTAAAAATTAGTTGTTTCTGATAACGTCTTTCCAAAATGGAAACCAGTTTTCACTTTAGCAAAAGCCGAGTGTTTTCAAATATTTTTGAATAATTGAACAGGTCGCATAACGCGGTTTTAAATGAAAGGATTTCATAGAATTTATATTAAAAATAAAATTTTTATATATGTTTTCCTGCATGTTATACTGTTTTCCAATCATTTATTTTTTTTTTTATTACAAATCTTTAATATTTGTTTAAATATTAACCCACATTTTCACCAAGTCTAGTTATTTTTTAACAGACAGTATAACTACAGGTTAAAAAATATCTAGACTTGACTTACCCGCATAAGTAAAAATAACAATGATTTATTGAAAAATAAATTTAAACATGATTTAACAAATAACTGTGTGTTATTTTTAATTTCTTATACAATTTCTTATACAATTAAATAACATTTATTTTACATGTAGGAGATATAAATTATAAAATAATCCCAGTTGGTATATAGTCTGGAAGTAGTTTTATGTATAGTAATTTCAATAACATCTTAAGCAATGTACGTTACAATTCATTTTAAATTCGAATAAATTTGTCGATAAAAAAGCCCTCAAGAATATCGTACAAATTGGTTTGAAAATATGATCTTATAATTTAAATATTTTACTTCGATTTACTTTCTTAATTTTTTTTTCTAGAAAATCTCTTATGTGTTTCATTTGAGAAAAATCTAAGTCGATTCATCGAACTATCTGTCCTTTAAAATACATTTAAATAAAGTAATGTTAAAAATTTTCCGTATGTCCATATATGTATATAAGAAACAGATTAACCGGGTTTTAAGGTAAAGCCTTATAGGCGGAGATGGTTTATTCGAAAATACTATTTTTTCCATCTTTAAAATGTCCTGATGGAACCTCTCCACAAGTTCAAATTCTCCGGATATATTGGAAATATAAATTTATATCGTTAAAATAAATTGACATGATGTCACAAATTGCATCTTTTCAAACGAAAACCTTATCGAAATGATGGGACTAGTAATAAGTAAATTTCCATTATCACTCAGCAACATCATTCATTTTAAATCATGTGTTTATGTGAGTATTTATTTACATATGGGACTCCTCATTAGAATTATTGCAAGCAAGTTCGCTGAATTCTCGTTTTTTTTTATTGATTAAATACATTCTAGTATGCATTGTTGAAGTTATTTAAAAGATTTGAAACAAACTTTAAACAACTTTAAATTCACAATGATAAGAATTTTTAATTTCATATTTGTTTCTAAATAACATCTGAAAACACTTTATAAAATTCTAATTTAAAGTGAACAAGTTTTAGACGTCATGTTTAATTAAGTGTTCGTTACGGACAATTTTATTTGAATTTAGAATTAATTGTATTGTACATACTACTAGTTAAGTTGTAAAAATTAAATTCACTTTCAACCACAATGTTTTTCAAAACAAAGTAAAACAAGAAATCTATCATTCAAATATTTATAGTATTGGAAAGAGTTTGATACAGTGCACTTGCGGTAACGTGAACTAATTAAAACCAAGGGAGTTCATGTTAGCGAAATTGTTCACGTTAGCGAATGTCATGAAATAAATATATGTAAGTACATACATACATATGTGTTTTTACACGCTTAAACGTGAAATTCTTTTATTATAATTTGCATTATGAAAATATAAAATTTAAATTATTAATTAAAATTCATTAAGTTTCTAAGTACACTCATATCACTTTGATCCACTATTGCATCTTCTGCCCATTGCAATACATTGTTAAAAATTTCAATTGCCTCACTTGCGGCAATTTTTTTAACAGGATCATCAGCAATGAAATCATCGTCATCACTTTCTTCGTTTTGCCCAATTTCATGGATTTCTGTCGTATCATCAACACAAGGATCATTATTCCATTCTTCAACCATTGGGAAGGTGAACTCAACCTAAAAGTTAATAAAGCAATGCTTTAATTGTGATTTCAAAGTTTATCGTAAAATTCTTACCTGAGGACTCAAGTCCTGAAGGAGGTCGGCTGCCATTTGCATTAAAGAATTTATTTCTGCATCTCATTTCTCTTTCAGAATACTTAATGAAATTATCTTCAGGGTCATCCTGGTTTCTACCTAAAATTAAAATATTTTTCCAGCAATTGGCAAGGGTTTCTGTGCTGATACGATCCCATGCGAAATATTAGACTTTTTAACACTCATGCCGACTGATTGACTGATCACTTTGCATAAAAAAAGATTTAAAATAAAATTTTGATACCAAATAAAAAATAATTAATTTAGAGGATACACACATTCTTTATATAAGGAGATTCCCTAAACTTTAAACATCGTATTACTTTGGATTTTTGTTTTTTTGCCGTCTGAAACATAGTTTTTTTTTTAATGGGAGGAACGAACACCACAAAGTATACTTTGTGACGAACAGCTCAAGACGAACTTTCTATTATAAAACTGTGCTATCATCATAACAAAAACAATATTGGATTGTATGGTAAAGCAGAGTATATGCAAATACTAACATATGTATTATTAAATCAACAGTATACTTGTTAATATAAATTAATTTTTATTACGTTTAAATAATAAAAAAAATAAATTTTTCTTTGGAGTGTAACTTCCACTTTATTGAATTGTAAATTACAACTAACTTAAAACTAAAGAATTACATATTTTATATTCTGCTGCTTTCTGCTAGCGTTGCACGCGTAATGCGGGTAAGTTGGTCAACGGCTTCTACTTGGAAATTGCATTGTTCTGCCTCACATGCTGTCAGCAGTTTTTGGTAAATTATTTGGAGCGGAAGTTCCCACAATTTGGCAAAAGTGTTATCTATTTCAGCGTACGGGGTGTTAACTTATATATCCTACCACAAATAAAAATAAGTTTTACCGTATTGACATTAGATTGTACAAGGAAGGACCTACTCTTTTAGCCAATTCAGCAACTACTCCTTGTATAAAACTGTAAAATAAGCGTGCCCACTTTTAGGATGACAAATTTTCAATTACCTTGAAAATTTTCGAATAACAGTATTTGTGGTGAATTTATAAAAACTCACCACTATTTTTATACTCACCACGATTTTTATACTCACCACATGGCAGAAAAAAAATTCCTGCTGGGTCGACTTTTTTCCTTCCCCTCCCTCCACCCTTCAAAAACACCTTCTGACCGACCGGCCCACTCTTTTTAAAATTTCACCAAGTTCCCTTCCCTCTCCGCCCTACGTAATCGTCGACGCCAGTCGTCGTCGTCCTTTCTGCATTGTTTTTTGTGCGTGTGTGTGTTGCGGTTGATTTGAAAAATAACCCCGGATGTACTATTTATGCAAACTTTTTTAGAAAAAAGAATATGGGAATTTTTGTGGTTCTATTTTTAGACAAAAAAGCATGCCATCTATTGTTCGTAAAACAAACAAAAAATCAGCTGATTTTGACAATGATTTGATATGTTGTTTTTGTATTGTTGTTAATGTTGCCACCACCTAATAATCAATATGCCATGAGTGCATAGTTGCCAGATAAATAAGGGTAAAAAAAATCGTCCAATCGTCAAAATGCATTTTTCAAAATCGTTAAAAAATCGTCAAATAAATAAAATAAAACTTTTTTCAATGCAATATTTTATTTATTTTTTCAAATTAATTTTTTTAATACATAAACAAAAAGTAGAACAAAACAAAAAAAAAATTAAATAAGTTTAAGAGATCGATAAATGTTTAAATATTAGAATATAACAAAATAAAACACAAAAATTAATGTAAAAGGAACAAAAATAAGTAAAAAATTACTTTTCAAAATATAGTTTTTAAAATCAATTTTTTTAAGAAATTTTTATCAATGTTTCTTAAAAAATTGGTTAGGATGGGAAACAAGATATTTCAATATTTCCTTTGAATTTCCGAAATGTGTTTCCAAAATTCTAATAAACTGTTGTTTTTGTTGCAAAAATCATTTATACTGAAAAATCGTCAAAATAGGGGCAAAGATCGTCAAATCAAATCAAAGGATAATTTTTGACACCAAAAATCGCCAAAATGACGATAAATCGTCAAATATGGCAACAGAGCTGGAGTAGATGAGTAGAAAAGATATTATCTCTCTATTTCTTTTAGTTTGTGTTAAGTTCTTGCTGTTGTTGGTTGTTTAAGCGGACGAAAGTAGAAAATAGTAAACGAGCATACATATATTAAAACAAGATCGTGATCGTATAAGAAAATAAAATACATACATAAAGGAAAACTTGTTGCCGGGAGTAGAAAAAAACTGTTGAACAAGTTTAGAAAAAAGAATCAATACGGAAAATTTTAATAAATAAGTTTGTTTACGAAGAAATATTTATTATTTTTTATAATCGCTTATAAAGAATATTTTTTTTATTGATTTATGTGTTTGTTTTACATTAAAGTGGATATATTAAATAATTTTATAAAAAAATATATTGGTAACAAATACTAACATAATGCATTGAGTTATGTTAAAAAAAAGTTCAACTACTACCACTAAATAACTACTAACATTGTGTTGGTATGTGTTAAAACCACTATTTTTACCTGGATTTACCTGTTTTAAAAAACAACAACTACACTATACAAATGCATATATAAAACAAATACAATAAAAACAACAACAAGAAAAGTTATAATAAAATAAGAGAAAGAGAAACATAAAAAAAGAGTCGGAGAAAAAAATTTTGTTAAAAAATGTTAACAGAAAAATAATATTTTCATTAGACGTGGTACAAAATAACATAATTTTTAACAAATATAAAAATAACAGTACAACTTTATAAATATTTATTTAAACTTTATACCTATTATTTAAATAAATAAAATAATTTAAAATTACAATTGTTCTATATTAAAGTGAAGTGAGTGGTAGTTTTGTTTGTTTATAACGGTTGCCATGAAACTAAGATGACGTTAGCAGACGTCACTACTCCACAAAAAAGTAAACAAATTGAAACATATTAGCAAGAAAGTAGAGCAGTAGAAAATAAAAAAGAAATAATAAATTAAGAATAAAAATTCAACAAATAATTTTAATGATCTTTGGAAACAAATAAGAAATCTAAATCTGGTAACTTAAATTTGTATCTATTCCCATCTCAAATACTGGGTGACTAATTAAAATTTATCAGGAAATTGTTTAAAAAATTTAACGCAAAATGCAAATTTTAAAAAAATCGTAAATTTCGAAGAAAAAGAAAAAAAAAAACAAATTAAATAGTGATTTCCGAATTAAAGAAACAAAAAATTATTACATTTTCTTTAACTCAAAGTAAAAGAAGTGTAATGA
This sequence comes from Bellardia bayeri, assembly GCA_950370525.1. Lineage (NCBI taxonomy): Eukaryota > Metazoa > Arthropoda > Insecta > Diptera > Calliphoridae > Bellardia > Bellardia bayeri. The sequence goes on along the minus strand of OX493268.1, from coordinate 85,119,896 downwards.
TATAAAAATGGTTTCCTCAACGAACTCAGTACTACAACCACGCCTACAGCCCACCACCGCAGTAACGTCAAACAACACAACAGCAACCGCATCGGAACAGTACGATGCCTCCTGTTTACATGCACATCCACAACAGATTTACAAACATTATAGCAGAAGGAAATACCTGCCGTTTATGATAACTTTAGTGATAATTGTCAGCTTTTTACTACCCGCCAATGTGTTAACCACAAAATTAACAAGAAATCCAAATCATTCCTCTTATGATGCCTCAAAATATTTTCAAGATTTATTAGCATTAACGACCTTCGACAACAATCAACAAACATTGCGTTCAAAACGAGATTCCGTAGCGGCTTTATATTCCGGTCTACCCTCTACGCGCAGCGGCAATTCAGCCATTTATTTCGGCCAATCATCTAATAATGTTAATTCCAATGAAGTCCTCTACTCAGTGGACAATCGCAAGCCAGCATTTAAAAATTGTGCTGGCTATAAGCCGTCCGTTAAAGAAGAACAACCTGAGAATACCTATGTTATAATGGTAGAGGCGGAAGATCCCGATCCAGAACAAGAAATCAAATACAGTTTAGTGCAATCGGCTGCTGAACGTCCAAAATTTCGCATTAATGCCTCAACGGGCGTTATTGTTACCGAACACACTTTCGATCGCGATGAACCCATTCATGAAAAGGCTGTCTATGTCACGGTCCAGGCCACCGATAATGGTCGTCCTCCTCTGGATGATGTATGTACTTTTAAAGTGACGATCGAGGATATAAACGATAATCCACCGGTATTCAATAAGGCTCGTTACGAAGAATCCATGTCGGAAGATAAAGTGGTAAGTTTATACAATTTGTTTTTGATTCCTATCTTTCATTTTTGAGAGGTGGGTTTGAGGTGTGTTCGAAAACTTTATACTTTTATTACCAACTCAGCGGACCCCTGGATTACTGCTATTTGGTAATAAAAGTTATAAAAGATTTACAAAAATGGAAAGAAAGAAGAAGTGGTGGGAAATGTTTTCAAAATGAAGTTGTGTTCATTGTCAAAAAGCGAAAGGTCGATTTAGATATTTTCTTTGTGTTATCTCAAGGACTTAAGTAAAGTTATGTGTAAACAAAATGTAAATTTAAAAACAACCTTATCAACTGTACTAGATTTTTATACCTATTACATGGCAAGACAGAAAATATTAGTAATTATAATATTGTATTTCCACACTAAAGCTGTGTTCACATTATGTGTATTTGTCATATGGAATGTCACTTTTCTACCCATATGTGATTTCATGTGTATGTCAAAATTTGAGTTTTACATACGGTTTATAAATTACATGTTCATATGTTGGTTATGTCACATACATATGTACTTACTTTTGTTAACTCCTTTTCAAGTTTTTCCTCCATTTTCAGTAATAAATTTGTTTAGTTTTTTTTTTTGTATTTTTGTTTTACTATTAGGTATAAATTATATTTATTAAAATTTCAATTAATTTTTGCCGCCACAAAATTTTGGTTATAAAAAACAGCTGATATCAGATGGTTTGTCACTTGAAAATAGAACTCGTTCTAAATAAAAAATGTCATATGTATTGCATACAGAGAAATAACACATGATATTGTTTGAAGGTGTTCAGACTATACCTATGCACAAATGCGAAAATATGACATGCGAAAAAGTGACAGACCACATGACAAATACACACAATGTGAACACAGCTTAACACTTTATGAGATTAGTTCGAATTATTAAAACAATATGCCTATATAGGTAGATGTTGATAGTAGATATTAAAATTATATGCTACTGATATAATAATATAACTATAATTCAATTGCTGGACACTGAAGATTAAGGCTGTTTTCATAAACGCAGTATGCAATGCAACATTTCATTGCATAGAGTTCATAATAGCATATACAGTCTAATTCATAAAAAATTATCAAGGGTTTATAACAGGCTTATAAAGCAAATATCCATACAAAATTTGCTTTGTTAGCCTGTTATAAACCTTTGAAAATCTTTATGAATAAGGAGGTTAGAATATAATTTAAAAATTTTTATCACATAAAATATAAAGATAATGGACTATTAAAGAGAATCTTAAAACAAAAATTTTTAAATTATATTCTAAATGCTATTATGAACTCTATGCAATGAAATGTTGCATTACATACTGCGTTTATGAAAACAGCCTAGAATTACACTTGTTTTTAACTTGAATTCAAGCAAAAATGCTTCTCTGGAATAGGTACATTTTAAATAATCATTTGAATTAAAATTATATTATTTAACATATTTTGAAAGCTAGTAAAAATAATAAGCAAACCGAATATCTATTTGCTTGGATTTTTTTAAATTTCAACCATTTTTATACCCTTCACCATCATGAGAAGGGTATATATAAGTTTGTCATTCCGTTTGTAATTTCCACAATATAATTTTCCGACCCTATAAAGTATATATATTCTGGATACTTATAGATAGCGGAGTCTATTAAGCCATGTCCGTCTGTCTGTCTGGATGTTGAAATCAAATCTTCAATAATTCTGTCAGACATGCTTTCGAGAAGTTTGCTAATTAAAATCAGCAAAATCGGTTTAGGCCAATCAGAGTTATGGACCAATATGTGAGACAACCTCCATAAAAATTTGATATTTTTTGCCCATTTTATTGCAATTTGTATACGTTGTTTTTATGATAAAAGAAAAAAGTTTGCGGAAAATAGTATGAATCGGTCCATGATTTCTCATAGCCCCCATACAAAAATCTTCCCGAAATATTGCTCCATTATACATAAATGCCTATAAAATTGGAATATCAAGACAAAGATCAGCAAAAATAAGTTTATGCAAAAATAAATCGCAAAACGAAATTTTTTTTAGTTCGGCCCATGTTTGACCATAGCCCCCATATAAAGTCCACTTCCAAAATTCACTTAAATACGTATAAAACAGATATAAATAATGTTAAACGGCTAAAATTTGACATGAATAATTTTTATAGGCAAATAAATTGTTGTAATAAATTTTATGGTGGTCGGCCCAGAATTGGTCATAGCTCCCATACAAGGACTACATCTGACTCAAAATTTTATACAAATCACTTACATATACATATACAAAAATCATCCCACAAAATTTTGTGAATTTCGGTCTATTTTTAACCCTATGCCCCATATAAGGCCCTCTTCCGAAAATCACTTTAATACTCATAAATCTCTTATAAATAAGGGTAGCAATCCAAAATTTACACGGATCATTTACATACTAAATAAAACTGCAGGATTTTGAGAATATCGGTCCATATTTGACTATGTCCCCCATATAAGGTCCACTTCCGAAATCAACGTTAATACTAATATACATATATCTTAAATATACCGTTATTATGTAATAATTCGACGCGAAATATCCTCATATGCATGAAAATCACTGTTCCAAAATTTAAAAAGATCGGCCCTTAATTTGTCATAGCTGCCATATAAAAATTTCCAAAAAAAACAAATAAATTCGGATTTAACCCACATTCGGGCCATATTTTATAATCATGATATATGTCGTTGGACAGGTACTTTTAATACCTCTTATTTAATGTATCACAAATTAACAGACACCCAGTAGTTCCCGAGATATAAGCCTATATATTTTCAACTTTACGGGCCCACCCTATTTGATGAAGTTTTTTTTTTTTTTTTTGAGGAAAGTCACTAAAACCGAATTGTTCCCCTTTTTTTATACTCTGTTTGTTAAATTACACTCAAGATTATTATGAACATCAGACAAACTCTGTACATTATGGTAAGAATTGGTAATTAAATCAATTAAAAATGGTGAAAATTAGACAAAATTTCAAAATATTTAACATAAATTATGTTGGTCGTAAAATTGTCTGTCAAACAATGTATAAAATAATAATTAAATTTGCACGAAGACTGTATAAAAAATACAGAATAAAGATATTCTAGTCCTATAACCAGTGTAGTTTTTCTATTTCTTATTTCGTTTAAGATTCGGCACAGCCGAATATAGCACTCTTACTTGTTTATATATAATTTAAATATTTAGCGGTTGGCCTCTTTTTTATTAAAACAGATGATTTTTATTTTAAAATGTAAAGCTAAAATTTGGATAATTTCTAAACCATGTTAGCGTTAGCTAAGAAAAATAGAGAGAACGATTTTAGGATTTATATTAATTAGCAATAATTTAAAAATTATAATGAAACATATTAGTTTTTATTTCAATTTCAAGCTACAATCCCCGCTTTACTAAGTAGGTTGGATGTCCATGACTTGTTTAATACGTAGGAGGTGACCATAACACTTTTGTAATAATTTCTTATAAAAGCCATTTGTTTTACCTACAATGTTGTCAACACACGCAGTCTGGAGCTAGCCATAACGAAATTTAGTTTTCATTTCCATTATACTTTCTTTTACACAATTCCATATATATGTACATACATAAATGCATGTACGTACATATGTATTTATATGAGTGCTTGAGGGTAAATTCCAATTGAGTTCACTGCACTTAAAAAAAAAACAAAAATATAATACAAAAAAAAAAAAAAAACCTTGAAACCCTTTAGTAGCAGCAAAAAGAATCGTTAATAGTTTAAAATTACATTGGTCTAAATCTAAAACGTAGTTAAGTTGAGATAGTAGGTTGTTACCAGCGTTGTCAACTTTGAAATTTCAAAACGCATCAAAATGGAGAAAAAAGCGCACCATTTACAAAAAAACGCAACAAGTTAAGAATTTCGTTTTTGTTTCAAATATTTATTGAATTAATTTAAAATTTTTTAATATCATAAATTCTATAAAAAACTTTTTATCAACGATTATTAGTTAAAGTAATAATAGTAAAAGCCTAATAAAGATAAAATAAGCATTTAACCACTTAAAATTTAACTTACAATATGATATTCGGAACTAAAGTACCTAATAATTGGTAAAAAAAAACTAATTTCAGTACATATTTGGTACTTTTTTTTATATATTTTTGTTTTCTAGTTAAAGTACTTCTATTTGATTTTTTCCAATAAAATTTGTTAGGATTCCACTGGTACTCTAACCCTGGTTTTTCATCTACAGTTCAGTAGACCAAAGCATCAGGTTATACAAGAATTTTTATTTACATGTTTAAAATGTTAATTTGATTTTCAAATAAAGATTTTTGAAGAATTTGATTTCATTTATCATACATTCGTATTTAAAATACATTTTTTTATCGTATAGATTTCATGAGTTATGAATTATTAAACAACTGCAATTAAAAATTAGTAAAAATAAAGATTTCATCACATTTTCGAAAAAAATTAAAAAACCACCAAAATACACAAACAAAATTTTGCAGTGTTGAATGAAATGGTACTCAAACAGGTGTATTTTATTGTAGAAAGATTTTTTCTCACACTGAAACAAAAAGTTGTGTTGAATTTGATTTGGTGGCACTAAAAATTAAAAAGCGCGCCAAAATTAAAAAAAGCGCACCGCGCACCAACTACAGAATTTTTCGCACCAAAAATTTAAAAAAGCACCAAAAATGGTGCGAAACGCACCAAGTTGACAATGCTGGTTGTTACCTGTTTCTAAGCAAAGTACTCTGGTATCATAATATGTATTTCTATTTGCAGTAGTTGTTTTATTTAGTTGCCATTTCTCAAATCAAGACAAGTTAAGTTTTTCTTTCTTTAATAATAAAATAAATAAAATCACATTAAAGAAATCAATATTGCTTGCAAAAAATTATAAATTGAAGGCAAAAATGTGTTTGTGGCTGATTAATATGCTTGTAAGTATGTAATGAAGTTTAGAGAAGTAAATAAACATTAACAGTCTTATTCATAAAAAAATTAAAGTAAACTTCAAATGTACTTTAAGAAAATTTTGTATGAAAATTTTGTCTAAAAGCACACTTCAAACCTACTTTATTTTTTATGAATACGGCAGTAAATAATTGTTACATTTTGAATTAAATGTCTTCTAACAATTAAACTAAAGAGCTTTTTGATAGAGTGTTTTAATTGAATTTTAGTCTAATAAAGAATGTTAAGACATAAAATAAGAGATTTCAGAAATTTAATTGTTATAACAATTCCACAATAATTGGGTGATATTTATTAATTAGAAGTGCATTTTATATTTTTAATACATTTAATAGGTATATACCAAAATTTACATTTTACATTTTTGTCTTTTGTTAGTTTATAAATAGTTAGAAAGAAACCTTTCGGTATTGGTTAGTTAGTTCAGAAGGTTAGTGTTAAAGTACACTTCCACTAGGAGATCATATAAATGCTAGATGATACAGAGTGTAGCTAAAAAAATACCAAGACATTTTATAGGATAGATCAGCTGAAGAATAATAAAAGAACTGTCCTCTCAAAATCTGACTTAACCCTCCGATGAGTGACAGTTCTGAACTTCACGGCCGTGTGAAAAGGTCCCTACGGACCTTTTTTGTAAATCATGTTTTTTTCATATAAAAATTTTTTTTTTGATTTTTTTGTTTTTATTGTTTAAAACTAAATTCTACATAGAAAAAAAATTTGAAAATTTTTTTAACTCAAAGACATTAGGGAGGATTATAAAAAAAAATTCTAAGAACTGGTTTATTGCTAATAGTATAAAATTAGAATATTGTGCCTTTCCTTGACAGCAATACAGTTCATGTCTTCGAATTTTTTGTTTTTATCATCATCCCTAATGTCTTTGAGTTTAGGTTTTTGTGTTCAGAACAAGTAAATTATGTGTTGAAACAATAAAAAAATTATAATGATGCCCAAAAACATGCATTTATTAGTGAAATTCAGTACAAGGTCCATACGGACCTATTCACACGTCCGCGTACTATTCTCACGTCCGCGTACTATTCTCACTTCCGCGTACTATTCTCACTAAAACCTCAATAACTCCTAAAGTAATAATCCGATCGGCCAAAGATGCGCAACAAAATACTCTTAGAATACAGTGTAACTTTGGGGGGGTTGTAGTGGCCGAAGTAGGAGTAATTTCAGTTTGAAAAGGCAAAAAGGTCCCTGGGGACCTTCTCACTCATCGGAGGGTTAATTATCTACAATAAAGCCAATTCCATAATGAATCCAAAATTGTCCTCTGTTATCTAAAGTAAAATGTCAAAACTTTCATGTGATTTCAATATGCCTTTAATTTTTTTTAACATTTTAACAAACATTAATTAACAAACAAACTGCGAAGCTTTTGGATTACCTGCAGAAAACACACAGTCTTTGGCGGGAATCGAACCCGCAACCTTCTGACTGATAATCCAGCACACTATCGCCTAGTCTATCGGGGCACCACCAAAAAGCAAAGTTCTTGCTGAAAACCCCGATATAAACATTTTTAAAATTTGTTAATGTATTGTTTTTTAATGTAGTTTATTTGGCGATTATCCTTAATAAACTAACAACTGTTTAAACATTTAAATGTTCACCTAAATTCAAAACAAACGAAAAAATCCTGCCTATTCAATACTGAGAGATGATTGTTAAAATAGATAATATATAGGATTTAAACAATGATTAAGATAACATTTTGCTAAAACCAAAATATACAATATGACTATGTATAGGTAATTATGTTTGAAAGGATCAAAAATGTTTACACGAATAAGAGTCCGTTTGGTTGCTTTCTGGACTTTGAGACTTTTTCCCAAACAAAACATCTAATGAATATTGATATCTATCATTATTATTTCCTACATTACAATCTACATTTTTCCCTTTTTCTTGTTTCTTCTCATTTCTCTTTGTAGCCGAATGCTGTGATTATGCGTATCACTGCTAGTGATTTGGACGATGGCAACAATAGTATTATAGCCTATGAAATTTTACCCGAGCGTGATTATTCGTATTTTACTATTGATAAGGATGCTGGTATTATAAATTTAAATAGACCGATCGACAAGAGACCTGGACAATATTATACGATAACGGTGCGTGCCTACAACATTGTACCCGATCCACCACAAGATGCTCAAATAGAAGTACGCATACGTGTAGTCGAATCGAATAAGCGGCCGCCTTCATTTATAGATCCCATTGACGGGCCGATATTCCTTAAGGAAAATTTTAGTGATTATTCAATACCTATAGTGACGCTTAAGGCTGTGTCGAATGTTCCCAATAAACCGGAAGTTATATTTGAGTTAATAACAGGTCGTACCGAACAAACGAATAGTAAGAAAACTTTTGTTTTCGATCAAATCGATGATACTGTAGTGATTAGTTTAGGTAAATCGTTAGATTATGAGGCAGTTACCGACTATACACTAACGATGAGTGCTCGCAATACTTACGATTTGGCAGCCGAACATGTTTTGAAGATAAAAATCGAAGATGTCAACGATAACATACCCTACTTTACAGAGGTGAAGACGGGCACCATTTTGGAGAATGAACCAGCCGGCACTCCTGTAATGCAGGTTCGCGCTTTCGATATGGATGGTACAGAGGCATACAATATTGTGTCGTTTGAATTAGCCGACAATCGTGAGTTTTTTGCCATTGATCCGCAGACGGGGAACATTACCGCCCTCACCACCTTCGATCGTGAAGAAAGAGATTTTTACAATGTTAAAGTTATAGCCAGTGACAATTCGCCGTCCTCCCTCATCAAAAATGGTGAACCAAACAGAGGCCAACAGGTCTTCCGTATTGAAATTGCCGATAAGAATGATCATAAGCCCCATTTCCAAATGGACGAGTATGTGGCCGATAAGTTGCCGGAAGATGCCAACATCAATTTTATTGTCATTGAAGTGACAGCAGAAGATGAAGATAATGCCTCGCAAATCAAATATACCATAGAAAGTGGCAATGTGGGCAACGCTTTCAAGATCGAAGAGCAAACAGGAAAAATTACTGTCAACTCTAGACTGGATTACGAGAACATAACCGAGTATATGCTGAAAATAAGAGCGTTTGATGGCATATTCGATGATCATGCTACGGTGATAATAAAAATCGAAGATGTCAACGATAATCCGCCAGTGTTCAAGGAAAAATATAACATAACCATAAGAGAAGAGCAGGTGGTTGATTACTGCATTCTGAATATAGAGGCCTATGATCCCGACATTAAAGATCGCACTGCTGATCAGCATATTAAGTATTTCGTGGTTAAAGATGATCATAAAAAGATGTTGACTATTGATGACACTGGCTGCTTGAGGTTAATACAGCCTCTCGATCGTGATTTACCGAATGGCCATAAATCCTGGGGTGTTTTGATTGCCGCTGTTGATGAAGATGGTGCCGGATTGAAAAGTGTGGCATCTGTTGATATTAATTTGGAAGATATCAATGACAATGCTCCATATCTGATCAATAAAATGCCTATAATATGGCAAGAAAATCGCAATCCCGGCCAAGTGGTACAATTGCAGGCCAACGATTATGATGAACCCCAAAATGGTCCACCCTACACATTTGGTATTGACAGTGAAGCCTCGCCCGATATTAAAACCAAATTTAGCACAGACAATGACTATCTCTTTGCCAATGTGCAATTTGACCGTGAGGAGCAAAAAGATTATTACATACCCATACGTATTAGTGATTCAGGGCATCCAAAAATGAGTTCTGTCAGCATATTGCACTTGATAATAGGCGATGTAAATGATAATGCCATGTCTGAGGGCTCTTCGCGCATTACTGTCTACAATTATAAGGGAGAGGCACCGGATACGGAAATAGGCCGCGTGTTTGTAGATGATCTAGATGATTGGGATCTGGATGACAAGACTTTCGAATGGTCTCAGGGTATTTCTCATGAAAATTTCCGTTTAAATCCTTCTTCTGGCATGATAACCGTACTCGAAGGCACCCCAGAAGGTCAATATGATTTGCAATTTGTTGTCACTGAGGAATCCACCTTCATACCAAAGCATTCAGTAGAAGCCGATGTTACGGTGATAGTGCGCGAGTTACCAGAAGAGGCGGTAGATAAAAGTGGCAGTATACGTTTCAACAATATTACCAAAGAAGACTTTATTAGTGTGCCTAGAGATGCTCAGGCTGACGATAGCCTATCTTTAAAAGATCATTTGCAGTTCTATTTGGCCAAATTGTTTAATACCTCAGTAACCAATGTGGATGTTTTCACTGTCTTACAAACTTCGGATAACAACAATAACTTGGATGTGCGCTATTCAGCCCATGGTTCTCCTTATTATGCCCCCGAAAAACTTAATGGCATAGTGGCTCAACACCAAGATGAACTCGAAAATGAATTAGATTTGCAAATTCTTATGGTCAATATTGATGAGTGTCTAGTGGAAAAACTGAAATGTGAATCTTCCTGTACGAATACTTTGCATAAATCATCTGTGCCGTATATGATTTACTCGAATACCACGTCATTTGTGGGAGTGACAGCCTTCATAGAGGCCCAATGTGTTTGCGAGGCTAAAACTAGAAACTACTGTCTAAATGGTGGCACACCTAAACTGGGAGAAGATGATGTTTGCGATTGTATAGAAGGTTTTACGGGGCCACATTGTGAATTGGTTTCAGTGGGTTTCTATGGCAATGGTTATGCCTTCTATGAGCCTATATCTGCTTGTGATAATACAAAGATTAGTCTGGAAATTGCACCACAAACCGACCATGGCTTGATTATGTATTTGGGTCCTTTAAATTACAATCACTTGCTGCCTTTGACGGACTTTTTGGCTCTAGAGTTGGTGAAAGGTTATCCCGTGTTAACGGTAGACTATGGCTCTGGCGCCATCCGCATAGATCACAGACACATACAATTGCAGGCAGGTAAATCCTATCAGCTGGATATAGTGCTGCAAAAGGCCAGCATAGAAATGACAGTGGATAATTGCCGTCTATCGACCTGCATGAGTTTGGGTGCTCCCCAGGGACCCAATGAATTTTTAAATGTAAATGCTCCTCTACAACTGGGAGGCACCCCAGTGGACTTGGTTAATCTGGGTCATCAACTAAACTGGACTTATGTGCCCAGTCAGCAGGGATTCTTTGGCTGCATACGTAATCTCACCATAAACGATCATACCTACAATTTGGGAGCACCATCGGTTTTCCGCAATATTGACTCGGGCTGCCAGAGAGCGGTGGCAGTGGCTGTGAGTTTTGGCATAGATCGCAACTTTATTATTGCCATAATTTCCTGCATAGTTTTGCTGCTCATAATCCTACTGGCCGTAGTGGTGCAGAAGAAACAAAAGAATGGCTGGCATGAAAAGGATATCGATGACATCAGAGAAACCATTATCAACTATGAGGATGAGGGTGGCGGCGAACGTGACACCGACTATGATTTGAATGTTTTAAGAACAACACAGCCATTTTATGGCGAGACCCTGTACAAAGATCCTCACACACTACATGCGCCCAATCCGCCACAAGAAATACCCGATATTGGCGGCTTTTTGGGAGATAAAAAAGATAATTGTGATCGTGACATAGGAGCCTTCGCCATTGATGATGTGCGACATTATGCTTACGAGGGAGATGGCAATTCGGATGGCTCTCTCTCCTCATTGGCCTCCTGTACCGATGATGGTGATCTCAACTTTGATTATCTCTCCAATTTTGGCCCTCGTTTCCGCAAACTAGCTGATATGTATGGCGAAGAACCCTCAGACACTGACTCAAATGTAGATGACGACCAAGGTTGGCGTATTTAAGTTACTATATAGACATATTTTTTTACGAATCACACAAATTTAAGTGTAAAAAAGACATCAACGAGAACACAGACAGCTAAATTAACTAATTAACAAATTTGATTGATCTTCCAAAACCAAGAGAGCTTACTTTCTAGAATGAATAAAAAAGCATTATGAAAAACAGTAAGACCAAGTTGTGAATATTAGTAATAGTTGTTAATATGTTGCAGCTTAGTGGCTCTGTTAATACGAAAAGACTTATTTAAAACAAAATATAGGGGAGGGCTTTGCTCTTCTTAAATCTCTAATGTATAGGTAAATGTACGTATCCAATGTATGTATCAAACAAAAATCCTTTAACAAAAACATTGTAGAAATTTATTAAAAAAAAAAACAAGAAGTTGTTTGTTAATTTTTTTTTTCATTTTAAGAATTTATTATATTAAATGATTTTTTAATTTAAACAAATTTAAAATTGAATTAACTTAAAAATAAACGATTTCTTAAATTAACTACTAATATTGAAAGTATGTGAGGAAAGAAAAGAAAAGGATAGGAATCTGTATATCTATGAGAAAACTATAAAATAAATGAATTAACATTAATAATCGTTAACTGTATTTTTTGATAAAATATAGTATTAATAAAATTTACAAACAAAAAAAGAAAAAAAAAAAAAAACGAAAAATTACAAAATACAAAACGAACTGTTTACAATTGTATTATTTTTTGTTTGTTACGATTTTTTATTTTAACAGCAAAGAAAAAAGCATTTAAAAAAAATTTCCATTTATTATTTAAAACGTTTATTGTTTCAAGGCATAGACATACACACCCATTAAAAAGCTTGTCCATTTAAATTAATATTAATAAATAAAACATTAAATAAACAACAAAAAACAAGAAACTTAATTATATTTGTAAATGTATTTAATATAAAACAAACTCCCATTTTTAAGGACTCTTTAATTTATAATTACTTTAGTTTAAACAAAATGAAATAAAAGAAATAATAAAACAAATAAAAAACTATTAATTAAAAACGTATGATTGTATAGCGTTTTGAAGTGCTAGCGGCTATAAAAAGGTGTAAAATGATTTATTTTTTAAATTGAATTGAATAGAAAATGTAATTGTTTTGAAAGGATATTTAAATAGTTGAGTTGAGTTTAAATAAATAATTTTCCTTAATTTTCTTTATAAAGCTGAATATTTTTGTATTAAATGTTAAAAAATAGAAAAAAGTAATTTAAATGTTTTATTTATTGTTTGAATTATAAATACATATTTTTAAAATGTTAAAAATCATATAATGGTTCGATTGTCTTAATGCTGTCAAATATTATATTAGTATATACAGTGAAATGATAATGAATCATTGTTTCTAAGATGGTTTAATAGCTCTGTTAAAGTGTTGACGATACTTAAAATAAAGCAACGCCATAGAAATTCTGTCTCTGCTTCGTCAAAGTTTAAGATTAGCGGAGATTTATGCTCAGGTTCGTTAATTTCTATTTGTTCAAAACATTAAAATATATACGAGTTCAAACAAATAATAAAAATTTGCAACGTGTTTGATATTTGTTTTGCACAAAATAAATTTACACTTTCGAGTATATTTAATTTGTGATTTTTGAACAAACAAAAGTTTATTTAACTACTTATTACAAAAGCTAATGTTAGTTAACTTATTTTTTAATCCAAACGAATTAAGGAATACTTTTGCATAGAAAGAACCTAATGTTTGTGTTCACAGTATTACCAAGGCACTGAATAAAGCGAATATTCAACAAAGCTGTTGTGATCAAGTGCTCTGAAAGCACATTAAATCTCTAAAATACAAGACTTTATCAAGGGCTTTCACTTTTCAAGAGCTGTTAGTCAATGACATTCTCAAACTGGCCTGTTTTGACATTGGCAAAGTTGACAAACTTCTAACGAGTTGAATTTTAAAGACATTTCTTAGACAAAAGTCTTATAAGTTGTATTTTTTTAATTTACATTTTTACAAAAAACCACCTTAACTTTTAGAATACACATGTTTATATTGAATTCAAACAACTAATTAATTTGGAAAAGGCAAAATTCATTCTGATTAAATTAACTAAATGTAAACGAATTGATTAAAACAATCGCTGAACAATTTCTTTAATAAAATTTACCAAAAATTTTATTAATTACAAATTTATCTTTTAAAAGTTTATATACAAGTTAAAACTTACACACAAAAGTTGCATTTTATACCCTTTTAATGCCGCCCCTTTAACAAAAAGAAGTAATCATTTGTTTCCTATATTATATAAAAGAAATCCCAAGAAATCAATAAATAAATTTCCTGAAAATCATTTTTTAGTTTTATTCCATTATAAATGCAAACGCAAATGCGAATATTAAATTTACTTTAGCCGAAAAATAAATAAAAAAAAAACAAAATATTTGTAAATTGATCAACAAAAACCTTTAGATTATATAATTTTAATTTACTTTACTCTAAATAAAAAAAGAACAATTTATTTTATAATAAACCAAGTTTTAGGAATTTAACTAATAAGTTTAATTAATAATAAATATAAAAATACAACTAATATAGTTTTATTTTTACATGCCAATCAAAAATATAAAAACAAAATAATAATTATTTTAATATAATTATAGGAGAGACAAAAAAAAAACAAAAAATTTTAATAAATCTTGCAAAAAAATTAAGAAAAGAAAATTTTTAAAATTTAAACAAAAATAATCAAAAATCAAAGCGTTTTTACTTGAATAAATAGTTAAGAATAAAATATATTATAAAGGTAGGTGGTATCTTCTATAATAGATTTAAATTTTTAAAAGAAAAATTTATTTCAAAAATTCGTTGAAAATTAATTTTTAGAGAATAATATGGTTGAACTTTTTATTTTTATTATTAGAGAACATTTTTCATTTGGCTTGAGTTCATTTTTTTTAATTAATAACTCGAAGAACACCATTGTAAAGTTATATTTTTCTAGACAAATGGCACACTGGAATACATTTTCTACCCTGCGAAGGGCGTCATCAGCAATATTTATTGTCCAAGCTCTACTTGTGAACATAATCTATTTAACTCACCATTTATTGAGAAATAGAAATAGAATGATGACGCCCTTGGCAGGGTAGAAAATGAAATTTTGACATTGTTCGTTTGTGAACTTCCAAATGTTAATTATCTATAGAAACACCGTGTCCCACTTTATTTTTAGTAACAATCAATAACATGAAACAATTCATTTTATGACGTTTATTTTTTTTAATAGAATTACATACAGTGCACTCGGGATATAGTGAACTAATTAATGCACAGGCCTGTTCACTATATCTAGAAATTCACTATATACAGTTTAAGAAAAATAAAAAAAAAACTGAATTCCGTATCGACTCTTGAAGCCTTGGAGCCAGCCTGGACTTGCATTAAAACCACCCGCTTCGTTTAATAGTTCATGAAGTGTTTTGGCTTTTTGCAAAAGCATTTCACCGCTTACTGGTACGTGTTTAGATCGCTGCTTTAAAAACCAATTGAAAAGTATTTTTTCAAGACGCTTTTCGATATGTCTTTCTGTTAAGGGCACTTTTACTTAAGCATGGAACTGCGGCTTCCACTTTGTTTTTTTTTATGCCACTTATTGTGGATTTTGTTACATTAAATCTCTTTGCAAGAACAGTAGCTTCTACTCCATTTTCTAGTTCTTTTAGAATTTTTTGTTTCACTTTAATGGAAAGAAAATTTCTTTTTTTTTGCGCACGCATTTTTTAATTAATTTACATATAAACACGTGTCAAGATCGAATTTTAAACTGAAGTCAACTCATTAAAGGTGTATTAAAACAAGAAAATAATGCAAAAACAATGAATATATACGAGAGAAATAGCTTTTTTGTTGTCAATCATTGTGCAAAAAACTGTGTTCACTTTATAGAGATTTGCAGAGTTCACTATTTAGAGTAACTAATGTAAAAAATAGCCAGGTTATTATATTGGGTAGTTCATATTACAAAGTGTTCACTATACCCCGAGTGTACTGTACATGTATGTGTATAGCTGTGTGTCACTAATTAAGGACAGTAGTATTCACTATTTAAATCGTTATGTTAAAAGTAATCACCCCTATCGTGAATAAAAATTCCACATGAAATTTGTTCCCTTTTCACATTTTCCTATTAAAATTCAATGTTAAAAAAATAAAAGGGAACAAATTTCATGTGGAATTTTTATTCACGATAGGGGTGAATATTTATTAAATTTAATACTTATTCTTTTATTTTTATATAAATATCTACTTTTTGTAAAATTTATGGTATGTCCTTAATTGTGTATATACATATATACATACATATGTATATTGACAAATAAATCTTATTTGAAAATATAACTGACAGATTCATAAATAATGAATAATTTGACACATTATGCAGTTAGAATTAAATTGACTAAATTGATTTTGAAACAAATTTTGATAATATCGCATCCTAAATACAAAAGGGGCACAACTCAAAATTTTCCAAAACTGACTTTTTTCCATAAATTAATTCAGAGTGCATATCTCTAACTACTGCAAAAATTTCTTTTACATCACTATTTTTTTTTAACTGGAAAAATACAGTTATGTATGTGTGTGTGTGTTTTTTTTTATTAATAGTGGAAGGCCAATGTAAGCGGCATGCGGCCGCGGGCGGCAATCAGCTTAAATAAACGTTTATTAGTGTGTACATTGTGTAAAAATAATTAGAAAAATGGAAATAAATTTTAATTTTTAACTAAACTCATATGTCACATATTATATACATGTGTATGGCAACATCGTTTTAAGCGGCAAAGTTGAAATGTAGGCATGCCGCCTACATTGGCCTTCCACTTTAAGTGTGTTGCTTGTGCACGATGTAGTTTTTTTGTCTGTCCTGAAAATTTTAGTATTTTGAGTTGTGACCCTTTTGTATTTAGGCTGCTATATCATAAGACCCTTTGAATAAGTTGCTTCAAGCTCACATGTCAGTGTCGTGAACTTAATTAGTTGCACGTAACTGTATGTACATATGTATAACTATACATATGAAGGTATATACAAACATACATTTAGAAGTAAACCAAATACATACATACACAAATACTTTAATTATTAGTTCATTAATAAATGATTTCAGAATTCTAGTTATTTATTTGATTCGACTACATAGACATAGGAACCTATAAATAATTCTCGTTAAAACAATTGATAACAGAGACATACAATCGTTATCGCCTACAAACAACAGCACAAATAAACAAAAATCGAAATTATAACAGTTAGTCAGTGAATATTGTTCCCTTGAATAATCAAACAAAAATAAAAGCAACAACCATAACAACAACAAAAAACATCAACCGGCAATAGCAGCGACACAAAATAATCGATTTCATATGGAGAGAAATTTATAAAATGTGATTTTTTCGCTTTCTTTTTTTTATAAATTGTAACGAAGAAGACGACTAGCGTACAATAACTAACTAAACTATAGTATATCATTGTCTGAGATAACTGTATGTATGTACATATGGCTGTGTATAAATATTAGGGGCATAACTTTTGAGCAAGTATTTAAAATCTCAAATAGCAGCTTCGCATATAATTAATTCAAAACCTTTTCGCACGTTTGTTTGCAATCGTTGCAAATCTCAGCAATGTTTTAAATAAACGTTGAATGAGAGTTGGCTTCAAAATTATTTAAATATAATAACATTACGCTAGGTGCCCTAACTATCCCTATAAAATTTTAAATGGGATATTTGAATTACTTCCTATACCTACAGTACTATATATAGTCTGTATCTAGTTATTTTTAAAACATTTAATTAAAATAAAGCAACTAATGGACATAATGTATTTTACCCCATACGATCGTCACAATTTTAAAGATTTTAAATTATAACTGATTGAAATCGATCTATTATTTTACCTTGCCTCCATACAAAGACACTCTCCAAATAGGACATTATCATCATAGCTGTCGGATATACATACATATGTATGTAGGTATAAGTATCCACTAGAGTATTTTAAAATCGAAACTTGATAATTTGACAGTTCGAGTTTTTGCCGGTTTTTATAATTAATATCATCTGTTTTGAATTATTGGTAGATTTATTGACAAATCTCTAACGCTTATTAAAATAATAAATTTCCAAACCGACTACAATTGATTATTAGAAAAATTGTCTTTTATCAAAAAATTTTATTAAAAATATTTAGATATGCTATCCTTTGTGGTTTTTCACATGTACATGACGAGGTCCAGTTCAGAAAAATCCGTTGTTAATTTTGATGCACCTGCTCTGTATATTTATGTATACCAAACCGCATATATTTTATATTGCCAAAAACTACAGCACCAATACGTTTTAAGTTTCTTTTGACAAATGAAGAGTTGTGACGTATAAGAGGCAGCAGATGTCCTACAGCCATTCGTTCATATAAATATCTGGATATTAACATTTTTGTAAATTTTTGTATATTTTGGGTTAACATCCCCTTGTTTTGTAGAAACACAAAACTTTGGTCCTAGTCGCTGTTTGAGTTTTACATATATGTACTTTGAGCGTCAAAATAAAGTCAACACCACATATTTTTAAAAGACAAGCTTAATTATATGAATATAAATAATATTTCTTATAGTAGTTTGACCTTTTTTTATTAATATTTTTGTAATTGCTCAAGCTTAAGGGTTTTTAATAAAATTTTATTTTTTATTTTCGATATTTCGCTACGCCCTTGTGTAGGATCTTCAGGATTTTTTTTTTATTTTGACGCAGACGGAGCGAAATATCGAAAATAAAAAATTTTCAAAACAAAAACTAAAATATTAATATAAATAATATTGTATTAGAAAATAGAATTTAATTCAAGTAAATTAAACACAATACCGTTTAATTTGCCCGGTGCAAAACGACCAAAGCGTCCTACAGAAAACGAAATCAGAACTATAGTAAGAGAATTAAGAGCAAGCTAAAAATTTTACAAAAACTTCTGGAAAAACTGTAATCGCGAGTATGATTGGAAGATATTTGGACCAAAATGGCCTACATGGTAGAGTGCTACGTAAGAAGCCCTTTATATCAAAGAATCAAACGTCCTCAGACCTACATATCAATGGCTTAATATAAAAAAGGCCTAAATCAATATAAAAAATGTCTATCATTGTCATTAAAACAAAAATAAAAAAAAAAAAAAATTTAAATGAAAAATAAAATGTGTTGCTTGTTTTTATTAAAAATTGTATTCACCCCTATCGTGAATAAAAATTCCACATGAAATTTGTTCGCTTTTATTTTTTAACATTGAAATTTAATAGGAAAATGTGAAAAGGGAACAAATTTCATGTGGAATTTTTATTCACGATAGGGGTGAATACAATTTTTGTTGTATCTAAAATTTTATGGATTTTATTAAGTTTTTTCCTTTGTCTGTAAAGTAACAAAAAAATCGAGTTAGATTTTTTTTATAGGTATTAAGCCTGGATAATAATGGAACAACATTTCGCTTGATTTCACTAAAATACTCGTTGATTTTGTGTCTAGAAGATTGTCAGCTGTGAAAAAGGTAAAAGCACTACAAACAAAATATTAAATACAATGTATTACATAATACATATAATATACTTGTTTTTTTTTATTATTTTGACACCAACAATCTGGTACTTTTCGGTTAAAATTTAACAATTTGTTTATGTTCCTTGTTCCCATTTTTCTCGTTTTTGTTAATGAGTTATAATTTGCTCAAGTTACTTATGAATTATTCAATATATGTATTTTGTTTAAAATTTGTACTTGTAATATTTAATATACTATTAGGTGTTTACTTTAAATTGACGTTCACAGTAAATAATAATTGTATTCTTATTTTGTAAGAATATTTTTTACAAATAAAGATGAACCATTCTAGTGCGGCAAATGTATATTGTATTTATTATTCTAATTATACAATAAAAAAAATATTTAAATGTGATAAAGTCAAGCTCATTGCAAGCGAGAGTTCATGTGCCTTGTTTTTGTATTTTGTTTAGATCTTTGTGTATATTCGATTTGTTGATATACTAATGGGTTTCTGTAACCATTCGAAAAATCATGTTATGGGTTCTTTAAATTTTCTAACTAGGTACATATTTTAATAAACCAATGATCACTTTTATCTTTTAATATATGAGTTATAGATTGATTTTGCTAATAATATATTTTATTCGAACTGCTTTCAATATATAGTATGCTCAACTGCAATCTGTCATCATTTGTCTAACCACTAATTAGGAAGCAAGTAGGACCAATGCAGCAGACAATAAAACCTGTCTAAAACCGAAAAACTAAATAATGGTTACAGTATTTTAAACATCCTAAACACAATTTTAAAACTGAATATTTCAAAGTTAGCTTTAATCAATGATCACTATTACATGTTTAAACATATTGAATACATTTAAATACCTCAACTCTGTTCATACAAATTGTCAAAAATAATATTTTTTTTTTAATTTTGCGTGCTTCTACAAAAAAAAACAGAATAACAAACATTTTAAGTTTACGAATAAATGCAAGAATTGTGTGTGGATAATTTTCAATTGAAAATCAATTTCCGGAATTTATGTATTTTCTGTATCTTAAGAACACATATCGGTGATCGTTGGAATTAAAAAGATGGCAATGGAGAAAGACATCAACAGGGAAAGAGAGAGAGAGAGATAGAGACAGTCAGACATACATACTATGTATGTATGTACTATATGTAAGAAAAATAATAATACTCGTAAATAACAAAATTCAAGAAACACTTGACTTAAATTTCACTTAAAGTACTTAAGAAATAAATAAACGAAGATGCTCGTACTTACTTGTTCATAAAAGTAAAGGGTGATTCATTTCGAAGTTCCCTACTCAACAAAAAAAAAAAACACAGAAAATTCAAATTTAATGGGGAATGTTAATTATCATTTGAAATAACATTCTTTGGCATTTATTCAGCCTTATTATGAGTGTCGTTTTCTTTTTACGACAACGACTCTTTCGTAATAGATTAAAGACAAAATTAAATTTGTTTCTTTCGTAATAGATTAAAGACAAAATTTAATTTGTTTCTATAATCTATTACGAAACAGTCGTTGTCGTAAAAAGAAAATGACACTCATAATAAGGCTGATTATTTGAATATTCTGTCTCTCAAATGTTGGCGTCGAATTTTCGATAAATCGTTTGAGCATTTCGACTGGTAACTGGCAAATGACACACGTGATGTTTTCCTCCAAGGTGTGAATCGAAGCGGGTTTGTCCGCATACACTTTAGACTTTACATATCCCCACAGGAAAAAGTCTGACGGTGTGATATCACGCGATATTGGTGGCCAATCGACCGGCACAAAACGTGAAATTATGTGCTCACCGAAGTGTTCTCTCAATAAATCCATTGACGTGGGAAGTGGCACCGTATTGCTGAAACCAAATGTCGCCGAGATTACGAGCTTCAATTTCAGGCATCAAATAGTCGGTTATCATGGCACGATTACGGTCGCCATTGACGGTTACGTTCACACCGGCATCATTTTTAAAGAAATGTGGACCGATGATTCCACCGGCCTGTTGTTTTTTCTGGATGAAGTGGAAGTTTTGAATCTCTTCAGGTTGCTCGTCGTCCCAAATGCGGCAATTTTGTTTGTTTGCATAGCCATTTAGTCAGAAATGGGCCTCATCGCTGAACAAAATTTGCCTCGAAAGTGCACGTAAGACGTTTCTCACAGAACGTGAATTTTCGTAACAAAGTTGAACGATTTGTCAACGTTGTTCAGGCGTAAAGCCTCAGTTAGCCGACCGTAATGGAATGGAATGTAATGTAATGACGTAAAAATGTAAGGAAATTCTATTTCTTACAGATTCATACATTACGGTGTTGCGTTACCTTTACATCTCCATAACCATTTGCATTACTTTACGCATAACAATATCCATCAGCTGTTTCTTACTGTTGCAGTTACATTCCGCTACAGTCGGCTAACTGAGGTTTAAGTCTTTCCAGTATGAAATGCCAAACAATACTAAACAAGAATAACATGACAGCATGACGCGACTCATACGTGATCTGTCAAAAAAGGCTATTGAAAAAAATATATCTACTTGAATCACCCTTTACGTACGCAGTCATACGACCATATTGCCACAAAAATGCATGCTGCGGCAATGAGGTTGTTGCAGTGTGCCATTCGAATGAATATACATACAGTTTACATTAAAAGTACTCGTATATGGTTAGTTCTTTTATTAGGACAACTAGAAATAACTAGAATATGTACTCGTACATATACTGTAAAAAACACAACTTTCGCAGCATGAACCTGGCAATAGCTGATTAATATACTTTTCAATGATTCTGCTTTACTATATTATTACTATTTAGAAGCAGTTTAGTAATGACTTTATTAAAACCGTCTTCAAATTACCTGTTACCTTTATGTAGGAGATGGCTAATCTCACATTCTCATTTGGGATCTGTAAGTTCTTACTTCCATTAAGTTCTTATAGTTGTTACATGTAACTAATTATTTTAGTAATAATAAAGTAATTAAGTTTTACATTTCTTACAGCAAAATAAAACAAAAAAATTACACGCAAATCATTCAAATGTTTATTGTATTTGAAAGTGTAAGGTTCAACAATTATAAATGAAATAATATTATTTCAAACCGTTCTCCACCACGAACAGGTAAACAGATGTTCATCTTTTTACCAACATTTTCAATCACATTTTGTCAAAATGGCGGCTGTATTTCGTTAATCAAGTCACGCATTTTGTGTTTTAAGGCAGTAATCGATTCGACTGAAAATATATGTATAAAATTCTATACTTATGAACATAACTGTAACTACATACATTGTTACATTATATCTACACACTATTTATGCCAATGAGAGATGGATGCTTCGAAATACTCGTAAATAGATAAGTGGATACATAAAAACGCAAATAAAATGTGCACTTATATGTTACGTTACGTATGATCTGATCTGATGATGATGATAATGATGATGATCGACCCAAAAGACCCGGGTGGTGGTGTGTACGTACGATACAAGTGGGAAAAAATAATAATAATATATAAACGCGTGCTCCTATTACAAATTGATGACCAGACAAACTGAACTGAACTGCAGTGAAATGTCCAAATGTAAAAGTTACGAAAGAATCAGCAGCGAACAAACAAACAGCAAGTGCATTTTTCCAGCAACATAAAGTAGACTGAATTTTAAATGAAAACAAGAGCACAACAACACAGCTGTATTGAGACAACATCGAAAAAGACAGACTTGTTAAATATTTCAATCACATGAACAGTGTACTCCAACAAGTAAGTGTACGAGGACTATGTAAAAAGTCTTATATTTTCCAGGAACTAGCATCTGCCAAACTAATTTTACAGATTTTACGCATTTTCTGATCAACAGAGAATATGTGATCCTATTCTTTAGGCCCAATCATACCTTCCAGATTATACACTAGAGCCCCGATTTGCGTCTATCCTATTTGCGTCGTTTCGATTTGTATCGTCTTTCTAAATATGGTTTAATCCGCTTTGCGTCTTTTCGATTCCTATTTGCGTCGGCTTTGAAATTATGTATCAATCTGCTTTGCGTCGCTATATACCATAATTCCATTATTACATGTGAATATTTTGCCTACTTGTGTGTAAAAAGGGGAATTCCCATTTCTTACCATAGGAAGTTAAGTGCTATTAAATTTTTTGGTTAAAAGCTTTTATGTATGTATGTACATATGTAAGTAGATTTTTTTCCCCTTATATATTCCAGACCTACTGAAATAAATATAATCAGACGTACCATAACACGTTTTTGAATAAAAATATGATTTTGCTTGCAAAATTTTTAAATTCTGGACCCATTCAACAAAAAGTCAGTACATTTGTATAGAAAAAAGTGATTCGATTTGCGCCGTTTCGGTTTGCGTCGCATTTCCCCGGTCCCTATTAACGATATTAAATTTATAAATTTATATTGTTGAATAAGTAAATGTCAATCAATTAAATAACTTTAATAACTCATTGATAGTAAGGACCTACCTACCTGGTTCGATATGGTACCCAATAAGGTGAAAGCTGGTTTTTAAATTTGCAATGATATAGTGAATTTTAAGACTATGGTCTACCTAAATCATGGCGATTTATGCGTCCAACAATTTAAACTTAATGTGAGATTACAATGAAAAGAATCCTGTTGAAAATTATAAGAATCAGTTCACGTTCTCTCATATCACCCATATGGTACATAAACTCCTATAAAAAAGTAGTGTTCATACAAAATTCAATTTAAAATAGGTTTTATGCTAAGAGAAAATCATAAAACGATATTTTGTTTGCATCATTCCATATTTGCCCATAGCGCCAATATAAAGTCCACTTCCGAAAATCACCTAAATCTATTATAGCTAACATACTAACACATACATACATACGTATACAGCTAGGGGCTGAAAAAGAGCGCACGGATGTTCTATGAAGTGCCAAACGTATTATATTGAAAAAGGAAATAATAATACAGTAGACGCTCGTAAATTAGAACTCTCGGATATTCGAATCCTTCGGAAATTAGAATTAACGTTTTTAGCACACTACATACTCTAAAATTAGAACCGTCAGTTCTAATTTCCGAGAGCGTTTTAATTTTTGGTTTGTTTTCAGCACTGAAAAATTGTTTTTATGGTTTTTATTTGGCTTCCACACATTAAAAAAGGGGAACCCCATGTTACTAACATATGTAATTTTTGTTGTCAGTAAAT
This sequence comes from Bellardia bayeri, assembly GCA_950370525.1. NCBI lineage: Eukaryota > Metazoa > Arthropoda > Insecta > Diptera > Calliphoridae > Bellardia > Bellardia bayeri. The sequence continues at coordinate 85,095,401 of OX493268.1, read as the reverse complement.
TTTTGTTCATTATTGTGTGACATTTGAAACGCGTAGTCATATTTCGGCAGCTTTAAGTTGAAATTTTTATACATATGTATAGTATACGTATTTTTAAAATACGTTTTTTTTCTTTAATCTGTGATGAATTTTAATAATATTGTAAAAATTAAAAAATCTTTGCAGTAGTGTTTCTTTTTTGTGCATTTTCTAAACGAAGATGCACTTTTATGTTGCTTTTTATTAAAAAAAAACCTTTGGAAATTAGAATTTTTCGAAAATTAGAATTACCTCCTGGGGTTCTAATTTACAAGCATAGAATTCTATGCTATTCTTTTGCTCCGCTCTGCTTTTCCCAAAAAATTCGTTGGAAATGTCCAGTTAACTTTTGCACGTTCTTTATTTTGTCATATTTTGTTTAAAATTAAATTTTTTTTGGTTGTTATTTCGATTATAAACAAAAATAGTTGATGCCAATTTCGGTGGTAAGTTCTGGTGTAACTCGTATAAACATTGTTATTGATAAAAAAAAATAGTTAAAGAATTTTTTTCAAATATGCATACATCCATCACATTACTGATATTAAAGTGGTGGGTATATAAGATTCGGCACAACCAAATATAAACTCGTAGATACTTGTTTTACTATCATATTGATGAACATTTTGTTGTATTTAAGGAATGGAAAAACTATTTTGTTACTACCTACGTTGGTTCTGAATTTTAACCGAATTTTGAAGTTAAATCTATAGCAAAGATAAGATGGAGAGGTATAAATTTGTGTTTCAAAAGTATTCAATAGCTTTTTTTTTGTTACATAAATTTTAAAAGGTTTATGCCACTGGATTTTTAAATTATGCAGATTTCAACATATTTAGACCAGTTTTAAATATTCAAATGAAATGCATAAGTAGCTTGGTTAACTATTTTCTGAAGCTTCTCTTATTCCCTCGATACAGAACATCAGTCTATCATACAGCTTCCACAACAACTTCCACACAATATTTAGCTACCAAAAATTATTGAAAAATAATATAAAGTAAGGCGATGATGTTACCTTTAAAAATTTGAAAGAAGTAAAGAAACGTAAAGAAGGTTTGGAGGCCAAGGGTTCTTCTTAAATCCGGATTTATTTGTAACTACTGTTCTATTTGTAAATAAGCTTAAAACAAAAACAGTTTTAAAAAATACTTTTAGTCACTCCTCGTACAATAACTAATTCATGCTGGCTGTCAGACTGACGAACTCACTGGCAGACTGGTGTAAACATTTGAAAATTACATTGTATTGAGTTCAAAATGTTGAAAAAATATGAAAAATAAAATTACAGCTGACGTTGCTGCCGCTGCTACTGCTGCAGCGACGGACTGCAATTGTGATCGCCGATACTGATACGCACGTCTCAGTCATTTAGCCAACCAGCCACTCAGCGAGTCAGCCGGTAGCTGACTCGATGCCGCTTTTGAAAAGAGATACAAAGATTAAAGACGTCGTCGTCATAATGTGTGTGTGTGTGTGTGTGTGTGTGTGTGGAAAAATAACGAGGAGTTAGAAATGTTTGCCCCATGAATAAAATTCAATTGTTTAGAGGAGATTGTTGCAGTCGTTGGTGTTATTTTTATTTTGTTTTTTCTAAAAGTGACATAAATTACAATGGCAAGATAACAACAAATTAATTAAACAGTAGTACTCGACTTTTATACATACATATGTACATACCTACATACATATACATATATGTATGAATGTTGTTGTAGTTTATGTTGCTTTTTAATAAAAATGCTGGATGTTTTTTTTAAAGCAACTAATGAATGACACTACTCTCATAATGAAATCATATTTGTCTTCGTTTCTATAATTGAAAACTACTCAGTTTTGGCATCATAATGTGTGCATCACAAACATTGAGTTGTTAGTTTCAAATCGGGCAAAAATAATGCAAAACCTGTCTGAATTTCATCCCGGTATATGTATGTATATATACACACATATCTTCATAAGTTGTGACCTTAGTAATGAAAGAAGAAGAAATATTTTCGCAAAAAATTCTTCTCTTAACCATTCCAATAAAAAAATCATTACGCATTGATTCATCGTCTTAATTTCTTAAGGTACGGTCAGGTCACACTTGGCAAATATTTGCCGAAAAAGACGTGACTTGCGTTCTGAATGAATTCAGCGAAAATACGGCTGATACCTATGTAAACAAGTCAAATATCAAAACTTGTATGTTATTCCAATATCCCCATGCTGGAAAACAAAGTTTTTGTTGAAGACCCCTTTATTATTGTCTTTTGACTCAACTCGAGAACTCCAGGAAAAAACATTTTATTTAACATATTTTTAAGTTTCCATAAAGCTATGGCAGAGGTTTGTCTGCAGGGTATCGAAAGTTATGATGTTGAATCAACTCTTCGATCATTTACTAAAGCCTTTGCTTGCTGAACGTGGAACTTGTGTAGTCTGGAGGCGTGATTGGGCCATTTTGAAACAACTAACTAATTTTGTCAAAATGTGATGGAAAATTTTAAATTTTGAAAAAATACCTAATTGACATCTGTACGTGTTGTCGTGATATACATCTGTCCGATATAATATTTCATTTATAATTGCCAAACCTTACTGTTTCCAATACAATAATAAAATTTTAAGATTTTCATAGGTACCTATAAAATCTTTGTTGTATTTTGCTTCGAAAAACAAATTTTTTGTTAAAAAAAACCTTTACATTTAGAAACATTCTTAGTGATACAAATTTTGCCAATAGACTTCCGCTGGGCCAGCTAAATCAAAAATCTCAAAACTTTGTGGCAAACACGTTTCGGCTGCAACTCAAAATCCATTGAATATATTTTAAAGGAACCGTTACGTTTTTGGTTTGAATTAAATGATTCATGTTTTTGAAATCTATTCTTGTTTGCCGTTTTCTTTCAAACAATGAATTGTTTGTTTTTTGTTGATCATAATGATGCGAGGCAACCAACAGCTTTTAATGATCATTTGCAGTTAATAAAGAAGATGATCAACAGGTAGTAAAACAACAAAACGTGCTTAATGCAACAATTTACACCGTACGAGTGCGTGACAATCGTGAGTTTTTTTTTTTTTGTTTCGTATTTTCAACTCAAGCCATGGAACAAATACACCAAAAAACTTCAGACGTTTCCAAAGAATATGAGCCGTGTTTGTTGTATATAAGTATGTATGTAGTATGACAAAAGAAGAACCAACAAATGAAGACACAAAATGAACTAGAGACAAAAAAGAATTCAAAGCAAAGCATAAGATTATGAAAACGTTACAAAAAAAATTGAAGTAAAATAAACAACGGCTACAAACTATGGCGACACTGCTACGGCAACATGAAACCAAACCAATCTTAAACTTAAAGAAAACGAACAAAACAGAATTGGAAACAAATCCACAACATACTCAATACTCGTAATAAAATTTTGAAAAACAAAAATGAAGTAGAGTTAAAGGTAGTAAAGGAAAGCAAGCAACGACAACAATAAACAAAGAAAATTTTATTGCAAATACAAAAAGAAAATACCGGTTTTTGTATCTACCACAATTTCGGAATAACCAATACACAGATGGCCACCAATAATACAGATACTGGTATTGTTTCAAACAATAACAAACAAATAAAAAAAACTAACAAAATACCTATGTGTATGTACCTGTGTTTTAGTTGAGAAACACCGGAGTTTTTAAGAAATCTCTTGGCATCTGTATAAATTCAGCTTATAGTATGAGCGTATGTTTGTCTGCAACTACGAGTATCACTCTGTTTCACTCTCTCTCTCTCTCTCTCTTAAAATGCAAATGTGTATTTCTTTGAGGAGTTTTTTTTTGATTATCTACTACAATTTCCTTTCTTAAGTATTTTTTTATGTAGGTACATAGGTACTTATATATTTTGAATTTTTTTTTTCATCTTTTTATATCTAATACATACATACAACATTTTTGCAAAATTCTGAATTTCAAACAACAGATGGTCAGTTTTTGTCGAGTTTGCAGAAAATATTTACATATACCTATATGTATGTATGTATGTATGTAGGTACCTATAATTTCTTTAGGAAACTTAAAAATTTTAAAAAAATATTTGTAAAACCTGCAGTTTAAGGTAGAATTGGTTAAATATTTTTAGAATTTAAGGACACATTTCAAACGAAAAGGGGATAGATAAGATTATTTTTGATATAGTTCTAGCGAAAATAGAACTGACACAGAACTAGTTATGTAACTGGTTCTTCTTGTAGTTCTAACTTTATATGAAAGAGGCCTTTCAATTTAACATGGCGTTGGCTTAGAAGATAGTAACGCTCTGGCTCTGGTGGCGGAAGTAGCCTGAACGTTGTTGTTATGTTTTGGACTTTATAACAGGGGTTACAAAATTATACTAACCTATTTTATGACAGTGACAAATATATAGCAAAGCTGATAATTAGACTCATTTTGTATTGAAGTTGTTGTTAAAATAGGGTTTGTTATAATCTTGTTTATACATAATATTATAAAATATAATATATTATTAATATTGATTATTTAACTGATTGTTCGACCTTTTTATTAATTAAACAATTTTATTTTTCGAGATTAAGATCAGTTTTTATTTTTTATTTTTTCCGATATTTCGCTACACAATGTATAGCATCAGGGAAACAATAACAAAATTTAAAATTTTTTTAATATTAAAATTTTTTTAATATTACTCATTAAATTCGTTTAAAAAGCAATGATAAATTTAAAATGTTATTATAAGGTAGACTACCGATTTGAAATGATTTACGTTAATAATATATGATAACTAATGTTTTCGCATCAGATTCTCGAGATGACTCAAAACCGAAACCGTATTACATATCATAAATTTTGAAGTTTTTAGAACTAATTTTAGTAGAAAAATATAAAATTTTAAACTTACAAAAAAGCTTTTTATTATTAAGAACAGACCTAACAGTAAATAAAAGAATTTTAGAACTTGAGGATTTATACACCAAATGAGTGTGAGTCATATACATATACATACATACATATAATGTACGTAATATATTATTGATCCTTGTGTAAATTTTAAGTCGCTTGAAATATGTCTGTCTGTGTAAAACACTTTAACGTCCAAATTACAAATCCAAAATCAAGAAATAAACATGGATTTGTTAATCATTCTCCTAAGGAATTTGGTATTAAAAATCAGTAAAATCGATTCAGTACAATCAGAGTTATGAACCAAAATGTGAAACAAAATTCAAAAATTGTGTTGATTGTTGTTTATTTAAATGACATTGAATTTCGTACACGTAATTTTTCCATGATTTCTACTTGCCCCATTATAAATTTCTTTTCGGAATATGGATCAATGGTTGATAAGTACCTATAGAATAGCGATATCTTTATAAGTTTTGTATAAAAAAATTATGAGATCAAAGTGTACTTCCGTAAATCACAAAAATCTCTTAATACTGCCGTTTGATAGGTTGAAATTCGACATATGTATATAATTCTCATAGATATACTAATCGTCGTGCCGAATTTTGTGAAGCTCGTTCCATAAATTGGTAATAGCTCCCATATAAGACCACCTCCGACAAACACATCAACCCTTAGGTATATGTAAATCTCTTGTAAATATCGATATTGAATCAAAATTTTTGTGATTCTCATTATATTAATGTGGAAGATATAAAAGATTCGGCACAACCGAATATAGCACCTTAACTTGTTTGTTTTTCAAATTGAATTGTTAAAATATAACTCGATATAATTTTCAGTGGTTCTATCATGTAGAATTTCGAAAAAAAATTCTGTCAGCAATTTCTATTCAAGAGCACATACGAGTTTTTTTTTCTAAATGTGCTGTATGGGTTTGATATTTATGTACATATAGACCAGAAGGGTGCAGAAAACAGATATATGTAGTGGAACAGATCTCCTATCTATCTACTGCAATTGAAAATTGTATTTTAGCTAAATTAAAAAATAATTAAAAATTAATTGAAATTTCATAATAACAAACTATTCAAATAAAAATAAAATATTATCTATACGATTTAAGATGCCATTACACACAAAAAAAAAACTGACATAATCTAGAGGGTTAATAAAAGTGTCCTTCAAACACTGCCAAACTATCTTAAGAAACCAAAACCTATAACGAAGAAGAAAAGAGAAAGAAACATTTCCTTTAGACGACATTAATATGTTCATTTAAAGAATTTTGTTTTTCCCAAAAAACTAAATAGGTACACCTGAGTTTATTTGAACAAAAACCTAAATAAGAAAAAAGTACAAGCAGCTGCATTTTTACAGGTAGTACGAGTAAAGAACTATGAAAATTTCAAAAGTTAAAACAACAACTGCCAACATAAACTCTGCTTATAAAAATTTAAAGATTCTTTTGTGATTTTCAAAAACACATGTATGTTTTTTTGGTAGTTTTTTTTTACTAAAAAAATTTTTTATCAAAAAAAAAAACTCAAAAGCCCATAAAGAACGTGGCCACACTTTTGCTGTCTGTTAAACAATAAAAAAAAGATAAAGTAAAACCCCTTTTCTGAAATTATCATGGTTCTATTATGAGCATATCTTTTTTTCTAAAGCAATTTTAATCCTAAAATGATGTCTTTAAGAGCCATATACATACATACATATAACGATTGTATGTACGAGTATTTTATTTAATTTATTCTTGTTGTTGCTGTTTTTTGTTATTTTTTGTTTCAAGATCAATTTTTCAAGTAGAAATAATTTATGATGTAGTTTTTGTTCCAACATTCCTCTATTCATTTTGTTGTTCTGTTCATGTTGTTGTTTTAGAAGTAGAAGGGGGGTTTTACGAGTAAATGATCAAAGTTATTCCTATAGTATATTTGTCTATTTGTAACTAATTGATTATTTTATATTTTTTTCCAGTTTTTAATGTCGTTTTTTTTTTCAAAGAAAAATATTGTAATAACATGTTTATAAGACGAGAATAGAACTCAACTCGTAGCACTATGAGTACAAGTGTTAGTATTTTAATTGTTTAATAAAATTCTGAATCATGGCTTATTCATTATTTTTGAGTTAGTAAAAAAATCACTTTTGAATGTGCATATATGCATTTATTAAAAAACAACGTAATCATTACATTGATCATTGGCCAAAGATTGGACTTGTGGAGCCAAGTGATCGGTCGATAATTTTTTTAGCATAAATATTAAATCGCTTCAATTAGTGTCTGAGTAAATAAAGGGTGATGCAATTAGCCAACAATTCCACTTAAATATCAATTCTAGATCAATTACCTCAGACAACATTGCATGGAGAGGATTTTAAATAAATAATAATTACCAAAAAAATACCTTTTTCTTCATCCTCACCAAATTTTTAGTGAAATCTGATCATGATTGAAGATCAGTGTTTTATGTCTTATGTTTTTCGGGTTTCTGTTTTATATCCATGTTAGCAACATTGTTTTTTTTTCTATATTTAGTGTTTTATGTCTTATGTTTTTCGGGTTTCTGTTTTATATCTAAGTTAGCAACATTGTTTTTTTTTCTATATTTAGACTTGCATTACTCCATGAAGATTGTTGCCAAACTCAACAAGCTTGCAACGTAACTGAGAAAAATGGTATTTTTATATCTATATTCCCTTAAAATGGAATTTTTTTTTGGAAAAAGTGATCATACACTTTTGGCCCTAGGGCCTGGCCTCAATTTACTGAGAAAAATGGACTTTTATATATTCACTCAAATCGAAGAAATTTTGGAATTTGGGAACAAGCTCTTTTTTCAGTCATGTAAGAAAAAAATGGAATGACCTTGCAGGTCATACAATAGTATGCTCTTTGCAAGACATGCATTAGTATGTTCTTGCAGGACGTTTGAGCTTTGAGTGCACCGTGAGGTTAGGCCGATAATTCTGAAAAATCTGTGCATCGATTTGTTGGTTAGTTTTGATTTGATTCCTAATGACTTTATTCCAATCTGTTACAGAGTGTTGAAAAGCTGTTTCATTCATCCTCCAATGACAATTCCACGTTAAAGTGACAACTCAATGTTTCGCATTGCAGTATATTTTCTTCCTTCATCATTCACTTCTAAGTTAAACCCTTAATTATCTAAACTGGTGACTTTTGAATTGATGAATTGTTCACTAAACAGTGATTTTATTTTAACCTACTTATGTATGCCGAAGAACTGTAAATTTCCCCTTCTAAGGAGATAATGTTTAAGTTACAGGTCCCTTTTATACTTGAACCGGTAACAAAAGCAACTAGTTACGTGACTAGTTTTGTATCACTTATTCTCCCTCTAAGACTGTATTGTCATTTAAATGGGAAATTTCATTTATTCATTTATTATTATTTTAGTATTAAAGTAATTTTTCTATAGTTTCTATATTCTCACCGACCATAACATTCTAATTTTTCCAGTTAAGAAAAGTACGTCATGCTAGAATTTTTGTATCCACAGATATAACAAGTAAAAAAGTATAGTCGGTCAATCCCGACCATATAATACCCTACACCCAGTATATGTATAAATCAGTTTTTATGAAATGTGCGCTATAGGAGAGATATGACCTATTATGGACCGATCATCCAAAAATTTAGTGTCATGAATATAAATATTGTGTATGTTAAACTATATCTCGATATAAATACTTTTAAAAGATTTATGAAGGTTAAAGTTGATTACGGGAAGAGTCTTATATGGGAGTTTCGACTTATTACGGACCGACCATTACAAAATTAGGTGTCATCATTTCTGTATATTATTTGTGTCGAATTTTATTTGATTACCAACATTCTTAAGAAATTTATGATCGTTAAAATGATTTCCGGAAGTTGGAAACCGGAACCGATTATAATAAAATTGTACCGTATTATTTGTATGCATATGAAATATATTTGCGTTCAATATTATTTGGATACCAACATTTTTGAGAGAGTTATGCTCTTTAAAGTGATTTTCGGAAGTGGGCCTTATATGGGAGTTACGACTAATTATGGACCGATCTGCACAAAATTTGTATATGTGATTTGGCTTCATTTACCACTCATTTGTGATGACATTTGTTTGGTTCCTTGCATAATTCAAACATTTATGATCGGTAAACCCAAATTTCGGGAGGACTTTTGTATGTGGGCCAGGTGAAATAATGGACCGATTTCCACCAGTTTCAATCCCATCCGTCGGTAGGCCGAAAAAATATCACTTGCCAAATTTTATCAAAATATCTTCAAAATTGCAGAGTACAGCTGCGCACAAGCTTTACATGGACAGCCAGCCAGACGGACGGACGGACATCGTTAAATCGACTCAGAAAGTGAATCTGAGTCTGAGTCAGAAAGTGATTCTGAGTCGATCGGTATATTTTAAGGTAGGTGTTGGACCAATATTTCTGGACATTTGTACATATGTACAAATCCAATATACCCTCCCCACTATGGTGGTGTAGGGTATAAAAATAAAAAACATTTATTTTTTTCTTTTTCTTTTTTAATTTATCTTGTTAAACTTCATTTTGTGTTGAATGCATTCCTTTTTTATTATTATTTGTTGTCTATGAATTACAATTTATTACCGCTTTGTTTGCAATCTATTTTATTTATTTTTTTTTTGTTCTGAATTAGAAAGAGTATGAACGATTGCTTTATGATGTATTTGGCCAAAACTCTGGCTAATTTAGTGGGTGTGTTAGCAATTTAGTTTAGTTTTTTAGACTCTACGCCTTTCTTTTTGTTAGTTTTTCAAGGTTTTTAGTTATTTTTTAAAATTAGTTACGGTTATTTTGTATTTTATGATGACCAGGCTTATAAATGATATAAAATTTTAGTTTTGTTAAAATCTTAGGATTTGCTGAAAATAACTTGTGAGAAGAGTACAATTATCTAAATTTTATTGTCAGTTTCAAAAGTATTTAAGCGTTTTATTTTGTTACACAAATATTAAACTAATTATGCGACCGGATTTTATGGGAACAATGATAAAGCATTTTTGTTTTGTTTTGAAACAATCAGGCCTTGTTCGTTTAGGTTGATGGCAGAGTAAAAAAATTCAAAATTTAATGAAAATAATCTTACTAACTCAATTATTAAACAAAAATATTTGAATCTTTTTAAAATATTTACGAAATTTTGTCTTATTAATTTAATTTACTTACACAATAAGAACTTAATTTATTTTTATATCCTTCACCATCATTTTCCGACCCTATAAAGTATATAAATTCTGGATCCTTATAGAAAGCGGAGTCGATTAAGCCATGTCCGTCTGTCTGTCTGTCTGGATGTTGAAATCAGTTTTTTGAAGTCCCCAGATATCTTCGGGATCCAAATCTTCAATAATTCTGTCAGACATGCCTTCGAGAAGTTTGCTATTTAAAATGAGCCAAATCGGTTTAGGCCAACCAGAGTTATGGACCAATATGCGAGACAACCTCCATAAAAATTTGATATTTTTTGTCCATTTTATTGCAATTTGTATACGTTGCTTTTATGATAAAAGAAGAAAGTTTGCGGAAAATAGTATGAATCGGTCCATGATTTCTCATAGCCCCCATACAAAAATCTTCCCGAAATATTGCTCCATTATACATAAATGCCTATAAAATTGGAATATCAAGACAAAATTCAGCAAAAATAAGTTTTATGCAAAAATAAATGGCAAGACGAAATTTTTTTTAGTTCGGTCCATGCTTGACCATAGCCCCATATAAAGTCCACTTCCAAAATTCACTTAAATACTTATAACAGATATAAATAATGTTAAACGGCTAAAATTTGACATGAATAATCTTGATAGGCAAATAAATTGTTGTACTAAATTTTATGGTGGCAGGCCCAGAATTGGTCATAGCTCCCATACAAGGACCTCATCTGACTCAAAACTTTACACAAATCAGTTACATATATACAAAAATCATCCCACAAAATTTTGTGAATTTCGGTCTATTTTTAACCGTATGCCCCATATAAAGCCCTCTTCCGAAAATCACTTTAATACTCATAAATCTCTTATAAATAAGGGTAGCAATCCAAAATTTTACACGGATCATTTACATACTAAATAAAACTGCAGGATTTTGAGAATATCGATCCATATTTGACTATGTCCCCCATATAAGGTCCACTTCCGAAATCCACGTTAATACTAATATACATATATCTTAAATATACCGTTATTATGTAATAATTCGACGCGAAATATCCTCATATGCATGAAAATCACTGTTCCAAAATTTAAAAAGATCGGCCCTTAATTTGTCATAGCTGCCATATAAAAATTTCCAAAAAAACAAATAAATTCGGATTTAACACATATTCGGGCTATATTTTATAATCATGATATATGTCGTTGGACAGGTACTTTTAATACCTTTTATTTAATGTAACACAAATTAACAGACACTCAGTAGTTCCCGAGATATAAGCCTATATATTTTCAACTTTACGGGCCCACCCTATTTGATGAAGTTTATTTTTTTTGAGGAAAGTCACTAAAACCGAATTGTTCCCCTTTTTTATACTCTGTTTGTTAAATTACACTCAAGATTATTATGAACATCAGACAAACTCTGTACATTATGGTAAGAATTAGTAATTAAATCAATTAAAAATGGTGAAAATTAGACAAAATTTCAAAATATTTAACATAAATTATGTTGGTCGTATAATTGTCTTTCAAACAATATATCAAATAATAATTAAATTTGCACTAAAACTGAATAAAAAAATACACAATAAGGATATTCTAGTCCGATAACCAGTGTAGTTTTTGTATTTCTTATTACGTTTAGGTGTAGGGTATTTAAGATTCGGCACAGCCGCATATTGCACTCTTACCTGTTAAACTATTTATTGAACAAATAGGTACATATGTATATTGTATGTTTAGTAAATCCAAAAATATTGTAAATCTGTTTTGATTGATGAACTTAAAATACATATTCTAAATTTCCAAATAATGTTATCAGTGAGTTGGTTTCTCTTATACCTACTTGTTATTATTTCATAAAATTTTAGTTTAAGGTTGAAACTTCTTTTATTTCAAAATAAATATGTAGTAATAAATATTAAAACACCCTAACATGACATGAGTGCGAACATATTAAATTTCTTAAAAATATATGAAATTTTTAACCCCTATAATTTTAAATTAAGTTTGCAACATCAAGCTGCAAAAATTCAAAACTAATTGGCTGCAGTTTTTTGCACCCAAAAACAAAATCCATACTAAAGAAAAACACTCACACACACAGTTACAATTTTGTCATAAATTATAAGAAATTTAATGTATCCAGCAAAACAAAAAAAAATAAAGTTATGAAATATTATCAGATTATTACTTGGAACACATTGCAATTCATGCTTGAAAATTTGCAACTTCACATACGAGTACATACCTACATACTCGCAAATGCAAAGAGTTACTAAATGAGCATAAAAAATTTATATGACTGAAATTTGGTAACCCTTATTAAAGCAGTATGAAAATGCAGAACAAAGGAAACAAGCAAACAACAGTTAAACAAGAATGTGTAATAAAACAAATTTAATAAAAAAAGGGTTTTTTAGGGGGCAAATCATTAAATGCAGTAAGGAGCAAAATAAATTGACGAGAAAGAAAAATAAAACAAAACAAAGAATAATTTGTATGAAAATCAATAAAATTTTTATTGTATTGGAAAGAGTAATAGTGGAAGGCCAATGGAAGCGATATGCAGTCTCGGGCGGCAATCAGCTGTTCTTTTTGCCGCTTATACATTTTGTAGGTAGGCAAATGTGCGCGGCATATATAAAGCGGCAAATGCAAAATAATTAAATTAATTTCTTTTTTACATAAATAAATTCTCAAATAAACGTTTTTTTTAAGTGTGTACATGGTGTAAAAAGTATTAAAAAAAATTATTTTATTTTTTTTTATTTTTAACTAAACTCATATTTCACATGTATGGCAACATCGTTTTAGCGGCCGCTTCTCTGAGCATTGTATGAATAATTTTTTAAAGAAACAAAACTTTTATTCACTGGTAATACTGTTGCCGCCCGCTGCCGCATGCCGCTTGCATTGGCCTTCCACTATAAGGTTTGACAATGATAAATCCACTTTCACACTCTTCAAATCTGACTCGTCAATGCAAGTATTTTGGGAAACTAGAATTACAAGGGTGCAAACTTGACGGTACTAGTCAATTTTCTTATTTCGTGTTGTTTTTATACCCTACACCACCATAGTGGGGAGGGTATATTGGATTTGTGCTGATGTTTGTAACGCCCAGAAATATTGACCCACCTTAAAGTATACCGATCGACTCAGAATCACTTCCTGAGTCGGTTTAACGATGTCCGTCCGTCCGTCTGGCTGGCAGAGTACAGGTCGCAATTTTCATTATATTTCCAAACAATTTGGTACGTGATATTTTTTCGGCTCAAGGACGGATGAGATTGAAACTAGTGGAAATCGGTCCATTATTTCACCTGGCCCCCATACAAATGTCCTCTCGAAATAGGGGTTTAACGATCATAAATATTTGAATTATGCAAGAATCCACACAAATTTCACTACAAATGAATGGTAAATGAAGCCAAATCACATCTACAAATTTTGTGCAGATCGGTCAATAATTACTCGTAGCTCCCATAATACGAAAATCACTTTAAAGAACATAAAGCTAGATTTACACTGCTTCAAACTTGTGTAAACAGCAAAAATTCTTCAAATTTTATTTATTTAATAGTTATTAATAGTATGAAAATTGAATTGAGGTGTATGAATGAAATGGCAAGTTCAAAAGAGAATTGAACAAAAACTGCTCACTTTAGAAATCTAAAGTGGTTTCATTCCGAAAAAAAAATTCATTTTTCGTTTTCTAAAGACTCAAGTTATGGAATCAAAACCAATTTCGATCGGAATTGAGTTCTGTGACATGGCTGAATATTTCGATTTTGTGTCATGTGAAAGTGTGACAGAAACTAGGAAACTGTGCAAGTCTCATATGGAACGTGTTTTCACATCTTTTCAAGTTAAAATTGAGGAAGTCTAAATTTATATTGAAAAATAGCAAATTGAAATTCAGATATCTTAAATTCAGAAAAACATAAATTGATATTCAGAATAGCAAGTCTATTTATAGAAAACACTTATTGAAATTGTCCTAGCGGTCAGAACCATGGGATATAGAAGACGATTTTTTAAATTATGTCTGAATATCCATCTCATCATGTAATTTGCAAGGAATTTGTAGCTCTTTCTATGATTTCGAATAAATATATATGTAAGTTAGCTGCCTCTTATTAGGCTTTACCCGTCAGTAAAGATTTTACCCTTAGGCTTTATAGAGGAGGCAATGAATTCTAATTAATTTTCTTAGCTCTTCTTAAATTTTAATAAACAAGTATCAATTTATGATTCGAAAATACTTAATTGCTTTTTTTGGTCACATAAACATTAACATTTTATGTGAAGCGCGCTTTAAAATGAACTGCAATACTTATGCTACAGTTTGGATCTAGCATTTTCTTTCAGAACCAGCACTTTACATGATTCAGTGGTAATATCTTAGTAGTGTGATCTTTATCAAAATGTAGACGAGACCTATTATATTGATTGCTTATAAATATGTATATTTCAAGACTATAGTTTTGTCACTCACTGTTGGCACAATTTTAATCAGCTACACAGCTAAAATTCCAAGAAATGGTTAAAGGAAAACAACTGAATATTCACTGAATTTAGTTTTATTTGGCAACCCCTAAAATAAACAATTAATTACGAGAATTTTATTTATTATTTATTTATTTATTTAGGAAGTTTAGTTACTGTACTCTTGATATATGAGCAGTGATCTCAATACACTTCAGCTACACACACACACACACACCCACTTTTCCAACAAATAATCTAAAATGAGTGCAATGAATTCAAAGTTTTTGTATTTTAGAAATATATATAATAGAATTTCAAATCAATAACAACAACAAACCCAAAAATGAATTGTTTTCTGAACTAAAAATCGAAAATAATTGTTCAAAAAGGTAGAAAAATTAATTTTTATGACAATTTCTTGTTGGCTGCATTTAGGGTTCTATGGCTTTTGTTGTTTTAAATATTTAGTATTTTTGTGGTTGTTGTTACATTCTAACTGAAGTTGCCGCCATGGTTGAATGGTCCCGTGACCAGATAGCAAATATACAAACGACTCTAAACTCTAAATTCCAAACAGAAACAAGACTAAAAATCTAAAGAGAAAGACAGTACGACATGTTTAAAATACGCGCATTTCAACTACAATGTATGTGGATTGATGGCGATGGCTGTGAACTGCGGACTGACTGCCTCCCCTAGGGAACATTTGTCATTAAACATGTACTCGTTATTTTTGTTTGTTTGTATGAATTTGCTAGTATTTTTGTTTAAAAAAAAAGGTAAACGAAAATTCTATACAATTGTACGAGGTCAATTTGAAATGTCTTAAAATGTTTAGAAAAAAATAAATCAAATTCTGGTTTGATTTAGAGCAATTTCAACAGAGATTGAAAATTCTCTTTAGAGTTCATTAACATAAAAAGTTTTGAATTTTAATTTAGATTGAAACAAAAATATCAGAAATATTGCACAAATTGAATTGTTTAAAATCTGTTTCAAATACAGTCGATAGGTCTTTGTTTTGAGAAGACCAAAGCAGCTCTCGTCGGCTATTGTATTATCAAATCAAGATCAGATACTAATCAGATAAGAGTATTAAGTTTATGATATCTTAGTCCAGTTTACATAATTTGCTGGAGACTTATAATGAAGATGAAAAATTTTCTCTTCGTTAACAAGACTCTCAACACCTGCGATAATAGGCATTGAAAATGAGTCCGAGAACGAGTTTACCGATCGTTTAGCATCAGTCTTAAAGTATTTCACTGATTACGATTCATATTCAGAGTATAAACTCGAAGCAAAATGCAGAATATATTGTAATTCAAAATTGTTACCTTTTTCATCGAATTACACCATTTTGAAGTTGAAATTGAGAAAATACAGTTTGTAATATGTTAAGCATCTTAAATTTTAGAGACATCTTAACATGATTTTCTTCAATCTGTAATCTAATCAATTTAAATATACTTTTGCAATTTGGACTTAAGAATGATGGAATTATTATTGACTATTTGAAAATGGAAAATGGATATAGTGGGTAAAAGGCAATGAATGATGGTTGGACAAGCAATTTGCAGTTTTGTCTGGAGAGCAAAGCTTTTGTTACTTCTACAATAATGTCCTTGAATGTTAATATAGAAGAACACCTGTAAAAATTACCGCGCATTAGTAAAGCTGTAGTTTGATGTGTGTAGCTCCCTGCCAGTAATTAAAAACAGCAATAGATTGGCATCGACGATATCTGGTCGATGTAATAAAAAAAATATATATGTATATGAAGAATATTGGGCTATTGTCAAGGGGAAGTTAAATATGATCTGACATTGTGCCACATTTATTGCAATCAATTTGTGGTTGGTGTTATAAAAATATTGAAACATTTATGCGGCCGGATTTTACAGAAACTTGGTCACGGTTTTTCATCGGCATTGCTAATTAAGATTGCTTCAGTAAAGTTGATTCAGCGTTTGTCGTTTGTCGCAACGGTTTTTGCATTTCGATTTGATTTTATTTGGTGTGACTTAAATGTTTTAAGAAATTCAAAAAAAGTTGACAAAGTTAGTATTGCATTTTAACTTAAGTAGATTTCAATTGACAAAACTAAGGAAAAGGTATGGATTTGTTATAATTTATAATTGTTTTTAAAATAACGTTATCTGTAATCGCATAAATTTCGTTAACGGTATTTTATTTTTACTAACATATTTTTCAATAACTATTAACCCTTTCAGACCGTGATTGTGCGATTTCAATATTTTTGCTTCTGTTAACCCAATTTCAAATAGACTGGCATGCATCGATTTTGCTAATTGTTTTTTATATTTGCTTCTCACATTTCCCTTCTGTGGGATTTACCTTTACTTGAATTATTGCGAAATTCTTCAGTCATATTTCTTCAGTTTTAGCAAAATGAGCCGTGGAAGTAAGTAAGTGTCTTTAATTACAAAAGTAATTATCGTTTACAAATAATGAAGTGCACATACATACATATATCAACTAAAAAAAATATAAATTTTAATACTATTTCAAACTAATTGAAATCGTGTAGTGTTTGTGAACATTTGACTTGAATTTTCCCATATTAAAAGTGGCAGGGAATACTTCTGCTGGTAGTTTGTTTCACATACGGACAGTACGGCTAAAGAACGAATTTTCCCTGTAGTGTGTTGTGCGATCCACTGTCCAGTCGACCACAAATGGATGAGCCCTGACTGAAGAACGTGTATTACGCAAAAAACTACGTGTTTAGGGAACAAGTTCCCTAATTTCAGCACAACACATTTCATTATAGTATCGATAGAACAGTGAAACACAACCCACATTGCGACGATGCTTCAACGAATCAATAGAGTTGGATACCTTACTGTCACCGATAAGCATCTTCGCCCTCTCCTGTACGCGGTCGAGTAACTTCAAAATAGACGAAGCACCGGCCCATACATGAGAGTTGTATTCCATTTTCGGTCAAATATAGGTGGTGTAAATAGTAAGAAGATCAGATGGAGTGAAGTATTTTCTACACTGTTTTAAAAAACCAAGGCACTTGAACGCTTCTTTTGACACTTGAGAATGCGTTTGGTCCAGCGGCCATCACACTGGATTCTCATGCCTAGAACGTCAAGAGCGTCTGATTCCTTAATATTTACACTGCCCATAAAAACAGATTAAGCAACTTGATCTGTTGTGCATTTGTGCGTTAGTAAACAACACTGAGTCTTACGTGCGTTAAATTCCAAAAATTATAAAAAAAAATTCCTGGTAGTTTTGCGTCAGGTCTGAATGGGTTAAAAGAACATTTCATACTGCCCTTTTACATGCTGCATACAAAGTAGTTAACCTGAAAACAAAAATCTATTTGACATTAATATGTGTCACCATATGTACATATATTTGAAATAAACACGAATATAGAAATATGTATATATGTACATACTCGTATGTACATACATCAACAAACAGATAAACAAAACAAAAAATTAAGTAAATATTGTACAATAAATATTAAATGTAATGTACGAGTACATCCAAGCACTGTATAGAAAGAAGGAGTAAACACTATGATGGTGGATAATTTGTTTACGTTTGAAATTCTATATAAATCAAATTAAATACGACAACAATTCTTATCATCCTGTACGAGTAAAAATTTTATTTCAGATTGATCGTTGTTGCACTTTCATGCAGGGTTTTTACGTCCAAATTAAACATTATTTATATGTAAGTGCATGCAATTATTTATAATAAAAGAAATTCCTTTGCTGCTGTCCTAGTAGCAAATTTAAAGGATAATATTTGTCTACTAATGAAAGAAAGGAACATTTAAAGAAACTATGTAAATCTAAATAGTTTGATGTAGCAACTGTGGCATTGGTACCACTCTAATGTTTGAAGGACATGTTTTTACGTTGCTGCAATAGATATCCTGCTGTTAAAGGTTATTAACAAACATTTTCCGTTTTAATACATCTCAAGTAGTCATTGAGTCACTATTTTTGTACAAAGTCTTTACAATTATTGAACTACTGACGGACAGCTGTCAAACTTAAATTTCTTACAGCAATTTTTATTTAAACCTTTTTCGTTTAACTTAATATGTGATTGTTTTCATATATGTATGTACATTATGTTGTGTTGGGTCACAAAGGTACAAGTACTTTAATAAATTTTTTCTTTAAATTGTCTAAAATTCATCAAAGTAATACATATGTATGTTTAGTATACAAAGCATTTCTTGGAAAACAAGCAGACATTTGCACAACAGAGTCGTAGAACTGGTGGGTGATATTTGGCTATACAAAATAGTGCTCCTATGTCTAGTTTTTAAAACGTGTGAGACGATGAACCAGAGATATATTTTGCTTTTTTTTTTACATTCACACTGAAACGTAACAATATATTTCCTGGGAATGGAAAAAGTCTGACAAATTCGGAACCCTAGTTTCTAAAGCAGAATCTTGAAATTGTTACCTTGGTTAATTTAATACTAAGGTTTCATATTCTACAGTTTAGAACTTAGTTTAGAATTAGAATTCATTACCTGGAAGTGTTATTACAGTAATTACATTTATTTTGATATCGATATTTTAGACATAAGGATAGTCAAGCTAAAAGGATATTTAACAGTGCTTAAAGGTTTCATTAGTCTTTACTTTCTGTTGCTGTCCTATTCCGTGTCGTTCTGTTGTTAAATTTTTGTAGTTTGTTTTTCCGTATAAACGTATCAGCTGTTTTAGGTAAACAGACAACACACCGCGAAAATAAATCAAAATATACAAATCAAAGTTTTTTTTTTATTGTACAATATGTCATTACTTTCGACTAAAGTAATGAGTTTTTCGTCATCAATCGTTTATTTTTTATATTTTTATAACTTTTATACAAAAACTTAATAAAATTCAAAGAAATTGAAAATATTTGTAATAAACCAAAATTTTTTTTGTTGTGCAGATGTCAGCTGTTTTATGCTGCCACTTAAAAATACTTAGCAAATTTTTGTTTTCAACAGGTTCGTCCGCAACGGCGCGGAAAGTAACAAAACAACTAACGACTTCTACACATTTTCTATTTAACAGAATCAAGTCAGCTGATTCGAAACGGAACAGAAAGTAAAGACTAATTCTGCCTTAACTCAAATATGTACAATCCACCACTACATTGTTTGTTTTAAGATTTTTAAATAACTCAGACACATCTCTCGTACCCTTCCAGGAACTGCAACACTGAAATTTAGCATAGTTTATTATAAATTACATACAACACACCGCCATTTATCGCCACAACATTATAAATGCATGCAAAAAAGGTGAAAAACTTCGCACTTAAAAAGAAATTAAAACAACACAAAAAAAAAAATAATAAACATTTGCAAAAAATATAAACAGCAAAACCCATGTTTATTATTACTAAAAACTAAAAGCCTTTAAGTAAAACAAGAAAATATAAATTTTAAACAAATGAAGAAATAGAAGGAAAAAAAAACTTTGCAAGAAATCTACATTTGATGTTGAAAAAAACGACGTGCAGAAAAAATATGGTTTCACCGCGACACACTTGTTTCAAATGAGAAAACACGACACTTACACAGGGTATGAAAAATCGAAAAACAAAAAATGAAAATGAAAATACTAGAAACAGATACTGGAGAAACAGAAACAAAGACAGGCCCAAAGTAATGGACAAATAATAATAAATAGCCACAAATAGTTATGTGAGCAAAACATGAAAATCCAATCAAGAGTAAAAATATAAACAAAACAATTAAAACAATGTTTTATGAAAATAAAAGTAAAATAAGTTTTTCACATTTAGGTTAAATTTTTACAAACACTTTTTTCACAATCATGAAAACCAAAATCGTTTTTTATGGTTTTGTAAACCTTTCAATAATACATAATTATGTTATGATATACACATACATACATATGTATGTATGTACATATAATTAAACTATTTTCTTAAAGCATTTATTTCAATTTTTTATTAATAATTTTAGGAAATTTAACACAATACATGGAGAAAATGTTAGACAATGTGGAAAGGTAAAAAATAACCCTTTTTGTTAGCTATCTATTACCTACAGTGAGCGAGAAAATAAACTCAACACCACATATTATTAAAGGAAAATCTTAATTATAGAAAATTATATTGCATTTTTATATACAGCTATGGACAGAGAAATAGCGCACTTTACTTTTTACGTTTTTGTAATGTAACGGCGACTTAATTCTTGGCTTTTTTCTTGATAAACAAACTTTTTCCGTCCGGACCAATCACATTAATTTTGGTTTCATCTATGATAAGCTCTTTTTCAGAATTGAATATCCTTGTTCCGGTGTAGTTTTGCAAAAGATTATTTTTTGACAGAAGTGTTTTAATCTTCGTACAACTCTACTAGAAACATTTAACCCAAGGAATTTATTTCACTCATTATTGTTCTCGATAACTTGAAAGGATCTAGCTTACTTTTTTAACTATTGCCTTGTCCTCACGAACTGTTGTCTTTCGCGGTGGCTTCTTCCAATCTTTTTTTTTTTACATTAAGCACATTTACATCTGTTTTGATTTAACACATTTAATGACATTATAAACCATCTTTAGAGAACATTTATTTATTTCAGCTATTTTTGTTTGTTTTTGGTTTGAAGTTCCCGAGTGAGCAAAGCGGTCCTCTTTCCATTTTGGTTGAAAAAATTAATGAGCAACAATATTTTTGTTAAATTACATTATACAAGGATTAGCATCAATTATTTTTGTTTATAACCGAAATATCTGTGCGCTATTTCATTGTTCAATCAGGAAAAATTTAATTTTTAACAATATATGACAAAATAAAGAATGAACAAAAGTCAACAGGACATTTTTAAAGAATTTTGGGTAAAGCAGTGTGGAGCAAAAGAATAGCATATTATTATTATTTCATTTTTCAATATAATACGTTTGGATCTTCATAGAACATTCGTGCGCTATTTCTCTGTCCATAGCTGTATGTATGTAGTAATTTATGTATGTAGAATTGAATTCACAAAAAAAAGAAACAAAGAACAAAAGCGTTTTTAATTGTTAAAATAAAACAATTTTCACGCGTCAAAATAAAGTAAACAGTGGCATTATCCTGTGATTTCAAAAGTAGTGGCAATTCTTTTAAGTTAGTTTTTCAATATTTGTTTAATTTAAAAGAAAAGTGCCGCTAAAGCATTGCACACCGAAGCACATGTGCGAGAGATGGTTTGTGTGGTTCAGAAGTGATGATTTTGGCATGGAAGACAACGATCTTTGTCTTTGTTAGGCCAGTCAAAAGAATTAAATTCTAATGCTTGGCTTTCACTATGTCAATTTTGTTGTCAAATTGTCCAAATTGTTGGCAATTGTATGACAACCCGTTTTCAAAAATGACATAGTGAAAACATAGTGTAACTGTTTGAAGAATAAGAATTCAAAGCATTACTCCATGAAGACTGTTGTTAAACTCAACAAAAGCTTGCATTGGCAGCTACTCAAGCAGCAATTTCATCCAAAAGCAGGAAAATTGGGTGCCATGTGAATTGAAGTCAAGAAACCTTGAAAGTTAATTTTGCATGTCCGGAATGCTGTAAACGTCTTAAAAGGACGTTTGCGATGAAAAATAGATCTATTACGATAACTCGTAGCGTAAGAAAAGCCCTGCCAAGGCTGTGTGAAGCACCCAGAAAATCCTGCCAGACATGAAAGCGTAATTTTCCATCATGGCAATGCTCGACCACATGTTGCAATACCTGTTAAAAACTACTCAGAAAAAAGTAAAGGGGAAGTTTTGCCTCATCCCCCTTATAGACCAGACCTTTCTCAGTCCATCAACTATATGTTTCAAACGATGCAGAACGAATTTCTATCAAATGGTGCAGAACTCTCTGTGATACTTCAGAACAGGGTATCCGAAATTGGCTTGATTCGTTCTTGGCCTCAAAAAATGAGCAGTTCGTATGATGCGGAATTGATAAGTGGCGAGAAAGATGGGTAAAGTTCATATCTAACAAATGTTTAAAAATAAAAACTAAAACATTTAAAAAATACCGCATTTTTAAGTTATACAGCCAATAAAATGTTTGCACCCTTTGATTATTTGGATTTTTCATTGGGGATTCACTCATATAAATCGACTAATTGCGACTAATCAAGGTATTTTTCGTTACGTATAACGATTGATTTTATCACAATGGACCGTATTGGTCTCTGGGTGATGGTGTGGGGACAACCTCACACCGGCCTTCTAACCTAACGATTGATTTGAACCAGAGAGCCAATACCAGTGTAGTAGAAGCATTCTCAGGGCAAACAGATGTTTACTTGATTCCTTGACTTGGTAACAATTGGTGGAAACTTTTATCACAATTGAATTTGTTTATGTTCGTTTCATCTAACTATAAAATATGTTTCTATTCTAACACGATCCTGGATTCAAAGCATTTTGTGAAGTGTTAGTTTAGTCTATTTTATCTGATGTTTAAGTTAAGTTTTTTTAATTTTTGGCAGGAATAATTGCATGTTCTTTAAAAGATTTCCACATAGTTCAAATAGTAATATATAATTGATTTTATTGATTTTTATAGTTTCTTTTGGGGATTTTGATATCGGTAATCTTCCAATTAGTCGTGCTTCTTTAATATTTTTTGACGGCCATTATTCAAACAAACATTTAAAATTTTTTTTAATTTACGTTAGAATATGTTTCAAGTCCTTAGTCCCAATTTACACGAAGAAATTCTGTAAGCTAAGCTGATTACCTTTTAGACATCGGGGTGAGAGGAAGATAAGACGAGTACAATTCGAGTTACTCTCTAATTCGTATATGTGTATCAAATAAAAATACGAGCGATTTAAGCAATAAAATTGTGCTGTGTGAACTCCGAAGAAATTTCAAGGAAAAAAAATTGTATTCATCTTTTCAATAAAAAATGCTTCGTGTAAATTGGGGCTTGGGAATTATTCTGGTAAACATTTTCTGGCATTGAATTTGTAATTTTACATATACATACATATTAATCTCTGACGTTGTCTTAATTCGTTACAGAAGAAATCTGAAATATGGCAAATATTTATTTGCTGCGATTGGTGCAGACTAAAGGTTTTGAAATTTCCTATCACAATTAAGTCTACCACAACACCCATATTCCATTACATTCACATTCGTTTTTCCACAAACGTGTTCTAAAACATACAATTGTCTTGAATAATATTAGGGTGTCGGTAGGTATAACATACCCATCAACAGCTCCTTTAGACAACAATTCAATAATTATCGTTGCAAAGACAATCAGCTGTAAATCTAAAGCAAATTAATAGTTCTAATGTTTCGTTAAACAATCTAAAGTATGATGACCATTTTTTTGTAACTGAAAATTGTAAAAGTAGCAGCAGAAGAAGAGAAAAATAGGAGGCAGAGCCAGCAGTAAAAAGTACAATGCACTGATCACGAACCATTTGAATTGTACGTGATTTGCATTGAAATGACCAATAGTGCTGCGTGGCAGCAGTGTTGTTTGTGTGGTTGCAGTAAGTGCAAAAGAAATGCAATAAAATTGGACAAAAATATGAAAAAGAATAACGTGCATGAACATGTACAAATCAGTTAAAATTATGGAGTTGGACTTTGTAAAAGGAAATACTTAATACTTTGCGCACTTAAATATTTCTGGACGATAATTAATGACAACGGGCTACAGATTTTGTGTTCTGATTAAAGCTTCAAATAATAGAAACAATTTGGAGAATAAATTATGGAATTTAAATATAATTGCAAAAAGCCAGAGAGCTTCAAAAAAGTACTGAGAGTTTTTTGCACCACGATTCAACCATTTCGAAAATCAAAGCTGCCATATGTAAAAAAAATCTAGTTGGTAACAAGTGGTAATATTGCGGCCATTGATTTATTTTTCTTTGATTTTTAAGTGTCAAAAAACAAATATTAAATTATTTTAAAATATTGTGTATTCAAAATGAATGAAAAACGAAAGTTGCTTTTGCTGATGTGATGAAATCGGTCGATTTAAAAAGTAAATCGTTTTTAGAAATCGACAAGAGTGTGATAGATTTCGATCGAGTTCCAATAAATGCAACTCTGATAAAGTTTAAATTACAACTCTTAAAAAGTAAACAGTCAAATTTTTTCAAGGAAAAGTAAAGTTGTAATGGCTTTTATTACAGCACTTTAATTATCTTTGAGAAGAACACTTAAAATGTTGAATATATATTCCAAAAATGCTTGAGGGACAAATCTGATTCTTTAAATTTGCCAGAAGAAGTGTAATTATCTATATAATTTATAATTTTACATATATGTATTTAAAAATTCAATTATTTTTTTAGATTCGTTGAACATTTTCGCTTAAACAGAGTAGGCTTTATTATCATTTTGAATAAATTTGGAGAATATTGGAAAGGTGCATCAATTAGCTGCATTCTTAAGATTTTTGGCAGAGGGCCGTTTCTAAAGAACTGTAGAAAACGGCGTTAATGTTGCTATGCATAGAATAACAGTTTCCAAAAGCTTATAAAATCAATAAATAATTATGAACTAATT
Source organism: Bellardia bayeri (assembly GCA_950370525.1). NCBI lineage: Eukaryota > Metazoa > Arthropoda > Insecta > Diptera > Calliphoridae > Bellardia > Bellardia bayeri. The sequence continues at coordinate 85,070,216 of OX493268.1, read as the reverse complement.
TATCATTAAACTAAAAAATACCTACATTTTTTATATATTTCGTTGATGCAAAAAAAGTCGTTTTCAAATGGTTTTAAACCATCATTATCGAAATGTGTCACATGTCAAAAATGTCGAAATGGGACAAAGTGAAAAATGAAATCGGCACAACAAATTGACAAAAGAAAACGCATCACACCTGTTTTCGATTTTAGCGGTTTTTGACGCCGAAATCGATTTTCATCGCATACCTGATTACTATTTGTATAAACTAATTTAACCTATTGGCAACTCGGTTTATTTTTGTCCAGACAAAGTATAAAATTAAAACAATTCAGGCTGAGAGTTGTTCGTAAAATATATTTTCTCTCTCTCAAAAAGACAGCGTCAAACTACAGATGAAAAAAAACTTTGTTCGAAAAAATATTTTGTTCAGAACGAATGAGTGAATCCACCTTAACTGTCGTGTTATGTATGTGAAAATGACGAAAAGCATTCATATGCCCCCCGGGGCATAGCGTGAGCACCATTGCTGTAAACGATGTTAGGAAATTGTATTAATTTATATTTAAAGTACTTGCTTGCTTAGCTAAGAAGTACTTTTAACAAAAGAGTAAAAGAACAAATTGCTTTTGCATTTCAATCAATAAATTATTATTAACAAAAACAAGCCAAAATTATTAAAGAAATGTTTAGATTGTGTAAATTTTAAATAATTATAAAAATCTACACTCCCCTTCACTAAAAAGTACTTTTTTTTATTAAAAGCTAATTTTCTTACTTTTTGTTAACGTTGATAATTATCAAAGATTTCAAATACATGTATGTATGTATGTATGTACATATGTATATTTTGTTTGTAAAAACCGTTTCTGTTGTCCAGTGTAATCAAAGCTTTCTATCTTTAATGTTGCTTTTGTTGTCTCTGTATCTTATTTATATTTGGACGTGCCAATATAAATGATTGCCTTTTTCAATTAAACTCCTAAAAGGCTGGCATCTCTATTTATTAGCCATAATTATTGTTTTTATATGTTTTTTTACAGCGATTTTGTTTTGTTGTTTTTGTTTTCTGATATTAATTTAATGATATTGTTGCTGTTGTTGTGTGCATTTTATAAATGCTAGTCACAGGTAATTATTGTGGCAAGAACATAAAAAAAGAAACATTGTACGTTTCAGAATGTTTCGTCACCATTATTGGAAACAAATACATACTTATCTATTAAATATTTTGGACGAACACGATACGATGATAATCTTGGGCTGCCAGTCATGGGAGACAGAATGAAAGTAAATATTCTTAGCGTCTTTTTATACCCTTCACCTTCATGAGAAGGGTATATATAAGTTTGTCATTCCGTTTGTAATTTCCACAATATAATTTTTCGACCCTATAAAGTACATATACATATATATTCTGGATCCTTATAGATAGCGGAGTCTATTAAGCCATGTCCCCAGATATTTTCGGGATCCAAATCTTCAATAATTCTGTCAGACATGCTCCCGAGAAGTTTGCTTTTAAAAATCAGCAAAATCCGTCCATACATAACAGAGATATGAGCAAAAATCCGAGACAACCTCTGAAAATTTCATTAAAAAAAACTAATAAACTCATCAACAGATGGCGTTGATCACACAAAGTGTATTAATATTGTTACAAATAATTTCATTAACAGATGGCGTTGATCATACAAAGTGTATTAATATTGTTACAAATAATTTCATTAACAGATGGCGTTGATCATACAAAGTGTATTAATATTGTTACAAATAATTTCATTAACAGATGGTGCTGATCAAACAAAGTATTAAACCGTAATATAAGTGTGTAAGAAGACAGTGTGTTCATTTTGAATTATGTTTGTGTACATTTAAATAAATAAAGACTCGTTATATTTTCTTCAAACTACTTGACGCTTTTATTTTGCAATTAAAAAGAATCCGGTGTATTTAAAGGATATAAACCACCGTTTTTAAAAGGTAAAAACGTACCAATATAATATACATATGTATATATGTATGCATGTATATAATATAATTATGCATTCACAAAAAAGGTGAAGGGTATATAAGATTCGGCATAGCCGAATATAGCACCCTTACTTGTTTTCTATTTCTATGACAATTTTTTGTGTATATTTAGCATTTTATATGTGCCTAAAGTGTCAGGATAAAAGGTGTGGTTATGAATAATTAAATAGCTGTTAAAGTTTTCACAAAAAAGAAAGAGAAAAAAAAAACAACAAAACTAATTGTTAATAAATTACAATTAAACAATTGGGACTTTTTTATTCAAATACAATTTCAAAGAGTTAATTATATGCAAGGAATTCTTTTAATAAAATGACTGCTGAGTGAAGAATTATGAAACTTTTCTATTGTTTTGTATTTAGTTAAATTCTATGGAAATATTTATTTATATACTCGTATTTTCCAATTAAAATTTGAAATTATCTTGTTTCGTTTATTGTTATTTTCTGAAAAGATTCTTTAGGGAAATCAATAAAACTAATATTCTTTAATAAGTTCATTTGACCACAGAGAATTCAAATGGTTGAATGAGTTTTTTCACGTTTATTAGTGTTTTTCATGTGTAAATTGTTTTTATTTATTTTCACAAGTTTTCCAGGGAAGGAATTCCAAGTGTCAATTACAGTTTTAGTAGTTTTCTGAAATTGTATCAAACAAATTTAAACCAAAAGAGGTTGAGTTAAACAAACTATTCCAAATCAGCAAAACAACTCAGCACGCCCTTGGACAATTTTAAACATCTTAATTGTTTCCAATGTAGAAAAATTCCAATATATCGACAATGGCTGTCATTCTCCCATTCTGCAATGTGAGTAGGTACGAACGGAGGAACGAGTGAATAAGCGAGTGTCTTGTAACCATTTGATTTTATTGCTTTTGGTGTTTATTTGTGGCACTCATGGACAATTGCAATAAGAGAAAAAAAGGCATTGACACAAAAGCCTCAATTGGAAATGCAAAAGTACCTCAGAAATATTTAGCTGTTGTACAATACTCGTATATACATACATACATATGTAGGTAGGTATGTACTCGTATAACGAACCTACTCTCGTAGCAAAGGTTAAAAAGATATTAGAAACTTATTAAGGTAAGAAAATAAAACTAGAAACAAATAAAAATAAAATAAAAAAAAAAAAACTAAAAATAAGTACATACTTGTATTTAACATTCGCTTTACAAAAAGCAATGAATTCAAGTATTTGAAACTGTAAAACTACACAACTCTTAGTCTAGCAGCCAGCAGAGACTGAGGCTGAAAACATGTTGCCACAAGAATCACAAATAAACTAATTTTAATATGCAGCAGCAGCAACGTTTAAAATTTAATGAACTAATTACAACAAATTAATTTATTTAGTTTTGTGTTTTAGTGGCTGGGCTGGCTGGTTTGTTGTTATTGTTCTTAAATGATTATAATTAGAATGTTTGTTATGCAGTTTAAAATGAAAATGCAACAAACAATCTCTTCAATTTAATTTAAACGAATGTGCAGCATGCAGCAGCTCTAACTGTTGCTGTGTGCTGCTGCTGCTGCTATTGCACATTTTGCTGTTCTTTTTCTTTTCCATGCCGTTGAGTTTTTACTGAAAGCTATAGCCCAGCAGCTGCTATTTATTAATTGGATTTTACGCAAATTAAACAACATTTAATTACACTGCTATACTACGAGTATTGTATATTCATTCATTCGTTCATTCAAGTAACTTAGTCAGTCATTTAGTGACTGAGAGTGACTGCAAACCATACAGCTCAGTTACTTCTCCTGATGACAGTTGATCCATTCGAATGCCACTGTTGCCAGTGCAACTAACTCTTCCTAATTGGGAATGAATTGTTCGTTAGTTGGAAGTTCGATATTTCTTTAAAGTTGTTTTTCTTTATTCAAAGTATTGGCTATTGTTAGCTATAGCTAAGACCTTTTTCCATCTTTCTGGCAATAATTTCGCGCCAAAAGAACTGCTCATTAAGCCAATTTCGGATATATTATTCTAAAGTCAAGCGTCTCCCAGAGAGAGCGTTCTGCATCTTGCAGAAAATAGTAGTCGGACGGGGCATGGTCTGGAAAAAGTTGTGGCCGAGCGTTGACATGATGGAATATTACGCTTTCATGGCATGACTAATGCCTGCTTCGAATCTGTTGCATTTGGTACAGTTTCCCTGTAATAGATTCCTTTCATCGCAAATAATGATTCGGTGCGTTTAAGCAGCATCTCGGACACGCAAAATCACCTTTCAAGGTATCTCGTTTTCAATTATTAAGTAAATGATGCATTTGAGTGCATCTCGTATATGACAGCTGATCCAGGGTCCTTATGAGACCACCCACATATTTAACTGTCCAGCCAGCCCTACTTTGCTTTGTCCTGAAGATCTATGGACTTTAACTGGCAGAAATGCCCTACAACAAAAGAATCCACCAAATGTCAAGCAGTTTCGTCACCAAATAAAAAATGTTATGAAATAATGAAAAAACGCGTTCTCGAACAGAAAACAAAATACTGTCAATATTGCAGTATTTTTTTTTAATTTTGGACGAATAGTTTTTAATCGATTAATTTTTATTCGTTATTAATATGAAATTTTGAGACCTGATTTAAGTATTTTTGTATCTTAAAATAACAGTTTAGGACTTTTGCGAAAATTTTTGACGAATAATTGTAATCGATTGCAGGATGCAAACACAAAAATGGAAAACCAATCATAATGGAACCAGGACAAGCACACATCGAATTATATGATTTTTTATTAAATGCATAGGAAGCTGTGTTAAATTCCTGAAGCCAACTGTTATAAATTGAAACCCGATGCTAGTTTTTTTCAAATCATATATGTAGCTGCAGTGTCGACATTCTCACTAACTACTCGTACATCCCAAATTTAGGATTAGGTTTTATAACATTGGCAACACTGCAAGTGTCACCAGTTGCTCATCATAGAGTGTGTGTTTGTGTTCTTTTTATTTGAAACGTTTTTGTTATAGAAACAAAAAACAACACGCATTAAATTACAATTTTAAATCACTGCAATGGACATGATTATTTTCTACACTATGATTTGTTCCAGTAAGAGTGTAATACTGGTAGTTCTGATTTTTTTGTGACCTTTTTTATGGTTCTTGTTGTTGTCGGTGTAATTGCTGGAGCTATTGAGAAAAATAAAATAAAAAGTTACTTAACGCATACCTTAAGTACTTAACAATAGGGGAAGGAAACTAGCTGTAATGCTCTAATAATATCTATTTCATCGAAATGATTATTTTTCTAAATTTTCAAACTGCAAAAAGCATGAACTAGCAAAACTATGTGGGGAATTAAATTTGAGTATATGTAAGTACTCGTATTTTAGAGTAACATTTTGCAAATGTTGACGAATAATTTTAAACGATTAATTTTTATTATTTAAAAATTAAAATTTTTAAAATGCGCTTTGTGTGTTTTGCTGTCTAGAGTTAAAGTTTAAGTATTTTTCCAAAAGTTTTAGAAACTTTTGACGAATAATTTTAATCGATTAATTTTTATTCGTTAGATATTTACATTTTTATGTCTGGATTTTTGTATTTTTATATCTAAATGTATTTTTTGTTAACTGTTAAAGTTTTTGGCGAATACTTTTAATCGATTAATTTTTATACGTTAGAAATTTAAAATTTTGAGACCGGATTTAGTTTTTTCTCGAACTTGAAATAATATTTTATTGTTTTTCCCGAACATTTTTGAAAATGTTTGACAAATAAATTTTTTCGATTAATTTTTATTCGTTATAAATTTACAATTTTAAAACCGGATTTAGGTTTGGGACTAGTATCTAATGTTGAAATTTTAGTATTTTTCCGAAAATTTTAGAAACTTTTGACGAATAATTTTAATCGATTAATTTTTATTCGTTAGAAACTCAAATTTTTATTAGCGATTTTTTGTAGTTTTTTGTTTACAAATAAAAATTAACTCAAGCTTTAGTATTTTTTCGAGAATTGTGCAATTTTTCGACGAATAATTTTAATCGGTTAATTTTTATTCGTTAGAATTTAATAATTTCGAAACCCGATTTAAGTTTTTCTATATTTTAAAATAAAATTTAAGTATTTTTCAGAAAATTGTTTAAATTTCTAACAAATAACTGTAATTGATTAATTTTAATTCGTTAGAAATTTTAAATTTTGAGAACATATTTATGTTTTTACTTAACTCGAAATAAAATTTTAGAAAGAAAATACCTTTTAATATTTTTAAATTGGGATGAATGTTTTTTGTAATCGATTAATTTTTATTCGTTAGAAATTTAAAATTTTAAAACAGTTTTTAAGTTTTTATTTAACTTGAAATAACATTTTAGAATTTTTTAAATAAAATTACTCAATTTTGGATGAATATTTTTTTAAACGATTAATTTTTTTATTCGTTATTAATACAAAATTTTAAGACCTGATTAAAGTATTTTTGTATGTTAAAATAACATTTTAGTATTTTTTAGAAAATTTTTGACGAATAATTGTAATCGATTAATTTTTATTCGTTATAAATTTAAATTTTTATTCGTAATAGATTAAAAATTTATACTTCAGAAATATAATGTATTTAGTTATAAATATAAAAACACATACATATCTACCATTGAGCATACCTTCTCCTTATTATTCAACATTTAAATGTTGCCACAAGTCAATGACCACTTAAAGTAGTGAAATAAAAAAGAAACGCATTTTTTTTCAAACAAAGCATTTATTGCTGCATTATGTGCGACTATGAGTTCTGTGTCCATGTAGAATAGATCATCATTAATTAGGGTCACGTGTTGGAAAGAAAAAAAAAAATTAAAAAATCTAACTAACTACAGTAAAATACTTCAAAGTATTTGGTTCATGTGGATGCATAATAACAACAAAGAAAAATCCCCAAAATAGAGAAAAAACTAAACACCGGAAATGTAACGTAAGTAAAAAACACTTCATATTTTAATGGGCTTAAATTCTGAAAATGAATCTTTAACGAAAAGGAAAACATTTAACAAAATTTAAATATCGTATGTACAGGCCCTTTAACAAAATCATTCATATTATTTCAGTTTTTTTGCTCAATTAGTTATTTTCTTTCTTTTAAAAGCTAAAAAATAAAATTCTTTACAAAATAATAAAAAAAAAAACACTGAAATTCAAAACCCACATTAAATATTTTGTTAAAGTATTACTACGAAGAAAAGAAAAAGGAAACTTTGTAGACAAATTTAAAAATGTTCGATTCTTAAAAATGTGCAACAAATACTATTAAGACGAGAACTTCAATCATATTTGTAAACAATAACATTTGTTTATTTTGTAAATTGAATTTCTATTTTTAAACAATTTCTTTCTAAAACTTTTTAAGCACATTTTATTTATTCTTAAGAATTTCCGTTTGTAAAACTAGACACAATTTAGGCAATTTTACTTGAGATTTTTATATTTAGTTGTAAAGTAAACATTTAAATTGTTTAATATGTAATAATGTATTTTGTTGCTTGTTTGTTTAATTATTTTTAATACACAAAATATGTATGTATGTATGTGGAAACACTTTTCGGAAAAGCAATAAAAGTCAAGGCTGCGTAAGTAAGAAAGAGTGTAATTGTTATTTAAGAATCAGTCATCATTGGATTGTTTTTAATTAAAGTAAAACTCATTAAACTAAGAGATTTTCTTGTAATACCAACAATTTCACTGTTTTTTTTTTATCCCCTACACCACCATAGAGGGGAAGGCTATATTGGATTTGTGATGACGCCCTCAAATATTAGTCTAACATTCCATCCACCTTAAAGTATATCGATCAACTCAGAATCACTGTCAGAGTCGAGTAAAAGATGTCTGTCCAACCGTCCGTCTGGCTAGTTGTGTATGTATTAGGGTATGCATCCGAATAATGAGCTTTCAAACAATTTATTCAAACAATTTTATACGAATAATTATTCGAAGAATTTATAAATGAGCATTTTGGAATAACGAATAATTTTGTGAAGAATAATCGAATAACGCGAATTTGTTGTTTTCTAATATATTTTATGAGATTTTCAAATTTCAGAAGTCTAAAGGTACGGTTACATTTGGCAAATATTTACTCAAAAAAGCGTAATTGTTTTAGTACAAATTTGTTTGTCGTTGTTTACTCTTACAAGAGTTTTGCAAGATCAAACAAACAGCATCAAATAAATTAAAATTAAATATTTATTGTGCTTTGGTCTAAATAAGAAAAGTTTTTTTTTTAATAAATAAACGAGTTCAAATATATGTTATTTAGTGGTTACGTCTTTTTCGGCAAATATTTGCTAAGTGTGACCGTAGCTTAACAATTTTGTCTAATAAAACTACAATATTAAAATTAAAGTAAGTTTTTATGTCCATGTGCTCCAATAGCTCTTTCTGCAAAAATATAAATGTTACTGCAATAACTTATTTTTCTAAAATGAAATCTCAGTTATTTCGTGAAGACTGAAAAATTTTAGAATGGATTTTGAAATTGCAAGGTTTATGTAATTTGTTCAATTTAATTTTTTTGATAAATCGAGTGTGAGTCGTGTGAACATAATCGGTCTACTAAGCGTAGTATTTGCAACACTATCACCCATCTTGAGACCCAGCATTCATTGTTGGATAATATTCGACCGAATAGACTACGTCCAGCACGATGTGAAGAAAATATAGCGGCAGTAGCTGAGAGTGTATACAAAGACGGTTGAGAGTCGATTCGTCAATGGCGACCGTTATCGTGCCATGATAACCGACTATTTGATGCCTGAAAACGTTTTGGGCCTGTCGATTGGCCACCAAGATCGTGTGATATCACACCGTTAGACTTTTTCCTGTGGGGATATGTAAAGTCTAAAGTGTATGAGGACAAACCCGCTTTTCACAACTTGGAGGAAAACATAACGCGTGTCATTCGCAGTTACCAGTCGAAATGCTCGAACGATTTATCGAAAATTGGACTCAACGGATAAACCATCTGCGACGTAGCAAATGCCAGAATCTTCGAATAATAAATGCCAAAGAATGTTCTTTCAAATGATAATAAACATTCCCCATTAAATTTGAATTTTCTGTTTTTTTTTTAAATTTGGTTGAAATCGGTCCATTATTTCACCTTGTCACAAATACAAATATACCTTCGAAATAGAGCTTAAATGTTTGATTTCAGCATATTTTTACAAAGCAGGTTTAAGACTTCTGCAAGACTGCTTATACTACCATATATATACTACCGTCTATAGCTACTTATGTTTATGCTTTGATAAGGAAATTAGGTGGCGATTGGACCCACCTGGCCTAAACACTGTGAAAAAATTTTACCACTTCAGATGTGGAAGTATTTCGGTGCTTCTAAATTTTACATAATGTTGACCGTTTTAAAATATCTCTCAAAATATGCGAAATTAAAAATCTCGAATGCACACAGAGAAGAAACATGGTTGGGAATGGTTACGACAACTACACTGTATATTATTACCGAATTGTTATTTTAATTTGATTTTGAAAATATTATACCTATACGCCAAACAAATTGTTGTTTTATAACTAATCATATTGTTTTATATTTAATAATTAATATGTTTTCCATTAATAATATTATGTTCTAATTTTCAAGTTGATCATCATATTATGATGAGAAATTTCTGTAACTTAATAGAAAAACTACTTATCTTTAACGCAAATTAAAAAAAATCTGTTTGAAAACCAGGAATTACCACCAAAAATTTTTCAACAAATGGCGTTTTACTCAAAACAAATATGATTACTTTATATTATAACATGATTACTTTAAAATGTAATTTCGTTACTTTGGGTCATATTATTATTAGGTTGGAACATAATATGATGATATATGACAATTTTATGATCATATTGGGTTATAATATCAAATTGATCATAATGATACGAATATTCTATATAACATGTTTTGACTTCAATCATAAATCTTATAATAATATGTTGCTCTTGGTTGTGTTTACCACAACCATGTTTTTTTTCTGCGTGTGGTTTGAAATATATTTTATATTATTTTATAAGCCAAGGTGTCAACCTGGTTGACAGTTTGAGGATTGTTATCACGCATCATTTGGATGATGTATAACTGCTCAGCTTTCGGTGTTCTTGTTTTGAACATATTCTTGGCCACATAAACATTGAAAGACAATGGAGACGTCGTTATTCTAAAGTGACTTAAATGTAGTCAATGCAAGTCAGTCTTAAGAACATTTTGCATAAAAAATCACGCTCAGTGTTTACTTTATTTTGGAATTGAAATATTAACTTTCAAGAACTAATCAATTTATTTGTACTGATATTACTAGGCGGAAAATACAGTGGAAAAACTTGTGATTAAAAAAAAACTATTGGGAAAAAGCTTTGTAACAGCTTAATAATAATAAATATATATATTAGGTTTAAAATTAAATAAAAATTTCGTGTTGTTGAACTCTACTAAAAATATATTTAAATTCATACGAGTAATAAATATATTACACTCCCTTCCTTAACATGCTTTAGGATTAAAATACTTTTCCCCTTCTTTCGGGAATGTTAATTTCGTGTTGAAAACCATTTCTTTTCTCTTTGAATTCAAAACAAATTAATTACGTTTTCTTGAAATTTCTTTAAAATCGAAAAAGTCTCGTTTAAATCACAAGAAATATGCTTAATGCGCCATAATAACAACAACAATTTAGTATTATTTGTATATTCTGGATGTTGTTAGTTCGTTGTTAATTAAAGTACCAATAAATATCTTCGGTACGCCTATTTTTCAAATCAAATTCTCAAATATTTATTACTTCATATGACATGTGTGTGAAATATGAGTTTTGGGTCTTTGTGCATGTTTTCATGAAGAGTATGATTCTGCAAACAACAGATTTTCAATAATAAGATTTTTGGAAATTTTGTACAATAATATTTAAATTATGATACGCAAGAGCCACCCCAAGCGTTTATTTTTTAAGAAAAAGTATCTTTTTCTAATAATTAATTGAATTGCAGCAAGAAAAGGGAATAATAAATGTCATGTGTATAGTTCACACTCCCTTAAAGCATTTACCAAAATAGATATTTTTCAAAATTAATATACAATGAATAATATACGAGTACAGTGTGTGGCAATACAGGCAATATATTGATGATTAAGAAAAACACCCAAAATAAATATTTTAAAATTTCACTTAGCTCACAAGATTTAAACAGAGTTGGGAATTAGGATTTATTTACGAAGCCTTTTTTTGAAAGCTTTTGTCTTGCCTTCGTTAATTTTTTTGTTCCCAAATTTCTTTGGAATTACGATTTTTTTTTTTTTGAAATTCTTGTTAAAGCTTTTGTCTTTTCTTTGTTCCCAAATTTCTTTGGAATTACGATGTTTTGAAATACTAGATTACATTTCCTTCGTTTGGCTACTTGTTTAGCTTTGCGACGCTCTCTTCTGAATCGAGCAACTTTATCATTCCACCAGTGTTTTCAGAATTTAAGAAGAAGTATTTTGATTTTTGTCATTCCAAGATTCTGTTCTCGAATACAATTACTTTTCATTTAATAATAACGAATCTTAGAAAGAAATTTTATACTCGTTTGTGAATGTCACACAGTTTTCAACTGTATGAATTGTAATGTTTTTAATATACTCGTACATACGTGTATGTGTGTTTATTCATTTTGCTATCCACTGTTCTTTTTGTTAACATACAAATTTATGTATCAAAAAGTAGGTATTTTTAAAATGTTGTTCAAAGTTATCAATTTAATTAAAACCAGAGCTAAATTCCAAAAACAAAACATAAGACATAAATTACGAAAACAAGCAAAAGGAGTGAGTGAGAAACACAAATATACATGGAGGATCAAATGGTTAATGTTTTACTAAAAGGCCATTGACTACTAAAAGGCATGACTACCTAACATGCGTTCTTTTATTCCATCATTCATTAATTCATATTTTCCACCACTTCATATCAAATCATATCACATCATTTCCCTCATTCGCTCATTCAATAACTTTTAATGAAACATGAAATGCATGTCAATCATTGTTAATGAAATCTCTACTCTCTCTCTCTCTCTCTCTGTCTTGTTTAAAAGAATTTGTATGAAACCAAGGCGGGCGGGCGTGTTTACATCTATGGAATAGAATAGTTCAAACAACAATAACAATAGAACATTTGATATTATTGTATTTTTACAGATGCTTGGATTCTGTACGAATAGAATTAGACCCTTGTTGTACTTTTTTTATTTTATTTTATTTAATTTAATTTTTCGTAAGTGCCAAACGCATGATTTTTATTATTGACTGGTGTTGACAGTTCTATGTGGAATAGGTTTTCGTCTTCCGTGCTGTCAAATGTGTCGAATGTGTTTTCTTTTTCAATTTGAAGCCTTTTCATCTTTATTGGAATTTTATTAAAACAAATCAGTTAAGAGTTTTGAATAAACATAAATTGCTGACAATGGGGATTAATGTTATTTTAACAGGATGTTCTTTAATCAATACTGCTGGTATTGATCGTGAAATTTACAAAAGATGTGTGTGGAAAAAACTAGCGCAACATAATAGAATAGACTGAAACCCTTACAGATGCTTAAGTTTTGATAGACTGATGTGAGATATTTTACGATTTCATTGTTTACATACAACCCATTCGCATAAATTTGTTAATAAAAAGGAGCAATTGAATACTTTTGAACCATAAAGTAATACTCATTTATTAATATTTAAGAGAAGCTACATACAATAAGAAACTTAAATTAATTTCTTTTTATAAAAATCTGTGTTTTTATTTTAAAGGATTGTAGAACTACAGAATCACTCTGCTTTAACTTTTCTTTGGTAAAAGCCCAATTTTGTTCAATTGACCGAAGCTGGGTTCAATTATTACGTCCCATTGACGGGAGCAAAATCAGGCCAACACTTTACTGAATAATAGTGACGTCTTGCATGAGACTCGATCCTACAGTGTCTAATAATTGATTAACTTCATTAGCCAGTGCAGAGAATCTTGTTCGGACACTGTTGAATGTCAAATCATTGAAAGGCAGACCTTATTCCTGAACAATTTTTGATGTGATAAGCACTAATTAAGCATAGAATAGCAGTTTGACTTAATATTTAAATATCTCTGTCAAATATCCGATTCGGCTGGTTGGCGAGGCTTCGCATACGATCTCTTATACATCGGATTATCGTAATGGATCCATTTTTCATCACAAGTAATGATTTCCTTTGAAAAACATTTGGACATGCGAAATCATCTTTCAAGGTCTCTTAGCTTTAATTCATATGATACCCAATTTTCCTGCTTTTCGATTAATCCTGCTGATCGGAAATGTTTTCAAATTCTCGAATTTTTGTTTTTGGAGCAGGCGTCCCTGGTTTCGCTAAATAAAATATTGGTACGAAAACAGCATATTTCCATAATAAGACAGTTGTTGGTTGAGCTTTGTTAAAACTTTGCCATATTTTAGCACACAATTCCGTTGCCCAATAGGTTTGAAAGCCATCATTTATACTTCTTGCATACCTTTCATTGTTATGCCGTTTTGCCAGGTCCTAGTTGAAGAGGTAAATGCGCATTCAAAATCTAGTGACATTATAAATATATGTATATAATGCCTAGTCCAGATCTAGATTCAGAACGTCTCTTAAAATATCAAGGGCTGTTTTCGTTTCTAGGAATGGTGATTGCAATGAATGTTCAAATACCAGAATAAAAATTAATGCTTGCTGAGGAGACAATCTTCGATCAATCTTCTCTGCAACTTCAGTAACAAAATCTGGTATCGTTCTGCTGTTTTCCATAATAAGACAGTTGTTGTGCTTTGTTAAAACTTTGCCATTTTTTTAGCACAAAATTCCGCTTTTCACTGCGATTTGGATATTCCATTGCAAAGCTATTTTGCTTTCCTTTCCTTTCATTGTTATAGTCTGTTGCTTGGACCTAGTTGAAAAGATCCGGATTTTGCTTTGTTAAATTTAATATTTTACTTTGAAGTTCCTGGTTTCATTCGTTTTGTTTGCGATCTGGTCTTGCTTCTAACATTTTATAACATCATTTCAAATACTTTTTGGGAGCTTTATTTTTATTGCAGCCATTGAACCCAACAATGTTAGATTTTCAAACAATTTGTGCACGATTTGATTTTCTACAAAATGTTGCCACCACGGTTTTGAGTTTGCGGATAATGCAATGCTTTATTTTAAGTCTTTGCATGTTGAAAACTGACGCAGATCTTATGATCTTCCACATTAAATGCGCACATAATTTCCATTTAAAAGCTGAACATTTGTTTATGTTCTAGGCTTTCTATTGATAAATGCTTTCTTCAACTATTCCTCCCATTTAATCTGTTCCTAAAATTAAGGAAAAACCCACTTAAATTTATAAAATAAAGCTAAAGAAATTTTAAAAATAGCCACAACTAATAGTATAAGAAAGATTCATTCAGTGCTCTTTTTTTGTGAGGATTTTTAGACGTATAGTCACTCAGCCCAGAAATAGAGCATATTAAAAAATCATTAAAAAATACCACCAAATTAAACTGAAAAATAAATATAAAAAAAACAAAAAAAAAAAAAATACGACAAGACGCCAGTCTGAGTACTTGAGGTCTATTTTTGGAATGAAATCTACTTATGGAAGGATTATCACAAACAGAAAAATTTATATTCAAACTCTACAAGTTAATGATGATCGTTGTACTCACAATTGTACTTATACTTTATCAGGCCCCTGGCAGCACATTCACAGCAACAAGTATTAAGTGCACGGACTGATGGACAGACACACTACTTTGCACCACATTCGTATGAATAAACTTTCTAGCCTGCACATTTTTTTTGCTTTTTATAAAAATAATAAGAAAATATGCAAAAATAGCAACAGCAACGGATACAATAATAAATCTGTATTGCAGAAATATGCTGCAACAGCCTGCGTACATACAATGCGAGCGTATGTCCAAATCAAAGACGATGGTGACGATGATGACGATGATGACGATGATGCTGTGTTTCTGGAATGAAAATAAACAAAAACAAAATTATTAAAAATAAAGTACGCAAAATTTGCTATTCTTTAGATTGTCCATAAAAAATGTTTGTTTGCCTGGAGGGGAGGGAGTTACAGGTAACGTTGAATAACAACCACAATAGCAACAAACATAGTTTGATGTTGTTATTGTTGTTGTTGTTATTTTGGACTTTAATCAAATTAACCATAAAATAAACTATAAAAAAGCTTTACAACAGGACACACAATCAAATGTGTTCAATGCATAACGACTGGGAAGGTATCCTCCGCAGCTGAGTCGATCAAAACAAATAGTAGTCGGACGGCGGGTAAGGTAAAACTTCCCAACCACTTCTTACTCATAGCAGCATATTCTGGGCGTTTTTCGTCTCGCAATCAAACGAAGCAGTAGCATTCGGTACAGGTTCCCTGAGATGGTCTAACCAGATTTCAGCAGCTCATAATAAGTATATGACCCTTTTGGTTCCACAAAATACAGAGCATTCATTACCTTTTCTCCATGGATATTTAACTATGGTGTTGCTTCGGCTGGTTAAACACGTATCACATACGATTACGATCTTTTACACTTCGGATTATCGTAATGCATCTATTTTTCATGGCAAGTAATGATTCGGTGCAAACGATGTTGCATTTCGAACTTGCAAAATTGTCTTTCATAATCTCTTGTCTTCAATTCATATGGTACCCAATTTTTCTCCTTTTGGATAAATTCTACTGCTCGCAAACGTTTTTAAATTGATGCTTGATCTTGTAAGCTTTTGTTGACAAGAATCTTCATAGAGTAATGCCTCCAAATCTTTTGATCTTCAAAATTGTTTTGGCTGGCTTCCGTGTTAAAATTACCACTTGAAACCAATGGAACATATACACTAGAAGCTTCGATGAGATGTCTATCGGTATAAATGTTTAAATTATACATCTATATATCTATATTCATAAAACTTACAACAGGTTTATAAGAGGTTTATAAATCAAATTTTGTATGGATATTTGCTTTATAAACCTGTTATAAACCTGTTGTAAGTTTTTATGAATAAGGGGGCTAATATATTAAATTAGAAAGTATTTTGAACAGATGTATGTTTCTGTTTCTATCTTATCCATTATTGAGCTGAATTTGCAGGATTTCAGTATCAAAATTGACTAGATATATTGAAAAACCTATAGATTATCTGGTGCCTTTGTCAAATCTTATTCAAACACCACAAGAATCCGGAATAAATTTACTTTATAACCTTCCTCAAGGTGAAATGAAATCTTTTGACTAAAGTTAAATATTTTTACAACTAATTATTGAGAATAAGTATAAGTTACATAGGCTTTTGAAAATAACAAGATCCTTAGGTTCTTGAATATTCCGTATGTACGAATACTCTGTTTGAAGAATAAAGAAATATCTGGGCCATTGAACTGAAAAATAACTTTCTATAGTTTTACTATATTTGTACCCTACACCACTAATGTACCCTGGAGTTGTGCTGAGGTTTGTAACGCCCATAAATATTGCTGCAACACTCACCTTAAAGTATACAGATCAACTCAGAATCACTTCCTGAGTCGATTTAACGATGTCCGTCTGTCCGTCCGTCCGTCCGTCTGGCTGGCTGGCTGACCATGTAAAGCTTGTGCGCAGAGTACAGGCCGCAATTTTCAAGATATTTCAATAAAAATTGGTATATGATATTTTTTCGACCCAAGGATGGATGGAAATGAATCTGGTGGAAATCGGTCCATTATTTCACCTATCCTCCATACAAATATCCTTGCAAAATAGGGGTTTAACGGTCATAAATGTTTGAATTATGCAAGTATTCAAACAAATTTCACTACAAATGATTGGTAAATGAGCCAGATAACAGTAATAAATTTTGTGCAGATCGGTCCATAACTGATCATAGCTCCCATATACGGCCCACTTTTGAAAATTACTCTAAAGAGCATAACTCTTTTAAAAATGTCGGCATCCAAATAATATTGAACGCAAATGAGTTTTATATATGTGTATACAAATCATTCTGTACAATTTAATGATGATCGGTCCATAATTAGTCGTAGGCCCACTTTCGTAAATCAGTTTAACAAAATATGGTATCAAAATACAATTCAAACAAATAAGTTTCATATATACAGAAATGATGACACCTAAATTTATAATGGTCGGTCCATAATTAGTCGAAACTTCCATATTAGACCCTCTCCGTGATTCACTTTAACCTCCAATTCTTTTTTTGGAAGTATGTATCTATATCGAGAAAAAAGTATACTTACTTATAATATTTATATTCACAGAAGTCATCGCACTAAATGATCGTTCCATAATAGGTCATATTTCCCACAGAGCGCCCATTTCTGAAAATTGTTTTATACATATACTGGGTGTAGGGTATTATATGGTCGGGCTTGAACGACTATACTTTCTTAGTTATTTTCCATTGGATTTTTATTTTTAACATTGGGAAAGCTTCCCATTTATACAATATTATACACAAAACTACTTGTTTTTTTGGGGGGATTATTGCTGATTTGCTGTTAAACCCCTCGTGTGCATGTATAGGTACTTTAAAGATTTCTTTATATTTTTGTGTCTCTATAAAGTTTGCTTATAATTTAGATTTGTTACAAAGAGGGGGAAGACCTTTAGTAATTAGTGGTTTCATGTATCCAATACAATGTATAAATGCCATAGACATTTTAAAAATACTTTTTTTTTTGTACAATTTCAGAAGTACTTATTGACACAAGGTGAACATAGGTACGTGTATGCCTGCGTATTCATGACATCATTGTACAATAATGTCTAAACAAGATTTAAAACTTAAAGTTTTAAATAATATTTTAAGGACGTAAGATAAGTTTTTGGTGAATACAGAATAGAAATGGGAAATTAGCTGTTGCATGTTTAACATTTAAACATTTTGTTTTTATTTTTGTTTCATCCCCAGTTTAGGTTTCTATCGTTTGTAGCTGTCATCATCTGGATTTAATGGATTTATGCTGGGCTGTGTTGCAAATATTGAAACGTGTTGGTTTTATACAAATAAATACAACTATGAGGACTTGCTTTTCTTTAATTTGATTTAAAAATAAAACAAAATGCATTTTCAAATATGTAGCAAAAGTTCATTGTCTATTTGTTGTCTTACATAAATTGATAAGAAATTGAAGTACGAGTACCTACAATATATAAATTTCCAGAAACTTTAAAAGATTTAAAATTTTTATACTAAATTGCCCTTATTCATTAAAAATTAAAGTAGACTTCAAATGTACTTTAAGAAAATTTTGTATGAAAAATTTGTCTAAAAGCACACTTCAAACCTACTTTATTTTTTATGAATACGGCAGAATAAGTGTAATAAGCCAAACATTTTAACCAGCTCTAATTCTAAAACTTCTTATCTAAATGAAAGTTGACCAACAAGTCATTCCTCTCTTTATTGTATTCCACACAATCGATCTTATCAGTTGAATTTATGTTAATCCGTATGTTAATTTTTTGTTTAAATATGACCTTAGGAAAACATTAATCATTCTGTATTTAAATGAACAGATAAAACACTTGAATGGCGTGGGAATTTTAATTCCAAATGATAGTAATCAATTAAAATAACATGAGGAACAAAATTTATAATGTTTTCTTGCAGCTAAAGAAAAACCAAAGGAAATCCATTAAGCAAAAGTAAGAGGAAAGCTAAAGCAAATAAAAACTATATTGGTAAGACTTGTAATAATGGAAATATAAATAATGGTCATCAGCAGACACTCAACATTTAGACGACGGTTTAATAAAATAAAGTCAGCAAATGGACGACGAATACAGAGACACAAATAGAGAAAGAAACACACAAAAATGTATTAAAAAGAAAATCAAGTGCACACCACCATTATAATGTTTTCTTCTTTACAGGAAGTGAGAAAAATAGTTTAGATCGCGTAGGAAATATCACCAATCCCAAAATAAAAACATGTTTTTATAAAAAAAAAAATAACACAAAAAACACAACAAACAAACAAACAAGAACATTTAAGTTGCATCAACACCCTATAAACAAAACAACTCAAAATTAAATAAAGATGTGAACCCATCTAACATTTCCATCAGCCAAATACTTTCCAACGTTTTGAAAAAAACACCTGCTTCAATTTAATTTTTTTTTTATTTCGTTTAAAAATATTTACAGAGGAACCTGTTTCATATGTTTACGACCAAACGACCGATGTAGTATAATTATAGCATACAAATTTTTCAGTTTCAATACATATATTTAAAATGAAAAAAAAAAATAACTAAATTATACCATAGATTTGTTTGTTATTATGGGCTAAGAGAAAAAGTAATTTCCTAGAGAGAAATATTAACAAAAAAAAAAAAATAAAAAATTTCAGCCAAGTGTCTATCGACCTTTAATACGACAAATTCTTTTAGGGAAATAGTTTTATGTGTAACACGGCTTTTATGTGAAAAATCTCCGGAATCTGAACACAAGCAGAACTGCGGTATGCATTAATGTCTTGGCAATATTTGACCATAAATAAATTAGTGTCATGTGTTGGCATACGACGTTGTTTAGAACTTAGTAACAGAGATAAAATCAAACTAGTCGTGGTTTTATGTTTATTTCTCAGCCATTTAAGGCCGAGTGCCGCTAAATCACACCGAAGCTTATGGTGAATGTGTTCCAATCTGCGAATTAAAAGTGGTGATTTTGACACAAAAAAAGTTTAAAGGCCAAGAATTGTAACCATTACTCCAATAAGATTGTTGTCAAACTCAATAAGAGCTTGCAACTAGCAGGATTCACCCAAAAGCTAGAAAATTGGGTACCATATAAATTAAAGCCTAAAGACCTTAAAAGACGATTTTAGATATCCGAAATGATTTTTGGTGCGAAAAATTCTTTAGTTGGTGCGCGGTGCGCTTTTTTTAAATTTTGGTGCGCCTTTTAATTTTTGGTGGCACCAAGGCAAATTCAACACAACTTTTTGTTTGAGTGTGAGAAAAAATCTTTTAAAAATTCTGATATCAAAAATTGCTAACCCTGACATCGAATTAGATTTTCAACAATTGATATCAATACATCATCCGATAATATTTGTTATTTAGGATTCAAATTTGAAGAAGCTTGCGAATTAAAAAAATAAGCAATGAAGCAAAGAAAGATATATGAAAAACTTGTTGTAAATTCACAAAAAAATTAGGTGAAGAGATTCGGGCCATGCTGCCTTCTAATTTTAAAATTTTAGAAAGAATTAGCTATTTAATGTAAAAAATGTTTTATCGCATTGCAAGAAAAATAAAATGTTATTAGTTATTATGGTATTGAAAAAGGATGGCGAATGATTCACCTCATGCAATGGAACAATGTTGATTTCACATTAGAATTTTGGACTGAACTCAAATGTTACAAAGACGCAGTTAATATTAACCCTTTTAATGAATTAGCAAATTTTGCGTTTAAAATTTTGACACTTCCATACTCAAATGCAGAAGTTGAGTGTGTTTTCAGTTCAATGAATTTGTTTAAATCAAAGATACGTAACCGAATGATAACAATAATGATGAAGATATTAGATTTATTAATTTGGAATAATTAGTATATGTAAGCTTTTGATCTCTTTAAAAAGAATTTATAAAATTATTGAACAAAAATGTATTACAATGTGATACTGATAATATATGTAAAATATTTACGTACTATTTATGTACTAATTTGTTTTTATTTTTTTTTTGTTAAATTTTCCTTTTTTGAAACTTTTTGTAAAAGGCTGTTATATTTTTAATATGAAGTAATTAAACTTCTGATGAAAATAATTTTTAAAAATGTTTTAATAAAAGTTTTAATACTGAATTATTATTATTAATTCTAAATCTTTACGTTGATCTCTTACAAATGAATACAAACAATTTTGTTTAGTTTATTTTTTATTTTTGTTAAGTTTTAATTTTTTTATAGTTATACACTGAACTCAGAAGACTGTTTTATTTATTGTTATATTATAAAAAAATATTATACTTTTTATGTAAAATTCAATAAACATTTTAAATAAAAGAAATGTAAACTTGGTGCGTTTTTTTAAAAGGTGCGTTTTTTCTCTATTGTGGTGTGTTTTCAAATTTTAAAGTTGACAACGCTGTATACAGCGCTTTGCTTTTTCACATTACCAACATACTAGTACACAGTGCTGCCAACTTTTTTTTGAGAAATCGTCAATTTAAAAAAAATATCGTCAAACTCGTCAAGTTAAAAAGAAAAAAATCAAGAAATCGTCAAGACAAAAATACGTTAAAAAACCAAAAACCTTTTTTTTATTAACTTTTAAAATATTTTTATTTTATTTACATGTAAATAAAGTTATTATTTAATAAAAAAAATTAATTTAATTTTGGTTTTATGTGACTTTACTCTGGTACATTTCTGTGTGACATTTTTTTAGTAAGTAATTTTTAATTGCTAATTTAAAACACTAAGAATTATTTAAAGTAATATAATCTTTTGAAAACATTATTCCTTGTAATGTTGAAGAATCCAAAGCATTTCTGGTTTTTGTTTTATTTAAATTTACAATATTAAAAATTCTTTCAACGTTGGCCGATGAATGTGGTAGTGCCATCAAACTCGAAACAAATTGTGTTAAAATTGGGAAGGCCTTTGCATTATTGACTCTCTTTAAATTAGAAACATTTTTAAAAACCTCCCAAGGTTTCGGGTTCGGTGAATTTCATATTACGTAAATTCTCGAACTTCATTATCAAGTTCTTCATATTCTTTCACTTTAATAAATTTGGAAAAAGTTTGACCAATTGTAAAATTGAATCATTTTTTTGTTTAAAACTATGCTTGTTGGTTCAATGGAGTTTACCTTCTAAAAGTTTATCGCCAAAATCAAAACGTTTTAAAATTTGTGAAACCAATTCAATATTAAATTGGACGCAGAATTCGACAAATATGTTATATTGACTATATTCAATATTTAAACTAGACACACTTTATCTCTTCAACCCCTCGCCAACAAACTTCGTCTGTCTGCCTTTCAATTTCTACATTGCAAAAGGGGACTTACAAAATTTGAATTTTAGGAAAAAAAGTTACTATATGTTTTGCTTTTAAAAAATCGTCACTTTTGTTCGTGGGAAAAATTAAAAATCGTCAATCGTCATTTTAATAAACTTGACTTAAAAAATCGTCAAAGTTGGCAGCGCTGCTAGTACAAAATATTTTCTTTCTCTTATCAGCTGATTAAAGCTCTTTTGAAATGTCAAAATTGTCACCCCTGTACATTTTGAAGAAAACTTTTTATCCTTAAAAAAAAAACTTAATTTTGTTTAAAAAATCATTAATTTTATTTATTAATATATTATTTTATCAATCTAATCGGAATCAATAATAAAAATTGCAAAAAATCAAAATCACGCCAATTTTCCCGTGTTTTTAAATTCCAAAAAACTTTTTGTCTCTCGAAAACCTTGAAAAAAGGGAAAACCTGACCATATGGCAACGCTGGCTCTTTACACTTTGTGCTTATGGCGCCGAAAGTTTCGGCCCGAAACCATTTATTTTCGTTATTGAAATAAAGGCAATGACATGAAATATTGCGCCAAACAAAATATTGCCGATTTTTTTTGCAGATATTTCAGTGTCTTAAAATATATGTAATGAAATTTATTGTTTATGGGCCTTTCTTTTCGGAAGGCCTATGGAAAAATTACTTTTTTGACTCATTAGAGTGCTCCTCTCCACGGAAATCTTTAGTAAAAGGCGAAAGATTTATTCGACAATTGAAGAGAAGCCAGAGTAATTATATCGTCATTTTATTAAACACTTTATACAAAATTTACCATAAACTCAATGGGAATTTTATGGTAAGAAAATAAAGTAAGAAACGGTAAAACACATACATACATAAACATTAAATAAGGGTGAATATACATACATACATATAATATCAAACAGAATCAAATAAAATAAGACTAAATTTTTTTTAATAAATAAACGAATTAAAAAACATTTTACATATTTATAGTTGCGTCTTTTTTACGGCAAATATTCACCAAGTGTGACTGTACCTTAAGAGTATTTCATTCAGTTACAATAACAAAAGTTACAGGGAAGAAATTACTTAGATAAATTAGTTAAGAGTTATTTTAGAGGAATTTATTTTATTTCAGATATAATTGTTTCTCCTGTCTAATACAGTTTATGATCTAAAGGCTGTACAAAATGTTATAAAAAACTATTTTAACATACAAAATTATACGAAAAACGCAGCAACCAACAAGCAAACGAACAAAAGGGAAATGCCATACCTTTTCTAAACATGATAGACAACCATATACCAACATTCAACATACATACATATTTATTCACTGTCCACAGAGTCAGGGTGCTAAAGTCCCAACTTGTCGTTCATTTAAGGTGAAACAATTGTCAGAATTACATATAAAAAATAAGTTGGTGTGGTGGAATACCACGAATACCTATGAAATATTAGGTATAAACTCTAAAACCCACTCTACTCTTGGGTCTACTTTTGTTGTTTTTTCTTTTTGTTACCACTTTTACTTTACGCCCTCTTCTTTGTTAATATTTTCAAAGTTTTTTTTTTTTTTTTTATAAATATGTAATAATATTGTTGGACTACACTAACAATAACACGTTATCGCATCGCATCGTATCGTTTGCATGCGGGATTTAGGAAGAAGGTGAATTAGTTTCCAACCAACACTTTATGGCTGAATGCGTTTGTGGGAAATTTACTGCCGCCCTGTACGAGTATGACCGACCGGCCATCTAAATATTTTCATTATTTTCACATTTATGTCGCTCACAATTTTATTACAATATTGTTTTAGTTTATTTTCATTCTCTAAAGCAAATTAGGTTTGTTTGTATCAGTAACTAGATACATGCACAGTGGGTCTGAATTTTATTATTTTAGATATTGGATATACTAATTTGGCTATTTGTAACTAAATGTTGTGATGGTCAGTTATAGCTGGAGAATATTCAAAATCAAGGTACATATTTTCAAATGGATTATTTTAACTTAAAAATGTGTTCAATTTTCCAATAGACTACTCGATCGACATTTCTAATTTAACAATTTTTTTCTAAATAGTGCCCCACGGGACAGAATTTTAAATACCCTGAAGTGTTTTGAATAAACCATGTGAACATTTTGTCTGCCTTGCAACACTTTATTTGAGAATTGTGGCCTTAATTTTAACATTCTATTCCACTGTGACGATTTTCATTTCGATTTTAAAACTGAAAATTTTAAAACCGAGCTTTTTTTGCTTTTAGAGGTTTGTTTTAGTTGAACATTTTACAACAAACGGAAATCTAATTGAATATTTTAATACACACTTGTGCAGGTACAAGTAATTGAAAGTTTTTAATTAGAAATATTATATTTAAACAAATAAATAGTAACTAATTTTGTTGAAAATAATCGCATTATAATGAATGATTTAAAAAAGGGTTTATTAAGTAAAATTAGTTATAAAAGAAAACTTGTTGAATTTAATTGGTCGATAATAATATTGGTCATGTGTTTTATTTCCTCAATTAAAAACTTTTGTAAATAAATTATGGTTAAATATAATGATTTGACAAATTTATGGATTTTAAATTGATTAAAATAATTTTTGGGGGCTAAGTATATGAGTAAGTCAAATCTTAATTAATCTACATATTTATAAGTATATAATTTCCAAAACACTTTTGTCGTTCTAAAGCTTCCCAAACTTTACTTATCTTAATACAGATCATAATGGAGCCTAGGATGTCTTTATAATTTATAAATATTTAGTGGAAAATTTAAAAATAAATTTCCTTGCATAGATAAAAATATCGAATGCTTCCTAAATTTAATACAATAATAGACTACATATTTAACTTTTTAAATTATAGAATAGCTTATTTAGAACTTGAAACTGAAATGCAACTGAAAAAGTTCATCATGTCATTTCCAAAACAAAGAGGCTTTCAAACAGATATTATGTATGTAGTACTTCCATGAATTTGAGCATAAATGCATCATCATCGTCAGCAGCAGCAGCAGCACCACCACCACCACCATTAACAGCTGAAGATATAATATTCAAAGTGTAATCGCGTGGTACGTGTCAAATGATGCACAAGACGTTCTACAAAGTGGTTGCATGTAATTTTTAGACAACTTTCATCACACACAACTGCAAGCTAAAACTAAAACTACTCGTAAATACAGTAAGATGACAATTTAAGACCAATGTCATCAAGAACAAGCTAAAAAAAATGTAAATTGTCACTGTTTCTAAGGTAATTTCAAAAATCGATTTTTAGTAAATGTGAGTGCTTGAGAGTTCATGAATTCATTTATCTTCTCGATAAAATATTCAAAAACGGCTGTCGAAATCTGAACGTGAAAGTTTTTGGCATAATTTGTATTACTTTTCGCTATGTTAAAGATAGATTCTATACAGAGACAATCGAATCTGTTAGAGCTTTAAAACTCAAAATCTGTGACATGATTATCAATACATGCCCGCCATTTTGCCAAAATATAATTAAAATTTTTGCTAAAAGGACCGATATCTGTATGCGTGGTCGTGGTGGACATCTGTTTTCATTTCATCTGACAGATGTCCACCACCAGTTTTCATTTATTATTGTCAAACCTTACATACTCTTTCCAATACAATAAACATTTTAATGATTTGCATATAACAAAGTTCTAGTTGAAACCCTTTGTATATAGTGCGGGAGACAAGTTGTTCTGTATTACTTCTAGAAATGTGAATTTAAATAGATCAGTGAAGATACTTGGATTGTTATTGGGGAAAAAGCAAAATCGTATGTGTTGGAAATTGGTTATTAAAAGTATATAAAAGTTATTCTCAGTATCAGCATTTGCACCAATTTGACGTTTATATTGTGCAAGGGTATCTTCAAGCTGACCTTATATTTAGGGAGAAAAAAACACAAACTGATTTACATGCTTTTCAACGAATACTACTCCATACTTTGAAGTAGTTTAATAATGACTTGTTTAAAATTGCACATTCACTAGCCCATCACCGTAAAATTACGCGAACATTCCGTGTCTCCGAGTGCCTGCAACAAATGAGTTGCTGGTAATATCAAAGTAAACACTTAAGCTAGATTTATACGATTGAAATTTTCTTCAAAATTGCTCTTTAAAATGTTTCAAACTCGTGTAAAAAGCGTAAAAAGCAAAAAAGCGTAACCACTTGTTTTAGCACAAATTTGTGTGACGTTATTTACTCTTTCAAAAGTTTTGCAAGATCAAACAGCATCTAATAAATTAAAATTAAATACATATGTATATTAAAATAAATAAACGAGTTCAATTATATGTTATTTAGTATTACATCTTTTTCGGCAAATATTTGCCAAGTATGACCTTACCTTTAGTTATAAGTGGTTGCGGAACGTACTGGTCTTCACTGACATCATTGTGCAAAAATAATGTGTTTTAATGCTGTTGCGCAGGTATTGAAATGTGAGAATTTTAACATTTTAAATTAATACTTGTTAATTAATGATTTTGCTAATACGTTTTTATTAAAAAAAGAAATCGTATGTATGTACTTGAAACACTCGTTCCAATTTTAAGTTTTGACTGAAATAAAAATGTTTCCTCTAACATCAAACATCTATTAAAATTGATAGAAATATTACTGGAAATGGTGTAGGTGGGACATTAGCCCAAAAATACTCGTTTGTTAAGTATCAAATAATCATTAATACTTGTGAATTATGAAGGTTTCAGATATTTCTTTTACATTTTTACTTCGATTTTTTCAGCATTTGTTGTTTAGGAAAAAAACCTAAACAAGCTATGCAATCAATCTAATGGCACAATGGAAAACACTAAAAGTGCAACAACAAATCGTCATGAATATTGCAACAGACCTAGACACGTTTTGTGGCAACTTTACTCTACTGTTCAACTTGGATGCAATAAACGAACAAACAAGCACACAACAGGGTAATAACTTTTGATGCCTCTTACGAGTCTGCAAGTATTTGATATTGGAAACGAAATTGGTGTCTTTGATGGAAACATAAAAATTCTTGTTTGTGTTGTTACGCTTTTTTTTTGGAAAAAAGGAAACAGTTGGATTTAGTGGAATTTGAAATTTATAGTTGACAATCTCTGTGATCGTTTATGTTATGTTTGGTCTGTATTATAGAGGGAGGGGAAGTCAGACAGATTTGTCTGTCTGTTTTTTTTTTGTTCATGTTGTTTAAATACATATTTATAAAGAAATTGAAAAATATGTTATATAATTAATTTTAGACGGTTGTAATTTATGGAGGAAATTTATTGCTGTTAGGAATCTTGTAAAATGTTTCAATTTAAATCACTTACATAGTTAATTTGGAAAACTGTTTATTTACACGCATATTTATTAAATAAGTATTAGGAATGATTTCAAGTTTTAAAATCTAAAAAAAAATTTCAGTTTATAAAAGTCATTATTACCAAATTTTTGCTATAGCAACAACAAATATGTAAATAGAAATTTACTGAAAATCACATAATAAACATGAATAGTTGTGTTGTCAGTAGCAGGTTAATGTCAGGTCTCAACATTATTTCAATCGAAATATCTTTTCAAAATCCACAGAAAAAAGATGCCAACAACTTTCATTTGTTACACTCAACTGCCATAAACACAAGCACTCTGTCAGTCAGAAATGTGACCAATCCCGCGTGCCCTTGCAGAACAGCTGGACATTATTTTCTGCATGCAATTAGCATGTTTAAGGTTTTTTTTTTTGGTAATTTCTGATGCAACTGCCTTTTTTCAACAAATGCAATATTTAAATCGACAACCAATTTCTACAAAACAACTAAACATTTGGCCTTGTTGCTTTTTAATGTGAATGAATCATTTACACCATTATCATGAGTAGCTTTATTAAAGTGCCTGACTGTCTGTCTTATTTTTTTTTTGCCAGCACTCAGGGATAAAACAGATACCATATTTATACATACTGTGAGCGTCAATATATAGTAAACACCTAATATTGTTTAAAAAATGTTTTTTTTATATAGGTGTACAAATTTATGACAAAGTGTTTCACACGTTTCAGTTTTAGCTGACCAGTTCATGTTCAATTTTCATGCTCTTTATCATCATGTTTCTACTTTTTCATGCAAATCATCATGCAAACAACTTTGCGTAAAATAAGACGGAAAAATAAAAGGCTTTGTCGTTATTGGTTGCCATAATTTTTTTATTTTTTTTGGGGAGACTTTCATCGATGAAATTAATATTATTCCTAAAAATTTGAGGCTCGTTTATATATGTACGAGTATAAAGGCCATTTGATCTTCTAATCGTACTCGCTCTTACAGGTTCTTCAGAAGTTTTCATAACATTTTAAGCTATTTTTACAACTCTAGATGTTGAGTTTTCTCTTACTTCTAATACTATAGCTCTTACTTTAGCTTTTCTACATAAGTCTATTAAGATTTATCACTAACTAATTATAAAACATGCAACTGTTTTTGAACGATATTTTTCCTTTATACTTTAAAACAAAGAAAAATTAAAAGAATTGCCACCACTTTTTAAATGACAGCCTTTTTTTTGCATGAGGGAGATGCCACTTATTGCTTTATTTTGACGAGTAAAAATTGGCTTATTATAACAATAAATCAATTAAATTTTGTTATACCTTTGTTTCTTTTTTGTGAAATCAATTCTACTTAAATAACTATATAAATATGGTATATAATTCTCTAGTATAATATTATTTATATTAATATAATTAAGCTTATCTTTTAAGAATATGTAAGGTATTAAGATGTTGACTGTATTTTGACGCTCACAGTATGTATCCGCAACAAAAATACTCTGAAGAAATAAAATCATTGCATTTGTTTTCTCACTCTCTCTCTCTCGCTCTATGTTTATGTTTTGGTTATTGCAAGGTACCGTTAAGCAAAAATTAAAATGGACGCTTTTGTGTATGTGTGAATGTGATTTGATATATAACTGACCCCTTCTAAAAATGTTAACAACAAAAGTGTTTGTTTCCAGTCGGAAAGCTTGAAGTTGAGCTGCAAAATTTTGAAATTAATTTAAGTTCAAATTCAAATTCAAACTGGACTGTACCCAAAATTTCGCGACCATAAAAACGTTTGATTTTATTAGTGCTGGTTTTTGAGTAATTGTTGTGTTTTTATATATTTTAATTTTATTT
Organism: Bellardia bayeri; assembly: GCA_950370525.1. Taxonomy (NCBI): domain Eukaryota; kingdom Metazoa; phylum Arthropoda; class Insecta; order Diptera; family Calliphoridae; genus Bellardia; species Bellardia bayeri. The sequence goes on along the minus strand of OX493268.1, from coordinate 85,040,934 downwards.
TGTAGTTACATACATACGAGGTCTGATCAAAAAATAACCGTCCGCTGAATACGGTGGTTGAGGCATGATGTGTGAAGCTGGTGCGTTATAATGGTGCAAAATCCATGATTGGTTTTTCCACAATTCTGTGCGTTTCTGACGAATTGCTTCGCGCAAACGGTTTAAAACTTCAAGGTAGTATTCCTTATTGACTGTACGACCTTGTGGCAAGAATTCATGATGCACCACGCCATTGCAGTCGAAGAAAACAGTGAGCAAAACCTTCACATTTGACCGAACTTGACGTGCTTTTTTCGGTCTTGCCTCTTCTGGACGTTTCCGTTGGGATGATTGGGCTTTGGTTTCAATGTCATAGCCATACACCCATGATTCGTCACCAGTTATGACCTTTTTGAGGAAATCTGGATCGTCGTTGACGATGTTCAACAGCTCCTGCTTTTGCTCAAAATTTAGCCAACATCATCAGCAATCTCTCCGATAGTGATTCGACGATTATACAAAATCATTTTCTTCACTGCTTCAATGTTTTCATCGGTTATTGACGTGCTCGGGCGACCAGGACGAGCATCGTCATTGATATCTTCTCGGCCTTCCTTAAACCGGTTATACCACAATTAAACTTGTGTTCTGCTCATAGTAGACTCGCCAAACGCCATAGTCAACGTTTCAAATTTCCTTGCACATTTAATTTAATTTTTTACACAAAACTTAATACAGTTTCTTTGATCCATTTTTTCGAATAGTAAAAAATCGAAGAGCACACCAAAACTCGACTAAACTTTTTATCTGTCAAAAACAAACTGACAATCCAAAATGTCTGATATTACCAACATATATAACAGACATGTGTGCCAATATAACAGAAAAAAATAGCGAAAATCGGAAATTTGAATATAAGAGTTATTTTTTGATCAGACCTCGTATGTACGAGTATGCATGCATAAATTAATTTAAACACCCTATAATAGGTTGTGAAAGAAATTTATTAAATTTGTGATTTGATTTTGAATCACAAAATTCTAAACTCAGTTCCATTATTCCTTATAAAATTAAAGGAAGAGAGGGTGGTATACCATTTAGACGGATTATCAAAAGAAACCTTTCCACATTAGCAATTCAGTTGTTGTCAATCAATTGTCGCAATCTTTTTTTTTCTGGACTTTTTTTCTGGGTGATTTGAATAAACCGTTTTACATAAACAATGAAAGGGTTTTTGTTAATGTGGTTCCTAATTTATTAAACGGGTGTTAATCGCTTAATATGCTTAATTTGCCCATTCAAATTTTTACACTAATGCAAAATTTGACTGTATTTTCGATATTTTTTAGAAATCTATCAGTATCAGATTTATCTAAGTAAAGTGTCAATAAAGAAAGACCAAGCAAGTAGGTTTTCTTTCTCTCTAGTCTTTTGTGGTGTTAAAATCCCTGGGGCTTATGATTAGCATATTAAAAGAGTATACAGGGCAAAAGTTGACTCAATATTGTCTGGAGGTCAGATCTGCAGGTGCTGAATACACCCTTGAATATCAAAATAATTAAAAAATGATGCCATTTAAATTGGGAACGAAAGAACAAGCCTGCTTTTCTCAACAAAGTACTCCGCTCGTTGTAAAGTGCAGTTGTAATCAAGTTCAATCCCAGAATTATTGACCAATTTAACTTTTGGTGTTTTTTATTATTCCTCCCCTCCTCGTCTAAACAAATTCTGCAGTAGTTAATAACTACGTGGGTAACAATGTCTTCTGACACAGAGGTCAAATTAAGTTTCTTTCAAAAGTTAAAAAAAGTACTGGTACTTTCTCACATTGGAAAGAACCAGTGCATTTTATACATTCTGCATGCAGTAATTATGGATCAACTGAGTTGCATTGCTTTCAGCGTCCATTGTGTGTGCTTGGCGCACATTCGTCAACAATATTAATAATCTCAAGTGTCCTCGTGTACCGGAACTCTTATCAACCCGAAATGATGTCTATTCTGGCAGATATAATTAATGCGTTGTTGCGTTGCAAATGAGGTCCTTGACTGATGCAAGGCTGTCTACGTAGATGTTAATAGTCTATGCTTCGAGATTATGAATTCGAATCGTTCTCGCAGCTGTAAAGATGATATAAATCTCTGTTTTGAATACAGCAATTCGTTCAAACACAGCCATCATTTTGTGCGCACCTGAACAACACGCCGGCAGAATTTCACATACAAATTTGTTCATGTTCTCATGAGTATGAAAAACCTTTTGTTCAAACTCTTAAACTTTTAATCATTGTAATTTTCTAATATGACGGCCATTTTATATGAAAATTGTATTTTATGGCAGACATAGTTGTGCTACCAAATGTTCGACAAGAGCAGTCCACACAAGACACATTTTAAGTGCGAACAAGAAATTGTTCGCTGAGTGAACAAATTGGCATGCCAAGAGCGGGTTTAAAGACAAGTTCACCAAAGATAATTCGCGATCTCTTAGATTACATTATCCCAAACATATAAAGGATTTTGCAACAAGAACTTTGTTTCCCAACAGGGGTATATGAGAATTACATGAAAGTTTGCCATTTTACTGTTTGACAATTGTTACAATAAATTCAAATTCAATGAATTCGCCTGAAAATCGCTTTAAAATATAAAAACTTCATTTAAAGTAAAACTACTTGTTTTTTGGGGAAAAAATTATTGTTTCAAGTAGAAGCCTATTTGCATTTGTCTGATACGCCTAAAGCAAAAAAGCCGCATTTGAACTTCTGAAAATCTAATAAGCAATTGTTAAGAAAGAAGCCTTTGTGGTGTAGAGGTGTGATTTTTCTGATCGCATTATTTCACGAAATTCAGCTGTTTGTTGGCCACCCTGATCATGGGTTTTAAAACTGCTTGACTATTTTTGATGGGTCTGTGGGAAACATAGAATCTATACGGAATCGATTACACTCTCAATGTGTGTCTATGCACGATCGTGGTGGACATCTGTCCAATATTATTTTTTATTTATTATCACCACAACTTAGTCTTCCCAATACAATACAATAACAATTTCAAAGTTCTTGTTGAAAACTTCTTTAGTAGAGGTATTATTATCATTCTACGCATACTTTTTTTTCATATACATTAGACAATTGGCCATTGAGTCTTTGAGTGTTGAATATTGAATTCGTTACTCTTTTGTCTACCCCCTGCACTTTCTTTAATTCATGCATCATTCATGTTGCATTCATTCAAATTTTGACTTTGCTAAATGATTTCGTTGGTTTTGAAATATTTTTAATTGTAACGTTGCAAATAATGCTCAAATATGTACAATAGCAACTTTGAAAATAAACATTAAACAAGCCAGGTCTGTGGCGGAAGATGTGAAGTTCCTGTTTGATTTCGAATGGGTGTGTTGCAAGCATATGTATATGATGTGTGTGTCTCTATGTAGTTAATATGTACTTATATAATTTTTGCGTATTTGCGCAGCTGCAACTTGTCGGTCTTTTGTTATAAATTCCCTTTAGTATTTCATCTATTGTTGTTGGTTTTCAAAAGGTGTATGTATGTACATACATACATATGTATGCCTATATTTATTTTATTTATTTGAATTGTTGATTGTATGTATTTTATTTGTCGTTTTTGTTGTTGTTATTTGTTTCGTGTAATTTTTAATTACTCTGTGTATTGTTGCGCGTACAGTATTGTTTGAATGTTTAGACGAGTGAATGTGCGAATTTGTTGGGTTTTTGTGGGTCACACTTTAGAGCGAGACACAAGGGAACTTTAATAGACTTTGATAAGACCATTAAATGTCAATAATAGTCGAATTAAACATATGTCGGATGAATAATTTCTGCTGTGTTTATAGCAAATACACTAATAATAAAATATCTAACAACCTTAAATGATGATAATAAATGTAAGCCTCACAAAATATTTAATTTATTGAACCCACAACCTAAAAATCCATTAAATATCATGCAAATTTACACGTTTTTTTAGTGTTCGTGAAATTTGCTCGGTTGGCCACATATTTAGACCTGTTGAATGCTAACGGTAACGTTAATTTGAAATATTTTGGTAACAGATATTTAACCCCTACTATAACGTTTTTGTAAAGTTGGACTAAGTTTTGTTCTTTAAGTTCAACTAAACTGCTTGTTAAACAAAGTTTAAACCTGTAAAGCAACACTCATTCAACTTAGCATTTTAATTTATTGTTGCAGCACCATGTATTTAAATTTAGATTATATTTTTTCTTTATCATTAATAAAATAGTCTTTATGCCAGATAAGATAATATGTCTGTTATGTTGAAATTTACTTTTTTTGAAAGATAAAAATGCAATTTCCCTCTAAATACAGACACAATAAGAACAAAAAAAAAAAAAAAACAAACCAGAATAAAAATTCGTATAAACAAATCTGGGGTGGTAATTGAAGACCAAGCAAAGCAAAAAAACGAGGTTCAAAAACCTTAAAAGAGTGTCATTCAATAATCGTACTCGTCTTACAATCTTCATAAATCTTAAGTAAATATTTAATTTAAACAAATTTGACAAAAATGTTTGCTCCCACAGAAACACATACCGTGGTCTAGAAACGTTTTATTGGCTAAATAATATAGCAAGTGGAGATTTTACACAGACGACGTCGAGGAGCTTATAAGTTTTAATTGTATTTACATAGTTTCGTAGTTGCAATGGGGACTAGAGAATGGCCCCCATGCCTCCATTACACCCACGAACCCTTGTTTTTATAAAACCAATCAGAAACTCCTTAGCTCTGATTGTGTAAAATTTTCATTCATTTTCATTAAAATCTCTTTTATCGTTCACGAGCTACCGATTTATATCCAAAGTAAAATGTTTCTTAACCTCAGCACAGTGGGTGAATTTTAAAAATGGAAAGTAAATCAGTAATTTCTAAAATTACACATCTCTTGTGAGAAAGATGAATATGATATATGAAAATTACAATTTTTAACTTTTTATTTCTGTCCAAAAATGTTTCAAAAGATATATTTCTGAAAAATTTAGTGCAAGCAAGTTTTGCTTTGTACTAATTGTTTATTTGCCGAAAACTATTATTTTTCATTTTGTATTGTAAATTCTTTTGTTAAGCATTAAACCTAAAAACATGTACTCATTTGTGCTCCCCATTGTATATTGTTTTTTTTGATATGTAAAATTCAACTTTAGGGCAAATCTTCTCAACACGGATAGTCGATATTGAAGAATAATAAACGATTTCATTTGATCCAATATGTTGTTAAATATTTGGCAAAGGACAAAAATCTAGAAAGACATTTTTTGATATTGAAAAACTTTTTTGGGAAATTTAAAAATTACAGATTTATTTCCCCTTTTTCACAAATTGCCCCCACTGTGCAACATAACAAACAGATATTTTTCAATTTTCTCTTCAAACTTAAATTACGTTGTGTTCACAAACAAAGGGTTCAATTCATCTCATTTCAAAATTTTGTAAAATGAACTAAATGATGAAAACAGTCAGTTTTAACTGACAGTTTTTTAATGTTTTTTTTTTTTTTTAAACATTAAACTTGAGCTGAAAGAAAACTTTATGAAAAGCGATCGTTTTACAAAATACATATAAGGAGTAAAAAAAGACTTGTATTGTAATTTCACTTAATATTTAAGTTTTGTTTTATTTTCTCCAATTAACCGTGTGTTAATTAATTGCTTATTTTTTTATTATTTATCTTTTCAAGCTGTTAAAGTAAAGAGTGAAAAAAAATACCAAAACTGATTTGTAAATACGTGGAAGTTTTGAAATGAATTGTGCAGTATTAGGTGTTGGTTAGATAAAGAAGAGATGGGTTCAAGTGAAATAGGGAAACAATTAAATTTATTAAGGTAATAGATCTTAAAATTTCTAATACTATGAAATACTTTTTTCCAAGGTTGGCTACGGTTACCGCTGGGCCATTGTTACTGTTAAAATACCCTTTCAGCTCAACTACAATATCGTTACCGAATTAACATTAACGCTAAATTTTTTTTAAATAAATATCTTTAACGTTATTTTGAAAATAATTTAAAATTATGAAATTTTTGTATCCAATAATGGAGTTCATTTAAAGCTATAGAAGTTTTATTAATTTACTTTTGTTTTTTTTCTATAGATTTTATTAATAAATATCGTTACCGTTATCGTAATCAAATATCAAATACCGTTAACGAAAAAAAAAAACAAATAGCAATATCGTTACCGTTTTAATTGCTTCGAATAGTTAGCCAATCTTGCTTTATTTCCCTGATTCCAAATTTCCACTGAACCCCTCCCTACACTCTACAATTTCCAACCCGTGTGAAATAAAACGCCCCAATGACGCGATCTCATGGTATTTCACTTTTTCTGTTTGTTTAATTTTCAATTGTTTATAACAAAAAAAAAAAAACAATATACATATGTACAAAAGAAGCAAAATTAACATACATACTTACATACGATTACATTTTTATTATACAGTTCATTTTTATACTTTTTGCTGCTGAAAACTAGACCACAAAATTAACGTGTTTTTTTTTATAAAAAAAAAGCAACAGAAAAAATTAAAATGTAACGAAATGTTTGTAATAAAGTCTGTTTTTTTTATAGTGGCGACTGGTATAGATTTCAAAATGTGTATTTGAATTCATACTAACAAGTATTTAAAACTGATTGACTGTTTGTAAATTGAACGTTTTAAAACGGTAGCATTTTATTTAGTTGTTTTTACAAAATCTGGTTTAAATAAGAGCTATTTGCATGCAGAAAAAGTTTAATTAGTTTTGCTAGAATTGATTAAGTTTCCTGCATGTACATACATACATACATACATAAATATGTAGGAATGCTATTTGCAAAAGAAACTAATGGTTTTAATATATGTAACTGTAACGGTTACGGCTACGTTATTATTATTTTGTTCATTAAGAAACACTAGGTAAACATGAAAGAAATGATGTGTAAGCCTGAATTATCTGCAGCTAGAAATGCAAATATTGATGTGTGTAGTTGAATTATTCTATTGACAATATACAGTGGGGAGCACAATTGAGTACATATGTATATGTTTGCACTTTTTATTGCATATAAATAAAAATAATAAATACCATTTTAAATTTTTTTAGGTTTTTTAGGTTTGATATACATTATTTTAATTGCATGTGCTAAACATTTTTTGCAAATTATGAACCGATCATTCAAACATTTTGTGGCATGACCTCTGTGCACATAAATAGTTTTTGTGTTAAATCTTTCAAAGACTTTTCAAAGATTTATACATGTTAAAGTGATTTTCCAAGGGGGTTTTATATGAGACTGTTGACAAATTATGAACCGAGCGTCATAATATTAGGTGTCAACTTAGTTGTGTTGAATTTCATTTGTATACCAAAGTGTTTAAGAGAGTTATGCTCGTTAAAATAATTTACGGAAGTAAACATTATATGACCGATCTGCATAACATTTCTGGATACGTTTATAAATCAAACATTTATGTCATTCTGCTGGAATGAATTTGTAAAATAATTGACTGATTTCAACCAATTTCAATCCCAACCGTCCTTGAGCAAAAAAAAAAAAAATATTATCGCCCAAACGAAAACGCCAGAAATTTGGCTATTTCAAACCGCTAGTGTACACTGAAGCGATCTGGCTTATATTATTGAAACTGCACTTTTAACACAAAATTAAATGATGCACAATTTAAATGTAATACCTAAGTTTTCTTTTTATTTAAGCTAAAGCTTGTAACATCTTTCCACGATTTTAATTAAAAATATGCAATTTAAAAATTTTCTTTGAATTTGTCAATTGTCTGTTTCAAATGTTTACATTTGAATTAGCGATTTGTGCAAACAGCTGATCAAGTAATGTAATGCATTTTAATTTGAAATTTATTTATTTGTTTACGTTTTTTTATTGTTCGAACATAGCTTCGAAAAATGGCAAAACCCGTAGCAAATCGTAGCGATTTCAGAACAGGTCAAAATGCTTTTTTAAAACTGTATGCGATTTGAAAACGTTGCGTTTTTCAGAACATTCAGAACATATTTAAAATTGCGACCTGTACTTTGGACACAAGGTTTACATGGACAACCAGCCAGGCGGACGGACGGACATTGTTAAATTGACTCAGGTAGTGATGCTGAGTCGAGTGCTATACTTTGAGGTGGTTGTTGAACTAATATTTATAAACGTAACAAAGATCAGCAAAAATCCAATATAAATTTCCCACTATGGTGGTGTAGGGTATAACTACCTTAGTATTTTTTGGATTATTTTAGTATAAAAGTTGTACTAGTTTTATATTATTTACTTTAAGCTTTTGGTTTCGGCTTAGTTTTTCTTGGAAGAAATAATATAAAAATTTTGTTAATTTATTTAGCAGCAGCTATTCTAGTTGCTTTACAAAATCGTGCTGCTGTATGGCTGTTGCAATTGCAACAATTTGAAGTGACTTTTAAATGCACGTTGCAGCGATCGATGGTGGTTAAAATTAAGCAAAATGTAAAACACAAGTCAATAACAAAATAAAAAACAATAAAATTTTGCAAATAAAACCTACATCTGATATCTGAGAAGTAATTTATACACATTAACTTACAACATACATTTATTACGAGTATTTTTGGTTTGGGTAGATGGCGGCTTTGTAACGAATTTTATTTCAAATTTTATTATTGGCTCGTGCTTTTGTAAATCGTTTTTTGTTTTGTTTTTGGTGTGGCGTGTGGTCAAATTGCAATTTATTTTGGTAATTTAAAGTTATCTTTTAAAGTACAATTTGGTGTGGCAACCGGCTAAAAGCAGCAATGATCCTTGTCTTAATATTCTGTTACAATCCTGACAAAACTCTTGGTAAGTGCCGATGCAGATGCTACAATTTTAAACGCTAACAAAGACCCTGAGATTTATTATCGCTAATTTTGATAAGTGAAACACTCTCAGAATCGTTCGTAAGACAACAGTGATCGCAAAGTCTCTGTCTCATCTTATTTTCAGTAAACTCATTGTTCGGGCAATACTCACTTTCTGAATAAGTATCTAAGGAAGGCATTGGTCTATACGACAATACGAAATGTGACGCGAGTGAGGAAAAGCTGGCAGCGAGTAAGAAAAGCTGTAATAATACCTGGCCCAATGTCTTGATTTTAGTCTAATTAGAGATAAAAAAAATTTCATATGAACAACATGTCAAACTTGGAATAACAATTCACACTGTTTTTCACATAGCCGGTTATAGGAAAGGAAAAAACTATCCTTCAGGACGCTTAATATCGAAGTTATATGTTTTGAAACAAAAAAATTTGATTTTATGATTCATTTTTATAACAAAAATATTAAAAACCTTAAGGGGTATTATTAATGGTTAAATGATGGAAAGAGAGACAACACTTTTCAATTTAATATTACAAACCCCACCTCCCCCCGCCCAAACAACTAACAATCCATTGTCCTAATATTGATAACTGACTTTGATTATTTTTACATTTCCTTTCTGACCAAAAACTATGCGAAACAGCTGACAAAACATTCACAATTAATGAGTCACATATAAAACAAAAACAGTCAAACGACCTTTCGCTTGAAAAGTATATGTCATGCATCAAAACCTGACGCATGCATCCAGATACTGTCAAGTTTTTACAATTTATTTTTATGGAATAGTCAACAACCAGAGCAACAAAAACAAATATGTAGCTAATTTACAGTTCATAAACACTGCAAAATGTGGCTAAAACCAAGAAACAAAAACGAAAACGAAAAGAAAAACTGGAAATTGCAAAGCCATTAAAATAACATTTTGAGTGTCATGCAATTCCGTTACCACATCCCCAACGGATACACTGATATACTGAGACAAATAAAGTCATTTAACATTCACAAACGATTGAAAATAACAAATGAAGGAAAAGGACACGTGTCTTATAAAGAAGAATGTTTTCAAATCGAATGGATGGATAAATGGAAGCAAGGATTAGAGGCAGTTAAAAGTTGAATGTTCAAGAGAAGTGAAGACAAAGGCGTCAGTCAGGCAGCAGTAGAAGAGGGTCCTAATCTAACAATAAAATTACTTTTATTTGGACAAAAACATATGAAGGCAATTGTTAATAGACACGCGACCCAACGAGTTTCTTTTGCCAAAAGTTGATTATTTTTCACTTTCAAAATATTTTTCATTTAGCGCGTGTCTGCTACTATTTCGAAAAATATAAGAAACATATTGAAAGGGGGAAATCACATGGGAAAGCCATAAAAAGGAATTAAACGGCGAACGACAATACTCGTCTTATTGTTTATGAGTTTTAACATTTTAAAGAATTTTACGAAAAAAAACCAAAACAAGTTCTTGGTTTCTTGAGAAGGTTGGTGTTGAATATTTAAAATTGTAGTCGTTTTTATTATTGTTATTTTTTTTATTTAAATACTTGTTTAAAAAAAAACTTTTGTTTCCCAAGTCACTATAAGTTGCTTTAAAAACAAACAAATCACAAAAAAAAAAAAACTGTTTAAAAAAAGTTAAAATGTAAAATTTATGCAAATTTTAGCCCCCGCAATGTCAAGTCTGTTTTTTCTGCTGACTCTCTCGGTTGCTGTTTCAATTTTGCGTGGGATCTTTCATTGGGTTGGTGATAAATTTCACATATTATAAGAATAAACAATGAAATATTTAAAATGGTTAATAAATTTGAGCAAACGTGACGTCGCTGCGAATGCAGTTGAAAATAGTTTCGTTTTTTAAAAAGCTACCAATATAAAGAATTTGTGTGCTTTTTTTGTTCGTTTTAATACGCAACACTGCCACGGGCTTTATAATAAAGTTGGCAACGCAGTTATTGAAGTTTATGTCACGAGGAACATTCCTCGTGTTATTTGATAAATGTCATAGAAAAGTTACAAGTTATCTAAGATTTTAGAAAAAATTGACTTGGTTCATTTGTTTACTATCAGCTAAATCGTTTAGAAATATTTACAGATTCCCAAAGGAAGAACTTTAACGAATTTATCTAAACCCATTTAAATAAAATTTTCACTTTCACGACTAGCAAATTTGCGAGATCTGCTGTTAGAAAATATCAACCATTTAGCTCAAGACAATTAATTCCATATTTTGATAAATCTAAATAAATAATTGTACACATAGAATCCGGCCACTCTACATAAAACCTAAATTTTTGTGAACTGTTAAAAGTTTTTTAAATTGCACATAATCTACAAAACCATATTAAAATTTACAAACGTATGCAAGGGATTTGCTTGTAATAAATGTCATTCATAAACCTCAAAAATAAAAATTTTACAACTTTGACATTTCATTGTTTTGTTTAAACGAAAATCCTTAAAAGTCTACACAAACAAACTGAGGAAATATTTACCTAAAGCATTTAAAGGTATTAAATGTTATGCATACTCGTATATGTAGGCTTCCGTAATAAATTACAAATCCTTGACATTTTTGCTTATTATTTACATATCTACGAGTAAGTATTTACATAAATATATAAATTTTTTATTGCAATTTAAACATAATCCCACTTTTAATAAAGTTTCCCCGTCTTCTTAATAAATTTTAAATACTTTTATATGTTGCTGATGTTGAAAAATAACGGTTATTAAAAGCAATATTTTCTTAAATTTTGACATTTCTAATGCCAGACAAAATAAACAAATAATAAAATTTTATTACACAAACACACAGAGATGGCAAAATGAATGAATAAGGTTTTTGATTGTGTATTATACGAGTAGTGGCTACATAGGAATTGCATTTACAGAGTGGCAATAAATATTTTATACATTTGTTATTAAGAAAACACGTTACAGTGCAATATTCGGCTGAGCCGAATTTTAACTACCCTCCACCCAAACGTAATAAGATTTAAATAAAAAAACTATACTGGTTTTAGGACTAGAATTCTGTAGAATAGAAAACTATTCAGTCTTAGTGCAAATTTTATTATTATGTATTTTATATATTGTTTGAAAGGCAATTTTACGACCAACATAATTTATTTTAAATGTTTTTAAATTTTATCTAATTTTGACCATTTATAATTGATGTAATTATGGATTCTCACCATAATTTAGAGTTTGTTTGATATTCATAAAAATCCTGAGTGTAATTTAACAATTTATAATTTTTTTTTTAATTAAATAAATAAAGAGAAGTAACACTCAGGCAATTAATATGCGTATATATTAATTAATTACGTGTGTTACTTTCTTTGGAAAGGGGATAGGTAGGAGAAGAATAGATGGTGAAAGTTGAGAAAAGCTTTTCATGTTTATTAGTAATACAGTATTGCAGCGCCTCTGGTGATGAGTAGGCACATTGATCAAAGCTTAATTTATATCCATAATTTAATTATTTTAATTCTGTGGCGTTTAAATGCTATACCACCGAAGGAGGGCGCTGTGATAAATATCAGTTATGACAGGATAAAACACTAATAATTATCACAAGCTGATGTTGTTTTGAGTTGCAGCGGCTGGGAATCGAACCCAGACCACAAATACCAACTCATGCTTAATGATCAAACGCGCTAATCAATTAAACTACAGCACCCTCATTAAATTAAAAGAATATTTTTCCATATTCAGCACAACTTAAAAAACAGAGTATAAAAAAAAGTTAAGATTATAAGGTGAAGCTTCTTTTGGTTGAATTTGATCTCAAAAACATTATTTACAAGAGATTATGGACTGATAGCTTCTAAATCCAGTATCGGCTAAAGTGATTTCTATGTATTTTAAAATTATTTTAATTGAATTTCATCTTAATAACGTTATTTACAAGAGTTGCATGGTTGGTTGGTGTGATCGGAAGTGGAGGTAATCCGGGAGCTATTGACAATTATATACAAAATCCAGTAGCAAAATTGCGGTATAACCGATATTAATATGATTTCTGGATTAAAATTTCTGATTTGTATTAAAGCTAGTTCGATAGCAATATTTATTAGACATTTTTGTGGATTGAATTGTTTTTCTGAAATGATTCTTATATGGCAGCTATAACAAATTATGGGCCTATCTTCTTAAATTTTGAAACACTGAATTTTATGCATATGAGGATATCTCACGTCGAATTTCAACATAATAACGGTATATATAGTATATATATTAGTATAAACGTGAATTTCGGAAGTGGACCTTATATGGGGGATACGGTCAATTATAGACCGAAATTCTGTAGTATGATTTTTGTGCAAATGTAAATGATATATGTAAAGTTTTGAGTCGGTATTCATGCAATGTAGTGTGTTGAAACTAGGAAAATAGGTTATGGGAGGAAGGACAGAGGGAGTAGTGTTTGGGAACATTTAATTTGAATTTTCTTATATTGAAAGTAGCAGGGAATACTTTTGCTGGTAGGATATTCCACATACGGACAGTACGCTTAAAGAACGAATTTTCCCAGTAATGTGTTGTGCGACTGTCCAGTCGATCATTAATGGATGTGCCCTGACTAAAGTACGTGTATTACGCAAAAAACTACGTGTTTAGGGAACAAGTTCCCTAATTTCAGCAGAACACCTTTCATTATAGTATCGATAGAACAGTGAAACACAACCCACATTGCGACGATGCTCCATTGAATCAATAGAGTTCGATACCCTACTGTCACCGACAAGCATCTTCGCCCTCTCCTGTACGAGGTCGAGTAACTCCAAAATAGAATTCCATTTTCGGTCAAATATAGGTGGTGTAAATAGTACGGAGATCAGATGGAGTGAAGTATTTTATACACCGTTTTAAAAAACCAAGGCACTTGATCGCTTGTTTTGACACTTGAAAAATGTGTTTGGTCCAGCGGACATCACACTGGCTTCTCATGCCTAGAACGTCAAGAGCGTCTGATTCTTTAATATTTACACCGCAAATAAAAACAGATAAAGCAACATGGTGTTAAACAGAACAGTTTTGAAAGCCAATAAACTAAACTATGTTAACTTAATTCATGGAACTTTTTGAAACTAACTTACTTTCAAATAAATTCAAATTTTTATTTTTGAAAACAGTTTTTTTGTCTTAAACTAAAAAATAATGGTCCGTACGATTTCAGTTACAACTGTTGTGGTTTGAGAATTAAAATAATGTTATTTATAAAGAAATTTCGATGGCGAATCCCTAATAGTTTGTGTTGCGTTTAATTCGAGTAGCAACCTTTTTTTGTACTTGAAGTACCAGGGAGTGATCTAAAATCATTTTGGATGTAAAGTGCAAACAAGAATTTATTTATTTTAGTTTTTTTGGAATAATATACATGATCTTATATTTATAAATATGTAGAACCAACAGAAATCAAATGAGAGCAAATGATTTTAGTCTTAATGACGTTGGAGCAAACAGTATTTTAGACAATGGTATTAATCAATTTTTGAGATCAACATTTTGACAGGCACCGTACCAATGGATAATTGCAGATTTTGACATATTATTGTAAATAGTTTTGTAAGGTAAATCTTTGTTTCTTTTAGGCCTAAGGATTTATTAACTTGGTAAAATCTTTTACTAGTTTAAACTTTTCCAAGTTACACTGTCCTATCTTTCAAACAAAATCAGCAAACAAAGAGAAGCAGCCTGTATTTATTTCGATAAACTCTAACTCTAACAAAGTACCCCCCCAAATAAACAAATAAAACCAAGAATCTACGAACAAAAAAGGCAATAAATATTATGATGACTTCCCAACATAAACACAACAGCAAACTGATCAAAATAAATTTTAAACGGAGCAAGAAAAATAACCGGCCTAAAAACTAACAAACAGGGTTGTTTCCTTGCAAAGTTGAATAAAATGACGACCGGCAGCAATTTAAGGTTTACTTAAGAGCGCTTAAATTGCAGATAAATGAGAGAACTTCACAAGACCTCAAATACAAAGGAAATGTAGGGAAAAAAATTTATCAGCAGGAATCGCTAAATGTAATCAACACAAATGCATGCAGCGTAATTCCAACGCTCATACACACTTTAACTAGGAAGAACTCATTACAATTGTAAGGAATGAATGAACGCTTTGTTTCTGCTTCATTTCGATATGCAACAAAAACATTCTTAAATGGGATGAATGAATAAATGGATGGGATGGTTTACTTTTGTTTTGCAAAGTTTGTAAAAAAAATCAACAAACGCAATCAAAGTTTGAATTTCTTTCTGTTGTTTGCTTCTGCGAAGGGGCAGGGGTATCAAAATGAAATCAACATTATTTAAACAAGTACAAACAAAAACAGCAACAAGAAGATTTTCATCTGGTACGTATTTACTCGTATTACCAACCAAATTACATTAACTGCCACTTGCCGGTCACAAAAATGCTTTTGTAGCAATGAGTACGTGTAAATCCATCCATTGATGGCATAACATTCATCCCATTACATCCTCTGCCATCCAGTCAGCAAGCCAGCCAGTCAACCATCATCGTTATCCCGTTGGGCATAAACGACGACTATTGAGAGTTTGCTGTTGAAAAGGGGTCGTTTCAGATATGGTTGCACGCACACACACACACACACACACACATGTAAACATAAGTTTACTACTTATTTGACTTTGCAGAGCTCTTAAGGAATCAACACCTTGAACTGTTTTCAAACAGCAGCTAGCAAACACTTTAAAAGCTAAATATTATTTCGAAATTGCTACAAAGTATAAAATTACTTTTCAATATTTTGGCACATTCATTAAAAGTCTTGAATATTAAAACAGTTTGAACTTAGATTTCAACAGTTAAAGGTCCTTCTTAAAGTGAATAACATGAATCCTTTGTAAAAGATTCACACAATTAAACAAGTTAGAAGAGTCAATTCGGCTGTACGGAATCTTAAACATCCTCCATCTGGGTTGCATACCAACAGTTTTGTTTTCCAACTTGTTGACGTAGCAGAAGCTTTGACAATTGTTACAACGAATTAATTTTCGTAAGAAAAATGTGGATCTAAAATTCTTGATATATTTGGTAAACAAAATTGAACTTCTGAGACCGCTTGCAGTTAGTTGAGTTATCTAATGCAGTTATCTAATTTGAGTTTCTTTGAGAGCTATTTTTGAAATGCTATTACATGCTAAAAGTGTCACTGTGTAGTACGCTATGTGCTGTGATGTGGCAATTTTTTGGGGAAATTCAGCTTGAAATACGGTTACAGTCAATTGATCACGGTATCGTGATATGTTAACAACTAAATTTTGGCATATTATCGACAATTTTACACCAATAGATTATTTCCTTGTGGGACTATATTAAAGTTGGAGGAAGTTATATAGCCAATAGAATCGGTTACAGCCATAAATCTAAAAACCCGTGACGAGACTAAAGAAATTAATTCTCTATTTTCCCAAAATGTGACTGATAAAAAAATCGACATCTGTGTGCAATACAATACAATAAAAATTTAAATGATTTAAAGAAAAACAAAGTTTTTCTTAAAAACCTCTTGTTTGAAAAACGAAGAAAGTTAGAAAGCTGTCTTCGGAAGTGGCAGGCTTACAAAGGAGGCCTTTGCATTAGATTATTTCTGGTGATTAAAAGATCTACTTCAGAAAGTAAATTATCAGAAATACAATTAAACCACCTAATTAATTAAGCACACTTAAATGATAATTGACTCTATGCTAGATTACTTGGATTGTGTAAAGTAATCTATTGACATTTCTTTGTACAAGCTACTGAAAAATAAGAGTTTTAGAAATTGTTTTTGTTGTAGGCTAGAAAAATTAATTATTTCGTAAATAAATTGCATTGTGCTACACTTTCTGGGTTAGTCGATAAATATATTGGATTAAGTTAAGTAAGATTATCTGGCAATTAAAAATGTGGGGTGCCATGGGGATCCTTACCACAATGCTGGGAATGAATTTGGGGCATTATGGTCTATACGTGACCAGTAGGCATTAAATCTCTTGCTCCATTCTGTCCTGGTTTTTCACGGTGGGTTTGTGTCTGCTACGGGCGGTGACCGATCTCTAAGTACGACATTCATATGGCATCCTGCGAAAGCGATATTGATAACGCTCAAAGAATGTCGTTAAAATCTGTTGCATGTGAGTTTCGATACAATCTAAGTTTTCTTTGTATATTCAAAGGTGATTCGTGACATGTCTCAGGGGACACTCCTGTTGTATGATGATGAAATTTGGATGACTCCTCTGATGACATAAACTTCTATGCCTAAGTAATATTTTGTTATAATTCTGGAAGAACCTTCGTTTTGCCAATTAGATAAAGTTCCGAGGTTATTTTTATGCAGTCTGTAAGATAATCAGACTTAACAGTGCAGTCATCCGCATACAAAATTGTAATTTCAGTTAACGGCAGACGCTCTGCAACATGTGCCAACAGTAGAATACATTCAATTAAAAATTAAAATTTTCTAATCTTGTAAAGTTTGAAAATAACAAGTTTTGAAAGAATAATTATTTGTACATAAAAGCTGTATCAAATAAAAGGAAACTATCATTTAAGCTCAAACTTTATATAAATTATGAAAAATCTGTATTCTACATAAATAATAAAGACTTTAGATAATAAAATAACATTTTTAAACTAAACAATTAATTCATTGATTCATCTGTTTAATTTACAATACATGTACATAAAAATACACAAACAATATTAACTTTTTATCAAACTCTGCATATTTCAAAATCAAATTTATGACCAAAAACATGAAAATCAAAGGAAATATTTAAAAGGAAACTTTGTTTTTTTCACTCTTTACAAAAATAAAGGGGAGAGAGTAAATAAATAAATAAAAAACAGAAAATTAGATTAAACGGAAGTGTTTTTTACGTTCTTTTTTTTTATTTGCGAAAACTAAACATAAAATAAAAATTGTTTGTTAGTAACTTTCTAAAATGCAACATATGGAAACATTACATACATTACGAATGCTTTCATGCCACACAGCAGCTGCCAGATGAGTACAAACGTGTTACAGTTTTTATTATTGGTTTTTTGTTCAATTTGTTTGATTAGCAAACAAAAAATAAAAGTTTTCTGTTCTTTTTTTTTATGGTGCAAATTTTATTTTATGAAATTTGAGACCTTATTTGTCCTTAGGCTTTTTAAACAGACGGTTTACATTAATGTAAAAACACAACAAACAAATAAGAGTTAATTTAAAAACACCCTACATTGGTTCAGCGGTCATTTTCAGAAAATAACAACTTTTAAGAATGTTTACATATGGGGAAAACAAACCAGGAAATCTTAAGCACAAGCTAGAATATAAACAGGAGTTTATATCCCAGAATCGTGATTTACTCTAGAATTTTATAATATTTCCTCTGTGATTTGAATAATCTTAATTGCTTGAATTTAACAAGGTTTAACCACTTTAACAGAGCCGCTATCTTTAATATTTTAATTGTATTTGCATGAAAAACTTCCTCAGATCATTTCCTTTACTCTAACTTATATCTATAAGTTTCAAACTTAAAACTATATTTTACTATATCAGCGATTCAAAGGGAAATCTGCCATTAATCCCTACATACAGTGGGAAGCAAAACTGTCCGGAAGCTTGTGGACTGGTATCGGTTGACCTTCGTTTCGTCGCTCTAAATAACCCGTTTCCAGTAATTTACTGTCCAATTTTTGTGGATTTTACAAAAATGAAGGAGTTTTTTTTTATATTTTCTATCGGAAAGTGCTGGCTTTTTTTTCACATTGGCTACTAAACCGATTCTATTTAATGCGCGTCTAACCGTCCAGGAACTGCCATTCTTACCAATATTTTTTGCAGCATTTTTCAGGGTCTTGATGTTCTTATTATGTAGCAAACTTTCAATCTGTCGGGCATCAGCATCAGAAAGCAGTCTCGGTCGATCCCCTTGGTTATTTTATATCACTTTTCGTGGATTTATTTAAATTGAATTTTTCAGCAAATTTACGACATGAATAATTATTTTGCAACAAATTCAACACATTGTTTTTAATATCAATTAGTTGGCGTTTTTCTCATTTTTAAAGATCTTTTAATTTTTTATTTAAAAATCAAGTTAATCGATTTACAGGTCAAACAATAATGCATAAATACAGCAATAAATGCTTGATAACGAGATCGCAACAAACAATAAAACCAACTGGTCAAATAGCGTTACATTTTAACAGAGCAATATCATGATAATGTTTATTTCTTGTACTGTGCAAAATTTTTAATTTTTTTTTTTTGAAGCAATTTATGTGAGTTTTTGTTTTGAATAAGCATCAATTAAATAAAAAATACATGTATACGATAATATAGCTATATTTGTATTATTTTCATTACCTTACTTCCTTAATGCAAAATATCCGGACAGTTTTGCTTCCTACTGTCGTTTCAAATAAAATCATTGGTTAAATAACTAGTTCCAGAATCGTTGCAAGTAATGAGTGTTGACTGAGTGCAACGATTATCTGGAACCAGTTTTGGAGGTGACAATTGAATTGAATTAATCTCCAAAAATAGAACTTTTGAATGTATTCTTGATTTAGTTTTAGAATTGATTACTAGTTAGTTGATTACTAGTTTGAAGTATAATAAATAAAAGCTCCTTTAGATGTTAAATTAAAAAAAATTGCGAATTACATACATAAGTAATTACAAAGATTATCAATAAATTAAAATCTTAACTCAAAGTCAGCTGTACAAGAAAACAAAACAAAACAAAACAAACCATTTAAAACCAACCCCTGCATTAACTGCAAATTCTCCAGCCTTCCTTACGCCCACCCACCACCATTTATCGTCCTCTACCATAAAATAGCGTGACCATATTAAATATTCAACTAAGCATTTACAACCATTAACGAGAATAAATTACATTTTAACATATCTCATGGAAAGGGTAGTGAAACAGGAAGAGTTAAAACTTAAATTTCTTTAAATTATTTTTACAAATATCTCTTATTTAAACACCCTGTGGCAAATATTGTGTGACCGTTTTGTCTCCCTCAACTGATGATTTCCTGCCACAAAAATTCCATAAAATATTGTGGACTTTTTGTTTACACATTACAGCATTGTTTTCTTTTGCAAGGCGTGCATTACAAATTGCTTAAGTGCGATTGGAAAATATTGATATTGAATCGTATCAAAATGTAAATATCAGCAATTGGTTTACTTTTATTCTGTCACTTCTTCTAGAGTTGTATATAAGTGATTGCAACAAACTGTGGCATATAGGCAGGCGGCATGAATACTAAAAGAAAGAGGGTGAATTAAAGGGCGTGTGCAATTTAACAGATGTTAATAATGCCTGATATTTACACATGATATCACTTCAAAAAGGATATTAAATAAATATTGTAAATAAAATATAAGAAACTTAAATTTATCTATAAATTATAACGAATTTAACACCTACAACTAACTGCCTTTTTAAAAAGAAATTTAACTGGCATACATTTTGTTTCAAATAAAAACACAAAAACAACTATCAAATATGCCGCCATGTGCGCTTTATTTACAGAATGTGTAATGTTTGCATAAATAATGCTACGCTCGCTCATTCACACGAAAGTGTCAACTGTCAACTTGACTCAAAAAACCCCACTTTTTATTAAAAAAAAAAGATAAAAGCCTAAAATATATTTCAATTTTACGTTTTATTACGTGCAAACGGCTACAAACATAATGGGAAACTTCCGTTTTAAGCATTAAAATTTAATTTATTTTGAAGCATAATCACAAGTCTTTTTTGGACTTGTCAACGCTTATATTGCTACACTTTATTTTAAAGTTGTTTTCTTTTTTTTTTTTTTTTGTTGTGGAATTTTTGCTTTTAATTTGATAATTATGTCATAAATCAACAAGAACTTACTTACTTACATACAGAAAAAAAATCATGTTTTTTTTTTAATTAAACCTTTAATTGATTTTAAAATAATTTTCAATTAAAATTTTAATTGATTCAATTACTTTTTCTGATTTTTCTGATATTTTCAATTAAATCTCACATTTTTTTTAATTGATACTATCATTTTGTTTACAGGTCCGATTTCAATTAAATTTTTTATTGATTCCACAAATATTTTAATTAAAACTCATTTTTATTTTTTTCTGTGTAAGTTCAGGTTTAGAAATTGCTTTTACTTTAGCAACATAAAAAAAAACGATCAACAAGGATCATTGGCTAATTATTTAAAAGGACAAAAAAAAAAAGACACAAATCTGTCAGAAATATTTTGTAGAGTATGTCTTAAGCCAAATTCGTCCATATTTATTTAAAATATTTATACGATCGGCCAATAAACATCTAAATTTCCGTAAATTATGCGATCGGGAAGTTAGCTTTGCAATAAATTCAATGTTTCAATGTTTTACGAAATAGAATTCATTGCAACAATTGTCAAAGCTGCTACTGTTGACATGTCAACAAGTAAGAAAGTATAGTCGGTCAAGCACGACCACATAATAGCCTACACCCAGAATACATATGTGAAAAAAAGGTTTTCATATATGAGCGTTATATGGCAGCTATGACTTTTTATGGACCGATTATACTAAAATTTTGTGACATTTTCTGTTAAATTTTATATCGACATAAACACTTTTAAAAGATTTATACTTGTTAGATGATTTTCAGAAATTGATCTTATATGACAACTATGACTAATTATGGACAGCGTATTTTAGGTGCCATGATTTCTTTAGAAATGACACTTATTTGTGTTGAATTTTATTTGAATACCAATATTTGTAACAGTGTTATGCTCGTCAAAGTGATTTTCGGATATGGGCTTTATATGGGAGTTATGGTCAATTATGGATCGATCTGTGCAAAATTTTTAGATGTGATTTGGCTTCATGCATGTACAACTTATTTGTGGCGAAATTTGTTTCGATACGTATATTTTTTTTCTTGGACCAGCACTCAGGGAACGGCCCCTACTTATGCAATGCATTGTGTTGGAACTAGGAAAATAGGTTATGGGAGGGAGGATAGAGGGAGTAGTGTTTGTGAACATTTGACTTAAATTTTTCAATATTGAAAATGGCAGGGAATACTTCTGCTGGTAGTTTGTTCCACATACGGACAGTACGGCTAAAGAACAAATTTTCCCTGTAGTGTGTTGTGCGATCCACTGTCCAGTCGACCACAAATGCATGAGCCCTTACCGAACAACGTGAGCTACGTGTTTCCCTGATTTCAGCAGAACACATTCCATTATAGTATCGATAGAACAGTGAAACACAACTTATATGATCGATAAAGTCATATTTCAGGACGACATTTGTATGGGGGTTAGATGAAATAATGGACCGATTTCAACCATATTCAATCCGAAAAAATATTATGTACCATATTTTTTCGAAATATCATGAAAATTGCGAACCGTACTTTGCGTACAAGGTTTAGTATTATTTATGGATGTTTAAACGTCAGCACAAATTCAATAAACCCTCCTCGCTATGGTGGTGTAGGGTATAATAATAAAAAAATAAAGTTATTGTTGAAAACTTCGGTACGCGTGCTGCCTTTAGTAGATGTCACTACATTTCAGCAAAGTTAGAGCCAGATTTAGGTGTCTATCATTATTCAAAAGCTCCAGTGGTTGCTATCGACGAAATTAGGTCGACGTAATAAATAAATATAAATAGATAAACTCCCCTAATTGTCTCCAGCTTTGGGTAATTGCACTACAATATATTGGGCCATTGCCAAAGTGAATTTAAAGCGCAGATAGACTAGGCGGACTATCAGTCAGAGGGTTGCGGGTTCGATTCCCGCTAAAGACTCTGGGTGTTTTCTGCAGACGAGCCAAAAAGCTTCGCAGTTTGTGTTTGTTTATATAAAAAAAAGTTCTGTCTAGTAGCTTCTTCTAATAGATTTTTTTTAATATTAATAAATGGGTATCAATTTGTGGTTCAAAAGTTTGGCTGTATAATTTAAAAATGCAGATTTCATAACGTATGTCATTTTGATCGGTCATATCTGTGTTTTATTCTCACTTAGTTATTGAATATTATAGTGCGAACATTTTTTTTACGCTTCAAAAATGTCGTATTTTTTTTGCCAACTAATCGTCATATGCGGAAAGTTTTGCTTTACTTCTTTAATCTGAAAAATTTGCCGCTGAAATATTCACATTGCTCACCAAAGCTTATGGTGAAGGTATTCCATCGGTTTTAATGGGCGAGTGATGGTTTGTGCTGTTTAGATGTGGTGATTTTGACATGGAAGACAAGGATCGCCAAGGCCAGCCAAAAAAGTTTAAAGGCCAAGAATTAGAGGCATTATTATATGAAGATTGTTGTCGAACTCAACAAGAGTTTGCAAAATTATTGCAAACTACCCACACAGAAAAAAATAAAAATGAGTTTCAATTAAAATATTTGTGGAATCAATTAAAAATTTAATTGAAATCGGACCTGTAAACAAAATGATAGTATCAATTAAAAAAAATGTGAGATTTAATTGAAAATATCAGAAAAAGTAATTGAATCAATTAAAATTTTAATTGAAAATTATTTTAAAATCAATTAAAGGTTTAATTGAAAAAGAAACATAAATTTTTTTTCTGTGCAAGCAGCAATTTCAAAAGTAAAGCCCGACCAAACATCCATGGCACTAAGATAATGCTCTGTATTTAGTAGGACCAAAAGGGTCTTGCTGAAATCTGACCAGACCAGACATGTACCTAATGCAACTGATTCGTTTGAAGCGAGCATTGGGCGAAAAACGTCCAGAATGGACCCCAAATCCTAGTGATGGGACAATATTTTCGGACGTTATAAACATTAGCACTAGCCCAAATTACAATAATCCACACTGTGATGGGGTAATTAGTTTCCATTCAGAAAATATCTGAACTATTGCTCATATGCCAGAAGAATTTCCTTTTCGCACTCATAATTGGCTGTCATACAATATAATCTGGAAATTATTCCCCTTATTTACTAATGTAAAAGTTAGCCCTGGCCTAAGTGACTTTTGAAACTGCTAGTCATTTTACTTTTTTCAATAAAATACTTCTATTTTTGTGATATTCATGGAAAATAATTTTTTAATAAACAATTGCACCAAAATCGATTTTTTTTAATGAAAAACATACGTTACGCTCTTAAAAAAACAAACTAGCAATAGAGAGATAAAGGTTAAGGCATATTTTTCAGTGTAACATCATGTAAAGCAATGATCGGCACTCATAGATACCAATGGCCGAACAGTCGGTTATTTAACTGTAAACCAATGAAGTTAAACAATTTTCAAATAAGAAACAAAAACCAGAATTAATAGCTAATCAGATTAAAACAGGCAAAAAAGTGCATATGCAATATCTGTTATTATCCATAATCCATATTCTCTTACGACGTGCACTGATATAGACCGATTCACAAAAGTTTTTGAATAAAATTGAAATTCAATTTGAATTTTTCTCATTTTCCCAGTTTTCATTAACTTACTGTTTCTGTTTAGTTGTTTTTTTTTCAATTTTATTTTTATTAAAATAAATGAGTTGAGTTCACATGTCTATTCTCCATTATTGTTTGTATGCATGTCTAGTTGCTGCGTATTAACTTGCACGTTATCGGAAATCTAAAATACAGTGGAACCCACTAACGAAGACGAAACTAAACAAATTTTGCGAGCAACTAAAGTGCGTGTTTATTTATTTACGAGGAGCATGAGTGTGCGTGCCCATCATAGAATTTCCATTAGTTGTATAAGTATTTATTTGTATGAATGAATAAATGAATCTAGTGTTCCAATTGCGGGTAAATAGTGGCATTTTGAACTACAATCAATTGAACATTTATTTTATGATGATTTCTTTTCTATTTTATTTCATTTCATGTTGTAAAGTATTTTTGTGAGTAAAAGAAAACAAACTAACAATAGAGCGATTGAACGATTGAATTAAGTCTCAAATTTCTATTGTTAATATAGAGCAATGAAAAAATTAAAAAAAAAAAATACAAAACATTTAAGGTAGAGGAAATGAATAAATAGAAACTGTTAATAAATCATTTAGAAAATAAATCTTAGTATTTCGTAGGGTTTTTCTATAAATTAATAAGTTTTATAGAGGAACTTTTTTAGAGAAATTAGAAATTATTCAGTGGTCGGCACATTTAGTAGGAATGAATGAACTTAACTGCAAAAACACTAATGTCAACGAAGTTTGTAGAAAATCTCAAATAAAGCTACGAAATTAGAGACTACAAACAGAAAACAATTCATAAGATTAAGTTTAATTAAAACATTTAAAATATAATTGTATATCCAAATAATTATTATGTTCCGAAGGAACGATCCCCGACATTTGATTTTTAAAGGTAATTTAATTCCAACATTATTGCTACCGATAACTCACGAATTACACGAGTAACATTGCCTTCCAAGTCTTGAATGGTGGCTCTTTGAATTTAAATAATTCCAAATAAAATAATCCAGATGTGTAATATCGCAGGATCAAGTCCAGAACACGTAATTAGTTGCAAACTATATTTCTCACAGAATATTAATTTTCTTAATATAGCTGATTAACTTGGAAACATTGTTGCAGTGTGAGCCTTTCCATTATGAATTCTCAAACAATACAAGTCAACAATGAACAAATCTCTAAATGAATAACCCATTACTTGCGTTACGCTCTTAAATGTGTCATAATCCCGAAGATGACACACTGGCTGTACACGTGTATATTACGACCGATTCTAACGGTTGCTTGTGTAATGTGGTGAACATTCGTTAAGAATAAATTTAAATACCTCTTGAACAAATTTTGTATACACATTTGAGGTGCAATGAAGGTTGACTGTGCAAGCCCAAAAAAGTTCGTGTTGGCCAATTATATTATATGTAGTTCATAAGAGAAATACCAGTAAAGAGGTCAACAAACTTCCCAGTCGTCATAGCACCCCGCCTAGGTAATTTACCAGCTATACAGTACCCATATAAGCTTTATCCTAGAATGTCTTGTTTTCTTATTGAAAGATAGCCGTCATTCTGCGGTTATCCTATGTTAACCTTTTCTATTAACGGCCGCCTTGCTATCAGTAAATATGCTTACATCACCTTATATTTCCTCCTGAGAATTTCATGACAATTACATTTCCAAAAAACGTTTAGCTGTTTAATATCCATTAACTTGGCTTATATTAAGCTCATTGAATTATGAAAGTTTTTCTTGTACCCCTTGAAATTATTCACCTGAATTTTCGAATGAAATTAGTTTTGAAAGAAAAAAATCGTAAAACTTAAAATAATTCTCGGTTTTAGGTTACGGAGTTAACGACATAAAAAACCGAAGACAAAACTTTATTTCCAAGCCATCAAGGCATTAACAGAAACTAGCAGGCGGTAAAATTATTCACGAATCATGAACTTATAACATCAATCTGGAAAATGAACAAGCATGGCCTAAAGACAGCAATAAACCAACATCTAAAAGACTAACAGAATTCTACAGTCGGCTATACGACCAATATATTTTGGGGAAACTCAAATATAAATAGAACAAAGAAGATTCTGAACGACCAGGCAGAAAAGTTCTGATTTATGGTAACGCGTATAGATACTATTAAATACCAAACTCTTCCCAAGGTTTAAAGTTGAACTAAAGGTGTGAACAAACACGTTTGAAACCTAAAGGTCGTTTTAGCAGAATCTAAACGTTAAGGTGCAAAGGAGATTGTGAACAAGAAGTCGGACAAGTTCACCAGGATAGTAACATGTCTTCCCAAGGCTTAAAAAAAACTAAAGGAGTTACCAATAAACGAAAATGTGACCAAACTGCAGAACTCTACAGTCGGCAGAACAACCAATATCCTTGGGCGAAACTCCAACTTGAAGAGAACAAAGGAAATTGTGAACCTGAATGTAACTCAAAGACTTACTATGAGACGTTATGATGCATACAAAATGGTCATAAGATCTATGGACGGCATGTCACTTTCATGTAAGAAAACTGTTGTATAATTTAATACCATTTCCATAAGAAATGAACTTCGGTTGAATAACTCTGCAGAGCTATGGTGTGAATTAAATTTTGACATCACATCAAAAGGTGACCGACCAATTTCATAAACCAGCTTGTCTATGGAAGTTACGACTTTGCGCATTATGACTTTCACACAAGTTAATGGGATAGTGTAGTGTGTGAGAAAGATAATGAAATTCGGGGCCCTTATGAAATTCTAAGACGATTTAGCAATGTCTGTCCGTCTGTTGTAGACACAATAGAGACTCGAAGAAAAACCTGAGGAAGATGAAATTTTTCCCAAATTATTTTTTGTGGACTGTTTGTTATTGGAAATGGGTCAAATTGGTTCAATAAATCCAGAGCATTAGACCGAAATTTGAAAAAACTCAGTATTTTTCAATAATATTTTGCTAGTTCCTGTGCCACTGTCCTGCACTTAAACAAATTAAATAGGAACACTGCTGGACACAATGCCAAACCTTATAGGTATATCTCAGGAATTCTAATTGAAAATCACTAAAAAACTACATTGAGCCGACCACGGTTTTAAGACTAATGAAAATGGGAAGGAACAGAAGTAGGATTGCGACATATTACTCTCCTCCACTACTCAAAATAATCTAGCTTAAGTTCTTAACTTTTGTGCATGAATTTACATTACATACAGTTAATGTATAAAACCAAAGAAATAAGAATCATTTCTTATTTTTACTGACAAATAATCCCACCTAGTCGCGTTATAAAATAGTTTGCAAAAACAAATGACAAAACTACACGCACTTCTAATTTCTTACTGCCGCTCTTCAGTAAGTTTTCATTTACGCACATTTTCACATTCATAAACTTATCTATGAAGAAACAATTTAAGAATTATAACAAATTACGAGTAGTTACTTTTGTATACGCGGTCGGCTCTTACTTTTTTATGTCATCTTGCACGACTACGTACGTTCGCATTTCAAGTTCAACGGCCTAAAATTAATTGTTTATTCTTTTTAACCAAAAACCCGGCAAAAATAAACCAAATACAGCTACAAATTCTTTTTACGATTTACACAACGTCAAATATGATAAATACCAGCAAAACAAAAAAAAAAAAAAAACAATTGTTAGGCAGCAAGTAGTTCTCGCGCTTGGATTTGGTCATATATTGTTGTATATATGTATTGTCAAACTTGAATGACTGACAGTCAGAGTTTTATGTTGTAAACACGGTTGTTTTATGATCTGTTTTTTTTTTCTTTTTAATTTGGAGGATTTCAAAATAATTCAAGCATTAATGTTGATGACATTTTAGTTGCCAGTACATACAGAAAATGATTGCTAATGAGGTTTTAAATATATGTACATACCTAGATATGTACAAACAAATGCATATAGATACGACGTATCGTATAGAACGGTTGGTTGCTCGAAAGAAAGAATCATGTCACTTTGTTTAAAAATTTACAAGATTTCTTTTTGACATTGTTATTTAAACAAACATGTTATTAATGTTTTAATTGTTATAAATAATTATGTTTGTAATAATAAATTTTTAGTTTGGGAATATAATTCCAGCAATACATATTTTGTTTAAGTTGGCGGATTCTTTTTAAAAATGTGTACAATCAACAATTCAACTGCAACAAGTTTTAAAATTTAACATAATAATTAAATTAATAAATAAAAATGTTAATAGTCCAACCGAGATTGAACATAAACCATCTACTGTAGCGCTATAGGTATGTACATATGTATGTATGGATACAAATTAAGCGTCATTTATTTATGTTTGCTACTTTTCAAGGCTTTCTGAAACTTCCTGACCCGGAAATTCTATATTAAATACTTGCAATTTTGACAGACCATGAAAGGTCTCCCTTGATCGTATTATATACTCGTATAGGTTTATATTTTAGTTTAGATATAATAAAACAACAATTATATTCTACAAATTTAAATTAATAAAGGCATAAAGAAAAAAATTACTAACGTTACACATCAGTGAGGGGAAATGGGTTTTTGGATTTCATACCAACTATATATATAAATAAAATGTAATTTTTAGATCTCCATGGTACATACTATTTTTAATATTTGTGAAATAATAATAAATCTTAAATACAAACTTACTTTATCAAAAATTCGATATACATATCTTATGGCAACATTTTCAACATTACCTTATATAACGAATGTTTAAACAAATTCATACTCGACTGGTATTGATTTATTGCAAGTGATAAACAAAGAATACGGTGTAGAAGTTCTTCAAAGAATCATTATCTAACTTCTGGTGATATTATAAATACTATAAATCTGATCTCTATTTAAAATGCTACCAGATACAGCGTTTGTTCACGATATTCAACTAGTGCTCTACGAAGAAAGAAAGGCAAAGAAACAGAGTTCGTTTCGTAATAAAATGTTTCCTGTAAAGTATCTTTATTTGGTATTTGTCTGTAATTGTTTGCATATAGAGTTAGAGGGCCACTTCTGAATCTTTAAGAATATAATTTTCGTTTATTATTTAAATTTATTCTTATTTGCGAAAAGTTAACCTTGTTAAATATACATACGCACATATATGTATATACATACATATGTATATTCGTGCATCTTTCGATTGTATTTCTAAAATTACTAAATTTATTATTGCAAGAATAGCAGAAATAGAAGGGTTAACTTTGTTACGCGCGCTTTGTCAAACAGCTAATTATGTACTTTGAAATCATAGGTATATAAAAACATCTTAAGTCAATGGCATGTGAATAAATGTTTTGGCTAGCTCTGCCATCAGTGGCGTGGTTTTTGACCCGAATGTTTTGACGCGTAATCATAGCAAAATTTATGTCATTATTATTTGCCACACAAAGCTTAAAAATGTTGTTAATTGTAAAACTGTAAAAGACAAAGGAGATGTAAAGAGGACAATACCAACCAACATTAAAGTGACATGGTTTTAGTAACTTGGAGTGCACTTTTCCCACCCAAATAGTCAATTTTCGGTTTTGTATTTAAATGTTTAGGTTTTAATTTATTTGTTTAGCTTTTTATTTTATATTATTAAGAAAATACTTAATTTTTTTAAGTTCAACAATGTTATGTTTTATTTTTCAAAAGGTAGCAAAAATATTTTGTTTTCAAGAAAAGATTGATCTACTGCACAATACTGACTGACTGTTTTTTGCTTCTACCGCCTAGCAGCAAGGAATTTTTTTGTTCTTCAGTAATTTTCCATCACTGCCTTTTCTGTTCTCACCTCATTTTACCGTTATAATTTAAACAGCGTTTTAGACAGTGTTGCATTATTATGCATCAACAGTGATGCATTTTTAGTACTATTGCAATTTACATACACTGAAACAAAATTTAATATAGTGCAAACTGCAAATATTATATTTTCTAAATCCCTAACAACTTCTAACGATCTTGAAATCCTGACCAACTACATTTTAAGCTTTAGTTTTTGGATTCAGTGCAAAAATCATTTAATGTGAATTAATATGTCAGAGGCTTCCATTGCTCGATAATTCAACCAACAATTTCTTGTCGTACTAATCGTCTTATAGATGCATATTTAAAGATCAAATTGATATTAGTTACAAAATTTTCATGAAATTTAATAAAATCTCTTTGGCACAAATAGTAATTTAAATGATATATTTATATACATATTTCATCTGGAATACCAAATTTTAATGCAACAGTACAAAACGACTCGTGGTAGTACCAAGGTACCAACTGTGTCTAAAATGTATCAAAAAAGTACAATTGTACCATGTGTGCCAACACTGTTACACATCAATCATCAAACAGTAAAGCGTAATGTGTTGGAAAATCTTTTCTTAATTGAAACAAATTTTTCGATGACACATATATATAAGTAATTTCAAACATAATAATTGTCAGTATTTTAAAGTAAAAGTAACCCTTGTGTTAATTAAAAAAAAAAAAAAAAAAAACAATCTACTCTCGTACTCTCCTAAGTAAGAATTTTGTTCAACATGACCTCAATTATCGTCATTTTCAACATAGATGAAGGGACAGACACAAACACAAATTCTCATACCGACATGCATAATCCATTAGCATTAGACAACAGAACATCTTCAAAGTTGTCTAGATTTGAAACATTTCGTTTCTTGTTCAAATTACCAATATAAAGGGTTTGGTTTAGTTAAGCAACAATTATGAAATTGTTATTTTTTTTTTTGGAGTTTTTCTGATTTAAATTCGAATGCGTTGCCTTTAACACTCATATTTCGAAATATGTAATAACAATGATGTTATAAGAGGATTATAAGCTTAATTAAAGCCATGACATAAGTAAATGTTGCATATAAAGAAAATGTTTGTTAATTAGCAGTATTTCAAAAGACTAATGTCGACTGAAAAAGTTCTCTTTTTATGATGTTACGTTTATTTAGAGGTTTAAAGTTAAAGTTTCGACAAAAATATTGCCCTCATAGCACTGCAATCGAATTATTTATTATTAACAGTTGATACTTGAAACTTTTACATTCAGATATTAAACAAAAATGCTTGAATATTTTGAATGTCTAAAAATTATTGTTTAATTTATAAAGAACATAATAATTTCTTTATATCGGGAATGTTTGATTAAATTATTAAAACTAGAATAAAAAATCAAGAATCAAATAGAAATTTCAAATGAATATTAATTCAATTGAATTATGCCACTCCAACGAATCAAAGCGCTACACAACAATTGACGAAAATAAAAACATATTGAAGTGATTTTGTTTTCATTCTTAAAAAACCCGCATAAAAACAATTCATTTGAACAGAACTTTTAAATGAAGAAAATTATTTATTTAGAAGCACAAACTGTAAAACATAAAAAAAAATTATGTTTAATGAAGTTTTATTAACTTGTAAGCTGTGGAATAAATGGAGTGGAGTGGAGTGGTGGGAGTTGATTTGTTGTGGCATGTTAATAACTTTTACTTAGAGCTGGTCCCCAAATGAGGAGGCAAAAAGGCGTCACTGTGTTCGGAAAGCAGCTTCTGTTTATTTAATGACCTATACTTGAGATCATACTTGTTCATACATGTTCATATGCATAGAACAATTGAACTTTCTCCCCTTGTCATCATCATAATGGCAAACTTTAAAAATGTTTTTTTTTTTTGATTTTTTGCTTTTTTAATGTTTTAAATTTTATTTTACCCCAGACACAAGATCACAAATTGAAATATTTATGTATTTTTTTTTTATTTTCTCAGCTTACATACAGTTTTGCCTAAGCTTAGCAAAAGAGTATAAACTTCAAACAGTATAGGGAAAAATGCATTATAGACATTTATTTCTAGCTTACATAGAGTTGCCAAAGACTAGCGGCATGCATGAAGAAAGGGGATTAGGATGTAACAATTTGTAAACCTGAATTTTATTAAAAGAGACCTTAAGCCGAATTAATAAAGTAAAAAGATTTTTAACAATACAAAAGGTCTACATAGCACATAAAAAACAATCACTGAATTGAAAACCTAATACTAATACAATTGAAGCTGAAACTGAACTCGATGAAGGCCTTCAACCGAAGCTAAAATTGTACTGTATAAAGACTTTCAATTGAAGCTTAAATTTAACTTTATAAAGACCTTCAATTGAAACTAAAATATTTTTGTATAAATACCTTCCCTTGAAGCTAGAATTGGAATTTTATAGTTAACAATTAAAGCTAAAATTGTACTGTAAAATACCTGTGATTGAAGATAAACTGGTTTCTATAAAAACCTTGATATTAAGTTAAAATTGGACTGTATAAAGACTTTCATTTAAAGTTAAAATTGGACGGTATAAAGGCCTTCAAGTGAAGCTAAACTTGTACTGTATAAAAACTTTCAATTAAAGCTAAAATTTAACAGTATAAAGACCTTCAAGTGAAGCTATAATTCGACTTTATGAAGACCTTCAATTGAAGCTAAAATTTTATTGCATAAGGACCTTCCCTTGAAGCTAAAATTGGAATTTAAGGCTAACAATTAAAGCTAGAATTGCAAAAAATCTATGATTGAACATAAAACTGGATTTTATAAAAACTTTCAAAAAAAGCTAAAATTTGACTGTATAAAGACATTCTTTCTTCTGAAGATAAGATTGGACTGTATAAAGGCTTTTTGAAACTGAAATTGGACGGTATAATGACCTGTAAGTGAATTGGAATGCATAAAGAACTTCTCTTGAAGCTAAAATTGAACTTTCAAGACTAAAAATTCAAGCCAAAATGGAACTGTAAAATACCTTTGATTGAAGATAAACTGGATTACATAAAAACCTTCAAATGAAGCTAAAATTCGACTGTAGAAAGACTTTCATTTGAAGTTAAAATTTGATCCACCTTGGAGCCTTCAAGTGAAGTTATAATTGGACTGTATAAACCCCTTACCTTGAAGCAAAAAATTGGACTGTAAAAGACCTATAATTAAAGCTAAAACTGGATTCTATAAAAATCTTTAAATAAAGGTAAAATATCACTGTATAAAGACCATCTACTGAAGCTAAAATGGGACTGTATAAAGTCCTTCAATTGAAACTAAAATTGAAACTGTATGCATAAAGTCATTCAATAGAAGCTGAAATAGGACTGTTAAGACGATTAAAGCTAAAATTGGTCTGTCTAGACTTACAATTAAAACTAAAGCTTAAATTAAAGACCTTCAATTGAAGTTAAATTAGACTGTATAAAAAACACCTTCAATGGAAGCTAACATTGAAATCTTAAGACTTACAATTAGAGACCCTCCACAAATACATACCTACGATTGATGCTAAAATTGGACTCTATATGGAAGCTAATTTACATTTTAACCAGAATAACACATTCCCTATATTGTGTTTTTGTCAATTCCCTTTTTATAATTTTAACATAACGACAAGGCAACCATGTTTAACTTAACACATAAATTTACATTAACTTCTCAAGTCAAGATCATTAAAATCAATAACAACGTATAATGTGATTCAACGCACAGATTCCAGCAAAGAACACTGAACAAAAAAATCGCACATTCCAACAAACAGGAACAATGCTCTAACATTCAAAATACTAATAATAATAATAAAAAAAATCATTTAAATTTTCATATTTATTTTAGCGTTTTTTTTTTTTCTTTGTACGTTTTTATGTTTCTCCAGAGTATATTTTCATTATTCACCAAAGAGATCGTTTGGAGACATAAACAAATAGTAATGCCAAGCGACAGCGACCCGACTTAAGTCATAAAAACAACATATTGAGTGAAGTTCATGAAAGAATTTTATTATTTTTTTTCCATACACTGTGCGTATTAGTTTGATATTTTGTATTTTTTTTGGAAAATACGAATACACATAAATATTCTGTGCGAGCGTTTTAAAGATAAATATTTTATGTTTAAATAAAATTCATTATTTATATTTAGTTATAAAAATTATTCTTATTATTATTATTGATTGATTTTTTATAGCTTTTTTTTTGTTTAACCATTAAAAAGCCATTTAATAAATTGCCTCAAAACCTTATACATTTTCTCCATAGAAATTTGTGGTCAATGCAGAAATCCATATTTATGAAAACAATTATTTAAATTTTTGTTTTGCAGTTCAAAATGGTAGCGCTAAAATATTTTTGCCTAAAGACTAAATAAGGCACCGGCATTGCTATTATTTTGTGAACAAATTGTCGGCAACATTAAATAAGCGTGTGTATTTGGCAAATAGTTGC
Source organism: Bellardia bayeri (assembly GCA_950370525.1). Taxonomy (NCBI): domain Eukaryota; kingdom Metazoa; phylum Arthropoda; class Insecta; order Diptera; family Calliphoridae; genus Bellardia; species Bellardia bayeri. Next base: position 85,006,320 of record OX493268.1, on the reverse strand, counting down.
CAATAAAACAACAACATTAAAAACTTAATAAATAAAAAATGTACGTGTCAAATAACCTATTAAGTGGGTGTTTAATTTAATGATATCACCCTTAAATTATGATTAAAACACCTTTACTGGCGGCTCTAGGCGAATTCTTTCACTCATAATCGAATATTATTTTCTTTTTTTTTCAATTCACAGTAATTAGGTTCTTTAAAATATGACACTGTTTGTGAAACTAAAAATGTTAGAGAAATCGCCTTAAAGACCTACGATTCAAGCTCAAATTTGAGTTAGTAAAGACCTTAATTTGGAGCTCAAAATTGGACTGCGTAAAGACCTACGATTGAAGCTAAAATTGAACTTAATAAATTGGAGCTAAAATTAGAGTTAATTAAGAAGACCTACGATTGGAGCTAAAATTGGACTCCGTAAAGACTTAAGATTCAAGTTACAATTGGATTTAATAAAGAACTACGATTGCAGCTAAAATTGTGCTACAAAAAGGCATAAGATTGAAGATAAAATTATACTTAATAAGTCCCACCAATTGAAATTAAAATCGGAGTTAATAAAGAATTACGATTGGAGGCAAATTGAAGTTCGTAAAGACCTAAGATTCTAAATAAAATTGTATTTAATAAAGCCCTACAATTGAAGCTAAAATTAGACTCTATAAAATTGAACTCTTTATGGCCGAATTCTCGGTCATTAGTTAACCATTGGTAAACTAAAATACTAACTATTGTTTAACTATTACTTGGTATTCTTATGGCAAACTAAGCACTGCGAATAAAGAATCATTAGTTAAGCCATTGCCATTAGCTAACTAAAGACTGTGAATTTAGCCATTAAATGTCCAAGCTAATGCAATACAATTTTGCTGAAGACCCATTTTAATGATAAATTACTAATGGAATCGTCATATAAATTAAATTATCTTTGTAACAAGCTTTAAAAATCAAACTCGATTGGAAAATATTAGCGTTATTACATATAACATTGAATATGAAAAAAGAAGATGACTGGTCGCATTATTGTTAGGAAACCAATCTCAGAAACTGTTTGCAAAATTTAGATCTCTTTGAGTGAATAGAATATAGTCTATGAATCCGAACAAGTCGTGGCCCTTGCTAATCATTTACAAAATGTTTTTATCTAAAATAAAACAAATTATGAGTAACATACAATTATTAATTACATATATGGTGCCCCGGTGCCAAGTCCTCAAATTGTATTGAGCAATTGAAGCTTTTAAAAACTGGATATTACTTCCACAATGAAAATTTACTGCCCTTTCCCAGCACTGAGATGGGTTTTGTTTATTTTTAACTCTATCAGGCATGTGATGGAAATCGAAATCGAAAACGAATCAGTTTTGGAAATACATTTTAATGCGTTTATAATCTAATTTTTAAAATTTTTGTTTTAAGATTCTCTTTTGTAGCCCAATATCTTTATATTTTATGTGATTAAAGTTTTTCAATACAGAAATATTACGAAAAAATTGACTTGACTCATTCGTTTTCGTTTTCGATTTCCATAACATGTCTGTATATTAAGCATTGGATACTTGTCGACCTCATGGAAAATATCAGTTTGTTGTCAATATTCTCTAATTTGTCTGAAAAGTTGCTACTTGAAAGCCTGATCACACATTTGAAAATCTAATTTTAAAAGAGTAGAACATACAATTTTCGAGAACCAAACTATAGAGCTTTCAAAATAGCACAACTTCTAGTCGTTTTTTATTAATTAAAATTTAAAATTGTCTGCATTTAATCCACAAATATTTCAAGATCATTTATTTCACTTGAAATCGGTAGAGTAGACATACATTTTTCCCAATAACTTTTTTTTATTTTTTTTGCTTTGGTTTGTTTAGTTTCTTTCTACCCACAAAAGTACCCATTCACTTAAAACAAGAGCTACTGTAAAGTAGCACAAATATGTTGGAGTTTGGTAAGAGGCATGATGCATCCAAGATGCATCAGCGAAAAATTTATATATAAAAAAAAACAATATGCAGCATAAAGAAGATGAATGCAAAAAATAAACAAAAAATATGCCAAGTCATATATGTATGAATTGTGGTAAATTTGCCACAACGTCTTTTATACACTTATAATGAGAAATCTATTTAGCAAAACAGAAGAAAAAAAAAACGAAACAAATATTTCACATATTTTGCAGACAATTTCAACAAATTATAATTGTAAAATAAATAAATGAATGAATGACAGAGTGGTTGAATGGCTGGAATGGCCCGATGAGCTAAACATTAAGGTGTTTTAGTTTCTAAGGATGTCACTAATTTGTTGCAAATGTGGCATAACAATTACAACCAGCAACTACTAGACAAATATTAAAGCAAAAACACAATAATTAAGAGGCAGTAGAACAAACACAGCATTTCATTAAAGAAAATTTAAAATGACTAATTAAACAAAACTCTTTTCATTTAAGCAGATATATTACACTAAAAAAAATCTATTTGTTTTAGACTTTACCACAAGAATGTGGTTCGTTTTCAATCATGTTTGGTTTCACTTGAAAGTTTACAACTCTAAACAAATTGAATTGGTAACGCCGGTCTGCTGACAAATGAACTCATCACAATGTTTAAAAAATAACTTAAAATGATCTTAAAAAAAAAAAAAAAAATTAGCTACAAAGACATCCGCAGTAAGAACATCATCTAAGCAAGAATTTTTAATTTTGAATTTATATTGCAACAGCTGTGACCTCGAATATTTTGTTTGGAAATTATTTAAGTTTCTTGAAGTGTAAATAATAATTTTTGATGGCATTTTGTATTGGTCTCATTTAAATGATATTCCCCGATATTTATTGTGGGCTTTGTTAATGCTACAAGGAATTTAAAATAACATTTAGTTAAATTAATAAAGTCACGCGTCTTTCATCATTAAATGCAGAAGATCAAAGGAAATTTTGGAAAATTTTGAAGAATTGTGACATCAGAATCCAAGACACAGTTGTTGTGCAAATAAAAAACTACTATAAATTTTAAATAATCCAAAACAAATTGAATATTGTTGGTTCTAAATAAATTTTGAATAAATTAAGCGTTTGTAAATAAATAAACGAGCATAATTTAATGTATAAAATCAGTGATCATATTCAAACAAAAACTAAATAATTAATAACTTTACAAATAAGTGATTAATGGAGAAAAAAATCTGGATCGTTACTCACTTTTATTTCTGATTAGAAATCGTTTTTTTTTTCTGATAAACTCTGAATATTTAAAACCTTCAATAACTTTGAAAATCAGACTGTTACAGTCAATTTTTTTTCGCCAATATCTTGAAATTGGTCGTAGGTCGTAGACATTTTGACTTAACAATAATTACAAATTACTTTTCACAAAATTAGAAACCTATTTAGCACAGAGGCTTGTTTCAGAGTATTTACGGTTCAGTGAAACACAAGAGATATTTTCAACTAAAAAAAGTTAGACTTCTTAGATCTTATTACATTCTATATGATTGTAGAATTTATATTGAATTATAGAAATACAAGAGATTGTAAAGGCAACAGAAATAGTAATTACGAGTACTCCATAAGTAAAACAAAAATATATGTAAGTATGTATGTACACGTTACATAATGATAAATAGCAATACTCGGAACATGTTAAAATCTACCATTTGGCATTCAATTAAGTGTTTAAAAGTAAAATAATTACGATCATTCAACTAAACCGATCGTTTTTAATCTTATTCAAACTATTTGATTATGATGAATGTGTCGCTTTATTCATCACATCATGCCACAAACGTATTTTGCATCAAGACTCAAGTTCAAGACGACACGACAACACACAACACAACACAACACAAGACCAAATGATAAAGAAAGAGGATTTTAAAATGTTGTTAAAAGAAATGATACAACAATGTATCGTCGTTCGAAGTGAAAAAGGGGTCATTCATTAAAGAGATTTTGTTTGTTTTTGTTATGTTTTCTTTGTATCATACTTTGTTTTGTTTTTGTCATTTATCTTGTAGAGACTTTAACTATGTTGTTGTTGTTTTTGTGATGCATTTTAATTATTCCATACGTTGGTAGAGTGAAATATTTGTAGGATTTAACCCATTGTGCTGCTGCCTCTACAATGACTTTAGCTTTATATTACCACAGGATTTGCAGTATTTTCGTACTTAGAACGCCCCATGGCCTGGAAAGTACTGCCTATATTCTTCTTAAGTTTGTTGCATTAATCTTGTCCTGATGATTTCAACGTACGCGTAAAATATATGGGCAAATAAAGCCGAAGCATGGGGTTCGAGGAAGTGCAAAACGGCGGGAAATGTAAAATTGACTGCTACATTCCCACATCATTATTCCACATGAGATTTGAACTCGAAGCATAGCTCTCGAGAAAGTACAAACGGCAAGGAATGTAACATTGACTGCTACATACCCACTCGTAGCATGACTTTCGAGAAAGTAGAGTGGCAGGGAATGTAACATTGGGTCCTACACACACACATCCTCTTTCCACCTAAGATTCGTACTCGAAGAAGTGCGAACGGCAGGCAATGTAACATTGACTTGTGCACACCTGAGATTCGAACTCGAAATATGGCTTTCCAGGAGGTACGAACAGCAGCGAATGCAACATTGATCCTGACTTGAAGCATAGCTTTCGAGGAAGTACGAAAGGCGAGGAATCCCTTGATGTGGGATAAAAAAAATATATCTTACATTAGACATCTTTTATTTTATCTCCCTTCCGACTATTTATGCAAACGAACTAGTTTTTCTTACAGATCTTTCATCAGTCTACTGATTCTGAAGAACTTCATGAAAACTTTTGGCTAAACATAATCCCTCTTATAAATTATGACAATTACAAAATCTTTGAATTTGTCTCACACATTAGGTTTCTCTATGGGTTAAAGTAACACAACAAAAACACCAGTGATAATAATGATGATGATCATGATGCTGTTGCATTAAAGTTATTCACGGCTGTGGCAAGATGTTTCATATTTTTATATCTTTATATACATATCACTTCATGCATGTGCATACAACTGCATATAAATACAAATATGTACATTGTACAATGTTGTTTATAGTTTCTTAAACCTTGTAGCAGATGCAGTGGAAGACAACATGATCATCATGATGACATTTATTGTGGTGATCATGATGATGTTGGCTGAAGATAAAGAAGTATATGTACATGAAAAAGACTCGAGTCTTACGATGAATATATAAAGTATTGGTGTTAATATTGTATATTGTTTTGTATAGTATGCATTAATATGTTTTATAAATTTATGCATGCATGCCTGGATTGTAATACATTGTAAGTATGTTTGTGCAACTTGTAATGCATGCATCATGCATATGCCATCATGTTGTTGGCGTCCTGTATGTATGTATGTAAGAGTGATTGTGTTTCATATTGTCATCTTGTCTTCTTCATCTGTTATGGACTTAAATCGTTGAACGAACATTCATTTCATTTGTATGTTTGTTCTCTAGTTCTTTAGTTTAAATGTAAGTGAATGAATTGAGTGATTAATTGACAGTACTTGGTGTCACCCAAGTACGTTCAAAATAAATATACAGCGGCCTCAAGCACGACACATAAATAAGTAGCGAAAAATTGATCTTTAAATATGACTACGTAGAGCCCTACATCAGGTTATCTATTAAGACTGGGAAGGTTGTAAGATATAATTATAACTGTGAAGCTTTTTTTTTTTTTGGCTTATCTGCAGAAAACGCCCAGAATCTTTGGCGGGAATCGAAACCACAACCATCTGACTGATAATCTAGCACACTATCGCCTATTCTATCGGGGCACAATACAAATAGTGTAAAATAACATATAAAACTATTTTGTACTTAAATGGAAATAAGTTGGAAACTACAAACTCTATACAGATCAGGGATGGATTAAACTTGTTATTCCATTACTGATTTAAAATTGTTCAGAACGACTCGGCAGAATTTTCTTGGCACCTGTTGTAAACGCTCGACAGCTTCAGCGAATACGAGTCCCTATGAATTTCTATCAGAACTTTCACATAAGATTTGCGAACATATAGATCGTGCATATGTATGCTCACCTCGATCATTGCTAGGTTCTATCTTACATGTTTCTGTAATGCGCCCAACTGTATAATGTTGATGTTTGTTGACTCTTCCGATGACATCCCAGAAGTATATTGACGCAATAATATAAAATAGTGTTCCTTTATGGGAGGATTTTTATTTCTTAAGATAGAGTTTTTAAATTTTATGCATAAAAGAGCAGCGCACTACCAGCAAGAATATTAATCATGATTGGCGGTCATCGTTTAGGATAGGATTGATCGTGATCCCAAAATTAACTATTGGAAACACAGGCATTCAACCTGACTAGAAAACGCAATGGTGATATCTGAGAAAATAGCGAAGTTACCAGGAGGTTTAATAATTAATGCATTTCTGTGTCCTTTCAAAAAAGTCGAGAGCAGAAGCAGCGCGTTGCCAATTGCTCCAAACCTTGAGCCTCCATTTATTTGTCTTAGCTGTAATATTGAAAGGAACAATTGCGATGTTACCATCGTTTATTTTGCTGCGGTATTTTAGGAGAATATTGTATCCACTGCAACTATATAGACTAGAATCAGTCTCCTGAACCTGATCAGATACTGATCTCTTCTGAATACATAAATATTTTCAATACTTCCATTGGCATGAGCAACATGCATAATGTTGTAATCGTTAAACATTGAACTTTGAGCTTGTGCATAAATTTCTATCCTTCACTTTTGCTTAAAAATTCTTACCAATCATGCAAGAGATGATTGGATTACATCAGCTTGCAGTTTAAAAATACAATTTTTTACTACTTTCAAATTGGCTATCGCTGACCAAATACAATGAAATATTCCAGTTTTCTTATGGTTTAAAAATATAATTTTTTTAATACTTCAAAAATGTCTGTTCACTGACTTTACATAACCTCTGAACACTATCTTCAGAAGGATTATATTACCCAAAGGGCAAACAGCAGATCCATCAATGAATGTCTGTGGTTTTCTTGCTAAACCAACCAGATGCATACCAGATTCAATCTGAGATTCATGCTTTCTAAGCATAAGAGATAAAGAATACACTTCCAAGTGTTTACCAAGATCATACATTGACAGAATAGGTGAAACTGAACCTGACTGATCCATTTTAGTTTTTTTTTTTTTTTAGCGAATTTGAAAGAATTTTGAGAATCATTATTCAAACAATTCTTTGCACAAATGCTCCGCCCAAAACCACAATATGTGGTATAGAGTGCACAATAGAGACTCTATTAAAAAGGATTACAATGGCGAATAACAACTACTACTACAACAACAACAGTACACGTACCTATTCCTCTCAGCTCTTTTTTGAAAGCAAATAAATAGTACCAGCCTGTTGTTATATGTTCAAACAATTCTTAAGAAGATTAATTATTCTGAGGCGTTAGTTTTCAAAGCATTAAATTTGTATTATTTTTTATTCTGTGTTTTTTCATATTGATATTAAAATAATCCAGAGAATTGGAAAGGAGGGCAGTGACAAAAGGAGTATAGAGTAGAGCACAAAAAAATGTGGTTATGAAACTGGTTTCTTTTTTAAACTCAAGTAAAATTCAATGCAAATATAAAATGAAATTGGAAAAAAAAACAGGGGCAAAAAAAGTATTGTAGTACTTGAACAGTTCATAGAAATATGGCCGTATGTAAGTTGTATAGTTATGATGTACAAGCATTGTTTGATTTTTATTGTTTTAATTACATTTGCATTTATTTATTACAGACTTCATATGAAATTTTGATTTGGGTTTATTTAATTTTTTTTTTCATCTTAATATTGTGTTTTTCATAAGTGATTATTTATGCCCTTGTTAAGTATTTAAGGCGGCGTGTTTTTAACTCTAGAGTCTCTGGCTTCACATTCGTTTTAATTAAAATGATTTTAAATAAAAAAGAAAAAAAAGTGAAGTCTTTGAGAGAAAACGAAAAAGAGCTACTTGAAATAAAACAAATTAAATTTTGTAATAAAAAGTCAAAATATTTATGTACTTGACTTTAAGCTTTAACAATTGAACAATTGAAATTATTAACCGGAATTTTTTTTAAGTAGTTTCTTTATGTATGAAATAATAATTTTGGGGAAAAGTTAATAAAAACATTTTCAAATCCCAGGAGAGTTACATAAAAGAAGAGAGAGAGTTACATTGTAGCAATCGTTATACACACATACTCGTGCATATGCATGTGTGAGAATCAATAACCGATTAATATTTGTCACTCACTTCAATTCCCATCTCTAATGGAGAAACTATAAAACAATGTAGAAATAAATAAAAACATAAAATTCATTGCACGCACCCTGTTCAATTAATAATTGATTGATTAATAATCGAATTATGTTCGCGCATTTATGGTGGCATTGATGATGTCATATTATGTTGCGCTACCAGCTTAAAAGCTAAAGATTTTCATTTATAAAAGATCGTTTTAAAAGTCAACTAAATATATATACATATACTACATATGTATGTATATTATATACACAAATGTATGTATATTATATACACAAATGTATATACATACTCGTATACATACATACATATATATATGGCTTAAACTATTTTTTTTTTAATCTTATAATCGCATATTTTTTTTTAAACAACTATACTAGAGCTGCAAGTACTTAACGAAACAACAAAAACAATTTGTTGGAATAAAATAATAAAAAAAAAATAAATAAAATTTAGCAGCTGTTACCTCAAGTATAAAGCAGCTTTCAATAAGCATTAAGATTGAATTGCAACTTTATTTGAGACAGGTACAGCACGACTTAAATGACACCTTATAAAGCGTTGTGCATATAAAATTCGATCGTCTAAATACATAGTTTGCTATTTATGAAACAAACTAGAGGACGACAAAGTCTGGTGTCGTATTTTTTGGGCTATCATTGTCAGAGAGACCTCAATTTTCTTTTATTGTAAGTTCCTGGATTGTTTTCATATACTGCTTTGGAAACAGAAATAGCGCACTTACTGATTTGGTAGTTTAACGGGGATTTAATTCTTGATTTTTTTCTCTCTGTACAAACATTTCCGTTAGAATAAATCGCATTAATTTTGGTTTCATCTGTGAAAAGCATTCCTAGCAGAATTTGATATGCTTGTTCAGGTGTAGTTTTGCAAAGAACAATCGTGCCTTTATATAATTTTTGGACAAAAGTGGTTTTTTCTACTTACACGATGATTTTCATTAAAGCTACCAGTAACATTAAACCCAAATTCCTTATTTATTTCAGTCATTATTGTTCTCGATAACTTGAAAGGATCTGGTTAACTTTTTTTAACTATTGCCTTATCCACACGAACTGTTGTCTTTCTTTAAAATCCCTGCATACATAAAAAATGGGTTTTTAGAAAACCAGTATTGTAAGATTTCTTAAGATTTCATTTAAAAGTCTTTATTTAAAGTAAATTGTCTCCTTCTTCCGATCTTTCTTTGCATTAAGCACATTTGCATCTGATTTGAGCTTTCGAAAACATCAAATTATTTTAGCTATTTTTTTATTTTTTGTTTTTTTTACCATTTTTGTGAAGTTTCCAAATAGTCTTTTTTCTTAAGTGAGTAGTGCGGTTCTCTTTCCGTTGTGGCTGACAAAATTAATTCTAAACAATATTTTTGGTAAATTACACAAGAATTTACCACAGAAATTAGCCTTCTACTATTTTTGTTTAAAATCGAAATAACTGTGCGCTATTTCATTGTCCAACCAAAAAAACTTAATTTTTTTTAACAAAATATGATAAAATAAAGAACATGGAAAAGTCAACAGGACATTTCCAAAGAATTTTATGGGAGCAAAAGAATAGCATAGAATTCCATATTTTAATAGCTGTATATATAGGTACAATACTTTTTGAAAGCTTTATAATTTTTTGCAATTATTGAACCTGACACTGACGGATTTTGAAAGAATTTTTACACGATTTTCTTTCTCTTTTAATTTTTCATTCCACAGCAATCGTTTAATTTTGATGAAGCATATACTCGTATAAAATCAGCTTTTAACACGCTCCCAGGTGAACAATATTTTAGGGAGAAGAATTACCAGTTTCCAAGACATCTATTTGCAATTCACACAGCAATATTTCAACCTGATTCGGCACATTACGCTACATACTCGTATATTTCGGTGATCATAGTAGGTAGGTAGGTAGGTAGGTACGAAGGCTGGTGTGAGTCACCTCACACCTTCACCCAGAGGCCAATATGGCCCATTGCGATGCCTTGATAGAGGAAGTAGTAGAAGTGTATAGAGTAAAGAAAAGAAGAAGAGGAGGAATGTTAGAATATAAAGAAGAGAGGAAGAAGAAGAAGAAGACCTGACCAAATCCTACTCGGACGTATGTCCTCCATTTCTGAGACCCGCACTCCGTATATTGGCACGTAACCAGGCCATTCCCATTACGAATCCTATCAGACTCTCAAGCCTACAGCTCGAGACATCCCCTAATTCGCCCAAGAATCTATTACCCAGCCATCTCATTCTACTGCCCTGTAACCTGGGGCAGTGGCACAGAATGTGCTCAACTGTCTCCAGTTCTTCCGGGTCCTCGCATAGTCTGCACATATCCGACAATTCGGATCCCATCCTCACCGCCATCCTGCCTATCATGCAGTGGCCCGTGATGATGCCAATCATGGTCCTAACGCAGATCCTACTTCTGCCCAACAGCAGTTCCGACTCAGACCTCCTAAGCACCGGCCATAACGTCCGTGAGACTTGGCAGTCTGTTCGGTTCCCCCAGGCTTGATTGGCTGCGTTTACAACCCATTCCCTAATCCTTCCGTAATAGAAGCCTATTGGAGGCCCGACTACCTCCATACGGTCATCCATCTCTGTGCTTGAGCCCAATCTTGCCAACTCATCGGCCACCTCATTACCTGCGATGCCAGAGTGACCCGGTACCCAGCACAGCCTGACCGTATAACACCCTAAGGCTACCTCTAGAGCCCTCCTACAACTGTCGACTAGCTTGGATTTCACATAACAGCCCCTTATGGCCAAAAGGGCCGCCTGGCTGTCCACATATATCGTGACCTCCGAGCCTCTGTCGATGTTGTCCCTCATCAGTTCCACGGCCCTCAAGATCCCTAGAACTTCCGCCTGAAAGACACTGCAGTCGTCAGACAGCCTATATGACATTCTGATGTCCAGATCCTCAATATAGACCCCTGCGCCCGTGCCGTTCATCTTTGAGCCGTCCGTGAAAATGGCAAATCCGTCATACAATTTGCCCCTTCCAGACCAGCTTTCCCTAGACGGCAATGTCACCTCCGGCAACCGCCTAAAGTCTGCCAAGGTGCTCACATAATCCGTAGAGCCAGGCGATCCCAGGCAATCTCCACCTGCCTCAATCTCACACAGGATTCGCGAGTGACCCTGCATGTGACCCTTTAGCAGTCCCAGCTCCCTCAGTCTAAGAATACTTCTGGCTGCCATTCCCATCACATACTGCTCTATAGGCAATAAATGAAGAATGACATCCAAAGCCGCTTGAGGAGTGCTTTTCATGGCTCCCGTTATGCCGATTGAAGCACACCTCTGAACTTTAGACAGAAGGTTTCTTCGATTAGCCAATCTCAATGTCTCCCACCAAACACAGCATCCATATGTAAGAATGGGCCTGACCACCGAAGTGTAAAGCCATCCCACCACTGACGGCCGAAGTCCCCAACTCTTACCTATCGATGATCTGCAAGTATAGTAGGCATTGAGACCCTTTTTGAGTCTCTCCTGAGTATTTCTTTTCCAAGACAGCTTCCTGTCCAGAAAAACTCCCAGATACTTAGCACTATCCGATAGCCTAAGCTCTACTCCTCCCAGTACCGGCAGCCTGAAACTTTCCACCCTGTACTTCCTAGTAAACAGAACTAACTCTGTCTTCTCCGGATTGACTCCCAAGCCCTTTTCAGTAGCCCAGGTTGACAATTCGCCCAGTGCCCCTTGCATGACTTCGCTAATTGTCGGCAGAAACTTGCCCGATACCAAAATAGCTACATCATCCGCGTAGGCCACGACCTTCTGACCCATTCTGTCAAAAAGTCTCAGAACGACATTGACAGCCAAGAGCCATAGTAAAGGAGAGAGAACACCCCCCTGCGGGGTTCCTCTTGTCACCAGTTTCCTCAGGCGTTCGTTTCCCCAGTCCGAGTGAATGACTCTGCTGCTAAGCATCAGAGTTATCCAATCGACCAGGAAGGACGGAACCATTAGGTCACATAGTGCCTGCCTAACAGCCTCTATTCTCAAATTGTTAAAGGCCCCCTCTATGTCAAGGAATGCCGCCAAGGTGTATTCCTTGTTTCGCAGTCCCTTCTCTATAAAACCCACCACATCATTCAGCGCACTCTCCACAGATCTACCCTTAAGGTAGGCATGCTGAGCGCAACTGATTATGCCGGCGTCCATCCTCGTCCTCAGATATAGATCGATCAGTCTTTCCAGTGTCTTCAAAAGAAAAGACGACAAGCTGATCGGTCTAAAATCCTTAGGTTTAGAGTGACCGGTTCTCCCCGCTTTGGGTATAAACACGACCCTAACCTCTCTCCATCCCTTAGGGATGTATCCGTTCGATATACATACCCTAAAAAGTTCCACCAACAGTAGGAGAGATGATCTCCCGATATTCTGTAGCATCGCCGGAAAGATACCATCTGGTCCTGCCGATTTGTAAGACCCAAAAGTATTGACCGCCCATGTTACCTTATCCAAGGTGATCATGTCTCCCACTGGCTCCATTGCCTCATCACCTGAGCGCGGCCCTGAGAAGGAGTCGGCATCCTCAACCCGTTCCCCCGCCCCCGGATCCACGCACCCCGGAAAGTGAGTCTCCATAAGAAGACATAAGGTCTCAGAGCTAGATTCTGTCCAAGAGTCGTCTGGTCTCTGAATAAATCCTGGGACTGCTGGGTCCTTGGATAAGATTCTTCTGAACCTGGACATCTCATTTACAGATTCAACTGACTCGCTAAACTTGATCCACGAGTCCCTTTTAGCTCTCCTAATGTCTTTCTTGTACTTATTGTAACTCAATCTAAAGTTACTCCAATCTTCTTCCCTACGCGTATATTTCGCCCTGTTGAACAACCCTCTCACAGTAGATCTCTGAGTCCTCAACTCCTCCGTCCACCATCGTGGTTGTTCGCGTCTGCCCGGGAAGTTCAGCGGACAGGATCTTTCATAACTACTGATTAGTGCCTCCGTAAAGGTACCTACCAGTCGTTCCACCCCGGTCGGAGTCGACCTCCACTCGTGTGTAACCCTAAGGTTATCTACCACTAATTCCGAAAAAGAATCCCAATTCGTCCTTCTCGGATTCCTATACGGACTTCTCTTCGATCTTTCAAACATTAGGTCAAAGGATAGGCGACTATGGTCAGAGAAGGAAAATTCCAGAGCCACCCTCCAATCCTTCACTAATTCCCTACAGTTCGTCAACGTAATATCTATTACTGCCTCCCTGTCCCTATTCCTGAATGTTGGCGTATTCCCCATATTACAGATATAGAGATTGTTAGCAATAATAAAATCAAACATAGACTCACCTCTTTTGTTGATGTCAGTACTTCCCCACTGGGTATGGTGTGCGTTTGCATCACACCCCAGTACCAGCTTCGAGCCTGTTCTGCCCGAATTCTCCACCAACTCCTTTACCTTTCCACCAGGAGGATCGGTATCCTCGTATGGCAAGTATACCGATGCTAGAGCCAGAACCGTTCTGTCCTTGGCTTCTCCCATCACGACCGTGAGGTCTCCACCACTGAAAGAATGAGACAAATTAAATTTATGTTCATTTCTTGCTAGTATACATGTTCGTACCTTCTCATCGGTTTGAGGTACAAACAATGTATACCCCGTGGCCTTTAATCCAACTACCCTGTTTTTGTTGATCCAGGGCTCTTGGATTAAAGCCACATCCACGTTGTTGTCATAGTCTTACACATGTTAAAAATCCAACGACTATCCACTAGTAGCCCTTAGAAAGATATTGAGCCATTAAATCGCGAAAATGTGGAACCGACGGTGACCAAATTTAAACACTTTTGATAACCTTTTTGTATTGATTTACAAATTGCGAAATAGGACAATATCCTCAAGACACCTGCCGGCAGCACTTGAGGTATGGATAAAAAAAAAACCTAGCTACCTAACTACAAAACGATTAGTAGGCCAGTGGTCAACTATGCTGCTCCCGGGTGGTCAACTTCGGTGAGTGATACCCAATGTAAAATATTCATAACTGTAGAAATTTAGCCTTAAGGTCCGTCACAAGATGACTAAAAATACCAGTTCTACCAGTCAAAGAACACAACGCCAGGTTGACATATTTTATCGTAACTCGTATGTAAAAGCCGCCTTAGCAAGATACATGAAGGTCGCCTAAAGACGATAACAGATGCCGAGAAGATTCTGTTACGCAAAAAAAAACTGGTCAAGATTATTATCACATCCACACATATTAAAGTTAACTTCACTTCATCCAGTGGATTTATGGACTCATAACTTACGAAGTAGTACAATTTCTTGGACTTAATGTTTGTGCATAAAATACAGTAAAATTGTTTATTTTGTTACAACAGCATAAAACAGCAAAATGGGACTCGCAGACGAGCTTGTAGATATCCAAATCCTCAAACTTGAGCTTAATCGTGATATCAGCAGGTTCCTAAATAAGGACCAGCAGAAAAAATTGTTAATTCACTCGAAAACTGTAGCTTGAGATCAGGAATTGGTAAGTTGTCATCGGCGATTACATTTACGGATACCACCACATCCAAATCTAAACAGAGCTCATGTATTTTCTGCCATTAATCACCCCGATAGTCACAAGCATGATCTTCCATCACCGCTATTAAAAAGTCCATACTGACGTTGGAACATTTTGGTGATCAGGAATTCGAATGATCCTTTTGCTGAAATACTGAAACAGGAACATTTTTCTCCTGCCATCTGAAGCGAAGACGCTGATGAACTTCTTATCTAAAACAAGCATATGGGAAGATACAGATCCCTCAGGTCTTAAACCAATAGAGGCCAACAATACGAAGATATAGATTGTGAATTTTCTAAGTGGACGATGTCATTTGATAAACGAAATTCCAAAATTATTTACTGAAAAAGATTCTACAGGCCATGAAACACATATTCACGTTGGCGCAACAGCTCCTTTTGGGATAAGCAGTCATATAAACTTCGACATCAAACAGCTCAAGGATACTCCGAGACATTTCAGAAAGGACAAGCATTTGAAGGATGTATTTGAACGTAACTTGTAATTCACAGCTTTAAACCACATTCGTAGATACATACGCTTTTAATTTAATAATCGTAGGATACCGTGTGAGATTTGGTGATGGGTAGGCGGTGGCTTAGCATATAAAATTGTAGTAAAACAAAGAAAAAAAAAACAACGATTTTGAAAATATCTATAATAAGATAAAATCTATAATCTATATATACCCCAAGTAGGGTACAAATAATCATCAATGATATAGAAGCTTTAAAAAATTGATCAAAAATAACAAAATGTACAACAAAAAAATCAGCAACACACATGTGTATCGTATGTAGATGATGATGTTGTTTTTGTGGCTTATTAAAGATCAAGGTGAGTAGAGCATGGAAAGCACATTAAGTTCGTAAAACAACAACAACTAAAATATTAAACTGTAGACAGGCACTCAAGTCAAGTATAATTTGAAATTCAGCTGTGCCTCAGATTACCACAAAGATTACAACAAATACTCACTCAAGATGCAAAGAAATTGTGGAATGATTAAAAAAAAAACTGGGAAAACAATAAAACGAAAAAGAATGTTTATGTATAGGTACATACATACGAGTACATACATACATACATATATGTATACCGGAATAAAATTATGCTTTTTTATTTGGCTTTAAACACATGTCTGGATACTAGAGTGTGTGTACGTAGTACTTATATTTATGGTAACAACTTCCGAAAAGTTTTTACTTGAATGTTTTGATTATTTCAATTATGCTTAAGACAAAAATTTCACTTTAATATGGTAATGAGAAGAGATTTTTAAATGAAATTGAAACTAAAGATCATATAAAATAGGTAAAGTTTGCTTCCGGTAGGACGTTTACTTTTATGTTTAACATTTGCCGCAGCAGAATGGCAACGATAGAGAGAGTAAAATAGAAAAAGAGTCCAATTGAAGGTATCCTGAAGAAAGTTTACACATGTTGCAAAGTCAATAAACATGAAAATGTGATTGTTGTGATGTTTATTTCCACATTAACAAATGAAGCTTCATTACTATAAAATTTTCAAGGAATCGAACATGATTAATTTATGAATTCAGGTTTGGTGGTTAGTTATCTAACCACTTATTGTTGCTTGTTTAAAACTTGTTTTAGTGGCACCTATTGACAAATTATTAAATAATTACATTTTTAAAGACATCGTTGTTCTTTTGTTGCGAGACTTTGGCGCTAGGATGCACCGGTTATATTTATATCTTTATTTGAACTCGGGCCATCCTCTTGTTTTTTTAACAGGTTGGTTATGATTGATGTGCTTTCAAACAAATCTATATGCTACGCAGAAAGGAGCACCTTTTACACCCACTACACCTGAAGAAATTGAAGTATTTCTTGCTTTGAATTTAGTGATAGGTATAAAAAAAATCACCCAGCTATAATGATTACTGGTTTTTTGCCCCTGATATGAAGGACGTATACATATCTTCCTTTATGCCACTCAACCGCTTTGGATGGCATCTGAACAATTTACATTTGAATGACAATGTCCTGATGCCAAAAAAAAACGATGATAATTATGACAAGCTTTATAAGATAAGACCTATGCTAGTTGCACTAAAAATAAATTTTAATAAAAATTATCACGAACCAGAAAAAGTTGCTATAGATGAGAGCATGATAAAGTTCAAGGGTAGATGTGTGTTGAGTCTGGATATTGTTTAGATTTCGAAATATATACTGGAAAGGATGGTGAGAAGATACAAACTGATCTAGGAGGAAAAATTGTTCGAAAATTTTGTACGAATTTGAAATCAAAAAATCATAAAGCATTTTTTGATAGCTATTTCAATAGCTATTCTTTGCAAGTAGACTGGTTTAAGGACAATATATTGGCCTGTGGCACTGTCAACTCAAATCGCAAATATCTACCACGTCTAAAAGATAAACATCTTAAACGAGGAGAACATGATTACAGGGTCAATTATGAGAATGTGGTTTTTCTAAAATGGAAGGATAAAAGATCAGTTTTTATTCTCACCATCAACATAGATCCAACTAAGGTAGGTGTTGTTACTCGCAGGGAACGCAATGGAGATCTATATGAAATAAATTGTCCTGAAGCTGTCATACAATGTGACAGATGTATGAACTATGTTTATAAATTTGATCAGCTGAAAAGCACTTATGCCATTGACCGGAAATCACGGAAATGGTGGCATCGAATATTTTTTCATTTTCTGGACTGCGCCGTCATAAACTCTTGTATTATATATAAAGAGCTCCAGAAAACACACCACCCAGAACTTGATCAGCTCAGTGCCAAAGAGTTTCGCGGAAGTGTTTACTTCCGGATAACGAAAAACCCCAAATCAAGTATTGAGCGCCCAATTTCTGAACCCTCTTCTCCACTACCGGTACAAATAAAGAAACACAAACCATCAGTAGCAAGAGAATTGCGTTTGAAAAACAGTATGCATCAACCAGAGCGATCGACATCACGAAGATGTTCAAAATGCAGCACGAAAAAGAATCCGGTGCGTACTATATGGCAATGCAGAACCTGCATCAGAATTAATTTTTTGTTATAAAATTTGGCTGCGGATACTACACTTTACTTTAAGACTTTTTATGCCAACCGTCACGGTGGTTACTTAACTAACCACCCTATTCCACAAAATAAATCAAATCTTAATCAAACTAAAAATGAATACTGTGGCTGAAAGAGTTAAACCATCGTTCAGATGATATATCCCAGTGGCACTTGACCGTTGCAAAGCTTTAGATACTTTTTGTCACGCAAAACTGTTTTACAACATCATGCTTAAGGTATCTGAGTGCCAGACAATTCTATTTTGTATCAACTATATTAAAATATTTTATTATGATTAAATGTGGTATTTTGGAAATATTTCAAGGACATACATTCATCTTCGACATAAATTTTTATATTGTAATATTTTTTTAAATTCCAATGACCAATATCAACCTTATCGAATATCCTTCTTAATAAATTGTTTTCAAATCTCTCAACTCCTCTTCCAAGAATCATTTACATTCAACACAAAAGAGTATAAAGATTTCCCATATGAATGAGTTAATATTCCATAAAACAAATTATGATTCAGTTTGCATAAATTTTAAACAAAAAACATTTTAATACAATTGTATTATTTAACCAAAATTTTGATTATATCTGCAGATTTTTGTCGCCAAAAAAAAATAAACCAAGAAATAAACAAATTTTGAATGATGAAAAGACAAAGTGAAACTTTAAATACCAAAAACTTTTTCCAAAGTCAACAAAAAAAAAAAAACTGACAAACAACTGCAATATTTACCAGTAACAGAAACCTAAACCAAAAACTACTTACAACGCAATCTTTTCTTGAAAACAACACAGTAGAGCAACCAAATAGCCAGCCAGCTCTGGTCCCAAAGTAACAACAGAATACTACAACAAAACAGCTTAAATTTAAGACCCACAGCAGCAACAACAAAGTATCTACAATATGATAAACAAAAAAAAAAAAAACTGAACTGAGAGTTTTGAGTCTACACCTAAGACTCGTGCAACATGGTGCAAGTTCAAATGCATAATAGGGATATTAGTAGTAAATTCCAATATTCGGTATTCGTTTCAGCCAAGGTGGTCTTATAAATTTCAACCATTGCTGTTTTGCCATACACATCTTTAAAATGAATCGACATACGAGTATAGCTACGGAGACCAAAATTTTGTGTTGCAGCTAAACGAGGAATACCGACCCAAAATATAAATATATTGTACAAAAATGTATAAATTTGGAAATAGTTTGGTAAGCGAATTGCAGTTGTGATCTAAAGAGTACCGCTTTGTTGCTATCATAGTTAAAAGCGATCAACTATGACTTTGAATATTTATATACAAGAACGCCTACAGTAACATTTGTTGTCTCCCTTCAGTAAAGTTTTGGCCAGATTTAGTTTCCTGGTATTATTAAAAAGCTCAAATTGATTAGTATCGAAGAAATCATGTCGACATAACTGAACAATATATGAGCGCACCTAATTTTTCCACTTTCGGACAATTGAACAACATTGGGCTTTTGTCAAAGAAAGATTAGGTTAGGTTAAACAAGCAGAAAGCAAGTTGAAATTGACAACGTTGGTCATCTTTGGCTCCTTTTGTGAGATCCTAAAAGAAAAGAACAATAGAATACTGTATGCGCTTAATTGAAAAGCTTGCATGATGTAGGCTATATTCAAAGCAATCGTTCAGTCTCCTCATCCGAGAATGAGACTCCTGCCTTTTTCTATTAATCCGTAATAAAGTTTGCTGGAATATTTAAATTTCCCGGTTTCCAAAAGAGTCGAACTAGTTAAGAGCTGCCCGGCTTTTTATGACCAAATTGGATGTCGTATAGACACAGGCAAGAGTTTTACAAGTGGCTGTCAGCCAGTTTACGGGCCTACCCACGACTGAAACTGCAGCCTAAAGAACACTGCACTTGTTTGGTAGCATTAAAGACTCTTCCGCAGGGATCGTAACTTATCAATCCTTCCGTGATCAACACATGAAAGTGAATATTATCCAGGTGGATCCCAAGACAGCCAATTATGGTCACAAGTCCTACGGTTAAATGCACCAATATTATCGAGTCTAATGAAAACATTGAATGCGATGCCCCAGGCAAATAAGATCAACTGACGACCAATTTAAAAAGAGAGCCTTAGACGGTGTGGTGTGAACTGCAACCGTATTCATCAGTACCGAGGTACGTATCATACTTTCAAAGGATCTATAATATGTGGATTTATCAAGGGACATTCTCTAGACAAGAGCTCCATATATGACATGAGCCAAAAGTATTTGGCCGCATAGAAACTCTCTGCCGAACACTTTAATAGAGATGTCATTCGCATACGCAACAGCGACATTATTGCAAGTTTCAGCAGTAGGGGTTACAAGCCTACGAATTAAAAATCTATCAATAAGGACGACAATGGACTGATATATACCCAGTCGTGGTAAAGTAGTTTTTACTGCTCCAGGGTAATATTGTTTAAAATCCTATCTATTCACATGGTATGGAATTCCATTCCTTCTGAATTGTTTTCCATACATAGTTTTTTTTTTATATCCAGCTGTTTTCTTTTTTTTTTTTTGTTGACTCTACAACAGTGTTCCAGGAATTTTGACGGCTACTTTACAACATGGACTTTGTTTGGTTTAAACCAAGATTTAACTAGTTTGGAAGAGTGATTGCGATCATTCCCATAGGGGCGGCTCTCATTCTCTGGCTAGCATTTGGTTTTGCTATATTTCTACGTAATCCACATCGCACATTTTTCCATCTATCTAATAAATTAGGCCGACACCAGATGAAGAAAAACAACTCCATATCATTAACGAACCACCTCCATGTTTTACTTTTAACTATAATTTAGATTTCATTACCCACATGATAAGAAGAAAAAACCAACAGCGTTGTACGTGACCTGGGTGTAGGTATCAGTTTTATATAGAAAAATGTTTCTTCTACCGCTATAATTTGTAGTTTCTGATATTGTTGTTGCTTTTATTGCTGTTGACTTCTTATGCATGCAGACCTAAATATAAAATTATAGAGTTTTATATTTTTTGGCCCAGTTGTTGTTTGTATGTTCGTTGGTCATTTCAACTGTGAAGACAATCAGTTTTTAAAGGTATTATTTTTATTTATTTTCTGCTTTTTTACGATTTTATACACTTTTTTGTTTAATTTTTATTGCTTAACTTGGTCTGCTGTGTCGCCGTTTAACACTTTTTTTTTGTTTGTTCATGGCGGTTTAAGCCGTGTTGTATTTGACTTGGATGAAATTCTTTCGTGTCGTTTAAATGACTCATTCTTAATGGAATGCCGTTTACAACGGCCAAGAAAGAAATGATTAATGTCCAGTAAATTAAACATAAAAGAAAATACATACATATTACATGGCTATGAAAGAAAAAAGAACATAAACTTAGAGATATGCATATGGATAGCATTTACAGGAGATAGGTACATATGTAGATATATAAGTTTCGTTATTGAAAAACATAAATTTTATTTCATTGATTGATTCACAAGAATGATACACACTCGCTGTCTCAATGCTGGTTGAAGAAATGCTTACAAAAAAGCTATGTGTAATTGTTCAATATGTTTTTTCACAAAATCTGAAAGCCTTTCCAATATCTCCATTGGTTTTGGAGTTACTAGAAGCAAAAGTAATTGACAAATCATTTTAAGATAGAAATTTAAGGAGTTCATTACAATTCATAGCTAAGAAACTGAATATACCCCGGCACACGCCCAATATTTAAAACAAATGAAGCTGTTATCATAACATGTCGAGAAACAGAAGAAAAATTAAACTGAAAAGAGCAACACATAAAAGAATAATCCCGAATTAAAATAATATCGATCAGCCTATTAAGAACTAATATTAGATCACTTGGGTCCATTAGATTGATCCCATCATGTTACCCATTAGATAAACAACTGATCGATCAATCAAACTTGTTGTTTTCGGTTCTAATCACCCTGATTCTTTGTTGAAAGTGTCTTAGGTTCATCTTTGATACCTCCGCCAAGCACGACAGAAAAGGAACACAAAATATGCTCTCCCTCATGATTGACAGGTACAAACATTGTTAGAGTAAGTGAAATACTGTCTTCTCCTCATTATAACATCTAAGCCTAATTTGGCCACGACAAAAGCTAATAAGTGAATTTTGCTTGCCTATTTCAAGTAGGGTCCAAACTGACCTCGCAGTAGCACAATTGATTTCATTAGACCACAACAGTTCTTGCTGAACTTTCATTTTAAGACACGTAAGAGAAATACAAGTGTAGGGACAAATCGCCTTCTCGGTCATCATTGTACCCATTCTGGCTAGTTCATTGGCTTTAAAATTGCCCTATATTGTATTATGTCCATAGACCGATATAAGCATTATCATAGAATGTCTCATTCAAATACATTCCCATTCTGTGGTTAACCTAGATGTAGACACCCGCTATACTAGTAACGGCCGCCTTCCTATCAGTAAAAAGACATACATATATCCTCAGATGCCAATTTGCGGCATACTTTATGGCATATATTTCCACTTGAAGAATAGAGCAAAAACTTCATCCTGATTTCATCAATTCAAAATCCACGACCAACTCTATTTCCCTTCCTGGAGTTGTCATTATACACCCTTAGTACTCCTTCAGGTGAATAGAGTCCATTCAACCATATTTTTATAATATATATTTTTTTATATTATAAGACATATGAAAATTTCCATTTCGAAAAAAATATTTCGGTGTGAAATAATCAACATTGATATGAAGAAATAGTTCAATATCCTAGAGTGACCATAGTCCTAATAATAGTGTCTAGCATTTAGACTCACAGCTGAGCTGAGAGCAAATTGTATTGTTATCAAATCCACTGGCAGCCAGTTCATCGTAGTGAATAGCGCATTTGATGGCGTAGATCTTGCCTATCCTCTAATCAGGGGCCAAATTTCCGCATTCGTGATGGAATGAGCTATCGTATCGAAAAAATGATATCGATATCGAAATTATGATAAAATGTACTAAATTTCTTGCCATAATCTCAAATAAGAAAATTACGATCAATTTTACTCGATATCTAATGCGGTAATTTGGACCCAGAATGGCGGAGTTCATCACGTTCTACGGCAGTTCTATGTGTGGCATTCATTAGACCTAGATAAATTAAATAAATTGCAATTAAAATCACCAATTATAAGAATAAAAACACACCCATAACAGACATATTAAATACCTTCCTCAATATTATCTTTGTAGATACAGACAAAAAGTTCGTGATTCTGTACAAAAATTTGTTCTCTTAAAACTTTATTATTGAAACTAGTTAGATTATAAATTATAAATATATTTTCTGAAGTTTCTTAAGAGGTCTTATTTTGAAAACCCATAGAGTCTAAAAACTCGTTTACAAGAATTTTAATTTTCACTACACTTTGGCATGGATTCTTCTAACATTATTAATACTTCATTGTTATAACAAATACATGTGTTTTAATTTTTTTTTGGTAAAAACTTAATATTCAGAAAATGTTTTAACACAGCATAAAAAGAAATCTGTTTGTTTGCTTCTTGAAATAAAGAAAATCGACAGTTGGTTCATGGCAACCTCTCAACACACAGGAAATGCCATTGAACTACGACATTTGCATGTTGAGCAGCAACTAAGTGAATATTTAAGATGAGTAACTAAGCAGAAGAGAAAAAAGCAATCAAGAAAGAAAAAAAAATAACCAGGAGAAAACCTTTAACATCTTTTATTTTAAGTTTTTGCAATGTTTTTTTTTTGTTTGTGTGTAAGAAAACAATAAAAAGAAACACTTCAAAACCACAGCTGCCGTTGCTGCTGCTGCTTTTTTTCAATAAAGTTGTTTTTGTAGTTGTTGCTATTTGTGGTAACACTTACTTCTTTTAAAGCTTAAATAAACTAAGAAGTGAAGGCATCAAAATCTAGTGCGTAGAGTATTTTCTCTTGCAAAAATTTTGCTAACCTCGAGTTGTTTGTGGTTTGCGTTATGTATAGCTAAGTACGCATGTTTGTAAGGTATTAATCTAAAATGTTTAATTAAAGATTCTTTACATAAAAGAAAAATAGATAAAAGGAACAAATTGTGTAGATAAATATATATAGAATAGAACTAGCTAATGAAGTTGTAAACTACGTACTCTTAGAGAAAGAAATTTCTAATAATTTAATATAATTCCAAAAAGATTTACCTTTATATCTTGATTAGATTCATGAGTATTCTTCTTGATTCTATTTTCAAATTTGAATGGTTTCTTGATTGTTAAAAAACAGCTAGCTTTGATGTTATATCGACTTTCCAATAAGATTTACCCGTATATCTGATTAGATTCTTGTATATTCTTCTTTGATTGCTAAAAAAAAAAGCTGCTAGGTCTGGCCTTAATAACACTTTCCACTATTCTTTGGCATTAATAATAAACGAAAACACAGCTAATCTGGAGTGTAATTCCAATTTAAAGTATTCTGTTAGTGTTTTGTAGCTTAATTTGTTTCGGGACTAATAAAAAATTTAATTTTTACTAGGGTTTTTTTAATTTGTATCTTGATTGTTAAGAAGCTGGTGATAATGTTTTCAGTTAAAAGCGATGTTAATTTTGAATGACTTAAACTCTGTCTTCTCGCTTTAGTTCTAATTTTGTTTTTAAATTTTAAAATGTTTCTTTAAATTTCTTTGCTTAGAATAACTTCTTCAAAAGTTTTGAATTCTTTTTTATTTTATTTTCTGTTTTCTTGTTGTTTTTTTCACGAATTCATTACGATGGTTTAGTAAACTTTATTATTTTTCGACTAATGACTAAAACACAGATTTGCTAAAGTTCTCTCTAAGAACCCTCTTTGCCGGTTGTCCAATTTTTGGGACGTTCTGCCATTAAAGAGTAATCTTTTTCGGAGACACCCATAAAACCATGATGATTGAGTGGTGGGAAGAATTCCCAACCTTCTTGACGGGAAGTTTTCTTAAGAACACCAGCAATACCTGAAAAGTTTAAATTATATCATTTTCTGGTTAAAAATGTTCGCTAAAAATAAACTACTTACCAAATGCCAAACCCATAACAAGACCAGCTACATGGTTACGTCTCCATGCGCCATAAACTCCACCAGCAGCCATGCCACCCAAGAAATAGTTAAGTCTGCAAAATAAAAACATTGTAAACAATTAATTTATTCAGTTCCACAAAAACAAAACTTACCTATCATCCTTGCCTCTGGCATTTGTGGCCAAATAAGTGGTTAATGTAAAGGCGGAGGCCATACCCATCATGGGACCAATATTGTAGGCAAAACGTGCCATTGTGGGTATATAGCCCTTGGTGTGTGATAACATCAATACATCTATGGTGGACCAGGCTAAGCCGGCGCCAGCAGCATAGGAATTGGTGGCCAACATTTTGCCATAACAATCTTGCCCCTCGGGCTTATCATAATAGCCGGACTTTACTATAGACATTTTAACTAGAATGAAATTACAAATAACTAAATTTTTATTTTATATACCTATTCATAAAAAATCTTGCTGCAACATGTTAAGTTGGCTGAAAAAAATCATAAACTTCTGTTTTAATAAATCCATCATTTCTTTACTATATTCTTTAAAAACACTTCAAATTCATGTACATATTATTTATTTTTTATACATTCTTAGTTGATTTTCAGATTTGTTAAATATTTTTCGGATTTATTTAAAAAATTTAATAAAAAATCACTAACCTGTCTTAAATTTTACGTAATTTCATAAAAAACCAAACTCAATCAACTAATTGTCAAAGTTGACATATTAAAAATAAACAGCTGTTGCCAACATTAACAACAGGGTGCTTGTAAAATTGTTTTATTTATTGTTATTTTAACAGGGTGAAAGAAGCATACATTATTTTTGTATAACAGTTCGTAGGAAATAAGGTGAAAACCATTAAATTTATAAAAAATAACATTTTAAATACACATATTTAGTAAATCAGTTAGAGTTTAAATGTTAATGATAGTTAGATTAAAGATTTAGTTAAATTTATTTTTCTTTTAAATTACAAAAATTAGTAATTTTCAATCACTGAAACAATGAATACTTTAATTCGGCAATTTTCTATAGTTAAAGTGCTTCCAAACTTTTTAATATAACAATTTGTAGAATAGAGTGTGGTGAAAACTTAAATTTATTCTAATATTATTTAATAAATCTACAAGCATAGAAGTGTAATATTTAGCTAGTTTAAAGTCTGAGGCCTGAATGTTAATATTAAATTCAAACTGCAGAAATAAGTCATTCTTTAAAAACCACCACTAAAGCAATGAATATTTATATTAGACGATGTTAAGGCTCATATCTATATAAACAAGTCCGCAACTATTGACGCACTGGAAGCTAATATAAAAGAATTTATTCGACAGATACCGGCCGATATGTTGGAGAGAGTATGCCAAAATATATCGTTCTACCGACTCAAATAAAGATTACATACATTTCCCCAAATTTAAAATTCCGAAAGTTCTTAAAAATCACTCTTTATGTAAATAATCAAAGTCATAGTTGTAGAGATCACAAAATAAGTGTTCTTTAGACCATAACGACAAATTATGTCACCAATCTTTAGTAAAATTTTGGGCCGATTTTGCTGTTATATTTTTTGATATAATTGTCCCACGATTCCGAATTTCAATATACATATGTACATTTACTTGTTAAGATCTTCATGACAATAATCTCTATTTGCTTTTTTTTTAATTTACTTTTATTAAAATCTATATTTTTATAAATGTTCCTCATACAAACAAGTCTACATGTAAATTTCATTTGGGTTTATTTTTTATTTTTAATAATTTTCTTTTTGGTTTTAATTTCAAACTGATACAACACCATTTAAGTAAATTACAACATTTTTTTGAAACTATGTATTTCTGTTTTTCTTTTGTTCATAGTTAGTTTAAATATTAATAAAAAATAAAATATTCTTAAATTGTAAGTACATAAATATATTGCAAAAAGGACGTAAAGGACTAGAATAAAATTTTGAGTTTTTTTTTTTAAATACATACTAAAAATTAATCATTTTTAGGTTTGGCAAGAATATTTTAGATAATTTGTAAACAAATAATAAGACAAATAATTTAATAATAATGAGTTTGTTATAACATTTTGAGCATGCAAAGTGATATTTAAATAAAATTAAATGAAAAAATAAATAATAACAGCTAGAAACAAATGCTATAAATATATAATGGAGTTTGGCAACGGTTTTCAACATAAACAAATATTGTTAAACAGATTTCTCGGTTCCTTACAACGGAAGTACTGGATTTTGTTCTTGGCTTGCTTTTTTCATCTTTTTCTTTCCTCTTTAAGCTGTAGTTGAGAGTCGTTCAAATAATTTGGATAAAATTCAATTCGTTTTTAAATAAACATTAATTTTTACAAATCAGTCGTTATTTTAAAATTTTTAGTTTCGTTTTCAGTTTTTTTTTTTTTTTGGGGGGGGGGGGGGTGTTTATAAAATTTTTTCATATCTCTTTTTATGTTTTGTGTTTATAAATTCTTTATGTTTTTTTTTTTTTGTTCGTTTATTCGAGTTACTATTTCATAATATTTTAATGTTCATCATGACCAATTATTTCAATATCATCGGCTAAAGGACTTTCCAGGTCAGGCTGTTTTGTTGGCGATTTTTTATCCATTATATTATCCAAATTGATAAGTGACAAAGTCATTTTACTACTTAAAATAACCTGTGAATAGAAAAATGTTCAATGTTTAATGAAAAACATAACAGAATGTTGCTTTTCACTTACAGCTGGTTCTTCAGGAGATCCATTGAGTTCGGCATCATAAACTTGTTCCTGTTTAGTTTCAGATTCGGCTACTAAAATTTGAGAGTCATGTGCCAAAGAACCCTCCAAATAGATTTCTTGAGGTTCTGGCATTACATCATCTTCATCATGTTTGGACTGAAATTTCGAGGAATTTCCAAATGTTAGATTAAGATTGAAAGTTATTTATATGTCGTGGTAAAGAATAGGTTTATTCTTAAAGTTGGAAAATATTAATAAAAATATATAATTATTTTAAAATTGAAAGCTATCATTCTAGTTGTTTATGTTCCCTAGATCGAATCCAAACGGGAACTAAACTAAACTCAAAATTTTACTTAACAACTAAAAAAGAGCTGCAAAATAATGAAATTACAACGAAAATATCTGACATTTCAAAATACACAATGAAAATTTATAAATCCGGGATCAGATGATTGTTGATTCATGGCCACTTCAAACTAAATTAAAGCAATTCTATAAAGGCAATTACACCAAAACTAACAATTTGTTCAATTATAATAACAAAATGTTCTAGAATATATGAAGGATTAAATAATTTAAAGACAAGTACTTTTTGTTAGCAAATAGTAGACAAAGTCGAAAGCCCAGTTTTCATTGTCCCACAGTCTTATGGTATAACTTCACTTGTCATATTTACGTACATATATTACACAGAAAAAAAATCATATTTTTTTTTCAATTAAACATTTAATTGATTTTAAAATAATTTTCAATTAAAATTTTAATTGATTCAATTACTTTTTTCTGATATTTTCAATTAAATCTTAAATTTTTTTTAATTGATACAATCATTTTGTTGACAGGTCCGATTTCAATTAATTGATTCCACACATATTTTAATTGAAACTCATTTTTATTTTTTTCTGTGTAGCAATCCTGCTAAGTTACGCAGCGTTTTTCACATACATAGATGTTCTGACAATTAAAGATGTTCCGAATTCGAACCTAGACCTACACTCATGAAGTGACTAGAAGTTAAACTTTCCCACGACAATTGGATTTTCGCTCCTTAAAGATTACGTGAAAAATTGTCAACCCAGCGACAGCTGTTTTACCCGGAAGATTTTTTCCTCAGGGAAGGACTTTCGACGGCAATTTAACATCCACATATTTTAAATTTGGGCAACATTTATCCAGTTGACTCAAATCAATTTTCTAAAAATTTAAAGAGGATTAATGATAAAAAGCGCCCACTACATCATTAATCAGCGTGGGTTTCTTATGATAAGGGTAGCTGGTTGGTATTGTCTATGCAATATAGAATGCCAGATCGGACAGATTTCTGACAAGACAAGACCGCTGAGAAGGATAAATTCTTGTTAATTTGGGTGACACCAGAACTAAGTAAAAGTAAGAAAAATATAAAGTGTCTTAAATCAAGCAAAGGGAATTCATTTACAAATAAACTAAATTAAAAATGAAAAAAAAATTAAATAAATTGTATTTACAGTAAAAAAATTCAATGGAATTCATTTAAATAAAATATATAAAAATGGGGAAAAAAATAATTTATTAAGCTAATTTTTTAGTTGGACTCTTTTCTGACTTCTTTTTCGGAGCGCTCCTGGGTTATTTTGTATTGTTACGAAATTATATTTCAATCTAAATTTAACAGTTTGTAACGGCTGGTATCAACATACAACATGATTATCAATATTTGCTTTAGTTGAAGTTTCTATTTATAAACATTGTTGGCGCCTTTATTTTGCAATTAAACGGAATCCGGCGTTTTTAAAAGGCAAAAACGTAACAATATCCTTAATTTCCATAAGTTATTAAAGCGAAAAAAATTTTAAAACTAAAAACTTACATGTTCATGGTGGGATAATAACACTGGAGTTGGGGGACGGCCAGACCATTTGTGGCCACCTTCGCAACTAGCTGTTATTTCCATTCCAAGAACCTTTAAATAAATGAAAGGAAAATAAAATAAAACAATAAATTAAACATAACGAGAATTAAAGAAAACAAAATATACATGCATACATACATCATTAACTAACTACTGAATTAGAAATATTCATTTGGTTAAATTTCTATTTTTCGGAGGTAAAAATTCGAAAGCCGATTGCTGCTCGAAAATTTTTTTTTTATACAAAACAAACACAAACTGCGAAGCCTTTTTGGCTTGTCTGCAGAAAACACCCAGAGTCTTTGGCGGGAATCGAACCCGCAACCCTCTGACTGATGGTCCGGCACACTATCGCCTAGTCTATCGGGGCAATAATTAAAGGTTAAAGGTT
This sequence comes from Bellardia bayeri, assembly GCA_950370525.1. Taxonomy (NCBI): domain Eukaryota; kingdom Metazoa; phylum Arthropoda; class Insecta; order Diptera; family Calliphoridae; genus Bellardia; species Bellardia bayeri. The sequence continues at coordinate 84,976,339 of OX493268.1, read as the reverse complement.
GATATTTTAGCAACTTTCTCTTTGCTCATTTCTGTTTGAATGAATATGTAAACAAGCAAAACGGTGGGCAAAACAGTGGCCCAATTGAGAAGCGAATTCGGTTTATTTCACGTTTGGGGGCGGTCAATTAACCGCCTATATCATGTGGTTTAACGCCTTTAGACTAGTTTTTGTGGGGCTATGTTAAGGCTCTTATCTATAGTGACAAACCCGCAACGGTTGACAAACTGGAACCTAATATTGAAAAATTTATTTGTGAGATACCGGCCGATATATTGAAGAGAGTATGCCAAAATTAGACTCAGCGTATCAACCATTTGACACATAGTCGCGGTCAACATTTACATGAAATCATCTTTATACTCGTACATTAAATTTTACAAATCGTTCTATCGATTCAAATAAAGATTTTATGCATTTATGTACGTGTTTTTATTTAATCAAATTCGAAAGCTCTTAAAGAATCACTCTTTACAAACGAATGCTGTTTTTATGAAGATAAATTCTTTAAAATCCCAGCTACTTACCGATACTGTACGATCAGTACTGCCTTCTCTCTTTTTGTTGCGTTTATCATCCGTTGCCTTTAAGTCATCTACTCTAGAATTATCATCACCAGATGTCTCATTAATGTCTGCATGCCCATTGGAAATGTTTGATTGCTGTTGTTGATTCGAATTGGTCGAATTTTCGTTGGAGTTTGACTAAATGTCAGATTTATACACAATAAAAATTATTAAAAAAAAAAAAAGAACTTTAAGAATTCTTTAAAAATCACACAAAATCTTGTTAACAATAAATATAACATTATAACAAAATTAGCACAAGAATAATTTAATTTAAAAAAAAAATCAAACAAAAAAATCAAATGGAAATAAAAAAGACGATCACAAAACGTTTCACACGAGATTGAATATTTTTTTATGAAACAAACAATTTCAATAAGTACGAGTATGTACGAGTATGTATGTAGTTAGTAAAGGAAGCAAGAAGTATGTGTAACAAAATAACAAAATCTTATCGTTTAGTTTGAATTAAAATTGAAAATATTAGAAGGAGTTGAATAGAGTGGTTCTAATCTTCTAACCTTTGTTGAATCGGTTGTCAAAGTCTCTCGTAATTTCAATTCTTCATCAGCAGCATCAATTAAACCTTGTATCGCTGTTACAACTATGAACGTTTATTGTTATAAATTTATAACAGAAACACAGGAAAAAATATATTGTATAATAGGTACATACATAGAAAATAATTTAAAAAATACAGACAAAAATAAATATTCTTTTCTTTCCTTTTTCTTATTTTTAAATTAAAAAAAGAACAAGAAGAGGAAGAAGAAGAAGAGTAAATAAAAAAGCTAATATCTAACTTACAAAGAAAACAAAAAAAAAACAAAAACAAAACATGATGAAGCTACATGTAAGAAATGCATGAGATTTCTTTTTAAATCATTGTTTGTTTTTAAATGATTTTAATGTTTCAACAACGGTGTAACTATACAAGGTGAGTGAGTGCAAGCAGGCATTTTGTTTGTGTAAAAAAAAAATGTACTACTGTCAAAAACACTTGAAAAAGTATTACTTTTGACATAAGTAAATTGTAAACAAAGTCAGTCAACTGTGCTACTGCACTCACCTTTGTATACATATGTAATTGCACCATGGTTTTAACTAAAAAAATATATGTGAATGTTTAATACAAAAAACAAATCATTTTTAAAATTATGTCCCCTTTTGTTTGCGCTAAACTTCTAATAGTTACATATACTCGTACAAGTAAATATTGAGCTGGAAATTCCGTTTAAAATAAATGAAGAGAAAAAATGCTGCTGTTAGTTCAATTAAAAGTTTTAGAAAAACTATTATCACACTGAAGAGCTAGACTTGAGAGATATTTAGATTTTTTTTTATAAAAATTACTAAAAGACAAAAAGAGTTAAAATGAAAACGTGATAATTTTCGCAAACATGCCAAATTACAACAGAACAAAAATTGTAGTTTACGAGAGCTTTTTTAAACAAAAAAAAAGAAAGGGTTTTATTAGAAATTTGTGTTAGTTTTTCAAATGTATTCACTGTCATGTCATGCCATTATTTAGGTTGGGGACTTAACATTCCTTATTATCTTTAAGTAAGTTGTTTAAATTTAAGAAAAAATAATTACTATACTTATGCATTTATTATGATTTTATTTGGTTTTTCTGATTATTTCGAGTTTTGTTTTTTTGGTTTCTTTTAAGGATGTAACTGTTGACGTTTTAGAAAATTAATTGCGACCATCTTAAAATTAAGAGAAATAAAAAATAAAATTAATATTTTTTTTACGAAATTTATATAAAAGAAAAGTCCATAAAATAAAGTTTGTACAAAGTGTTTAAGTGGTGTGCTGTACGGATGTATATGTGTATGTAAGTATGTATTGATGTAGTGTAAGGGGACTGCTGAATTACGATTGTATTGGTAAGTCATGCCAGCACATGATTTTGTCACGTGTGTACCAATCTTGGAAAAGACAAGTAAGTCATATTATATATCAATGGATAGGAAATTGTGTCTAATAGAAAAAATATAATAAAACTTTAAACTAATATGAAATTCATTGAAAACTTTTTTGAAAAATATGGCAAAAAAAATTTATTTTGAGTTGTTTGCGTTAACGAAAATTATTCAAACTGAAATAAAAATGTTATTTATAAATAGTTTTCAATAATATTTTGCATTTATTTAGACATTTTTGTGCCAAACAACAAAAAACAAAATTCCAAATTTTTTACACAATCTGCAAAAAAGTTTTGAAAAATCCCAAAAAGTTAGTTTTTTTAGATTTTTGAACATATTGTCTATACCTGGGCGGGATTATCGAAATCCTCCTGCAGAATAATTAATAAAATCGTTTATAATTTTTGTCTGTCGACCATGCGATTTGAGAACATTTGCCCTAAAGTTTAATTTTACATGAAAATTTGCTATATTTTGAATGACGCTGGTCCCTCGGACAAAAATCAAGTTGTTAATATTTTTTTAACTTTAAATGCATATAACTTTTACTTTATGATGATTTTTAAACAATTCTCTTTAAATAGGTTTCCCCCACTGTGCGGCTTTTAAATAAAAAAAAACAATTCGAAGAGAATGACAATTGTACAGATTCCCTCAATTTAAAAGCTCTTCAAATATCGTAAAATTAAATCAGTAAATAAATGTCTAGAAAATCTGGACGCAACTCCGTAATCGGCATATTTACTATGGCAAGCTACAAAAAGTCTTCGAAGACCTTCAACTGCTAATTGGACAAACAATGATACTGAAAAATTGAATTTGGTTGTTAATCATTTGAAAAGTGTTATTATCCCAAACATATCAAATACAACAACTGAGTTGTCAACTGTTGAACGCCATTTTAGAGCAGCTGTATCCCCACATTTTAAGATTTGAGAAATCGAAAAAGTTATTTAAGATTTATTTTGAAATTACACAAAAGTATTAAAAATATGAAAATCGGAAGTTACAAAAATATAAAGTGAAGCTGATAGATTTGTACAATATAAAAAAGCAATAACTATTTAAAGTTGAAAATCACTTTTCCAACTAATCAATAGAGTTTTACTTGCACAAACCTGAAATGAAAATCGGGGGTTTAGAAATGGTACAACTGAACTCTAAACAGAAGAGTGTCACTACTTATTTAAAATTTATTGTATTTTATGAATTAAAATAGGGTAAAGAGACTTTATGTCCCAAACACTTTGAGAACTTAAATTTCTATCGAATTTAAGTATTTTTCATTGACGGACGACAAATCATTACATTTCTCTTTCAAACAAAATATAGAAACTTAAGGTACGGTCAGATTTTGCAAATATTTGCTGAAAATAACGTAACCACTAAATAACATATGTATATTTGAACTCGTTTATTTATTTAAAAAAAAAAACTTTTCTTATTTAGGCCAAAGCACAACAAATTTTTAGTTTTATTTTATTTGATGCTGTTTGATCATGCAAAACTCTTGTAAGAGTAAACAACATCAAACAAATTTGTGCTGAAATATGTGGTTACGCTAGAATGTATTTTTGAATTCATTCAAAAGAATCCCATTGAAAAGGTTTCGGAAAAAGTTCGGTTTACCACATATTACCGCAGGCTGCAATATTGTATTATTTTCAGCATTCTGAGAACATTTGTTTCTATATTTAATTTGTATGACTCATTTGTGTGCCTAAGAACTAGTTCCTTAAAAACCCTATAAAAGTATTTAAAATGAGCATAGAATTCCACTGAACTCGTTGGAGAAGTAATTGCCACATTACTAGTTCCAAGACTGTCATTAAGGAATCTAAGAACTCGTTATAGGTGATTTTTTGGCAGCTCAGCTGTCTTCGTGTAACATGTTACAGTTAAACATGTTCAGTTTGGTCTATAATTTAACCATGAATTGACTTACAAACGAACAACGCTTGCAGATTATTGCAATTTATTATCAAAATTTATGCTCGGTTATGAAAGTCAAGATCCACTTTTTTATCGCAAAAACTGTGTTCAATGGCGAAGCATATTTCTGTTTGAATGGATACTTAAACAAGCAAAATTGTCGTATTTGGTGTTAACTGCCAATGCATCCCGAAAAATTCAATGTTTGCTGTGGATTATGGGCCGGTGCCATCATTGGAACGTACTTTTTCAAGGACGACGAAAGCAGAAACGTTAATTTGAATGATTACAAATTTATTTTTGACCAAAATAGAAGAGCTGACATGTGGTTTCAACAAGACATGATATGTCACATGCCACACAGCACGCGAAACAATATTTCATGTTTGGGGCCGGTCAATTGGCCGCCTAGATCGTGCGCTTTAACGCCTTTGGACTATTTTTTGTGGGGCTATGTTAAGGCTCAAATCTATAGAAAGATCGCTAGAAGCTAATATTAAAGAATTTATTCTTGAGATACCGGCCGATATGTTGGAGAGAGTATGCCAAAATTGGACCAAAATTTTGAAGCGCAATCATGGTCAACACTTATATGAAATCATCAATCAAAAGCAAAAATTTAACCAACCAATGTTAAACCAAATTTGAAAGCTCTTAAAAAATAACTCTTTATACACTATTTGAAATGTTATGAAATTAATTAACACCCTTATTCAAAAACGATTATTAAATTTAACAAACGTTTATTAAGCAAATTTTTATATGCAAATCTGTCTTAATAAACGTTTGTTAAATTTAATAATCGTTTTTGAATAAGGAGGTAATTCTTTAATCAATATTTTTCAAGCTAGAATCCAAAAACGTTTATATGTTTGGTGGTGTACTTATGTGTGTAAGTGTACATTGGAGCAAATGTCATATTTACAAAATTATAATAATCATGGTGTAATTATGCAAGGTAAGTGCAAACCGGCAACACAATACAAAAACAAAAGAGATTTTATTTGTTTTTAAAAAAAAATTAATACTGTCAAAAACACTTGAAAAAATATTACTTTTGACATAAGTAAATTGTAAACAAAGTCAGTCATCTTGTATAGTTACACCATGATATAATAATAATACAATACCCAAAAAAAAAAAATTATAATTAAATAGAAAAAACAGTATACATATGTATGGAAATGAAAAAGAAAGAAGAAACCTTTTGCCAAAATCTCTAACCTTCGCTTCATATTGATCTGAATTCATTTCAGCAATCAATTTGGCCATGGCCTTTTCCGTGTCCTCCAGTTTTTTGCGCAACTTTTCGATTTCCATCAATTGATCGGTTTCCTTGTTCATTAGTTTCGAAGTCAATTGTTGCTGCTGCTGTTGATGTTGTTGCTGCAACTGATGTTGTTTTAAGGAAGAGGACAGATACGTAGCCGCCGTTTGAGCCGACAGACTGGCATTATATAAAATGCTGCCGCGCAAAGATTGCTGCTGCTGAGGCACAATATCCGTAGGATGATTTTGTAGATTAGTTCCTAGAAATTTGTTATTTAGTTGGTGGTTTTGTTTTCTTTTTTTTTTTGTTTTTGTTTTGGTGTTTTTTTTATTTTACATATTAATTATTATTTTTTAATTTGGTTTTGGTAGTTTAATAAGGGGAGTTTTTGTAATTTTTAATTTTTTTTTTACAAATTTACGTTACAACATCAATTAAACAACTAATAAGAAAATTAAACGAATTACAAAATCAAACGGGTTACTAGTGGATAAATATTAAATTATTCAAATACAAAATAAAAAAAAACAACATCTAAAATGCTACTAGGATGTATTTACATTACAACGTTTTGTATACATAATTAATAAAAAATTATATAGAAGCAGCTTCAATTTTCCATTTTTTATTTTCAATTTCGATTTTCAATATTCTCGTGTTCAGAGGACATAGTTTTTAAAAATGATTGACCAAAATTAATCTCAAATTAAAACCAACTTAAAAAAAAACACACACACACACACACATTTAAGATGAATCAGAAAAAGCATATATGTATGTAGTTTATAGTAGAAATCAAGAAGCTTAAGAGGTTTAATAGGCTTCATCTTACTTGTTTGATGTTCCCGCCAACCTGTTGCATACAGGATATTTGACCGATTCGTTTATGTAGGACATTTATTTTGGTTTCGTTTTATTGTTTTTGATTAAAAATTTACAATTGAAAGCATTTATACGTTTTTAAATGAATTACATGTAAAAATTGTATAAAGGGATTTTTTAATCAACAATTCTGTTTTACTACTTCAAAAGGAAAATATAACTTAACAACTACTTAAATAGTTTTTACGAGTACATAATAAAATATAGAATGTGTAAAATATGAACTTACCCAATTTAGAGCCATTTAACTCCTCAACGTGTCTACCATTTTCTTGTCCAAAAACTTCTTTGCGGAAGTTGGCATCGCCAGGTGCAGGTCCATAGGGTGCATTTGGCACTTGCTTCTTGAAGACTATCTAAACTCGTTGCGAAAGAAAAGAAAAATATCTATATTGAAATTAATTAATTAAACTCAAGGCAAAAATTAAACAATGAAAGTCTGTCTAATGATAAATCTGTCATTTAACAAAAAAGTTTTACTTGAGTCCATTTAGGACGAATTTCCATTGAAATTTTGATTAAATTGATCCTAAACTTTATTTGAATTAATGAAAAAACTGATAAGGGGATGATTATCCCCAATATTTTATAATGATGTTCAGGTACCATAAATAACACAATTTTTTAAAAGGGTTTTGAAATACAAAGAATACTAACCTTCATGATAGTATAACCGAAGAATACAACAATACCAATGGTATACAATGGCATTAGTATGCCCATACTATTTTGTCCTTTTCCCTGAGGTTGATGTAGAGAACCGGCACCCATAGGAGGACGCATGCCGGGTATAGGGCCAGGCTGGAATTAAGTAAAGAATTAAATTAAATGATTGAAATTAATTAAATGCGTACTTTAATAATTGATTATCATAATATTATATTAATTTTTTTTTAATTCCATTATTTATTAGTAGTTCTTTTAAGTTTTTCGTTTCTAAAATTTTCAATTAAGATGAGACATTGAATATTAAACTTTTGCATCAGTAGAACAAATGTGGCAAAGGCTACAGTTATCGTAATAAATGTAGATACACCTGAGCAAGTGATTTTAATATTTCCATTGTATTATGCCAATTTTTAGATATGCTTTTATTACGCTGTGGAACAAATTCAGGTTAGCAAAAGTTAGGTCGATTCTGAAACTGATTTTCAGCATATTGTTTATATGGTTTTTTGGCTATAATTCGTAGACTAATTGATATTTTTTAAATCTGTAAAAGCCAAATTATTGCCAAATTATTCCACAGGTCTCTAACAATAACAGATTTAAAAAATTTCACTCAGTCGGTTGTTAGTAATCGAAATTTTCCCCTAACAGATTTCTATCTACAATTTCCCTCTTAAATTTAGGGAGTTAATACATAACTGCCCATATCTAGGGAAACAAGGAGGAAACAATTATACAATAATTATTAGACAGTTTCCTTCTATTTTATTCCCAAATTTATTTCAATATATCTATAATTTTCTGTTCTACTGTAGTTGATCTTCACAAAAATTAATTATTAGAGACTGTTTTTTTTTTTCTTTCTTGATCATGAACATTTTGTTTTAATTTTCGTTATGTCTTAATTGTGCTTCCAATTCTTTTTTTCTTTTTCTGAATTTCCTTTTTTGCAATTTGTAGCACCAAAAAAAACTTTGTAGGTGGGCAGAGATTAGAAGCCAAAGAAAACAATATGTGTTTCTGTTTATATATACGAGTACAGATGTACATATATTTGATTTTGTTTTTTTCTTACATTGTGGAAATGATCTTAATTTTACAGTGTGTGACAATAAATGGCGCGTTAAATTGTCGTTGTTTTTGTGGTACATAAGATTTTTATATGTTACACTTTAGATTCTTTTATTTCACTATATGCTGGATTTTTTCCCGAAAACTCGACAGTAAATGAGGTTACGGTGAATGATCACGAAATGTTAACAACTAAATATTCCCCTATTGTTATTACTATGGATATCACTGATATATGGTTTTAACAGGACATAGCCATATGTCTCACAGTTACCGAAATAATGTATTTATTTCAAACCAAATTCATTCGTTAATTCATTTATAATGTTTATTGCCCTTATTCATAAAAAATTATAGTAGACTTCAAATGTACTTTAAGAAAAATTTGTCTAAAAGCACACTTCAAACCTACTTTATTTTTATACCCTACACCACCATAGTGTGGGGGGGTGGTATATTGGATTTGTGCATATGTTTGTAACGCCCAGAAATATTGGTCCAACACCCATCTTAAAGTATACGGATCGGCTCAGAATCACTTTCTGAGTCGATCTAACGATGTCCGTCCTTCCGTCTGGCTGGCTGGCTGTCCATGTAAAGCTTGTGTGCAGAGTACAGGTCGCAATTTTGAAGATATTTCGATAAAATTTGGTACATGATATTTTTTCGGCTGAAGGACGGATGGGATTGAAACTGGTGGAAATCGGTCCATTATTTCACCTGGCTCCCATACAAAAGTCCTCCCGAAATTTTGGTTTACCGATCATAAATGTTTGAATTATACAAGGAACCAAAAAAATTCCATCACAAATTAGTGGTAAATGAAGCCAAATCACACATACAAATTTTGTGTAGATCGGTTCATAATTGGTCGTAGCTCCCATATAAGGCCCACTTCCGAAAATCACTTTAAAGATCATAACTCTCTCAAAAATTTTGGTATCCAAATAATATTGAACGCAAATATATCTTATATGTATACAAACAATATGGTACAATTTTATTGTGATCGGTCCATAATTAGTCATAGCTCCCATATAAGGCCCACTTCCGAAAAGCACTTTAACGATCATAAATGTCTTAAGAATGTTGGTAATCAAATAAAATTCGACACATATAATATACAGAAATGATGACACCTAATTTTATAATGGTCGGTCCGAAATTAGTCGAAACTCCCATATATCAACTTTAACCTCCATAAATCTTTTAAAAGAATTTATATCGAGATAAAGTTTAACATACACAATATTTATATTCACAGAAATCATGACACTAAATTTTTGAATGATCGGTCCATAATAGGTCATATCTCAAATATAGCGCAAATTTCTGAAAAACTGTTTTATACATATATTGGGTGTAGGGTATTATATGGTCGGGCTTGACCTCTTATACTTTCTTACTTGTTTATGAATACGGCAGTATATGTATTTGTGTTGGTTAAGCAACAGGGAGCTTTGTTTATTAGGAGAGGAAATCATAAACATTTAAAAAATTGCGTAGCAAAACCTTACAGCTGTTGATAGGAACACAACTGGGACGAAATACAAATTTTTGGTCGCGAATATTTGTCGCTAAAATAAAATACATTTGTGTATTGTATATTAAAATATGTATGTATACACAATAATGATGTCTGCTGGGTTCGTAATATGCGGCGAACTCTGAAATATATTTATTTCCACATCTTTGTTTTTAATGTTTTAGGAAATAATGGTAATTTTTATTTTAGTTATTGTTTTATTTTTTACTTTATTTAATTCGAAGTAAAAATACAAAATAGTTAACTATAAAAATTGTTTTTATCTGTGTTTTACATGGTGTAATTAACAAGGTGAGTGCGAAAGCAGAGCTTTGTTTACAATTTACATACATATGTCAAAAGTAAGTGTTTGTTGTTTTTGTTGACAGTAGTACACTATTTTACACAAACAAAATGCGTTTAGTTTCTGTATTGTGTTGTTTTTGTTGACAAATTGCACTCACCTTGTATAGTTACACCATGGTGTTTTCGTTAATATTTATTTTTTTATAAATATTTTTCATTACACTATCTATCACCTGTTATAGGAATTTCACCCATGACTGCTTTACAGAGTCAATCGAACCAATTTCAGACTTGCAGCCGTGACGTGATTAATGAAATAGACCCAAAAGTTTGCGAAAATTATTATAAAAGTAATGGATTTTCAACAGTGATGGACCACTTACTAGCTCCCATTGCCACTAAAATGCGAACTCATTCAAATGATATTACAAAGATATGTATAAGATATCAGTCAAACTAGATTTCATTAAGATTGTCGTCGATAATTAATATCAATCCTAATATATTGTATTGCATTTTAATTTAAAAATCAATACCAAAATTGCAAATGGCAGATTTCATTTATGCATTCTTGAATAAAATCTAGGCCATTGTAATCTGAAAGTGTAACAATTGATTGAATTAATGTCTAAATATTGAAATTGAAAGTAAAACTAAATTCAGAGAGTTTTAAATACTCTATTCCAATACAAGATAGGCAAAATATGTACTCGTATACATATTGAAATTTTGATAGATCTGAAATGATTTGTTAATATACATACATATGTATGTATGTATGTATGTATGTATGTAACAAAGTACTTACTCTTCCTTCTACTAAGCGAGGTGGTGGATTACTAGGCGATGACTTGCGCTCCACTATTGGTATCGTAGGTGTGGCCGGTATGGCACGTCCACGTTCTTTCATCGCCTGATAAACCGAATCTGGATGCAAATGAGATGGTCGCTCCTGACGTATACCTGTGTAAAAAATGCATTTTAATATTCAATAGAAAATATATTTACATTTGTACATATGTACTGTATTTTCAAATCATTTATTTATAAACAAAAAATCATCGGTAATATCAGCAATTGCAGTATTTTTTTTTTCTTTGCATTAATTAAATTAAAGCATTAAAGAAAATAAATCATATTTAACACAAGAAAACGTAATTAATAAAATGAAAAGAAAAATGAAATTAAAAGTGAAATCAACACACAAGATAATAAAAAATAAATAAATGAAACAAGTTTATAAATAAAAAATAACAACAAACTGTTTAAAAACGCTATTGTAATTTGTTAATGACGTACAGAAAAGATGAGCAAAAAACGATTTGTTGGCAGACATAAAATAGCATTTTTTTTTTTATTTTGTTAAATTTTTTTTGTATTCAAACTCAAGACCGTGACGTATTTTATAACGGATTTGATATTTAAGTAAGTTTTCAAAAGTTGCAAAGACTTTTTTTAGCTAACATCTTGAAAGCCAGCGTTTAGTGCGTCAGACACAAAATTGTTCTTGTTTTTCTGTACGGAGAAAACACGTGGATGTACATAAATGTTCAGGTATTGCGTTTCTTTTGCGTGAAACGTAATGTTTTAATGGTAGGCATAGTTGTGCAAACAAATGTTCTAACGACATTGTTTGAGCAAGAACAAAACATCGAATTCGGGGAATGCAAGCATGCTAGAGTTCAAAAGCATTTTATTATCAGTTTACTAGGCTCCATTCCAACTACAAACCCATTTGAATACTATGTATTACAAGAACCGCCAGAAAAGCTTATAAAAAAAAAATGTAACTGTACCCTGACTTTATCTTACATTTGGCAGCAAAGTCTGCAGGACAACAACAAATGTCAGCATGACAATAACAACAGAACGTAAACTCTCGTTGATATAAAGTCTACTAAATTTTTGAACTATTGATGAACAAACTGCTGAAATCATGTACTTGCTATTATTACCGCCTCTATTTAATGTCAGTTTAACTCAGAACTAACTCAGCTGTGAAAATTTAATTTTTTCTTACATTTGGATTCGGCTCCTGGTAGCTATATGTAAGTAGCTACCACTGATTTAAATGCCACATTACTAAAGCCCACATGTTACGTAGTTCCACACTGCACATGTTAAGCAATCATTTGAGAAGATGTCAATCCACACAAAGTCCGTGGATACGGGGTGATTTTCTTTGCAACTTTCTATTTGGACCTTGACACTTTGCATTGAAAAGCGTGAAGTGTCCAAAAATAAATGAAATATATTACAATAGCTGTAATTAATTATAACATACAAATTGTATCTTTAATAGCAACAAAATTACTTTAGATCAAATCTGGAATTAGCTTCAGATAATTATCAAAAATCACTGTAAGCGAAAACTTATAAAGTTACAATTAGTATTGAACTTTTTGTATTATATATAAATAAAAAGGATTTCGTTGTTAGTTCTAATTAACAAAAAAAAACTTATTAAAACGATTTCGTTGTTAGTTTTAACAAAGTATGTATTAGAGGAAACTTATACATGCTTTTTTTTTGAAATAAAACTACATAGTATTAGTTTACAAGCCATTTTGTTTTTTGCAAAAACGTACTTAATTCACCAGTATAAATATTTAAACTTTTACGATATAACTGTGGCCCATAGGGTGCTATGGGAGGTTCCGAACTTTTTGGTTTTTTCAATAACGTCGAATTGAAAAATTCCTCGCGATTAAGCACGACATCACAACAACCTAAATCAATAAATATGTATGTATGTACATTATACAGACAACAGAAAATCATAATTACAACAAATTTACAATATAAAAAATAAATAAATTTAAATATGTATGCGTATATGTATGTATGTAGGTATATACTCACCACCCGGTCCCCTGTGTCCTTCTTTGATATTGATTTTACCAGTGGCTGCTGTTGGAGCCGAGGCAAACATCATGGGATAGAACACTTTTGGCCATAAAATGGCAATGCAGCCAACAACAGTTACAATAATGAGAGCGGTCTTTTTGGAACTCAAACCTTCGTTGGCATAAATCGGCAGAGAGGCTTGCTGTTGTTGACGCCTATATGTGGACTGGCTTTGAGCTTGTGTATGCATGTTGTTTTATATTTATTATTAATCAATTGTTTTCTAATTATTTATATTATTTATTATATTACTTGTTTTAATTATTATTTTTTTTTATATTTCTATAACTATGTACGAGTATGTTTAAATTATTTGCTGGATTTCTTTGATAATATTTTTTCAGTAATTTGTTAATTTATATCACTTTTATTGTTATATTTATTATCTTAAGTATTGGTAGTTTAATGGGTTAATTTGTATCTAGAAGAAAGAGTAAAAACAATTAATTGATTTATTAGTAACTAAAATGTTGTTTACATCATTTATTAAAAAAAGAGTTACAGCTTGTCATTTATTTATAGCAACAATTTAGTAAGTTTTGTAAAATCATTTCAGTTTAACAATGTATAAAAGGATTGAACTCATGGTTTTTTATTTGAAACTTCTTTGATATTGTCACGAAGTTATATATCAATTTAAATTTAACGGTTTGTAACGGCTGCCGCCGGAAAATACTAGTACATATATGGCGCAAGTGTAAAATACAGCAAACAGGGCCACACAGAGTGAGTTTATTGTGTGTCATCGTTGATTGAACATCAAAGCGATCTCAAACTGTAATTAAAGTGTGTGTTAAAGTAAACTGTAAAAGAGTAGTAAAAGACAGAGTGTTTAATATACCCTACACAACCTTAGTGGGGAGGGTATATTGGATTTGTGCTGATGTTTGTAACGCCCAGAAATATTGGCCCAACACCCACCTTAAAGTATACCAATCGAATCACAATCATTTTCTGAGTCGATTTAACGATGTCCGTCTGTCCGTCCGTCTGGCTGGCTGGCTGTCCATGTAAAGCTTGTGCGCAAGAGTACAGGTCGCAATTTTGAAGATATTTCGATAAAATTTGGTACGTGAAATTTTTTCGGCCCAAGGACGTATGAGATTGAAACTGGTGGAAATCGGTCGATTATTTCACCTGGCCCCCATACAAATGTCTTCCCGAAATTAGGGTTTAAAGGTCATAAATGTTTGCTTTATGCAAGTATCCAAACAAATTTCACCACAAATAAGTGATAAATGAAGTCAAATCAGATCTATGCAGATTGGTCTATAATTTATCATAGCTCTCATATAAGGCCCACTCCCGAAAATCACTTTAAAGAGCATAACTCTTTTAAAAATGTCGGTATCCAAATAATATTAAATACAAATATATTTCATATATATAAAAATAATATGGTACAATTTTATGATGATCGGTCCATAATTAGTCATAGCTCCCATATAAGGCCCACTTCCGAAAATCACTTTAACGACCATAAATTTCTTAAAAATGTTGGTATCTAAATAAAATTCAACACAAATAAGTTTGATATATACAGAAACGATGACACCTAATTTTAAAATGGTCGGTCCGTAATTAGTCGAAACTTCCATATAAGAGACCGTAATTTACTTCGAGATATAACAAATATAATATTTATATTCACAGAAATCATGACACTAAATTTTTGGATGATCGGTCCATAATAGATAATATCTCCCATATAACGACCATTTCTGAAAAACTGTTTTATACATATACTAGGTGTAGGATATTATATGGTCGGGCTTTACCGACTATACTTTTTTACTTGTTTAAATTGTTTTTGTGTACATTTCAACAAATAAAAACTCGTTATAGGTATTTTCTTTAAACTACTTGACGCTTTTATTTTGCAATTAAAAGGAATCCGGTTTATTTATTTATAAGGAAACATTTTATCTTGGAAATAAGTCGGTAGATATCTAAAATAATTTACATAGTCAAAGCTGAGATGTTTCCAAATTGATTTAACTTGGCATTTAATAGAGGCGGTATAGCAGAAAGTATATGATTTTATACTTCTATAAAATACATGAATATTATCCTATATTCATATATGTACCAAAGACTTTATTGTAAACTGAGTTGACGTTCTATTGATATTATCTAGCTGCTGACAATTGACCAAATGCAACATAAAGTCAAGCTATTTTATTTGAATATAGTAGTTGAATTAACTCTTTATTTATAGGATTTTCTTCCGGCTCCATTTAAATAAGTTCGTAGTTGGAATGGAGGCTAGTAAACGGCCCACAATTTTGGTCGCCTGGGGTCTTCAAAATTCATTTATTAACCGAATGTCAAGAAATTTTAAAGAAAGTAATTTTAGAGAGTTTTGCTCACATGAACGTTTTAATATTTTGCTTGCTAACGTATCAGTAGTAGAAACTTTAACAGTTGCTATATTGAATTCAATTTCGCATGATATTTTCTGTCAACATAATCGTCCTTCTGAGACAGCTATTTAGAAGTTGATTGATAAAAACGTGTATGGTGCGCTATGTGGTCCGAAGGCAAAATTGTAAATGGAACACGATATCGAAAGATGTTAACCACGAAATTGTGCCCTATTATTGATGACATGGCATCAGTGGCATGTCATTAGAAACCCTTGTTTCTAAATATAAAATTTCTCTACATTTGAGTAAAAAATGAATTTCTTGAAGATTTTTTTAACTTTTATAAGTCGGAGATAAATAATTTTGACGGCCGTCCTTTAGATGGAGGCTATGGTGTAAATGTAAATCAATTTAGAAATAACTGAGCTCTCACTGTGTAAAATTTCCTTGATCTACCGAATTATTTTACACATAAAATATTTATAAGACAAAATATTAATCTACCGAATTATTTTACACATAAAATATTTATAATCCATTGCGGATTAACTAGCCATTCGTTAAAAGAATAACGATAATTTGTATTATTTCCGTAAATGTATTTTACCGTTACTGATATTTTAGGTTGTTACAGAAACTTTGCTAATTAGGGTTTATTATTAACAAAATTGTGTCATATTATTTAAAAGGTTTTTTAAAATTTAATTAGGTAATGTCATAGTAAGATTTTCATGTATAAAAAATTGCAAAATATTTTGAAACAAGTTATTGTTTTATCACATAATTGATTAACTTTAATTATTTCTATAAATTATGTACATATATTTAAAATTGCCAACATTTTGGACTCATGCATTGTACATACATACATATTAATTTTAATAAATTGATTTATTTTCCCATTTCAATTTCAACACATTTCACTTTAAATTAATTTTCAGAATGAGCACAAAATCTATATCAACTTTTTAAATTGTTAAATCACCAACTTTTTGTTTGTTATTTCTTTGAAATTTGGCACACGTTTTTAAATGTTTTGTTGCTCTTATTTTTCTTATGTTTGAATTCAAAATATTTGCCGCATTTTCAAACCAAAACTTACTCAAAACACTGACTAAAAATATGTAATTAATGCAATTTACAAAATTTATTTTTGCACAAAACTCAGACATAATTATTTAAGATGAAATAATGGACATAATTATTTGCAACACACGAACAAAAAAAAAACAATTTACAAAATTTTAATTTAAAAATACATTTTACAACATGTATGTAAAACTATCCGTCCGTCCATTTGTCCCACTGTTTTCCTTAATTAATAATAAACAAATTTTAAATATGTATGTAATTCGTAAATATTTTTTGCCGAGTACACGTACATATATGTATGTATGTATGTATCTACTCGTATATGTATGTATGTATGTATGAAAACGCACAAAACTCAAAAATTATTAAAAATAAACACAAAAGTTCACAGCAAATATTAGCAAAAAGAAGAAACCAAAAAAAATGTTACATAAAAATAGATGTCCCGTCCCGTATGGATTTATTTTTAGTGCTTGATTTTGAATTTTTATAAAAAATTTTGCAAAATATTAAGAATATTTTTTTTCTGCTTTTAAATATTTTTTTATTCTATTCATATTTCGATTGATTTGTAATTACTCGTATTTGTGTTTATTTAATTGAACACTTGTTTCTTGCAATTTGAAGCGCAATTTGTAAATTTTATTTTTAATAAATATATATTTTTACAATTTTATTTCAATGGAATAAATAACTCTTACGCAAACATTTTTTGCATTTTTCGAAAAATCACAAAACTAATAGGTATAATAATGAAATGAAGAAACAAAACAGATCGAAGTGACCAAGGCAAGCGAATTTTAGCAACTACAGTCATATCTCTCTGGTGTACATTGTCAAAACTTGCGTCCGTCCCAACACCAACATTCAACATTCAGCATTAATATCAAACATCATCAGCGGTGTTGAGGTAATTTGGAGAGCCCACAAAACCATAAAATATACAATGATGCACAGTGATGCACAGTGATGCACATACGAAATAAAAGTACTTGAGCATATTGTATTGTTTACCTTTAAAATACGGTGGTTTATTTCCTTTAAATAAGGCGGATTCCTCTTAATTGCAAAATAAAAGCGTCAAGTAGTTTAATATTATAACGAATCTTATGCTTGTTTTCACTATGTCATTTTTGTTGTCAAATTGTCCAAATTGTTGGCAATTGTATGAAAACGGGTTGTCATCATCTATGTATGTTTGCAATCAAAACAACAAAAGGGATGCAACATATTCAAAGTGTTAAAAGTTCCTTAAGCTATGTGTCCACGATCGTCAGACATAACAACGTTGTCATATCTAGCAATTTGCTAGCAATGTACTGACATTGAAAATTTTTTAGCAAAAGGTAAATTGTCAGTTTAGACGACTGTAAGAAAACTAACAATTTCATTTGCACACAATTGTCACATAATGAATTTATCTGTCAAGCTTGTTTGTTTATTTATGTATATACAGAGTTGCATTTAGAAATAATTTCTATGACAATGCTGCCATTGGCAGATGCATAAACTTTGCACATATGACAATGAAAAGTGTTTGACAATTGTCTTAAAACAATGACAAAATTGTGTGTTTACACAATTGTCAGATCTCTGACAATATTTTTGTCTTCCAATGTACCGAAAATGCTTTTTCCTACAACGTTGGAAGGCAACGTTGTAATATCTGACGACGTGGACACATAGCTTTAGTTTGAATAATATGTTTTCATTTGATAGACCAGTTTTTTAAAGATGACAATGTTGAAATGTTGCATATAGCCCAACCGAAGCTCTATATATGTATGTATATTAAATATATTGTAGATCCGATAACATTAACCTATGAAACGTCACATTTAATTTTATATTATCTTGCCCCAAATATTTCCTAAATATCTTTAACGGAAAAAGCCTGTATTCCAATCGATCATCAGGAAGATGTTACTTTTTAATATTCTCTTGGATTTGATATGATCAATTTTAGAGAGTTCCTTAGTGTGGATAATGTTTTTAAATTTGAACTCATTCACTCTAATAAAAATGACAATATTAAAATATTTCATACAGCCAAATCTATAACAGCTTTAATTTCGTTTTATCTTCACCGGAATATTCGGAATATCTTCTTAAATAGCTTTAACAGAGTCAAATATTTTCATGGATTTGGTGTCTTTATTATCAGTTGATTTTTAATCGTATTACGCCATATTCGGGTGACTTTTTAAGTTTATATTTTGTTTGGCAACTAGTTTAATAAACTCTGCTGAATTTTAGATATGTAGGGACAGAGTTTTAATTCGTTTGTGGGGAAGGTTGGTATAAAGACATACACTCTATCCTCTACATCACATGGCCTGGCATCGGTAAATTTTCTTATAACTCTAGACTTTTTATTGAATTCTGAAAATGTTCGCCAATTGTTAAAACAGATGTTTAGTATCTCAGAAGTCTACACAACTTTAAGTTTGAGATCATTCCAAACAATTCGCTTTTTTATGTTGTCTTCCTGTGTCTCTTTATTAAACGGTTAATAAAATTTTTAATATATGTGCATATGTATAAGCAATAAAATCTGTTTTAAACACTGTGCTAATACTACATAAATTGTTTTTTCTATTGTCGTAGTCGTATGTGGTTTTTTTCTGTGAGTTTTCGCGGACTCGTCATACTCATCATACATACATACATATAAACAACAGCAACAAGATCAAAACTAAAAGAAAATGAAATTAAATAACCCATCATACCACTCTAGGAGCGATCCGAAAAAGGAGTCAGAAAAGAGTCCAACTAAGGAGCATTTTCGGAGCGCTCCGAAAAAGGAGTCAGAAAAGACTCCAACTAAGGAGCATTTTCGGAGCGAAAGAAAAATTTGCTTGTTACTGTCCTGAGTCGGCACGCAGTATGACTCAGAAATACCACCAAAGCGTTTTTGTCCTGTTATTTGTGCTTTGAACAAAAAAAAACATAGCTGTACCACACAATAATGATAAAAACAAGATTACACAGCGGCCAAAAAAAACCTGATAAAAGACTCTTTTCTGACATTATCTAAGAGCTCTTTCTGACGGACCATTTTCGAACGTAATGACCCTCTTTTCTGAAGGTTTTCGGAGCAATTATGATTGTTTTTTTTTGGCTCATAAAGAGCGTTAACGCTCCGAAAAAGGTGTCAGAAAGACTCTTTTCGGACTCATATGGTTTGCTGGGAACCAACCACAACAACAACAGCAAATAAACATTGAAAACCCCATAGATTTTCCTTAAAAATCTGCATGTACAAATTAAATGTTCATCTTTTTATATTTTATTATTAATAAATATTTTGGTTTTGTTTTTTTTATAATAATAATAATAATAATATTATTATTTATATAATTTCTATTTTATAGACGAAATAATTGTATATGCTTATTTGAATATACATACATATGTATGTGTGTGGTTAAAATAAATACTAAGTTTATTTTAAATATGTTCGATAAATTAAACTATGGAAATTATTAAAATTTATTGAAACTTTATTTCTTTCATTAATGAAAATACATTACGATATTCTCGATTTTATTTTATTTGTTTTTTTTCCGAAAAGAGAGAAAACACAACAACCCAGCAGTTTTATCATTGACTACTAAAATAGCTAATGTATTTATTATTATTACTAAGCTAATGTAATTACTGAGCTGGCTACAATTTATATATTCTGTAGTCAAATATAAATCAATCGGTTACATTATTTATCTCAGGTAGTCTAGCGTATAATCAATAGTCAATTTAGTGTTTATATTCCAGATTGGTGCGTAGTCATTTTAAATTGTTTTAGTTTAAACTTTAGGAAGTAGTTATTTCATCCATCAGAAATAGTCAATTGTCACCAAGTGTCCTTTTGTAATCCGGAGTTGAGTTTTAGTAGGGTGTTATGCCTAGAACAGAACTACTGGGAATAGTATTCATTTTTCAACCCACCAATGTTGAAAATTGTGTATTTATGTAGAAAAATATTTTAATAAATTCTTTAAAACTAGAAAAGATCTCATGTATCAAAACAGAAATCAACTGCTCATTTATTCTTTTTAATACATTTACAAAAAGGCACTCTGTCTTTCGGCTGTCATCTGTTATTATTTTTAATATTTTTCTTAATCACATTCACTTGCTTAAAGGAATAAATTCTTGGAAAATTGGAAGAAAACTCTACAAAAGAAAATTTCAATAATGTCTAATGCTATATTTCAACATGATTTTCCAATACGGCATAATGGAATAACATGAAAGTTTTGACATTTTACTTGTTGACGACATATCAGTAGTAAAGCAGAAGTTACACAATACGCGTTCTTCGTATTTTACGCACCTATCACAAAAGTAGAATCAGTGTAATTGTATGTGACCAAGTTACACAGCTCAACGCGTATAAGGCAAAAAGCGTGAAGTAGATATACTTTCTACTTTACTACGCGTCTCATACTTAATGAAAAATGAGCAGCTGTTTTTGAAAGATAATGATGAAAAATTACTTTTTATTTTTAATGTGATCGATATCGTTTGTATGGTTGATTTTTTTATTGTAACAATAAATTAAATTTCGTTCGAAAATTCTCTATGAAAATGCTGGATCTTTAAAAGTGACGTTCCGTAAAATTGGTGATATTTTCGGCCAACATAACAGGACGGAACCATATGTCAGACATCCACTGAAACTAGGGGTGCCAGACGTACTGTGTTTAGCAGTACGCGTACTGTTTTTTTTTCAAATGTACTGTTTTATGCACAAGACTCAAAACAGTACGCAAATGTACTGTTTTTTACACGTTGTACTGTTCTTGTACTGTTTTTTCGTTAAAAGCTTATTTATATTAAAATTGAAAAAAATATTGATAAAAAAAATTTGTTTGTCCATATGAAATGAATACAACAACAATTGTTTCATGAAATGGACATCATTGCTCTAAAGGAATTTCTAACCATTAAACATTGTAGATTAACATGAAGAATATTAAAAAAAAAACAAATTGGATTTCATAAATATGTAACTATATCGTTGTTTATACAACGTATTTACATAAATACATTTTTCGAAAAGCTGATGGCACATTTAATTTTAAAGTAGTCATGTTATAGGGGGTTAAGATAAAATGTTAGTTGGATTTTTTTCAATAAATGATACTTTTTGATTTTCAAATAATAAATTTCTACACCATGTAAATTGGAACAGCATTATTCTTACTAAAAAATATTGAAAAAGGAGTAAAATAGAGTTGACATTAAATTTAAAGTTCACTTTTGTAATGTAAATTAATACATATACAGATTGATTTACAAAAACTAATAAATTTAAAACTTTGTATTACAAGCAAAGCAACAATATTGTAATCTAAAAGGACTTTGATGACATAAAATGTACAATATGTCATTTAAATTGTATTTTCAATGTACCTTCTTCAAAAACGTTCATAATATATGTTATGATCTCATATTTTTAAGTATTTTTAACAATGTTTTTGTTGCTTATTAAATTAATATTACAAAAATGTTATTACATGAATAAATAGTTATGTTTTCGTTAAAAAATAAAATGTACTGTTTTTTTTTTGAATTGTACTGTTTTTTTGTATAAGATGTACTGTTTTTTTGTATAAGATGTATTGTTTTTCCGTATTTAAAATCTGGCTAGCCTAACTGAAACAATAAATTTATTGCAAACCAATTTTCCCGATCGCACAATTTCACGAAATTCCATGTGAATTTATTAAGCAAATTTTTATATGCAAAACTGTCTTAATAAACGTTTGTTAAATTTAATAATCGTTTTTGAATAAGGGGGAGAGTCTTTACAGAGCATTTAAACTTAAAATCTGTAACTTGATTAACTTTAAAATTCGATATTTTTGAATCAAAAAGAAATTTTGTTGTTTACGCTATAACTAAGTGAGAATAAATGATAAATACGAACCCTTAAAAAGTACATACAAGTTACTAAAGACAAAATCGCGTTCAAAACACATATGTACATATATAATTAGTGTAGTATTTATTTTCCTCACTTTTATATTTCCAAACTGTATTGCGAATTCATTGGCCAAAAGTCAGTCAGCCAGCTTCACTCTTGGTAGATGATGTTGACCATTTGGTTGATACATATATATTTGTTATCATGCAAACTGTGCTATCATCAAAAATTGAACTCATTAAACTCAAATTAACCCATTTGCATCTAAAGCGATGTGCCACAGATTAAAAGTTCGATCTGGCTCAAATTTTCAGCATTTACATCAATTATTACTTTTTTGAACTATAACTTACATTGTATATATATGTAGGTATGTATGTACATTCTTTCATAACAATTTAATGAATTCATTAATTTTATTCGCTTACAATACATTTCTGTGTTTATTTTATTGTCCATCCAAATAAACCTAAAAAAAAACTTTTTTTGTAAAAGTTCAGGGTCATTTACATTTTTCTTTAAATTCACAAAAACAAATATATTTTTACACGTACATATGTATGTATGTATGAATGAATATAAAAAATTTTAGTTATTTTTAATAATATATTAGTTTATTTATATTTTTTCTTATTCTATGCAGCACTAAAGAATCGTAATAGAATTTTCCACATTCTGTGATTTTATTGCTTTATATGTTTATTATTTTTTAGACTGTATAGGTATTTTCTTAATAATTAAACACACGACTTACTTTATAGTTGTTGTTGTTAATTTATTTATTTTAGTTAATTTCTTCTATTGTTTTAAATGTTTATAAATAAATGTTGTATATTTTTTGTTGTACATATGTATTATGCGAGAAAATATATCTAAACTTAGTTATAGGAAAATCAATAAATGTATGTAGGAGTATGTTTACAAACAGTTAGTTGTCTGTTACAGTAAACAAGTTATTGGTGTTGTATACAGTTAAAATACAACACTTCCTTTATTTTGCGGCATAACAACATCCTGTTTAATATGCTACCAGATAATTTAAATATAGTATTATTGATATAACGTTATTATTCCCACTATAGTTATCGATTGTTTATTTCAGAATGTTAGAGATAAATGAAATAGAATTCAAAACAATGAATTCAATAAATATGTAATGCATTTTGTACATAATTAAACAAATAATATTCAGAATTTAGGAGAATCCATTTCGAAATCTTCATTGAAAGCTTAAAATCGAATTTGGGTAAGTGAGCCTTTGTCTTTCAAACTTCCAGATCAATAAAGATTGTTCTTCAGTTTGAATTTTCAGCCGTGGGTAGGTTCGCGAACTGGTTATGGTTTTAAAGAGTATATGGTGCAGATATTAGTGTTTATGACATCTAATATGATTGTCGCTGGACTATATCACTGGTGAATATTCCACATGATCGACTTTTAGTTTATTCTGAGGCAGAAAATAGCTGTCGAATAAATTTCAAGTGTATAAATTATATTAATATCAAGATTTTCCATATCTGGTACAGCAATAAAAACCTGATTAAAAACAAGTAAGAGTGCTATATTCGGCTATGCCGAATCTTATATACCCTTCACCTTTGTTGTGGATGATTATTGTATATTTGTAAATGATCTGTGCAAAGTTTTACGTTGGTACCGATATTTATACAATATATATAGGGATAAATGTCTTTTTCAGATGTGGTCCTTGTATGAGCAATTCTGGGCCGACCACCATAAAATTTAATACAGTGTGTTCTTAAACCATAATATAAGTGTGTAAAAAGACAGTGTGTTCATTATACCCTTTTTTTTTAATTGTGTTTGTGTACATTTAAATAAATAAAGACTCGTTATATGTACATATTTTCTTCAAACTACTTGACGCTTTTATTTTGCAATTAAAAAGAATCCGGTTTATTTAAAGGAAATAAACCACCGTTTTTAAAAGGTAAAAACGTAACAATATAATATATGTATATATGTATGTATTTATATAATATAATTATGCATCCACAACAAAGGTGAAGGGTATATAAGATTCGGCATAGCCGAATATAGCACTCTTACTTGTTTTAAATTCCACTAGTTATTCAGTTTCCAAAGTAAAACCAATGCCAAAAATATACATATATTCTCTGATGGTGAAATAATTTAAAAAAATACAGAGGGTATCTATTAATTTTCTAATTTTTATTTCTATTGATATTGATTGCAGAAGTTTGTTTGAATATTGTTTGTTAATCAGTAGTAATTTAATATGTTTACATTTAAGTACCAAAATGTTAACAACCCTGTCCCTAATCTAACACTATATAAAAATACCGGTGCTCTAGCAAGTACTCCTGATAAAATAGATCGATTATTACCTACCACTAATTAAATTCCAATAATATGGCATCTCTCAATACTAATCCAATACCAGCCCTGTTATTAACTAAAACGAGCCGGTATATAAATAAAGCAACCACTTGATATATTTTGAGCTTTTTTGCATTGTGCAACTATTCAAGGTGAGTGCAGTAGCCCAGCTGACTGACTTTGTTTACAACTTAGTTATGTCAAAAGTAATACTTTTTCATGTAGTTTTGGCAGTAGTACATTATTGGACACAAACAAATTGCCTGTTGTTTCTGTTTTGTGTTGTCAATTTGCACTCACCTTGTATATTTGCACCATGTTTTTTTGTTTAGTTTAGTTGCATCCGAGAAAGGTACGAAAGTGTTTTTTCGTGTATAAAGAATTTATTTTCAAAACCAATTGCCATAAGAATTTATTAAATTAAATAAGTCAAACTTGTTTTCTTTTACATTATAAAATAATTGTAATTCATGACTAAATCACTTATTGAAAACGTTGTAGTTAAAAAAACACAAGTTGACTGATCCCAATTTTGTATACTTTTTTATGTTAATTTAGTTAGAGGAGAAAATTTAATATAAATTTTTATTTATGGTAATAAAGAATTCAGAGAAAATTATATATGTATGTGCATGTTATTATTTTAATATATAAACAAAACATTTTCACTTTTTATTCATTCTTTAATGCAGACATTGATTGTGTTTTGTTTTTCTTGAAATCTAAAACAAAACCTCCACGTGTAAGGAAATTCGAATTTTTTCAACAACTACTACCACAGTTTACAAGAATATTTCAGCCAAAAACAAACATGAAGAACATTGTTGACGTATTGTCTTTGCAAAATCGAGCACAAGAGAGTAAATTGCAAAAAGTCAAACCAACAGACTACAGGTACTACATATATGCAACATTTAATTTCATTATAAAATCTCTAGGTACCTATTGGATTGTTTTGTTTAATATTTTTGATTTTTACTTGCATGTTTTTATTAAAGAAAAATAGACAAACCTGGCGTTGTGGCAAGATTTTTATTTGAATGTGCAATTAAATTGCAAATTAAACCTTTAACTTCAGCCGGTGCTGCTGTAATTTATCATCGTTTCTTTAAAGAAGTTGATACCACAGATTATGATGAATATGTAAGTAATATAAAAAATCGAATTACATCAACTTTTTCCACCCTTTCAGTCACAATCACAATAATAATTTTTACTGTATAAGGCCGCGTTTTCACTATGTCATTTTTGTTGTCAATTTGTCCAATTGTTGGCAATTTTTAAAAAACGGGTTGTCATATGGCGTCATCTATATTTGCAATCATGAAAATCATGATATAACAACCCGTTTTCATACAATTGCCAACAATTTGGACAATTTGACAACAAAAATGACATAGTGAAAACCAACCATAAGAATTTAACAATGAAACATATTTCATTTAAACTAGATAAAATCTTTTATTTATATTGCACCATATGGAAGAAAATCGATAAATTTGTTCCATATGTTTAATAAAAGCTAATTAAGCATTTAGTTTTCAAATTATCAGTTTCATATTTGCATGTTTAAATTTAAACTGCCGTATTTATAAAAAATTAAAGTAGACTTCAAGTGTAATTTAAGAAAATTTTGTATGAAAATTTTTTCTTAAAGCACACTTCAAGCCTACTTTATTTTTTATAAATACGGCAGTAAGTATTTAAGTATCGTTTGCAATATCAAGCCGTTTTTGATTTCACAAAATTTTCTTTAGTTAATTGCTGCATCATCCCTATATTTGGCTGGCAAAATTAAAGATGATCCCGTAAAAATTCGCGATGTTATAAATGTCGCACACAGTACTCTTAATCGAGGAGCTTCTCCCCTAGAGCTGGGCGATGAATATTGGTCAATGCGTGATGCTATTGTTCAGGCTGAATTACTGATAGCTCGTACACTGAAATTTGATTTGAATATTGAGCATCCTCATAAGGTAACGAAATATTTATTACCACAAATTAAAACGTTTGTTTCTGTATAGAAAATGTTATCGTTAATCTGTAGTTCTTAAGAAAATATTTATATTAATGGGAAAGCTAATAAAAGTTTGTATTTTTCCATTATTAGTTTTTACTCTACTATATGAAAACACTACAAGACTGGTTGGGTAGCAATGTGTGGTCATCGGTGCCCATAGCTAAAACAGCAGCCTCATTTCTACAGGACTTTCATCATTCAGCTAAAATACTAAATCACAAACCTACCCACATTGCCATTTGCTGTCTATCGTTGGCCCTACAAACATACGGTGTACAAGTGCCACTTACTGATGAATCTGACGATCAGTCAATGTGGTATACAGTAAGTTTAAAAACGCAGATTTTGTAAATAGTATTAACAAACATTAAATTTTAATTATAAAATTTACAGCCATTTGTTTCGGATATAAGCAAGGATAAACACTGGGAAATTATTGAGGATATTATAGAAGTCTATAAACAGGAAACCGATATCAATACTATTTAATTGGTTTATATAAAAATGGCTTGTTATTTACAACAAGCTTCTTCGAATGCAGATGATGTGATATGTGGAAAAACTAATGGCGAGCTCTTTAAAGGAACATTAACAATCTTTGTAATACCCTAGGTTGCTTATACAATACACTGTTACATTTGTTTCCCTCGATTATTTAAGAGTATTATTTGAAATTATACAACAAAATATTTTTATTTTTTAAACTAAACGCCTAATTTATAATTTGAATATAAAAAATAAATCATATAAATATTTAAGTTTTTGTATCAATTTTATTCTTGAATAAATAAAAAAAAAGAAATTAAAATTTGCATACTAAAGTTAATGATTATGCCTTTTCAGTAGTTAATTTTTTTAAATGAATGTGTTTGGCAATAAAAAGAATGGTTGCAATATATTTAATGTTTATGTTTGTGTTTATGTTTTTCACTGCGTGCACTGTTGGAATATGAATCACGTTCTAAATCACGCTTAGAGGAACGTACATAGCCGGGTGAAGGTGACCTAAATAAAAATTAAAATAATAGATTAAACTTTTTTATTTAACGAAGCACGAACCTTTTCGATCTTGATGAAGACGAGTGAGGACTATCGTAACGCGTTGACTTAGACAAATAGGATGTTCTCTCTAGCGGATGGTGGGGAGGCGAGTTAGAAATACTACGAGAACGATGACGTTTGCTGTATTTACTACTGTCACGACTACTGGATGTGGGTGAACGCTCACGTCGACTACTGCTGGTGCTGCTTTTGTATGGTGATACGGAACGTTTACGCGTTGAACGTGCAGGACTTGAACGTGAACTATTACTGAATTGTTGCACAGGCGATGGTGAACGTTTACGATGACGTGATTTTTTGGGACTATCAGGGCTAGATTCTTTAGTGCGCATATAACTCAAGGGGGAATCGACGGCATCAGTAAGAGATTCCTAGAAATATAAAAAATAAATACATTTTGTTATTAAAATCATAGATTGGCCAGTTATGTTCTATTTGCCTTTTTCATTAAACGCTTGCGATAATGTTCCACTTGTTCGGCAACCGATAAACCCGATTTAGTTTCCACCTCTCCGGATTCTAAAGCATCTTGATACTGCATAGTTTTAACTTCAATTTCACGTAATTTTTTACGTTTCAATTCATCAAAACTGAGGCCATTGTCATCATCTTCATCATCGCTAGAACGATCATAGAACTTTGGAGCTTCAGGAGCATCTAAGGTATCCCATTTGCTGGTAGTGACAGCTTGCGCCTCTACCTGCTCCGGGTCAATAGTTTCCCATTTAGAAGGTATAAAAGCCCGTGCTTTAGATGATATTTTACCACCATTGTCATTAAATTCAGGCACATCTTTCTCCAGGGGCATACCATCGATGTCATCGTCCACTGTGTATTACACAAGGTAAGGAAGTTTGTAACTTTATAACAAATGTATTTAAATAAAAACCTACATGGTACACCATCTATATCATCATTATAGTCAGCATCACAACTAACATCTTGACTGCGTCTTGGTGTATTTTTTTGAGTATCTGGTAAACCGCGCATGAGAACACCCTTCAATAAAGCAGCACCATCCAAGGGAACACCATCTAAATCCTCATCATCCTTTTCGTCACCTGACAAGGGCGCACCATCTATGTCCTCTTCTTCCTCTACATCTTTAACTTCTTCCACTGGTGGTGGAGTGACTGGAGCCTGATACTATACAAAAAAATATTCGTTTTATTGTTGAAAATACTACAAAAATTAATAAATTACTTGTTTTCCCAAGAATATCGAACGTAGTTGAGCCAAAAACTCCTTGGGATATACAGCCCAATCCTCCCAGGCTGTTAAAACATTTAAAACCCTTGTTTTGAAACCCTCCGCCTTCAGACGACTTTCAATACTATTGTAGAATGTGTGTAAGCTCTCATAAACATCTATTAAATGTTTTTCAATACTAAAAGCATAAAAAAAAATTTTAAATTTTTGTGTAAATTATTATGTTAAGTATTTGAAAGTACTTACGCTTTTCTAAAGAAGGAAACATTTGTTACTTTGACGGTACAGTTGTTGAGAATATCTGATATCAAATATAAACGTGCAATTTTCCTAGAAGCCAAAGTACCGGCATTGGCTAAAGACTCAGTAATACATTCACATATTTCATCGGCTGCATCGGCATGCTCAATACAAAAAATCATAGCATCACCAATTTTAGAGCGTTCGGGTGTTAAATAATGTATAAGATCTTCCAAACGATCACGTTGGCTGGAATGGGTATAAATTTTATATTTTAAATTATATGTAGATAGAATGTATTTTAGAAATAAAGATAAGATAATTATAAGTTAAACAATTCTAGAAAATGTTTTGGCAAATGCAAAAAATATGCTCCACGGTTCCCAACATATTCCTCCTAGCCTTTACAGAGCAGTGACCCTTGATAATACCCGTTATCACCCTAAGAAAACTATTAACTAGTTTCAGTAGTATCCTGGTACCTGAAGTATTCAGTGTGGAACATATGGCCCATAAAATCGTACAGTCGACTTCCTCTTAGTGGCGCCTGACCGTCCAGGTGACATCTATGGCTTTAAAGATTGCCAGTAAATACCGCGTAACCATCGTGTAGTCTAACGAATATGTCCGCGATATATTTTGGGAGAATTCTATCGAAGTTTATTTCCGGTATCATTTAATTCGATATGACCAGGGGCCAAATTACCGCATTCAATATCGAGTAAAATTGATCGTAATTTTCTTATTATTTTCATTCGATATTGAGCAAGAAATTTAGTAGATTTTATCATAATTTCGATATCGAAATCATTTTTCGATACGAAAGCTCATTCGATTACGAATGCGGTAATTTGGCCCCAGGTCATCAGTTCGGTCGCAATCTACAATTTTTACCTATTCCTACATGCATAGATGTCATTGAGATCTTTTTTCAGTCTCTCTTGTTCTTTCTGCAGTGCAATTCATTATCTGATGATGAATAGTATGAGCTGTTTGTGGGAGTTGAAAACAAATATAATAGAAAGTTATCGCAAATTTTCGCAATAAAAAATTTCGTTAATAAGGATCAAAACTTCCATTTATAACATTATCTAGCCAAAGATGTTGTTGTAATCTTTGTTTTTAATCAATGTTATCCCTATATTTTTATACTTACGCTGTTGACAATGCCCCCTTGTGAGCCTCTGGAGCATCTGGATCTATAACCAAATCATCTGGCATTCCTTGTGTATAAAAGTTAGCCATTGGTGGCTTCCATATAGGACCATCTTTAAACATGCGAAATTCTTTTTCATTCCATTCATTGGGGGTATCACCCTGCAGCAATGAGAACAATTTCCATCGATAATAAATATGAGCGGGACTCTCATTGTCGAAAAGAAATGAAAACAATGGATTTTCAATTTCACGACTCATTATTAAAGCTTCAAACATGGGACCCTCGCGTATAACAAACTCTATCATGCGATGTATAATATGCAATACAGATCTAGAAGTTATAGAAAACGCTACTTAAATAACAAACAAATTAACACATAATGCGTTTACTTACTTTTCTGTAGGTATAATAACTTTGACGACACTTTTCTTTAAAACCTTTTAAAAGTAAATTTTTTGGTAAAGTTTGTTTATCAATATCGAAATAATTTATAACTTTGTTTTACCTTTTCCATATTTTCTTTTTCTTCTTCGGTTGTGTACTCTTTGTAGTTCTTTTTCGGTACATTGGGCAATTCACCAGCAGGCGGTTGAGCATTAAATGGTAGACCAGATGGTGGTGGGGGCATTGATAGTTCTAGTAGAGGTGGTGGTATAAATATGGGTTGATTTAATATTGGTACCGCCTTGCCCCAACCCAAACGCATAACATATCCCATTACAAAACGTCCATTTAGGGTTTTCAAAGCTCTCTCAGCATCTTTGCGACTCATGTATGCCACAAAGCCACAATTACGTTCTCTCATTTTTTCCTCTTCCGATCTAGGCCACATAATTTTTATGCTAGCCAGGGGTCCATAGCGTCCGAATATCTCCATTAACTGTTGTTCGGAGAGCTTGAATGTTAAAACATTGATTAATTTTAGGTATGAAGTTGAAGTCTACATTTTCTATTTTCAGCATTCAGCTAACCTTCGGACATAAATTGGCCAAATACAAATTAGTAGTATTTGGATCGCCTGTATCATGCGATCCAGTACGTTCTTCCGACGTTTGGTGATGATGATGCTCTGCAACAGTTTGGGTCGGTTGTGAAGTTGGTTGGATTACGGCTGTTTGTGCCAAATGTTTATATTTATGACGCTCTTCACGTTCCTCCTGAATTTGACGTAACTCCTCTTTGAAAAGTTCCAAATTACTTTTCTTTTTTTCTTGGCTTTTCTTTTTCGAATTAATGGCATCTTTTTTAAGATCCGAAGCCAACATTTTCGCATATTCCTGAGCTTTTTCAGCAGCAGATTTTTCATCCAACTTTGAAGATGGTTTATACAACTTACCCTTATCACGACTGTCCTCCTCTGCACGAATAAATTGTTTTAAAAAACTCTAGTATTTTGTAATAAAAAATAAAAATCAAAACTTACTTCTTGAACCGGCATCATAAGTACCGGCTTTTACCCATACTTTTGAGGAAGCCGATGAAGTGTCTTGAAATGTTTCCACAAACTCTTTAAACACCTATTGAAATAAACGTATATATTTTCTAAGTTCCTAATTGGATACAATTCTATCTTACATGTGCGGCCGCTGCTTCATCGTCTTTTTTCTTTTGCTCTTCTATTTCCTTTTTGGACATTTGCCGTTTGCCCATGGTGCCCACAGCAAAGGCTTCCAATTTCTTTTCACTTATCCGCTAAAACAGAAATGTATACGTTTTGAGCAGGTTTCATATATATTTTTCTAGATATTTACCTTCATATTTTTTGTTTTTATAGCAATATTTTCATAATTTTTATATTTTTTTGACAAATTGTGATTTTTTCTTCTACACACATTGAAGGAAAAAACAATCAGCTGTAAACAATGAAAAACTTTGTAAAGCAGAGTTGTTCAATCGGTTTTTATTAAGAAGATGCCAGATGTATTGAAAGTTGTAGGATTTTGAAAATTTAAAACGTTAGTTTTTTCAAATATTGGTAATCGTTACACCAAGGAATTGATAAGATTTATATATTCCTCACAAAGCCGATTCTACTCAGCGCAATGAGCCAAACTATTTGACCAAGGGCTGTTAAATTCAGTAACAAATATACAATTTTTTGCGACGGAGCAACATCTATGAAATCTTTTAGTCCGTGTCAGAATAATAATAATGAAAGAGAGTGGCCGGAAAATTGTATTGTCAGCGGCGAAATTTATCGGTGTCATCGTTAACAACATACGCAAAATGCATTGATTTAACCAATATTACCACTCAGATTACCGTAGTAGGTTGCAGGATGGCATGCAAAAGCTTTCGAAATACAATGTAAAAAGTATACAAATTCGAATCGAAGTACACAATAACTCCCCAGATCTCACAGTGGTTTAACCTGCAGACGCCTCGAGTGCTTGACTTATCAATGGCCTTCGACATAGTCAGCCACCTTTGCAATTACGCACAAATTGCGAAGTATAAACAAAAAGAAAACCAGCACTTGAGACATGGACAAGGAAACCTTGCTGGCTACCTATAAGACGATTGGTGGGTCAGTGGTTGAGTGATACTCAGTGATGAAACATTCAAAGCAGAATGCTGCCTTATGAACTATAACTGACTGTATACAAACAGGATTTTAAATAAATATTATTTCCAATACAATTTTTTTTTATTAAATGAGACCATTTTATTTAAATTATATTATGTGAAAGTTTTATAATTCTAAAGTCACTGATAAGATCAAACTATGACATAGAGGGCAGGTGCGATGTCGTGTTATCTCCATGGGAGATGCACAATGTTGACAAGTTCCGCATATCCAAATATTAGCTGTGGGTTGTGTTATTGGTTTTCCAGACGATATACAAGGAGGAAAACGAGCTCCACAAGTGTTACAAGCTGGTAAACTTTAATTATAAAAAGAGAAAACAATTAAAAAATTCTTCCTTAAATTTTATTTTAAATTAAATAGGATTTATTTAAAGTAACTTACCAATCTACTACGGCATTTGTACATGAATAACACGTTATAAAATCTATTTTATCATCGGTGGGTTCGTTTTTTGAAAAAATATTTACCGCCAACTCTTCATATTCTCTTTGGCTTTTCTCTGGCAAATTATCTAATGACTCCAATTTGATAAAAGCTTTAGAGCAAGTGCCAAAAGATCTGTCAGCACAACTGGCTAAAGCCAAAAGACTATAGATATCTTCAGCGATTAGAACATCTTCGTATTCCCTCAAACGCAAAGCAGTTATGACAGCACTATGTACAATGCCAAAGCGTAGCTGTTTTTGAGCCAATAACATAAAATGAAAAGCTTCTGCACAATACCAAATACGTTCTATGGTAGCCGAATCTTCGGGAGACATTGCGTCCATAATACTTATACGGTCAATGTTATGTGCCGGTTTTTCGGCTGAACTTGAAGCTAAACTTTTTAAATGTTGTTCAGCTAAAAGACCTGCCAAAACGTATAGTTTTTTAATGCGCAATATATCGGAACGTTTTTCAAGTTCACGTTCTGCTAATTTGGTCATGAGGCGTGCTGCGTCTAAGTAACGACCGGCTTTCTTTTGCAATTCAATAGCTTCGGGCAGGCGACCGTCTTTTAAAAGTTGAGCAGCATGTTTACTTAACAAAACACTAACTTGGGGCATTTTAAATTTCTGGGCCAACTCTACAGCTTGACCCCATTGACGTAGATTAACACAGGTATTGACGGCAGATTTGGGATCACCTAGTTTCAAATAAGCATTAACAGCTTCAGAGCACATGCCTAATAATAGAATGTTATATAATTTTAAAAATCCTTCTGTTGAGAATCAATATCAACAACTTACCTACTGAGGCCATCATTTCAGCTATTTTCGAAAGTAACGGACTTTTTTCCGGTAATTTATCTATGCATTTTTCTAATTCTTCGAATTGTTCCAAGTGATACAAAGATTCCATAAGACCTTCTATGTCATGAGATTTATCATAATATTCCTTGGCACTTTCCCAAGACCTCAGGCTGGCAAAATGATGACCTATCTGACGCCAAGCTGTTTCCATTTGTTGATCTGATATACCCGTCCCCATCCTATACAGTTGTACTACTCGAAACCAATCACACAGAGTTATACGCAAATTTATAGCCAAATCCCTGCGATCGCCATCAATATACAATTTTTCCGCCTCCTCATATTCACCATAAAAGGCCGATATTTCCGCTTTCTGCAACATTTCCGATGGTATGTTTCGCAAGCGTTTTACCAGTTGTATACCCTGATAATTCGAACATCTTACAAAAGCATTTTCTGCTGTATCAAGATCTAACTTTTTTAAGGCCGCTTCGGCCAATAGCCGCCATAAACGAGGATGAGGATTATCTTCAATAAATTGTTTCGCATCTTCAAGACCAACATGTTGTAGCAGATCATCTGTATCCCTTAAGGACTTCACTTTTAATTGCAGTATATGACTAAGAGCATTTTGTGATTCCTCGCCACTTATAATATCATCCAACAATACACTGGTGATTTCTAAATCTTCAAAAGTGCAGATATAACCAGAGCAAGCAATAGGTTCCTCTGGATCGTTCCCTCTAAATATATACATGCGTGTTTTTTCCATTAGAGCTAAGAGCAGAGGATTGTCCTTAGCCCAGCAAATAGCCCAAACATCTTTACGTTCTACGCGACTAAAATTAAGTTGAGTTTCACGATTATCATCCAAATCCAAAAGTGTCATAACTCCATTGGAGTCAATTAAAGCAGCTCGTCTGGTATTTAAACATATAAAATTAAAAACAACTTAAAAAACAAATTAAATGGTAAAACTTACGATGAATTGCAATTGATAGACATTTTAATAATTTTACTACCAATTTTATGACGATTTCTAAGAGCAACATTTGGTATGCTATACTCATTTATAATACCCGATTCTCTAGCCACTAGTAACGTTTTCTCTGATACCGCCAAACTACATATAAAATCTGTATTATTTTCGGCATTATCCTGCCTAGAACCTGAAACTACTAAATCCTTTGTTAAATCTATACCAGTGGGTGTATCATCAATGTGGAAACGTTTCTCTTTTCGAGATTTAACATTGTGCAATTGAGAGGCACTCTAAAAATTAACAACAAATTAGACATATTTATGTATAAACAGTGGCTCACTTACCTTGGGAGTGTGATAGTGCCATAATAAAATTTCATCTTTAGAAGCTATAGCCACATAATTCGAATTAATGCCAATAAAATTTGGACATACTTCAGTATATTTAGCTTTGTAATAACAAAAAAAATCAATATAATATTAATATACATATCAAATTTAAACAATCAGCTATACTTACAATCCACCGTAGTACCAATCGAATTGCACAATAACAATTGATATAACTTGTCATCGGCATTTTTACGCACCACAGATGTTAAAGCCAAATCCTTAATGTTACCAATATTACTCTCCACAGCCAAAATACAATGTTCATTGCAGGCAGTCATTGCCAAACAAGGCTCAACTTCTTTAAGAAAACTCTAAAAATAAAATTATGCAAACAAATGTTTAAAACTCAATTTAACCTAGTAAAATTTAAACCCACCTGATTTGAGCTAGTGTTCCAAAATGTTATTAGATTCAAATTATTCGATTTTCCATTACTTTTACCACTCAAAAATACTACAGTCTTTTCAAAATAACACCACCGATAATCGGGACGTATGTTGGCAAAATATATAAAAGAATCCACCGCCATGGCTATGCGCAAAGATTTTCCCTCCCATGAGATGGATGTTATTTGATTGCCCGGTACTTTAAGGGTTCTGTACAAATGTCCATAGGGCGAATAGAAACTAACGTGATTTAGTTCTTTTGTATTAGATAATTCGTCTAGACGTCCAGATATGGCTATAACTGAACCATCATGATTCCATTTTGCATCCGTTATATGCATCTGGGTATTCAAAATTGTGGGTGCTAAAAAAGTAACAAAAAGTGTAGTATAAAAAATACTTGCCGGATTTTTGCCGCTATAAATAGGCGGTCTTTAATGATCAATATATTATTCATATATTATTAAAGATTTATGATTGCTTTAAGAATTTTTGAGTTAATTATTAAATACTTAAATAATTATTTACAAATTATTTTAGATTTTCTTAATTGTTTTATGATTATATATTTTTTTCTTTAAAAAAGAACTTGCCATCATCATTTTCATCGACCATAATTTGGACTTTTCCCGACTCGTAACATATTGCTAAGACTGGTCGATTTGTAGAAGATTTGCCACTAAACCAACTTAATGCCGTAACACTATTGTGGCGATTTACATTGAGTCCCACACATTGTATGTTTAATTTCATCTAAAAATATAAATAATAAACAAAGATTTAAGCAATATGAGAGAAACTGTGGTGAACATAAATCTATAATGAAAAGCCGAAGACATATAATGTACTCGTTAGCAACAAATACATAATACTATTTTGTAAAAAAAAAAAAAAAAAAAAAGGCTTTTGTTCATTAGGGTCTGTTTTATGTATATAACTAGCTGAACCGGTCCGCGTTGCTGGCCCTAAGCAAACATTAGTGTTGTATTACCACACTATTTAAATTGAGCTTTTAACGAAATTTAAGCCCTTTAAATAAAAGTCCATGGAATACCTATCATAAAGTTATTTTACAGAATAACTTACATATGGTGGAAATTATATTTATTTATTACTTCATCTTATGGCCAGCGGATAGACAATGATTTTTTATTTGGTGTAAAAAAGTATAAATTTTTTGGAGTGCCAACTCGGGAGCAAGACACATACAACTGGCCGAGTGAAAAACATAAATTTTCCAAATTTAAGCCAGCAATAGTCAATGATTGGTCTTGTGCTTGATTTTTTTGATGGTAATAGCAAAGGCAAGACTTTAATATATAATATTAAAATATATCTTGTGTTATCGAATGATGTAAATATTTTGTAAATAAACCGAGAGCTCAGATTTTTGAATGCAACAATGAATGAATGAAAATTTTGATATTGGATCATTATTAACATAGGTTTTTTGTAAATGTATTCAGAACTACATAACCGATTTAAGAGTTTCATATCTCGTTTTGAAAAACATGACAACGGCTTTCAAAGAAAAATAAAATTAAATAAAATAAAAGTCATTGGTACTCCAATATGAAAAATGGATTTTTTCACTCCTCTCCGCCCGCAGACCGAAAATCAAAAATCAGAATATTCTAAAGATTCCCTGAAAATTTCATCAAAATCGGCTCAGCCGTTTTGGAGTCCATACGTTACATACATACACACATCTTATTTTATATATCGATAGTTCAATTCCAAACCATGCTATGTCGACTTAGCATGTTTTTAATTTTTTTGCGTTTTTGAATTTAGATTTTTTCAACTTAAATTCTGTCAAATTTTGGTTGTGATTGGCTTGTCCAATCAATAGTTATAAACAACAAAGTTTTACCTCAAATGATTTTTTAGATATCGCCTGTAAACTTTAGGAGCTTTTCCTGCAAAACTCACTTTTTCGACTTAGCATTTTTGGAATTGAGCTGTCGTTATGTATACAGATATAGATTACCGCAAAATTCCCTTGATTGTCATATAAATGACATTCTCCATTAGCCAAACTAAATAGAAGTAAACGATTGTCAGGACTCCATTGAACGCCACTTAGATGAGTATTTTTTAATTCTTTGCCCCAAATGCGATTACCATCAACAGAACCTGGCAGCAAACAAAATATGTTGTATGTACAATATACATATGTAATTATTATGAATTGAAAAAAATACTAACCTACTATTATAGCGCCATCTTCATAAACAATACATATTTTAGAGCCATCTGAAGTCCAATGCATGCCATTGACGGTAGACTTTTTACGGTCATTGGTCATTTCTTCATACCAAGAACCTTTATACATCATCCACACCATTATAACGCCGTCAACATCGGATGATGTTAATTTTTGTTGGGCATCATTCCACACCACCACTTTTACGGCATCTTTATGGCCATCCAATGTTTGATTCATAGATAAATTTGATACTGCCGCTAGACCACCTTTATTTTGGCCATTTGAAGCTAAAGACACGTACATATGTACATACGGATAATAATTAAAGGAAATTAGCATATGGCAAACAAATTTTATATGTACATATGCATGAGTACAATATCTGCATATCCTACCTTGTTCCAGTTTTAATACCTTAAGTAAGCCATCTGTACCTGCTACAGCTATGTAGCCTTGCTCTTTATTCCATGATATGCAATTTAATTTTACATTATTTGGTATAGCAATCTATAAAAGTTAAATTGTTTTAATTTTATGTATGTACATATGTATAGGTATGTAAAATAAATATAAATTAATTATTCTATAATTTGTTTTTTTTTCAAGCAATTAGGTCACTTTTAATATTTATATAAAAATGTTTTATATACATATGTATTTATATATTTTAATATCCAATATTTCGCTATCACAATGGATAGCTTCCAAATTAATTACTTACTTTTTTACTTAAATACACAAACATTTTTGTTTAGAAATTTATTTGTAATTACTTATTATGTGTATAGTTTGTACGTATTTATTTATTATAATTTTATATTTCTAATAATTATTACAATTTCTTCGATGAACTCTTTTTTATGATTTGTTGGACTGTCGGATGTTATTGTAGTTATGAAAACTCGTTTCCATGGTAGTGTGTACTGTTTGGTTTTCATGTAGGCCATTTCTCTGTTAACACACACACACACGGTTTTTTGTTTACCTTTTAGTTTGTTGTTCTTGTTTTGTCCAACCTGTTGCGTGTGTTTTGACCATAATATTCCATTACATTTATGTACAGTATATCACAAAACTATTTGGCTACTCATTTTTAGGAGAATTTCGTTTTTCATTAATGCATAAAATTGTACAACACAGGATTTTTTTTTATTTATTACAATTAATAATAGACATTGTGTAAAATGGGAAAATTAAAAAAAATAATTATGTATGTATATCTATTCAGTTTTGTTTAATTTAATGATTTGTATCACAATTTGCAGGTTTCAAAATTATTTTGTCTTTGTTTAAAAGGTAAAGTGTAACGCATTTTCAAATTGTTACTAATAATTGAACTTATTTTGAACGCTTATAGAGATTTTAATGTTAAAAATGCCGAAGAGAAAATAATTCTACATTTTCGAGAGATAAATGATTTTACAATTTTCACGGTTATCAAGCCGATTTTCAAGTTATAAATTTTAACCAAAATAAAAACTCTAACAAACATTACAAATTAAATAAAATCGCTTAAAACATTTACTTTGTATGTACATACATATGTACACAATTTAATAATTTTTTATTTTGCTTATTTATAACAAATGTATTATTGCATTAAATTACATTAATTGCTTTGATTTAATGGATTTTTACTGTTTATTAATTTCTGAGCACTGACGTTTATTTCTACGCCATTCTTCCCATTTTGTAGGATGATGTTTCTTTTTATGACCATGCATGTTTGCACTTGAATTAAAGGTTCTCACACAATTTAAATTTAAAATTTATTAAAGCAGATACATATTTTTCCACACGTATTTTAATTTATACATACTCTTAAAAAAATGAATTTCTTAAATATTTTCTCACATTGATCGCTTTGAAAAATCCTATTCGCATGAGCATAACGCTTATTATTCGTTAAAGCTCGACGATTTTTACATTCCTTACCGCATTCATTATATTTATAAATAACTCCTTCAGGATTGTGTCTTGTTAAATGTTGTTATAAATTTTTTGAAATTCATTTCTATTATTCTATTCTCGAAAACTATGTATTTGATCATGTGATTATATTTGGTAAAGTTGTTGTGCATGAGCCCGGGAAGGTTTCTGAGTTGGTATGAACACGACTACTCTAACACCCACTTTTTTTAATTAATTCCAACGCCTGCCAGGAAGGCCAAACAGCTGGACCGGATATAAATAAGCCTCTGGCATGACTAAGAATACTTTTTTCGGCCGTCTACTTTTTTTCAAAATGAACAAAATCATTAAATTTACTCAAAATAAATTGAATATTTGTGTAATGCCTTTCTTTCAAATTAATTTTAATTGGTGTCGTAGCAACCAGAAGATTTTTTATCAAATATTTGTATGAAACAGAATAACTTACTTTAAACCATAAATATGTATTTGTGTATTACTTCAGATATTTTATGTAGTTCGCCTATATCGGCAAATATACTCATACTATTATTGTTTTCCAGTAAGCATACACAACACAACATTTTGCACTATGTACAAATTAATATACACACAAGCCTTTACTTTATATTTTGATAAATAACAAGAGTGATATATTCTGCTATGCCGAATCTTATATGTATACCCTTCACCTTTGTTGTGGATGCATAATTATATTATATAAATACATACATATATACATATATTATATTGTTACGTTTTTACCTTTTAAACACGGTGGTTTATTTCCTTTAACTAACCGGATTCTTTTTAATTGCAAAATAAAAGCGTCAAGTAGTTTGAAGAAAATATGTATAACGAGTCTTTATTTATTTATTTAATTCTCGGTCATTAGTTAACCATTGATTAACTAACATACTAACTATTGTTTAACTATTACTTGTTATTCTTATGGAAAACTAATCATTGCGAATAAAGAATCATTAGTTAAGCCTAAAGACTGTGCATTCAGCCATAAATGTACACAAACACAATTAATAATGCACACACTGTGCATTACACACTTATATCACGGTTTAGGTTAGGTTAGAAGGCCGGTGTGAGGTTGTACCCACACCATCACCCAGAGACCAATACGGTCCATTGTGATGCCTTTCGGAAATGCCCTCACAGAGCCCCTTCCTCTGATGCGCAGCCAGGCCATATTCATTACGAATCCTTTGAGATCCCCGAGCTTACAACCCGAAACATCCCCTAATTCGCCTATGTATGTACTACCTAGCCACCTCAACCTGCTAACTTGTAACCTGGGACAATGGCACAGAATGTGCTCAATCGCCTCCAGTTCCTCTGGGTCCTCTCACAACCCGCACATGTCTGACAAGTCAGATCCCATTATCCTTGCCATTCTACCTATCATACAATGGCCCGTGATAACTTCTATCATGGTTCTTGCGCAGACCTTACTCTCGCCCAGTAACGATTCCGAGTCGGACTTCCTAAGTGCCGGCCATATAGTCCTTGACACTCGGCAGTCCGTACGGTTTCCCCAGGCCCTATTTTGTCTTCGAACTTTGTTTGATCAACGATATCTGTTGATGAACAATATTAATACACTAAGTTTTTTTGATGAAATTTTCAGAGGTTTTCTCGTATATTTGCTCATATCTCCGTTATTTATGGACGGATTTTGCTTCTTTTAAATAGCAAACTTCTCGAAAGCATGTCTGACAGAGTTATTGAAGATTTGGATCCCGAAGATATCTGGGGACTTCTGAAAATTGATTTCAACATTCAGACAGACAGATATTGTGGAAATTACAAACTTCTCATAAAGGTGTAGGGTATAAAAAGGAAATAATTCGATTTGTTTATATTTTATTGTTTTTGTAAATAATAACTTTATGGCATTTATTTTAAACTAATAGCATACACACATAATCATATTTTATAAATGCACTTGAAAAAAAAATATTGAATATTATTGAAGAAATCTTGGTTACACTTAAAATAAAATAATTTAGGACATATTGAAATTACATATTTTATCAATGGACAAGAAAATATATCCAAGAAACTAAATTCTAAACGTATTCCCATGATCTAGAGATTATTTTAACAGCTTTAAAATTTTTTCAAAAATAAATTGAATTTTCACGGTTCCAAAAATTTTAATCAAAACAGATATCGCAAGTTAAATAAAAATGTACAAAAAACTTTATTTTGTGTGTATATATACAATGTAATTGTTTTTATTTTAGTTTATTGAATTATTATAAATGTAATGTATCATTTAATTGCATTAGAGTTTCATCACTTTGATTTAACGGATTTTTACTGTTAATTAGTTTCTGAGCACTGCCACGTTTATTTCTACGCCATTCTTCCCATTCTGTAGGATGCTGTTTCTTCTTATGAGCATGCATGTTTGCATTTGAGTTGAAGGTTCTCGTACAAAAAGGGCATTTATACAAAGTTTCGCCAGTATGTTGGGTCAAGTGTTCCTTGTAAATGTAAATAGCAAATGTAGTAATTAAGATAATTAAAATACGTCTGTTAATTAATACATACTCTTAAAGAAATAGATTTCTTAAATGTTTTCTCACATTGATCGCATTGAAAAATCATATTCGAATGAGCATAACGCTTATGATTTGTTAAGGCTCGACGATTTTTACATTCCTTACCGCATTCATTACATTTATAAATAACTCCTTCAGGATTGTGT
The DNA here is from genome assembly GCA_950370525.1 of Bellardia bayeri. Lineage (NCBI taxonomy): Eukaryota > Metazoa > Arthropoda > Insecta > Diptera > Calliphoridae > Bellardia > Bellardia bayeri. The sequence continues at coordinate 84,933,406 of OX493268.1, read as the reverse complement.
CTTGTTAAATGTTGTTTTAAATTGTCTTCATCTTTAAGCCAACTATCACAGTCAGGATAAGGGCATTTAACGCGTGGTCCACTATCTTCATAATGTAAACGTACATGTTTTTCGTATGATTTTTTATCTCTAATCTCTTTGGCACATACCGGACAAATGTTTATTTCTCTTTTATGTTTCATGCTTGTGTGTACATTTAATAAATATGAACTTGCAAATCTAACATGAATGAATATTTTTAAAAGATTTTATTAATAGATAGATTTAAATCTAAGTACAAAAAACTTACGCTTTTTGATCTGGACATATATTACAAAAGTATTGCCATTGTTCTTTCGGTATGTGTGAAGTTTTATGTAATTCTAATAAATTTTTCCGGGCAAACTTTTTCGTACATCTATCACAAGCGTAAATAAGGTCTTCATTACGGGCATGGTAACTTAAGTTATGGGTTCGTAGGCCACTAATTGTGGTAAACGACTTACAGCAATCATTGCACCTACGAATATATAATTTTAATTCCAATGTATTACAAATTTGATTGATTTTTATGATCGATGGCAAGAGGCTGGGCTATCGGATTTTTATAAATAAAACTAAAATCAAAATAATAATCTGAATAACTAATTTTCTTAAGTTATTTTGATATTATAAAGCTCTTCTGATAAAGATGTTGACTAAAAATGTTATCAGCTTATTAACTATACTTTAAATAACAAAATTTTTACTATGTAGCTTAACTTAAGCATTTACATATCCAAAAAAAAGTCTATCGCAGATCTACATATATGTATATATTGCAGATTTCACTCACAGAATAAAATTATCAAAGAATAAGATATTTTAATTTATTAAATTAAAAAAAAAACAATTTATTTACCTGAAACAATTCGGATCTTCATGTTTTAAGGCATGCTGAGCCACAAAAAATCGTTTCGACAACTTTTTATCACAACACATTATATACGGTCTAACTTTCGGATGAACACTTCTAAAATGTTGCACAATATCCGAAAAAGTTGTACCGACAAAAACACATAAATTACAACCCATTGGTATATGTTTCTTAATCATTTTTTCTGTATGTATGGGATCTAAACGTTGAACAATCCTTTTCTTCTTTGTGGTAGCTTTGTCCTTTTCTAAATTTCTATGTCGTGTAGGTCTAGTCATAGTGTCGTCCTGAAGCTTATCGTCTTTATCATTTGCCGTTTCTTCATCTATTGAAGACTCTTGTTCGCTTGAAATAGAAGGTTCGTAGTCTTCAGAAGTTTTACATTCATCATCATTTGATTCGTCGTTAAATTCTTCATCCTTAAGGTAATTTTCCTCCAATGGATTTTTTGTCTGAATGTTGTCACTACCATCAATAGTATCTTCTTCATAGACCTGCTCTAGTTTTATTGGACTACTACATAGAACTTCTCTTTTAATATTATATGATGCACCATGCTCATATTCTTTGTGCGTTTTTTGTACTCGTTGGTAGAAAATATGAAAATCATCTATTTTTTGCCAGCAAATTGTACAAATTTGTGTTGTTAAAATGTTGTCAGGCTGAGGCTGTAAAATTATTTGTAATATTTGTTTAAAACATAATATTAGATAAATTTTGTAACTTACTTTAAACCATAGATATTTCTGTATTACTTCAGCTATTTTGAGTTGTTGGCCTATATCCTCAAATATACCCATATTATTAGGGTTTTCTAATAAACAAACACAACACAACATACTAATTTGGGTACAAATTAAGTGCCAGCCTTTACTTAATATTTTATTAATAAATGCAAAAATTCGATTCGATTTGTTTAGATTTTATAATTTTTGTAAACAATAATTATGGCATTCATTTTGAATTAATGGCCCACAGCTGTAAATTGTTATTTTAATATGGCAACCTATTTTATAACGGCACTTCAAAAAACTTTTCCGTGCAGAATGTTTGAAAATTGTTTTTGATGCAGAAATTTTTAAAAACAAATTATGGAATTAGTTTATTATTTGTTTGGAATTAGTTTATTAAAAAAAACCCAATTCCCAATGTAAGTCGTATTTGTAAGTACATAAGAATTATTTATAACCTCTAAAAGGACATACATATGTACTTCCGAATTATAATTTTTAGCATTCAATTTCTATCACTTTCGCTTTTGAGTTGAATTATGGAGTTTATCACTGTGTGAAATTGTTTTTTACTGATATCTGTAATAACAGCCAAATTACAATTTAATGTATATAAGTACATACATACATATGTACCTACAATGTCGGTTTTAGGGACATTGTTCGAAAAAAAAAAGGATTAATCAAATTGGGCTGTTAGAGGTGCTAAAAGCAATAAAAAAAATTTGTCGGCCACCTATTTTCAGTGGGAGAGCTCTTAAAGTTAGGAACTCCTGGGTGTCTGGTAATTTGGAAGGATTTTCTCCTATATGGTATACAGAACATCGGCTTGGCATAGTAAAGATTTTCTCCTCTATGGTAGGTATGCCACAATCTTTTTTTAATATCTTTATTATCTACACGGTCATATATACCTCAAATTAAAGCTTAATTTCTTTTATATACTTAATTATATAGACCTTTTTCCCGGATTTTTTTTTTTAATATCGGATCAAAAAATAATTTTTTTAAATTTATACCTATACTACATACATAAAGTATTAAAAACCCAATCATGTGAAGGCTTCATTTTGTTACATATTTCGCTCTATAATTTCATTAGTTGACATAAGAATTCGCCAATATTTTTCTTTTATAAACAATATTTAACCAATTTTTATCATAAAACTATTCTGCTGGATGTTTGTTTTGTATTAATATCACACAAATAATTCATATTGATCAGCTGCAATTAATCTACCGAATAAAAAATTATTAAATATAGGAAATAAGAATAAAAAAATTACTGTTAAATTTAAGTAAAAATTTACAAAATTATCAAAAACAAAAAGCCTGAGAAAGAAATGAAATAACATTTTTCTCATAATAAGCTAAAAACTTTATTTATTAAAAAAAATCTCAAATTTTTTTTGGTAAATTGTGCTGGAATTCTTATTTTTACAGCTGATTACAGCGGATGGATGTATTGATACATAATTTTTATATTTTCTTAAACTGCTCGTCAATACAAACCTGTTGAATGCGGCACATGTGTATATAGATTTAGAACATTTTACTTATATCCACAATAGTTTCACTGGGATTATTACCCATTTTTTGCCTTCTTAACGCTTCCCATTCCACCGGATGTTGTTTCTTTTTGTGTGAATGCATATTAGCATTTGAATTAAATGTTCTAGTGCAAAACGGGCAATTATACAAAACTTCACCAGTATGTTGGGTCATGTGTTCCTAAAACAAAATTAACAAATATGTAAATACATATTTATATGATCAAATTATGTTATATTTCCACATTTACCCGTAGTGTTATTGCTCTTTTAAACGTTTTGTCGCAGTGATCACATTTAAAAACCTCCTTAGTATGTACATAAACTTTGTGGCTGGATAAGGCCCTACGATTCGGACATATTTTATCACACAATGGACATTTATAGATCTCATCATCTGTATTGTGTCTTCGTAAATGTACCTTTAAATTATCTTCATCTTTTAGCCAACTATCGCAATTAGGAATCGGACATTTTAGTCTAGGTCCACTGCCCTCATAATGTTCTCGTACATGCTTTTCAAACGACTTTTTATCTTTAATTTCTTTGGCACACACATTACAAATATTTTTCTCCCTTTTGTGTAACTTATTATCGTGTATATTTAATAAATATGCGCTTGCAAAACTATAAAAAGATTATTTTTCATTAAGTAATATTTTTACGGAAATGAATACAATTCATACGCTTTTGAAGTAGGACATTTTGTGCAAAAGAAATTCCATTCTTCTCGGGGTATATGTGAGGGTTTGTGCAATTGCAGCAAATGCTGGCGGGCGAATTTTTGTGGACATAAATCACAGGCAAATGTAAGTTCCTCATCAGGGGCATGATATTTTAAATTATGCTTTTGCAATCCACCAGTTGTTGTAAAAGATTTGTTACATAAAACGCAACTTGAATAGAGATTGAAATCGTAAAAAAACGATTTATGAAAAATTATACATATGTACATATATTTTTGTATTTTTGTTCACTCGACATCAAAATATTTACCTAAAACAATCAGGATTTTCATGCGTCATGGCGTGTTGGGCCACATAAAATCGTTTAGTAAACGTTTTATCACAACATGTTATATAAGCTCTCACATCTTGATGTTCAACTTTAAAATGTGCTACGATATCGGCAAAAGTTTTACCCACAAAAACACATAAATTACAGCCCATAGGTATATGTTTCTTTATCATTTCCTCTGTGTGTAAGGGGTCTAGACGGTTAAAAATTGCTTTTTTTCTTTTAGGTTCAAGGTTATTCTCTGATTTTTTAGCTGTTTTTTTTCTTCTACACCTTTTTGGTTTATTCTCAATTTTTCTTCTTTTTGCATTTGTGTTTTTAGTATTTCCTTTTATATCCGTTTTATTGGGCTGATACTCATCTGATGTCGCAGTGTTATTTCCATCATCTTCATTATATTCATCATCTTCCCCACTGCTACTAACGTTTTGTTCATTCTCTGCTAAAGGATTCTTTGTACTGTCTGATCGATCAATGTTAATTTCGATTTCCACTTGCAATTCTCTATCCACATTTATATACTCATCTTCATCGATTTCCTCTTGCTTTATATTGTTTGTGACAGCATATTTATCTTCCTCCTTAATCATGGCCAAATCTTGCTGTACATTTTGAAACTCCTTGTGGGTTTTTTCTATGGTCTCATAGAATTCATGGAAATCAACAATTTTACCCCAACATATGGTACAAATGTGCGATGATACAATATCGTCGTGCTAGTCATTATGATAAGTATTATATTATTGTAATATAAGAAAAACAATAAATGACATTTATGGTACTACCTTAAACCAAAGGTGTTTGGAAACAATTTCTGCAATGTTTAATTGTTTACCCATTTCCTCAAAAATACCCAAGGTATTGTGGGTTTCCACAAGGCAAACACAACACAACATATTTATGTTTAATTAACTAATTTTTTACAGAAAACTAAATTGTTACTAATTCATTTACTTATGTATGGATTTGTTGTTGATCTCTAAATAAAAACAAGTAAATTAATATTCACGCAGAATTGATAGCATTGTTTATAATTTGCAACACCTGCAGAAGTACCTACATACATTTGAGGGTGGTATATTAAATAAATCAATTTATTTGTAACAATTCAATTGAAATAAACAAATTATGGCACATTTTCACTTTGTTGAAGTTTTTTTTAACTCCCAGTGTAAATTGTTTTTTTTATAGCTAAACACGACTTATTTGTTTCCAATACTGTGAATTCCGTGATACCTCTTTGTCATTTCTACATACAAAATTAAATATATGTAATTTGTAATTCCAATTTCTTATTTACATTTTATTTGTTGCGAAACTTATAAATGAATATTTTTTCACTTTATTATAACTTATTTTTTACAACATTAACAATAATTATAAATTTATTGAGTGGTATATTAATTAGGCAAAGGGCCTAGTTTTTTTCTCCTCAATTCCTCCCATTCTATAGGATGCTGTTTCTTTTTATGAGCATGCATATTTGCATTTGAATTAAAAGTCCTAGTGCAAAAGGGACAGTTATATAAAGTTTCTCCGGTATGTTGAGTCATATGTTCCTAAAATAGAAGCATAAATATATTGTATTATTACAGCCAATTTTTTTTTAAATATACGTACCTTTAACGTTAGTGCTTTCTTAAACGTTTTATCGCATTGTTCACAGCGAAAAACTTCCTTTGAATGAAAGTAGTGCTTGTGACTTGACAGTGATCTTCGATTTGGACACACCTTATCGCAATCAGGACACTTATACGTTTTATGATCTAGATGATACCTTTGAATGTGCGTTTTTAAATTATCCTCATCCTTAAGCCAACTTTCACAGTTTTCAATAGGACATTTTAGACGAGGTCCACTATCTTCGAAATGAGAACGTACATGCTTTTCAAATGATTTTTTATCCTTAATTTCTTTGGCGCATACTTGACAAATATTTATTTCCCGTCTATGATACATACTAGTATGAATATTTAGCATATATTGTGTTGCAAATCTGTATAATAATAATTGTGTTTAAAAAATATATTAAAGAATTTTAAAAACTTACTTTGCTGTCCGTGTTGTACATTTGGTGCACACAATGGTCCATTGTTCCTTTGGTATATGAGTTTGTTTATGCAATTCGAGTAAATTGCGTCTTCCAAATTTTCTCGGACATTGTTCGCAGCCATGTGTACGTTCCTCCTCAGAGGCGTGATAGGAAATATTGTGTATTCGTAGACCATAACTTGTAGTAAATGATTTATTACACTGTGTACAGCTAAACGTTATAATTTTGAAACCAAATTAAAAAATATTAATCTAAATGCTAACAAAATATCAAGAAAACAAATTTAAAACTAATATGAAAAATAACTAAGACCATTCAAAAAACTATTTTCACAAATCTCAGACCAACCTAAATGAATTTGGGTTTTCATGAATATATGCGTGTTGAGCTAGACAATAACTTCTGGTAAACTTTTTGTCACAGCACATTATGAATGGTTTAACGTTTTCATGGTGCGCCTTAAAGTGTTCGACAATATCAGGAAATGTTTGTCCAACGTACACACATAAATTACAAGCCATTTGTATGTGTTTTTTAATTATCTCATCCGTAAGTATGGGATCCAAGCGATGAGATGTTCTTTTTTTCTTTGATATATCCACAATAGTTTTAGTGCCTGTTTCTTTTTTAGTATTCTTCCTTTTGTTTCTCTTTTTAACTTTTGCACTTTCAGTTTTATTAAATTTTGTTAACTCCTCTCTAGCTTCATAATTCTGATCACTTCTTTCAGAAGCTTCATACTCTTCCATATCACTATCATCTTTGTCAGATTTAAAATCTCTCTCACTTTCACCACCATCATCTAAGGGATTCTTTGTATTGACTGTAAGCTCTTCATTTTGAGTAATCTTATTATTATCAATTTCAATTTGCATGAGATTATCATCACAGACATCTTCATCATGTTCTTGCTTTATGTAACTGAAACAAGGTTGTGCTTCTTCCTTAATATCTAAATTTTTCTCTTTAAAATCCTTGTGGACCTTCTCCACAGTCACATAGAATTGATGGAAGTCATCGATTTTATGCCAACATTTAGTACAGATTTGTGAAGTAGAAGCATCACTTAGTAGAGGCTTTTGGAAAATAGTAAATATTTAATTACGATTTTTTTAATTATTAATATGCCGGCTTTACCTTAAACCACAAATGTTTATTAATTACATCGGCCACATTCAATGATATCCCCAAATCATCAAAAATGTCCATGATTTGAGGAGTTTTCAATAAGCACACACAACAAAACATTCTTTTTATTTAGTAAATATAAACATCAGTGTATTTTGACACTATAGTCTATTTGTATACATACATTCTAAACTGAATTACAATAGTTGCGACACACTGCAAACTAGGGAGACAGAATTTGACCGAAAATATCACGAATTTTACGAAATTTGCTTTATGCAGATCGACTTCTGAGTCAATATGACTCAGTTGGAAAAAAGAGTTTATGTTAAAAAACCAGTTACGTTCATAAGACTAAATACTGTTACAAGATTTTATTTGATTAGAATTTGTAATTATTTTGTAATTTAGAGTAAAGATTCAGGGGAGATAAATCAAATAGAATTAATAAGTAAAGAACTCTAACTTTTATCAATTAATAATTGGAAACGATTATGGCCTTTTATTTTAATTGAATTAAAATAAATAAACAAAATTTTACTTTGAGAATTTGTATGGAGAATAAAACAAATTGTATGTAAACGTTTATCGCTTACTTTAAGAATATGCTGTCTTCCAAAAAATAAGCCCATTCCTAGTAAAATTATAAGAACTCAATAAACTAATAAAGAACATAAATTCTTTAGAACTAGTTCTGGAAGTAAATTGTCACCTGTAGAGCTGATTCTAAAGAAGCAAAGAACAAAACTCATTATTAACAACTCCTAACTAGAACGTGTACAGGCTATAGATAGGCATGCATTCTAGAATTAGTTGTAGATTTAAGTTTTTCCTGGGAATGTGTTTTTTTATTTTTTGACAAAATTATATCATAATTTAACCTTTGAACATATTTATATTAAATATAAAACTTTTTCTTTCTATGTGTAACTTGTTTATTCTCGTAATTTTAAATCATTCACTAAGTTATGTACGAGTATTCATTATATATTTGTGGTTTGTGGCACGACGTCGAAATTCTAATTAGCAGTTTGTTTTCAAAAATGAAACATTCACTAACAACTGATAACAAAATGCTAAAGAAATAGTAGTTGGGTTCACGTATCTCATTATTTTTAAAAATTGTTACTGATTTGTTTATTCCAAAATATTTTTAACGAGAAATTAGGACATGTACCTACTTTGTTTTTCTATATTAAATCATTTAATAAAAAATACAAAATGCTTAATTTAAAAAAAATTAATTTGGCAATGGACCAATATTTTTTCTTCTCAATTCTTTCCATTCAATTGGGTGTTGTTTCTTTTTATGAGCATGCATATTTGCATTCGAGTTAAACGTTCTTGTACAGAAAGGGCAACTGTATAATGTTTCTCCGGTATGTTGCGTCATATGCTCCTGAAATGATACTAAATTAATTATTATATTTTAATTCGTATACAACTAACTAACCCTTAATGATATTGCTTTTTTAAAAGTTTTATCACACGCTTCACAGCGAAATGTTGGATTTGAATGGACGCAACGCTTATGATTCGTCAGCGCCCTTCGATTTGGACATTCCTTATCACATTCCGAACATTTATACGTTTTTCCCGCCAGATTATGTAGCTGCATGTGAGTTTTTAAATTATCTTCATCCTTTAACCATCGGCCACAGTTAGGATGTGTACATTTAACGCGTGGTCCACTACCTTCAAAATGAGCACGTACATGTTTTTCAAATGCTTTTTTATTTTTTATTTCTTTCGCACAGACATGACAAATGTTTGCTTCTCTTCTATGAAACATACTATTATGTTTATTCAACAAATATTGGGAAACGAATCTGCAAAATAGCAAAGTGTTAATTTCTAAATCATGCGAACATATCGATAAATTGTGGATTACAATTTAGTTTAAAAACTTTGGATAATTTAATTTTTGCCTTTAATTCGTTACAAAATAATTTGAAAAATTTTTTCTAAAATTATTATAGTTTTAATAGATTTGAGTTGAAGAAAACCTTAATATTCAATAGAATTAAGATAGAAGAAATAGAATTAAGAAATTAAGACTGTGGATTCATCTATATGAGAACGGTTTCGATTCGAAAATGGTTTGTAAAGAAAAAAAATTCCGGGCAAAACTCAGAATTTTTTTTTGGGAGTCCAGTCAACTTTAATTTAAAAAAACCCCCCTAAAGTATGCTGTACAAATTTAGATATTTTATTTGCAAAGAAATAAGAACAGGCAGGTTGTGAATCATCTTATTCTATATCTATATACTATATATAAAAATTAAGTGGCATCCCGTGAAAACGGCTGGAGCGATTTGGCTGATTTTTTTTTATTCTATTCAAAATTTTCAGGAGATGGTTTGTAAAAAAAATTAAAAAATTCCTGGTAAAACTCGGAAACTTCTCTTTTCTCTTGATAAAAGACATTTTTTGAAGAAACTTGAAGAACTGACACCAAACAAAGCCTCCTTTCACTTCTCATTTTTTTTATTAATAATTGTTTCCATTGTTGTTGCATATAATAATAATCGAATTTTGAAGAAACTTTTTGATACAAATTTTTGTTATTTTTTCTTTTACTGAAATTTGTGTGTCTTAATTCTATGAATATAAAAACAAATAATTAAAAATAACGAGCGAATCCGGGGCGGTCAGCTAGTTTATAATAAATATTTTAATGGAATTTAATTAAGAATTGATTCCTTCGAACCGTTTTTTCATTCATCTTATATGCATATCTTTAAAACAAAAAGAGTAAATTGAACTTACTTAACTGTGCGTGTTGTACATTTTGTACATGTTATGGTCCATTCATCTTTTGGTATATGCGTTTTTCTATGAACTTCTAGTAATTGACGCCCACCAAATCGTCGTGGACAAAATTCACAAACATGTATACGTTTCTCCTCAGGAACATGGTAATTTAAGTTATGGTTTCGCAATCCATAGGTTGTTGTAAATGATCTATTACATTCATTACATCTGTAATAAAAATTAATTAAAAAAAATTAAATTAATTACACTGAACAATTTTGTTTTTAAATAATTTTTCCTATAATTTTTTATAAAAAGACCTACCTAAATGAATCTGGATTTTCATGTATTATTGCATGTTGATCGATACAATAACTTCTAGTAAATTTCCTGTTGCAACACATTATATAAGGTTGTACGTTTGTATGATGCTCTTTGAAGTGTCCTACGATATCAGAAAATGTATTACCCGAAAATACACACAAATTACACAACATTGGTATATGTTTTATAATCAATTGCTCCGTCAGTATAGGATCTAAACGGTGTGAACTTCTTTTCTTTTTGGATGCATCACTCTTTTTATCAGATTTATTTGAATCTTTGTCTCTAGTTTTGTCATATTTCTTTTTAATTACATTTTCTGCTTTTTCTACGTTTAATACTAAATCGTCAGATTCACTATTTTCTGATAGCTCGTATTCATCTGATGTAGTGCTACAGTCATTATCAAAGTCCACCTCTTCTTCTTCATTACAATCACTAAGAATTTGTTCATTTTCTAATAGATTTTTCTCTGCAGTTTTAACCTTTTCATTTGCTGTGACTTCTTTAATATCTATTTCGATTTGCATTAGATTATTTTCATATGTAATCTCTTCCTGGTTCACCTCCTCCTGCTTAATAGTGGGCATTTCCTCCTCCTTGATGATTGTAGTGTGTTTATGTTGATTTTGTTGAAATAACTTATGTGTCCTTTGCACGCCTTGATAGAATTCATTGAAGTCTTCAATTTTTTTCCAACATATGGTACAGATATGGGATGCAAGTGCATCATCTGGGTTAGTCTAAAATGTGCACATGACTTTTATTTACAATATCATATAATATTAACACAATAACATTACCTTGAACCAAAAATATTTGTCTATAATATTGGCTATATTAAGGTTTTTTCCTTTTTCATCATAAATAACCAGGATTTTATCAGTTTCCAATAAGCACACACAGCACAACATTTTGTTTAGTTTTTAAACTAATTTGTAAACATTTGTATAAACAATTTCCCAAAAGTAAACAAAAAAAGAATGCACTGTGTATTGATAACAGAAAATCAGCTAGTTACTGTTTACATTTTGGTTGTTGTTTTTGCAGCATTTTACACAGCTGAAAATTCACTTTGTGTTCCCAACATTGTATAGAATGGCATTTATTCACCTAAACAAATTCAGATATGCAATATTAAATACCACAAGTAGAGTTGGGCCCGGTCGTTCGTTTCAGTGACCGGTCATTTTCGTTCATTTATCCAAGACTGATTCGGTCATTTAATTCGTTCACTTTGAACGAATGAATACAACCCTTATTGAATGTGAGTTTCTTCTTGTCGATTGATAAACCGTTCAGTTAAATGGCCGGTTCATTCCGTTCATTTTAACCCGTTCGTTCATGAACGACACAGCTCTAACCACAAGGCTTGTTAGATATTTACAGTCTAATTCATAATAACTTATCAAGGGTTTATAACAGGCTTATAAAGCAAATACTAAATTATAAACCTTTGACAAGTTTTATGAATAAGGGGATTAGTCTACATTTATGTAATAACTAGGTGGCATTTGCGCGCGTTGCTACGCCACCAATTAAAATTAATTTGAAAGAAAGGCATTACACAAATATTCAATTCATTTTGAGTAATTTTATTGATTTTGTTCATTTTGAAAAAAAGTAGCCGGTCGAAAAAAGTATTCTTAGTCATGCCGGAGTCTTAGTCATATCTCGTCAAAGTTTTAGTAAGATCGGTCCAGCGGTCTGATTCTCTTGGCAGGTGTTGTAATTAATTAAAAAAAAGTGGGCGTTAAAGTAGGCGTGGTCCTACCAGCTCAGAAACCTTCCCGGTCTCATCCACAATAACTTTGCCGAAGATAATAACATGATCAGATGTATAGTTTGCGAGAATAGAATAGTAGTAATAATACTGTACTGAAATTTGGCCCTTTTTACACCTTTATATTTGAGTCATAGCATGTTCTGGGTTCTTTTTTGTGTGGATTGAAGAATATTTAATCGTTTTTTTATTTATAAATTTAAAAAATAATATCAAATGTCCGTTTTTGTCACCCGTGAAAAAATAATTTTCAAGAAAATACATATTAATTATCCCTAATACGTACTATTTTAAAATAATAGATCATGGAATTTTTAGTGAGAAAATACATTTTGATAAAAAAACACCAAAAAAAAAAATACAAGATCTGAGCCAGATGCATTTAATATAGTATTTCTATGTTTATTTATGTAGGAGATATACATGTTAACGGAGCGTTCTACGGGCACTATTTTTACCCCATATGGTCACTTGAATTAAAGGCGGACGCATTTAAAATATTATTTCTAAGTTTATTTGTTTTTGAGATATAGAGGTACTGGTTTTACTCGTTTTTCCCCCATTTGTCCCCCTTAACGACCGAATTTCCAAAAATCCCTTCTTAGTGGATGTACATGTTGTAAAAGGAACCCATTACCCGAATTTCAAGTTTCTAGCGTTAGCGGTTTGGGATGTGCGATGATGAATGAATCAGTCAGTCAGTCAAGTTACTCTTAGATATGTACAAATAGTATAAAAGTAAATTTATTAACTGTCCCAATATAAAAAAAAGTTCATTATCAAAAAAAAAAATTTTTATTTAGTTTTGTAATCTTGTCTTTAGACCGCAACTGTTGCGACTTTTATCGAAAAAGTCAAAACAAAAGATATTTTTTAAGGCAGAAATAGAAGTTATTTTTTAAGGCAAAAAAATAAAAGTTATTTTTTAACTTTTAATATTTTAAGGCAAAAATAAAAGTCATGAATTAAATATTGCATAAAACTAGCGTATGTATTACTATGGCATATTTAATTCAAGACTTTTATTTTTGCCTTAAAAAAATAAAAGTTAAAAAATAACTTTTTGATATTTATTTAGTCGGGCTCGAGTTCATTTAATTTAATTTTCATTAAATTATTTTTACTGAAGGAATTGTTTTACAACATAAAATCTCTATTAAAATTTTATTGATAATTTTTCTGGCTGAGCTTTTGCTTTTTTGCCTTAAAAACTAAAAGTCAAAACTAACTTTTATTTTTTGTCTTAAAAAATAAAAGTTAAAATTAAAAGTTATTTTTTGACTTTTATCAAAAAAGGCACAAATTTAAAAGTCATCCAAAAATTACATCACCTACGTATCATAATGATAAGATCCAAAATTTTCTACGATAATTTTTTATGTGTAATTTTTTGATGTAAATTTTTAAAAATAACAGTTATTTTCTGTCCCTGGTCGCAAGTGACTCAAAAGCTACATAACTGATTTTCCATGTAAAACGCTATTCAGTTTTTCCACGCGTTGTCATCAGAATGAGTCAGTACCACTCACTCTGCATAAGTTTCAGCTAACCACAAGCTAGCTCATTATGAGTTAGCTTTTGTTAAATTATTTTCTTATTATTCTTAATTTGGCAGTTGGTCTTCCCGCTGACAAGTATTTTCTTTTTTTAGTTTTATAAAACTTGTCACATCCACCTCACATTACTAGATAAACTGAATAAAAGTATTTACAGTATTTACAGTTTTAACTGTTATGATCTTAAAGAAAAAAAGTAAGAACTTGTTATACCCTACACCACCATAGTGGTGAGGGTATATTGGATTTGTGCTGATGTTTGTAACGCCCAGAAATATTGGTCCAACACCCACCGTAAATTATACCGATAAATCGACTCAGAAAGTGATTTTGAGTCGATTTAACGATGTCCGTCCGTCTGGCTGGCTGTCCATGTAAAGCTTGTGCGCAGAGTACAGCTCGCAATTTTGAAGATATTTTGATAAAATTTGGCAAGTGATATTTTTTCGGCTCAAGCATGGGATTGAAACTGGTGGAAATCGGTCCATTATTTCACCTGTCCCCCATACAAAAGTCCTCCCGAAATTGGGATTTACCGCTCATAAATGTTTGAATTATGCAAGGAAACAAACAAATTTCATCACAAATAAGTGGTAAATGAAGGCAAATCACATCTACAAATTTTGTGCAGATCGGTCCATAATTAGTCGTAGCTCCCATATAAGGCCCACTTCCATTCGACACAAATAATGTACAGAAATGATGACACCTAATTTTATAATGGTTGGTTTGTAATTAGTCGAAACTCCCATATAAGACCCTCCCCGTAATCAACTTTAACCTCCATAAATCTATTAAAAGTACTATATTTATATCGAGATAAAGTTTAACATACACAGTATTAATATTCACAGAAATCATGACACTAAATTTTTGGATGATCGGTCCATAATAAGTCAATCTCCCATATAGCGCACATTTCTGAAAAACTGTTTTATGCATATACTGGGTGTAGGGTATTATATGGTCGGGCTTGACCGACTATACTTTCTTACTTGTTTTTTTTTTTTTTTTTTGTTCTTTGCATTTTACTCTCTTTAATGATTGTTTAATTCTGCACCAGGTTTGAGTGAACCAATGATTAGTTTAATACAGACATGTGCAAACTGACACAAACGCATTTCAAATCAGTTTTACGAATTTTGCGACTGTGTTAAAGTAGTACACTGAGTAAAAAATTAAATCTTAAATTTGTGAAGATTTTATCACAAATCAGGCATTGGGCATTATTTTTGCCATTTACAAACATAAAAATTTCTTTATATTCGTCCATGGCAATTAAAATTTTTTTTTTTTAGTGTAGTGTTTTTTATTACAAATAATTTTGCTTGCAGAGCGATACGGTGTTTCTTTGTCAAATGCAGAATAGCAACTGACTTTGAATCGGTAAACAAGCAGCAAGCTTTCGGACATGTTGGTGTGAAAAAACGATCAAGCTACTATCGGTGTGAAAACACGATGACTCACTCTGGCTGCACATCTCTGGTTTAATACTTATCGAGAAGTCAAATGTTTTAAAAAACAAATAGTTCATCTCTGCATCATTTTTGAGTTACTTCAGAAGTCAGTTTTAAACAGGGCTGCCAGAAAGTTTCAGCAAAAAATTTTAATTTCACCAAAAAAAGTCTTATTTTTGAAGAAAAAATCTTATTTTTGGAAATAAGTAGTTTTTTTATTGTAAATAATATAAACAATTCATATTTTATTTAATACATACAATAAAAAAAAACAACAAAAAATTCAATTTCTTATACGTACTAAATTGTAATTTTTTTGAGATCGCAAATATGTGTTTGCGGTTTTAAACCAACAGGTACATATACATATGTACATATATAATTTAAAATAATAAAATTTCGTTTTTTATATTTCTAAAATCAAATACATATGGGCAATTTCACGTCAAGTGATCCAATTTTTAAAATCGATGTCTTCCGATTTGGATGAAATTTGCACCACGGTTAGTACTATTGGATAGTAGGCCAGACACAGCTCTATCAGTCAAGAAGTGCCGGAGTTAGAGGGGGTCAAAGTTGGACATTTTGGTCATACAGGGGTTTTTTTCAAATGAGTGTAACTTTTCACCTATTGGTCCTAGCAAAAATTGTCCAAAGGACTTTAGATAGGACTTCAGTCATTCCAAAAATATTTTTTTTTAATTTTTAAAAATTTTTTTTTTCAATTTTTTTGTTTAAATATTTTTTTTCAATTTGGGCCTTTTTTTCCTCAAAAGAAAGCTTATACAATTTCCTTTAAGGCCTTTATAATGGCTTAATGGGATGCGAGTGGGATATCTATCAAAAAAATTATTTTTTAACTCAAGAATAGGATTTTTCAATACATATTTGGCACATGTATCATGCGCCAAAAATCATCTAAATTTATATATATATTTTATAAGTCGGAAAAAAGTTTATTATCCCAGCTAGGGATGAAACTTTTTTGGTAATAATATTATGAGGGTTAATAGAAGAAATCTCTTTTACAACTGCACCATTAAAGTCAAATCGTTTTGTGAATGGCTTACAGAATTCAGTATAAAATGTGTACTAGAAATTTTGGCTTTAACAAATGTGCCTAAATAAACGTCTTCATATTTTAAACAACATTCTTTATATTTAGTTCGTTTATTTGACCTTTTTTTTTCTTTTAAAAAGCAATTAGGTCATTTTAATTTTATATAAAAATATTTGATATATAAAAATAAATCAAATATTTTTATATAAAATTAAAATGACCTAATTGCTTGTTAAAAGAAACTATCAACATTCTTTATTTTCAAAATCTTTTTCACAATTGAAATTTTCATTTAGATACATTGGTCTCACGAAGTTATCTAGTACTTTTAGGAATAGACGTTCCATTTCATCAAATATGTTTTGTATTTTGTGCTTTGAAACATTTTATTTACATTGTTAATGACATGAAGAATATATTTTATAAAGCATAGATACAATTCATTTATAGGTATCATTTAACTTATTTTTTATGACTTTAGCACTGTCTATATGGTCGACGTTTGATGCAAACGCGAAAAAAAATTTAAGTGGCTCATACAATTCTAGAACTCTAACAACAACAGCTTCCAAAGAGAGCCATCTTGTTTGAGCTGGATGCAGCATTTTTAAGGCTTATATTCTAATAAGTATTTAAGCATTTTTTATCCAGTAAGGTTGCATTATTTAGTTTAAAATTTTTCAAATGGGAACAAAGAAGGTTTTTTTAATTGAACTTAACCTTCGTCTAGACAAAACAAAAAATCCTAAAATCTTTTTTCGGTTAAAAAATCTTAAAAAAATAAGGTAAAATCTTACTTCTGGTAGCGCTGGTTGTAAATGAGCTAGCAATAAGTTAACTTTATTTTGAGTTAGCTTACAAAAATCCGACGGGGTAATTTACGTCGATTTGTGAGTGTTTTTAGTGGTTCACGTGGCACTCTATTAATAATGGTTTTAAAGAAACGCCATGTGTAAACCCTCATTGTGCCTAGAATGTTTCAATAAAAATCACTAATTTTTTTAATTATTTTATCTTTTTATACGAATGAAGTATTTTTAGTTTTTAAGCTTTAAAATTCAGTCGTAATTCAGCTCTGGGTGGAGAAAGAACTCGCGCGTCATTGTCATTATTGCTTAAGGGCAATCAGGTCGTCCTTTTTTCGCTGGCTTCGAGAGATTTGCATCTCACTTTTGCATTGGTTAATGCTTGCATCACATACAAATTTTTTTTTTTAATACAAGATTTAAGCGTTCCAGCTTCCTATATGAAGGTATAGGTCGACTTGGGACTTAATTAAATCGATCGTGGAATAACCTGGCAATTTGAGGAATTAATGTACAAGAATTCATTATATATTTGTGGTTTGTGCCACGACGTCGAAATACTAATTAGCAGTTTGTTTTTAAAAATGAAACATTCACTAACAACTGATAACAAAATGCTAAAGAAATAGTAGTTGTGTTCACGTATCTCATTATTTTTAAAAATTGTTACTTATTTGTTTATTCCAAAATATTTTTAACGAGAAATTATTACATGTACCTACTTTGTTTTTCTATATTAAATCATTTAATAAAAAATACAAAATGCTTAATTTAAAAAAAATTAATTTGGCAATGGACCAATATTTTTTCTTCTCAATTCTTTCCATTCAATTGGGTGTTGTTTCTTTTTATGAGCATGCATATTTGCATTCGAGTTAAACGTTCTTGTACAGAAAGGGCAACTGTATAATGTTTCTCCGGTATGTTGCGTCATATGCTCCTGAAATGATACTAAATCAATTAATATATTTAATTCATATACGACTAACTAACCCTTAATGATATTGCTTTTTTAAAAGTTTTATCACACTCTTCACAGCGAAATGTTGGATTTGAATGCACGTAACGCTTATGATTCGTCAGCGCCCTTCGATTTGGACATTCCTTATTACATTCCGAACATTTGTACGTTTTTCCCGCCAGATTATGTAGCTGCATGTGAGTTTTTAAATTATCTTCATCCTTTAACCATCGGCCACAGTTAGGATGTGTACATTTAACGCGTGGTCCACTATCTTCAAAATGAGCACGTACATGTTTTTCAAACGCTTTTTTATCTTTTATTTCTTTCGCACAGACATGACAAATGTTTGCTTCTCTTCTATGAAACATACTATTATGTATATTCAACAAATATTGGGAAACGAATCTGCAAAATAGCAAAGTGTTAATTTCTAAATCATGCGAACATATCGATAAATTACAATTTAGTTTAAAAACTTTGGATGATTTAATTTTTGCCTTTAATTCTTTGCAAAATAATTCGAAAAATTTTTTCTAAAATTATTGTAGTTTTAATAGATTTCAGTTGAAGAAAAACTTAATGATTCAATAGAATTAAGATAGAAGAAATAGAATTAAGTCTGTGGATTCATCTATATATGTCTACATATGTATATATATAAAAATGAAATGGTCCATGTCACGTGAAAACGGCTGGAGCGATTTGGCTGATTTTTTTTTATTCGATTCGAAAATGGTTTGTAAAGAAAAAAAATTCCGGGCAAAGCTCGGGCAAAGCTCAGAATTTTTTTTTGTGAGTCCAGTCAACTTTAATTAGCGTTTGACAGCAGCGTGTTCACACATGCATTTTTAATTAACGCTTAATTGAATTCAATTATCCATACAAAATTTCAATTAAGATAATTGCTTCATTAAGAGTTAATTGTTAAAATTTAAAATACAACCCTGTGACTAGTAATAACTAAAATGACAGTTGTTTCGCTTTTAAATTAATAAAAAATATTTTTAGGCTGATAATTATAATATTAGAACCAAATACAAATGCACTCGGGAAAACGTTTAACAAATTGTTGACTTTGAAAAAAAATCTGTTATTTTTTTTTCTTTCCAACTCTTGGAAGAGAGACTTCTCTCTATTTATTTCATAAAATTTTAGAGTAGGAAATGTAAAAAAAAGGGTTGAGGTTTTGGGATGTTGACGTAAACGAGCGTTGATGTTTTCCCGAGTGCACTGTAAATGTATTCTTTTTTGTCAGCTGCTGTTAAACGCTAATTAAATTAGCAATATTGAGCATATGTGAACACTTTTTAATTAACCAATAATTGACTCAATTAAAAATGCATGTGTGAACACCATATTATTCTATATCTTTATATGTATATATAAAAATTAAATGGCATCTCGTAAAAACGGCTGAGCGATTTGGCTGATTTTTTTTTATTCTATTCAAAATTTTCAGGAGATGGTTTGTAAAAAAAATTAAAAAATTCCTGGTAAAACTCGGGAATTTTAGGTTTTTATTATATTGCCTCCTTTTCACTTCTCATTTCTCTTAAGAAGAGACATTTTTGAAGAAACTTGAAGAACTGGCACCAAAGCCTCCTTTTCACTTCTCATTTTTTAAGTATGAGACAATTTTTGGAAAACTCAAACAATTAAATTTTACTGCCTCATTTTCACTTCTCATTTTTCTTAATAAGAGACATTTTTTGAAGAACTGACACCAAAGCCTCCTTTTCACTTCTCATTTTTTTAATTAATAATTGTTTCAATTGTTGCATATAATAATAATCGAATTTTGAAACTTTTTAAGCAATAAATTGATACAAATTTTTGTTATTTTTTCTTTTACTGAAATTTTTGTGTCTTAATTTTTAATTCTATGTATATATATGAAATACAAATCATTAGTAAATACCGTGTGAAGCCGTCCCGGTCAGCTAGTTAAATAACAGCGTTGAATTTGGTGACTATAAATTAGCAAAAACACACAAATTTCTGCTTAGCGTACACTTAAAAGTGCTTGTGTTTTTTTATAGCGTACAAAGTGTGCACAATATAAAAAACACATAGATATATACGACACAACAAAGAGAACTGTAACACAAGTAAGCACTACAACGAAAATAAGACTTGCTTAACTTCAGCACAGCAAACGTTCAGTTTTTAGCTCAGCAAAAGCATAAAAGAAAAATTCAAAAATTGTAAATTTTAAGCAGCAGCAAATTTTTTAAAGTGAATTGCTGTGGCTGACTGTGTCAGCAAATAACATCACATAGTTAAGCTACAGTCAATAGTTTTATTTTTGTTTTTTGACTTTGTGCTCTGCTTTTGCTTGTGTATTTTCTTCTAGTTAAAGTTAAGCACATTCGTAGTGCTTGAAAATAGTTAAGCATTTTTAAACCCAGGTTTATAATAAATGTTTTAATGAAATTTAATTAAGAATTGATTCCTTCAAACCATTATTTCATTCATGTTATATACATACTTTAAAACAAAAAGAGTAAATTGAACTTACTTAACTGTGCGTGTTGTACATTTTGTACATGTTATGGTCCATTCATCTTTTGGTATATGCGTTTGTCTATGTACTTCTAGTAACTGACGCCTACCAAATCGTCGTGGACAAAATTCACAAGCATGTATACGTTTCTCCTCAGGAGCATGGTGATTTAAGTTATGGGTTCGCAATCCATAGGTTGTTGTAAATGATCTATTACATTCATTACATCTGTAATAAAAATTAATTTAAAAAAAATTAAATTAATTACACTGAAAATTTTGTTTTTAAATAATTTTTCCTATAGTTTTTTATAAAAAGACCTACCTAAATGAGTCTGGATTTTCATGTATTATTGCATGTTGATCGATACAATAACTTCTAGTAAATTTCCTGTTGCAACACATTATATAAGGTTGAACGTTTGTATGATGCTCTTTGAAGTGCCCTACGATATCAGAGAATGTATTACCCGAAAATACACACAAATCACACAACATTGGTATATGTTTTTTAATCAATTGCTCCGTCAGTATAGGATCTAAACGGTGTGAACTTCTTTTCTTTTTGGATGTATCACTCTTTTTATCAGATTTATTTGAATCTTTGTCTCTAGTTTTGTCATATTTTTTTTTAATTACATTTTCTGCTTTTTCTACGTTTAATACTATATCGTCAGATTCACTATTTTCTGATGGCTCGTATTCATCTGATGTAGTGCTACAATCATTATCAAAGTCCACCTCTTCTTCATTACAATCACTATGAATTTGTTCATTTTCTAGTGGATTTTTCTCTGCACTTTCAACCTTTTCATTTGCTGTGACTTCTTTAATATCTATTTCGATTTGCATAAGATTATTTTCATATGTAATATCTTCCTGGTGCACCTCCTGCTTAATAGTGGGCATTTCCTCCTCCTTGATGATTGTAGTGAGTTTATGTTGATTTTGTTCAAATAACTTATGTGTCCTTTGCACGCCTTGATAGAATTCATTGAAGTCTTCAATTTTTTTCCAACATATGGTACAGATATGGGATGCAAGTGCATCATCTGGGTTAGTCTAAAATGTGCCCATGACTTTTATTTACAATATCATATAATATTAATACAATAACATTACCTTGAACCAAAAATATTTGTCTATAATATTGGCTATATGAAGGTTTTTCCCCTTTTCATCATAAATAACCAGCATTTTATGAGTTTCCAATAAGCACACACAGCACAACATTTTATTTAGCTTTTAAACTAATTTGTAAACATTTGTATAAACAATTTCCCAAAAGTAAACAAAAAAAAATGCACTGTGTATTGAACGCGCGTGAACAAATCAAACTGAACGAAATATTTATCAAACCGTAACAGCTGATTAATCAAAACAAACATTTTTTTCTTGAGTGGTGAAAATTGTTTGTTGTTGTTTAAGTAGCATCGTGTAGATTTGTTAGTGTAAATGCGGTTTGATAAAGAGTCCATTCCATTCGTTTCTAATTTGCCAACTAACAAACCACAAACATAACCTAAAATACATTGAACAAACTTATGTGTTTTATAAACAATAATATGCTAATGCAAAGAAGTGAATGATGAAAACCATAATTTTTTTAGAAATAAATAATAAAACACATTTAATCAAAATAAACTTAATTAGTGAATTTTGTGGATTATTAGAATTTTGTGGATTATGTATTAAATTTTGTGATTAATAGAATTTTTGTGCATTATAAGCAATAATTGTATAAAAAATTAGAGATCAGTAATCCCCCTATAATTCCAGAACTTCATATTGTGCATCATATCGGAATGCAGAAATTATTCCTTTTTAACCATAGCAATCGGAATAAGTCCAATTTTTGTCAGAAAAATCTAGAATATAGACGATATTACGTACTAAAATTAGATCTTAAAAGTGAAATAGATAAAAAATTAATTCGTTGTAATTTCTTTATAATCCTGAACAAAATCTTGTGCATCATACTGGAATGCAAAAACTCTTAGCTAGTAAATACAGCAATCGGGTCACGCACAGATTTTTCCACAAAAAAATGGAACATAGGGAGTATGCCCTAACAAACTTTCATACTATAGGTAACATGTAAAAAAAGAGCACATTAGAAATTACCCTATAAATTCTAAACGGGAGCTTGTGCATCATATCGGAAAACAGGAATTAGTAGCTATTAAGTGTAGAAATCAAACTCCGTATAGATTTTTCCACAAAAAAATGGAACATAGGGGGTATACCCTAAAAAACTTTCATACTTTAGGTAACATGTAAAAAAAGAGCACATTAGAAATTACCCTATAAATTCTAAACGGGAGCTTGTGCATCATATCGGAAAACAGGAATTAGTAGCTATTAAGTGTAGAAATCAAAATCCGTATAGATTTTTCCACAAAAAAAAATGGAACATAGGAGGTATGCCCTAACAATCTTAGTTGCTTTAAGTAAAATGTAAAAAAACAGCACATTATAAATTTCCTTATAAATTCCAAACGGGAGCTTGTGCATCATATCGGAAAACGGGAGTAAGTAGCTATTAAGTGTAGAAAT
Organism: Bellardia bayeri; assembly: GCA_950370525.1. Lineage (NCBI taxonomy): Eukaryota > Metazoa > Arthropoda > Insecta > Diptera > Calliphoridae > Bellardia > Bellardia bayeri. The sequence goes on along the minus strand of OX493268.1, from coordinate 84,910,270 downwards.
CAAACTCCGTATAGATTTTTCCACAAAAAAATGGAACATAGGGGGTATACCCTAAAAAACTTTCATACTTTAGGTAACATGTAAAAAAAGAGCACATTAGAAATTACCCTATAAATTCTAAACGGGAGCTTGTGCATCATATCGGAAAACAGGAATTAGTAGCTATTAAGTGTAGAAATCAAAATCCGTATAGATTTTTCCACAAAAAAATGGAACATAGGGGGTATGCCCTAACAAACTTTCATACTTTAGGTAACACGTAAAAAAAGAGCACATTAGAAATTTCCCTATAATTTCTAAACGGGAGCTTGTGCATCATATCGGAAAACAGGAATTAGTAGCTATTAAGTGTAGAAATCAAAATCCGTATAGATTTTTCCACAAAAAAATGGAACGTAGGGGGTATGCCCTAACAAACTTTCATACTTTAGGTAACATGTAAAAAAAGAGCACATTAGAAATTACCCTATAAATTTTAAACGGAAGCTTGTGCCTCATATCGGAAAACAGGAATTAGTAGCTATTAAGTGTAGAAATCAAAATCCATATAAATTTTTCCACAAAACAATGGAACATAGGAGGTATGCCCTAACAAACTTAGTTGCTTTAAGTAAAATGTAAAAAACAGCACATTAGAAATTACCCTATAAATTCCAAACGGGAGCTTGTGCATCATATCGGAAAACGGGAGTAAGTAGCTGATAAGTGTAGAAATCAAATTGCGTATAGATTTTTCCACAAAAAAATGGAACATAGGGAGTATGTCCTAAAAAACTTTCATACTTTAGGTAAAATGTAAAAAAACAGCACATTAGAAATTACCCTATAAATTCCAAACGGGAGCTTGTGCATCATATCGGAAAACAGGAATTAGTAGCTATTAAGTGTAGAAATCAAAATCCGTATAGATTTTTCCACAAAAAAATGGAACATAGGGGGTATGCCCTAACAAACTTTCATACTATAGGTAACATGTAAAAAAAGAGCACATTAGAAATTACCCTATAAATTCCAAACGGGAGCTTGTGCATCATATCGGAAAACGGGAGTAAGTAGCTGATAAGTGTAGAAATCAAATTGCGTATAGATTTTTCCACAAAAAAATGGAACATAGGGAGTATGTCCTAAAAAACTTTCATACTTTAGGTAAAATGTAAAAAAACAGCACATTAGAAATTACCCTATAAATTCCAAACGGGAGCTTGTGCATCATATCGGAAAACTGGAAAAATGGAACATAGGGGGTATGATCTAACAAACTTTAATGCTGTAGGTTAAATGTTAAAAAAGTGCACTTTAGTAATTTTTCTACTGGAAACATTTCAGTTTGTTAGGTACGTCACCCGATTGCTACATTTACAAGCCATGCAATAGTTTTCGCATTCCAACACGCTGCATAAGATCCTGTTCAGGATTTATAGAGAAATTACTAAACTTAAAATTGTTCCCACATTTTACTTTTAAGTCCTAATTTTAGTAGGTAATATCTTTTACATTCCAAATTTTCCTGGGTAAAATTGGACTTCACCGATTGCTGCGGTTAAAAGCAAATAATTCCTTCATTCAGATATGATGCACAAGATGAAGTTGAAGTGTTATAGGAGGATTATTGCACTGGAATTTTTTATTTACTCATTGCTTATACATTATAATGCACAAAATTCTTCTAATGCACAAAATTCATTTTTAAATTTTATTTTAATTTTAAAACAATAGTTATGGTTTTCATTACATATTTATTAATTTATTTGCATAACATTATTGTTTTTAAAAAAGCACAAGGTTTGTTCTATGTGATTTATAAAACCGCATTTACAATAATAAATCTACAAGATGATGCATGAACAACAACAAACAATTTTTCACCACACAAAAAAAAAGTTTGTTTTGATAAAACAGCTGTTACGGTTTGATAAATTTTCGTTCAGTTTGTTTTGTTCACGGCGATGTGTATTGATAACAGAAAATCAGCTGGTTACTGTTTACATTTTGGTTGTTGTTATTGCAGCATTTTGCACAATTTCCAACATTTTACATACATACATATACATTTAAAAATAATGGTATTCAACTAAACAAATTCAGATATGCAATATTATATACCACAAGGCTTGTTAGATATTTAGTCTACAATTATGTAATAATATGTACAAATAGTATAAAAGTAAATTTATTAATTGCTTAATTTATATATTTTTTTCTAATTAAATAACTTTATGTAAAATTGTTGATGTGAATTGCTTAAATTGTTACATAGACCAAAGCAACATAACGTTAGTTAATTGTTGTAATATATCCAGTCTTGTCGAATTCTTTTTGGGTCAGTCTAATATGTATATATAAGTTGTTTGTCCCTGTTAGATTTATTAGCCTGATAGTAGTCATTGTCAAAGACTGAACCCAACCTCGACTTCCCAAAACAAAATATATTTAATAAGATACTGTAAAACATTTTATTATCATCTAGTTTCGCACTAAAGGATTAGTATTGTTAATAAAACTTTGGGCACTGCCTTTTTTGTTTTTTCTCCATTCATCCCATTCTATTGGATGTTGTTTCTTTTTATGTGAATGCATATTCGCGTTAGAATTAAAAGTTCGTGTACAAAATGGACATTTATATAAAGTTTCTCCTGTGTGCTGTGTCATATGTTCCTAAATAAATATAATTATAATTTAATATGGAACTTTAAAAAAAACAAGTTCACATTTTAATACTTACCCTCAACGAAATTGCTTTTTTAAATGTTTTATCACATTGTTCACACTGGAATACTTCATTGGAGTGACTATATCGCTTATGATTTGTAAGGGCTCCACGATTTTTACATAGCTTTCCACAATCTGGGCATTTATAGATTTTACCTTCGGGATTATGTCTTTGCAAATGTGACTTTAAATTGTCCTCGTCTTTAAGCCAACTGTCACAGTCTGGATAAGGACATTTAACCCTAGGTCCGCTATCTTCAAAGTGTAGCCTTACATGTTTTTCAAATGCATGCTTATCTTTAATTTCTTTAGCGCATACATGACAAATGTTGGCTGCTTTCTTATGATTCATGCCATTATGAATATTTAACAAATAAGCAGTAGCAAATCTTTTAGAGACGAATAAATTTGTATTTGAAATAAATGTTAATATTAAAATAACTTACGCCTTCTGTGTTGGACACTTTGTACAAAAGAATGTCCATTCTTCTTTTGGTATATGAACGGATCGATGGAGCTCCAATAAATTACGTCTGGCAAATTTTCTTGGACATGATTCGCAAGAGTGTAAAAGTTCTTCTTCGGGTGCATGATAAGATAAGTTATGCGTTCGAAGACTACATGTCGTTGTAAAGGACTTATTGCATTGTTCGCATCTGAAACAAAAAAAAAAACATAATGAAAGATTTAACAAAATTATAACATGAGATTACCTGAAATAATTTGGATCTTCATGTTTCAGAGCATGTTGTGCTACATAATAACGCTTTGTGAATTTCCTATCGCAGCACATTATATAGGGACGTACTTTAGGATGGTATTTCTTAAAATGGCTGACCATATCGGGAAAAGAAGAACCCATAAAAACACATAAATCACAAATCATATTTATATGCTTTTTAATCATCTGTTCCGTTAAAATTGGATCCAAAAATTTGTCCGTCCATTTCTTTTTAGCTGAGGCGTTCTTACTTTTCATCTCATTTTTATTTTTTGTACTCTTTTTTACGCCTTTAATACTTTTATTGCCTTTCTTCTCAGATATATCTTTTTTGTCCTTCGCACCTTTGATTTTATCTTCTTCAATAAAACTTTCACTACCTTCACTTATTTCTGAATTTTCACAATCATTGAATGAACTGTTATCACTATCATCTTCCGAACCTTGTTCTAACTCTATGTCGTCATCAATTCGTTTAGCTTCTAGGGGATTTTCTTTGATTACTTCAACTTCATGTTCACCATTGGGATTTACGTCGATTTCAACTTCTACTTGCATTAGGTTTTCTTCAAATCCATCCTGTTCCTGTTTAATAGCACTAGTACTAGGTTTTTCCTCCTCCTTAATATCAGCACTCAGATTTTGAAATAGATTGTGAGATTTTTTTACAGTTTGATAAAAGTCGTGAAAATCTTTGATTTTGTCCCAGCAGATGATACAAATTTGCGTGGGGTTATCATCATTCGGCGTAGGCTTTTGGAAATGAAATATAATGATAATATTAAGTTTAGAAAAAGACATAACATTTGGTTTAAAAGGAAATACCTTGAACCAAAAGTGTTGATGTACTATTTCAGCAATATTATGAACTTTATGTGTGACATCAAAAACTCCCAACGTTTTTGAGTGTTGTAGCAAGCAAACGCAACATAACATGTTATTTTATTTAATTAGAAGTTATTTGTTAACATTTGTATTTGTTTGTAAACAATTTTTTGTTTTGTTTTTCGACTGGTATAATTTTCTTCAATTCTTGTATTTTGTTTTTTTATTCTTCTATTTTTAGCATTCATTACAAACTGATAGCAAAAATGTTAAATAATGAAAACTGACATCACAGATAATAACGACAGTTTCTCCCCAATAATTATAAATTTGGCAATTTTTACTTGTTCTTAATAAATACTTTATTTACTTAAAACAACAAATAATAAAAAAATATTATATAAAACCCATTTTAGATTTGTTAACTAAATCCCATTCAATGGGATGAGCTTTTTTCTTATGTGAATACATATTTGCCTTGGAATTGAAAGTTCTCGTACAAAATGGACAACTGTATAGAGGTTCTCCCGTGTGACCAGCCATATGTTCCTAAAAATAATATATAATAAATGCATATATACATATTTATATTTCGCTTATTAGAACTTACCTTTAATGACAAAGCACTTTTAAAGCTCTTCTGGCATTCTTCACACGTAAAAGTTTGTGTGGAATGTGTATTTCTTAAATGACATGTTAAAGAATGTTTGTTTTTACATATACGCCCACACTCAGGACACTCGTACTTCGATTGATTGTGAAAACGTCTTAAATGCTGTTTTAAATTGTCTTCATCCTTAAGCCAACTTTCGCAACCTTCTCGTGGACATTTAATACGTGGTCCACTTGTCTCAAAATGTAACCGTACATGTTTTTCGAAAGCTTGTTTATCTCGTATTTCCTTAGCGCATACATGGCATATGTTTGATGCTTTCGTATGACGTGACTTAATATGAATCTGTAAAATGTATTCACTAGCAAATCTAAAAAAAAATCTTTTGTTTATTAATAAATTCATATAAGACAATAACGAAAATCTTACGCTTTCGGTGGAGCACATATTTGGCAAAAGTGTGATCTCTCTGTTTTGGGTATATGCTTAGCTTTATGATGCGCCAGTAAATTTTTTCTTGAAAATCTGCGCGGACACTCATCACAACCATAAGGTAGATTCTCTTCCGGTTCGTGATGCTTCATAAAATGATCTTTTAGCCCAGAGTTATTTATAAAGGTTTTACCGCATTCTTGACACTTAAAATGTTCAGGATCTTCGTGGAAATAAGCATGTTGCAAAATATCTGATGGGCAATCCAATTTACGTTCACAACATTTAATGTACGGTTTAACTCCAGCATGCTCTTCTTTATAATGCCTTATTAAATTTGAAAAGTCTTCGCCGATATGGGAACACATTTGACACAACATTTTTATATGCTTTTTAATAAGGCCATCATTTTCTTCTAATAGAACGTGTCCCTTTCTACGCTTTGGCTCAATTGGTTTATCCGCTTTTTTTGTACGCTTGGCTTCCGTTCGTGGTAGCACTGCTCTTTTTCGCTTCTTTTTCTTTTCCGAGCCAAGCTTTAATTCGTTGTCTGCATCGAAAGATTCGTCACTAACCTCATTTTTAATGTTTTCGAGTAGAGATGCTAATGACTGATCATTATCTTCATCATTGTCACTTGATTTAGGACTTTGGGCTCTTTTCGACACTTTTCTGGATCTTTTTGTTTTGGTGATTTTCGATTTCTCATTCTTGACGCTGCCGTCCTTGTTCATAATACCTTCCATCACATTATCCTCTTCTTGTGATAGATCTAATAATGGATTTTCGGTAAAAACATCGTCAGTTTCAAAAAAATGCAATTCCACGTTGTTATCTAAAGTTTCCTCCAATGTTTCTGTTTTTATATTCGTTTTCCATATGCCTTTCTCTTCCTGTTCTTCACCCGTATACTCCAGTAATTGTTCTTGCAAGATCTTCGTTTGTTCATTGTGAACTTTTGCAACAAATTCAAAAAAATCGTTAAAGTCTCGTAGTTTTTCCCAACATTGATTACATATTTCCAAGGTTTCTTGTTTCTCCTTTACCTGAGGCTTATAAAGTAAATTTGTTCTTTAGTTCTAGACATTTGGTCAGAATTTTTAATTTCATTACTTACCTTTATACCTAAATGTTTTTCAATAATAACAGCAACTTTAGAATTAACTTCACCATCTTCAAAAATTGCTAAGGTTTGGTTGGCGTTTTCTGTACAAACAAAACAAATCATTTTTATTAAAACTATCAATTCTTTTATTTGTAAACAAATCAGTAAGTTTCACTTGGATTCACGAGGTTGCCATATCGTGAAACTGATATATTTTCTCAGGGTTATGAAAATCTTGCATAGACTAGAGTTTAACGTTTTGGAACAATTTTCGGTGCCAAACTCTGCTTATACAAAAACTCTTAAATAGTTTTGCGTCAGATTATTTCCCAGCCCACAATGGTAAAGCTCTAATGATTATGTAGCATGTCTATGTTTTTGTGATCTTTTGATTTGTCCGGCACTCACAATAACTCGTTGTGATCAAAATAACGTGTTTTTCTTCAATTCAGATATTGGTTTGATTTTCTTTTGTTTGGTAATAATTTTTAATGTTGTCTAAACTATTAATTATTATTGAAACTTTTAATTATTATTGATGAGTATATCTTCGAAATATTGGAAATAAATAACTTGAAAAAATAATTAAGCAAAGTGGACAATCAATTTTACGTCAGCAGTTGGTCTGATAACTTTATTTTAGATGCTAGTTAATCAATACTGTTTACGTTCATAAACGTCTCTGTGATAAACGTGATGTATGCAGCTGATATTTAAACAGAATGACGCAAAATCAATTACTTTTACCTTCCGCTAAATCTGTTGAAAATATGATCGCAAACCGTGAGTTGGTGCAAAACTGTTTGCAGAACAATCCGCAATTATTAATTTTAATGAACGTAACCGTTTAAGGTTTTTTTTTAAACTTGGTATCACATTTATTTTACACTTCAGCTTTCATATGCATTACAAAATAATTCTGACAACAAAATAAAAAAATACACAACCATACCGGCAGAAATTTTTCTTTAATTTTTCTATTTATTCACAAAAAGGTGCAAAATATTTATAAATTAATAATAAAAAAACGTACATATCAGCAAATAGAAATGTTATTAAAGAGTTACTTAAAAATCATTTATAAATTGAATTTGTTAGAATACAAAGTATGTGACGTGTCCAATTTTCTTTACTTACAGCGTTGACAGTCTACAAATATGATTACTGATGTGCAATTAGCTATATTCTCCAATGTTTTGGGAGTATTCTTATTTCTACTAGTGGTTTTATATCACTACATTAATGCTAACTCCAGCAGCAAGTAAGTTGATACTAGAAACTTTTTTGTAAGATTCAATATTCTATTTGTTTTCTATTTCAGAATTAGCTCTAAAAATAAATGAAAATCGTAAACTGAATTTTGTATTACCTATATTTAATAAATAAAAAACTTCAATAATAAATGTATGTATATGATTAACACTCAATAAAATATACATATGTTTGTGTATTCACATTAATTCCAACGCTTCCTTTAAAGAATCCATATTTTCCAAAGTTTTGCCAATATCAGGATTGTGCGTGGGGCCGCTTCTAGGTCGAAAGGTTCTTTCTCTTTGATGGCCAAATGAAATTATTTTCAACTCCTTATTGACAAAGTCCTTAGGTTTTATATCTTCTACTACTTCCATTACAGATTGTTCTGATTTAGTTTTAGATACTTTATCGCTTTTAGTTTGGCACTTTTTTGCCATTTGATCAAATCTAAAATTACTTGGAAATTTGTGTTGTTTTATACAATGCTCTTTACGTTCCGAGGCATTTCCAAATAATTGTTTGCATTCCTCCAAATAACATTTAAACAATCGTTCTCCCCTTTCTACTCTAGCATTGAAGTAGGAATCATGGTGCTCCGAAATGTGCAAGTCTAACAAATGTTCCGTAGGTAAAGATTTCTTACATTCTGCACATATAAAACGATGCATTGCATTATAGTGGCTCTGATACGAAGCCACATTGTCAAACACCATGCCACAGCCGAAAACATTACAAAATATATCATTGGCGGGATTATTCAAGCATTCGTCCTCTTTGTTACTTATTGCTCCTAGTTTTTTGTATTTGTGTAGCAGATTTGTATCACTTGCAGTAAATAGATTATGGTCAGGTTTAAGAAAACCTTGTGGACAACTTTTTAATAAATACAAGATTTCGTCTGGGTTTAACATCTCTTTACTGTTCGCTCTAACCACAGATATAAGCTATGGCTCTAACTATAAAATAAATATCGCATGTAAAACATAAACAAAACTACAGAGTTTCATTTGACAAAATGCAATAGCAACAGTTCTTAAATCTGGCAACTCTGTATGTTCCACATAAAAATTGCTAAATTATTTACCATATAGGTACACATTCCTTGAATCAAGAATTTCCTGCAGAATTCTGGAAGAGTAGTTATCATATATATAATGTCTGTGCTAGTTATGTACTATTTTTTGTTCTACACCAAAATTTAATTTTGAGGTTAGGTTTCATTTTTGAAAAAAATATTAATTTAGTTTCTTTTATTCTTTCCAAAACGTTTAATGTTCTTTATTAATTAAATACGAGAAATGTTATTATTTAATCTGGTAGCCAAATGTCACAGGAAAACATTCGCTAAATCGTTTCGTTCCCCCAGCATTACATCTAAACATGTTATACATGGGCAGTAAATGCTGTTCGGGTTAACGTTAAGGCCAGTCCTTCCAAAGTTTAATGATATTTGTAATTTCTGTGATGTCTCATTTTGCCGTAGTTAATGGTATAGAAGAATGTCATAGCAACAGCTGTGATTTGGAAGAATGGTGCAATCCCAGCGCGTTTGGGTTGCATATACTTGTGTTGCCAACGCCACCAGGCACGGCTCATGGCACCAGCAATGGCGCTAGGAGTCTTGCTACGGCGTGAAATCCAAGCACCCAATTCGCTCAATTTTACTTGACCCAATGGAACGTCAGCTATAAGAAAAACATGCAAGGATTTCATTTAGTATAATTCTTATATTACGTAATATAATAGTGTTTTATTCTGTAATTCTGTACTTAATACCTTTGCCATAATAGCGTGCTGGATCATACGGTCCATGTACCTTAGGGTTGTATTCAGCTGGATAATCACCGAAAGCCATTGTTTTTCTGTAATTCAGTAAATTTTATAATAATTAAGTAACTTTTTTTCTTTTTAATCGAAAAAATTCAATTCGTGCTGCCTTACCGAAATACTACCAAGACTCAGTGATGGCAAAAGCAATACAATCCACAATATTGTCAAAATTGACTGTCAACATGAAGCAGTGATGCCTAGTTTAGTAACAAGCTTAAAACAACTCTGATATGAAATTGATGTTTAAATTAACGGATTTACATTAACCCATAAACTAATTGACCAAAGTTATCAGCAAAAACACTTTGATAAACATGAAAAAATAACTGACTATGTGTATTTAGCATATTTTAAATTTAAATAATTAAATCTTCTTTGAATATTAAGTGCACCATGTAAATGAAAGCGATTGTATGTATATTTAGCATTCCCGTCTTCGGTCTGACTTTAATAAATATCCTTACCACTTATCCCAAAGGATATAAAAACTGGGTTCGTTTAACAATATAGTAAAAGGGTTTTTAAGAACTTTGTTTTCCAATAGGATAATATTGGAATAACATGAAAGTTTTGACATTTTACTTATTGGCATATCAATAGTAGAAGCTTTGACAATTGTTCAATAAATTCAATGGTGAAAATGGTGCATTTGTAAAAGCTACATTTCGGTCAACACAATCGTCCTTTTGACTTTTAAGAAATTTGTCTTAATACATTTGTCTTCTCTCATTTCTTTTTGAATGGAAATGGAAATGCGGCTATGTTGAATAGAACATGCGTTTTAACACTAGTGGAATATTTCTTTTGCGGCTATGTTATAGATTCTAAATAGACGTAACCGAATTGATTGCAGACTTAAAAATCAAAATAAAAAATCATGTCATGATTCACGAAATAGAACCGACATTTTGCCATAATGTGATTGAAAACTTTGATTAAAGAATCTACATCAATATGCGTGGTCGTGGTGGACATCTGCCCCATACCATTTTCCATTTCTAATTTTCAAACCTTATTATTTATAATACAATAAATATTTTAATGATTAAAATAAAAAATTATTGAAGGTGGGGGCAATAATACGTCTCTTAAAAATATAATTGTAACTCATTCCTGATAATGATATCCGAAGGATATCGAAATATTGGAAGAAATAATTTAATAAATAATATAGGTACCTATACATTTTTTACAAATAATTGGCCTCGAGCTCGAACAAATTTTTTATTTTATCAAAAGAAAGTTCGAAAAAATCAAAATTTAATTTAATATTTTAATGATTTTTATATAAATAATTTTCATTTATTTAGAAAAACAAAGATCTTATGAAAAAATCTGTTTAAAAAATTTATTCCAAAAACTATAATATATTTGCCTTGTAATTAGTATTTTTGTGGTCATGGTAACTCTTTCATATTCTTGAAAAAAGTTAACGGTTTGTCAGATTTTTTGTATGTTCTATGGGATGCATTGTGTGAGCACTAAAAATGTTCGCTTATTGGATGAAATGAGAATTATTTCAAAACAAACACATCAATATGTTTTCATTGACAACAAAAACAACAAGGACAGAACAAACTGAACAGCGAATTGAATAGAGATTTGCTTCTCTATTTCAAGGGCAAGAGATAAATGCAGCTCAAACTAAAGTTAGCAACCAAAATGTTCTGCAAAAAGTTGACATTTCCCAATTGTAATTCAACGCGAACGCAATTTAGGTATTGGTTTAAATTTAAAATTATGAATCGTTTTGAAACGGAAGAAGCATCTAATGATGATACAAATATAATATCTGATCTATTAAATTCAGCTGAAGCTATGCAATCCTCAGAAACAACTACCAATGCTGCTAGTATAACAAAAATGAAGGTACAGCAAAAAGATGAACTGCAAATTGTTCAAAACACTGCAGAAATATCGGCTACATTTTGCGATGCAACAAAGCAAAATCTGCTGATTTCACTGCAACAAAACAATAGTATGGTTGGTAGTCCACTATTAAATTCTACTCAATATTCGGATGGGGAAGATTTAAATAAAATACACATACGTCATGTACACATTCCTTATATATTGAATGGCGAATTGTATCAAATACAAACGCAAGACGGTGAAAATGTTACCGTAAAATGTTGTCATTGTCCACCGGATCGTGTTTATAGAGGCAGTGTAAGGTCAACGGGAAATTTTCACATGCATATAAAAGTGGGCTTTATTCTCAGAATTGTAGAGTTATATATAAAATAATACCTATATGTATATTTTTACTATAATCTAGAGACGTCATCCAGATCTTTTGGAAAAACTTCATGATATGAAAGTAAATGCTTTATTGGAGCGACGCGATCGTTTAATGCGCAATCGTAAAATAACTCATCGTAACAATCGTAATCATCCAAATTCAAATACCATGTGTTCATTTAAGAATGAAGAAAAAACCGAATTGATTACTTCAACGCCAGCATCTCAAATAACTTTGGACTCAACACCAGAATTGAGTTTATTGCATACGCATAAATTAAAAATTAAGACAGTTTTTCAGAGGCACCAAATGCAACAAAGAGAAGCAGCACAAATGCAAAATGTAAGTAAATGTTACAATATTAAAATGAAACGTTACGCCTTACTTATAAAACATATGCTGAAACTTATAAAAAATTCACTTAATGACAAATTATATTTTTATTGAGTTCCAAAACTAATTTATAAACTTTAAAATACCATTTCCATTAGTTATTTATCAAAAAAAAAAAAAAATTGGTAAACATTACGTATGTATGTATTCAAGATAATTCGGAGGTTACCTTTTATACCTACATAGCGTATTTTTCTTCAAAAATGGTTAAGAAAACTAGCAATATATATTTTTCTTTTAATATTTTTAAATTGGATTTATTAAATAATTATTTTAAACTACTTGATTGGAAAAACTGAAGCACGTTGAGTGAGTGCCCCTGTTCTGTAAAAAGGAATGATTTTTAAAAACTAATCATTGGAAAATTACTGTTCCGCAAATTGCACAAAAAGTTATTTCAATTCGATTTACAGATAAGGGTTAGAAAAAATTATACTTATAATTCACAATTAAAAACATATCTTCAATGATAAATGTTTTTTTTTTTTTTGTAATATGTACTTTTTTTTACTCTCCGATTTTCTCAACCTTTATTTAGTGGAATAAGACAGATTATGTCGTTATGCCGATAGGTAAATTACAAACAAATGAAGAAACTGAGCAGCCAATAAATTATAGTTTAAAATCTTCTGAGAATAATGAAACTCGTGCTGCAATCCCTTCTGTTTCTTCAAACACTAATCAACAACAGCAAGAGAAGAGAATACCAAATGATGTAAGTATGAAATAATAATAATGAAACTCTTAAATTAAAAAAGTAACTGTAAAAAATAACAAAACGTAATTTTCTCATTATATATTTTAACTTTCTTTAGAGTACAATTCAAACATCTTTTAATAAGTTCACTAATGTAAACAATCCATCTTCTACTAACAATGACATGCAACAAAAAGAATATATTTGTGAAAATTTTACAAATAATAGAAATTTATCAACATCATCGATTTCCATATCATGTCCTAGTGTTATGAGTAGTTATTCAAGTAATCATCAATATGAAATGGAAATTAATCGATCGTATAACAGTGCACCTATGCACCAGCACAACCTGTCCATAATTAAGCCAGAGCATTTATTATTGGGACCAGAGCCTGAAGCCATCGATCTCACTATGCATACTGATTCTGGTATATTTTCAAATTCTGAAGATAGTGGTAGTGTACAAAATAACGATTCTCAAAATAATAAAATCAACACTAACAACAACAATAGTATTAATGATAGAGCTGGTCCTCAAAAAACAAATACTGATAATATTACCACAAATGATGTTGATCGTAATGGTGATAGTGTTATTAACCTTAGCAGTAACTCTGCTAAGTGGCAAGAACTATTAGTGCAAGTTGAACATTCACTGCGCGATATACAACGTGAAATGAATGTACGTAATCAAATTGAATCTAATCGTATGTTTCTAGATATTGCAAAATTTAAATACTTAAATCCTGGTTTTCAGTTTAATTGGTAAGATATTGCGCTAACCAAAGTATACAGTTGTTTACTTGCTATACATAGTTTCGTATTTGTTTATATTGTTTATATATAGCATTAAAAGGTTCCAACTAATTATTTTCAAATGAAGTATAATTTCGTATTAATTAGTATTGTTATAGATATGTAAGTTTTTGTTTTTCTTGAAATAAAAAGTTAATTTAGTTTTAAAACATAAAAATCAATTTATTGTTTAAAAACTCAAATATTTGTGTAATACCTACATATATAATAAAACAAGTAAAATATTTTATATTTTATACCTATATTATATATTTTGTAAAAAGATTTACCTGGGGGGTTTATTTTGTAACTCATTTCGAAAGAAAACTCGTTCGAATTTGTATGCGTTATACAATGTATTTCGAAAATGTTTGCTTTCAAATCGAAATACACAGTAATTCCCCTGATTCGACAGATTTGGTTATTTTTATATTTGCTATTGCTCGAAAATGTCTGTTAAATTTCGAAAGTAAGTTTTACTAATAACTAAACCAAAACTTTTTACTGCTTCAGTTATTGGATTAATTTTATATTTTTAAAGTGATAAGTAATGAAAGCAAAAGAGATCATCACGGAATATTTTGGAAAAATTTCCCTCTATAATTTCTATCGTGGCTTAAACAGATAGAAGGACGAAAATTTGGGTATAAAAATGTAAAAAATATGTTTTATTACGAGTACCCTTCATTTTTTTTTTTAATTTTGTCCACCGGTTTAAATATCGTTTATGTAATTTTTGAAGGTTTATTTCTCAAAAATAAATGATACAATGAACATTTAACCTTGCTTTTATACTGAGGTTTATTGTATTACTATGTAATATTATTTTGGCCTAATTGGCTCTTTATTACTGAATAAATAAATAAATATTTTATTTGATTTTTTTATATTTTCGTATGTTTGAATCTACCTTTTATTTTTGTATCATAGCTATCTTATAAAATGAACTGTCAAATGATGAGGATTTGATAAGTGTTATTTGTTTATTTAATAATTCTCATTAGGTACCCATAAGCATTTGAAAAAATGGAAAACATGACATCTGTGACTGTTTTAAAAGTGTGAAGTGTAATAATATTAATATAAATGCGTATTTTCCTGTTTCAGATTAACATAAATATAATTAATTTCGTTGTTTTGCTTCTCATATTATATCAAAGTTAATCGGCACAAAAAGTGATTCACTTTAAAACAAACACAAAAATAAACTTATGTTCAAAAGATAAAAATATAAATAGCTGAAAGTGATAACTATGAATTAGAATTAAGTTTACTCAATTAATAAACGTTTGTCCCGTTTTTGGGTTAATTAATCTACTACTATTTGTTACAATCTATTGCAAAAATACTACATGTCTGCGCTTTGATTTCTTTACATTTTTTATCATTTCATTCTTTGTTATATCTCATTTTTTTAATACCGTTTTCCCCATTTTTACTCTATAAAAGTTTTGTTAGAGCAATTTGGTTAGATTTTAATTATTATAACTATCACAAATAAATCATTATATATACATATGTATTTGAAAAAGTGTTAAAGATAATCATCAAAATGGAATCTAATAGTGATAGCGAAATGTTAATAAAAATCGACAGGGAACCAAATGTAAAAGAAATGTCAATAAACTCCTTTGTTGATGAAGACTTCGCATCAGAATCTGATGATGATCAAATGGTATCTTTGAATTTTAGTAAAACTAACAACCAACCAAAAGAATATAAGAAAGAAAAAATAGTATGTTATCGCAATCAAAGTTAATTAATGCAAATATAATGTAATGAATGACTTATATTTTGTGTTTAGATTTGTAAAACTTCAGCTTCAAGAGATGCTAATAGTTCCGATTTGCCAGGTACTTCTGGAGCAGTGCAACAGCCAACACAGCCAGTGGCAGCTGCACCTCAACAGCAGCCTACATTTCGTTTGAGATCTCGCACAGCTGTTATAAATGAAAATGCCACCGAACAGAAAGATACATATGAGGTTTGTTATTCATCACTAATTGTATGTATGTATGTTTTCTCATATTTTCCTTTTTTTTGTAGAGTTTAGATTATGATGTCTGTGAAAATGTTTTATTTCAAAAAGAACAACAATTTACTAACAATACACGATTCTCAATACGTAAAGATATTTTGCGTTGGATTATTTTCATACAAATTGGTATTCTAACAGCTTTAATTGCCTGTGTTATAGACATTGTTATTGAAGAGTTATCAGCTATAAAATATGAATTTCTTAAACATTGTAAGTACATAGGTACCTACAAATTAAAAATATTAATTTACTTAGGTACATTTAACTTCAATATAATGGTAATGTTAATATAAAAGCTTAAAATATGAGTACGAATGCACCGATCGGTTAAATTGATCCGAATACGAATTTTTGACTGACTGATTCATCGTTTAGTGCCTAGTAGTTGTTCCACAGATTCAATGTTTTCGATAATTTTTTTTCATAGAGAAAAATTTTTTGGTCGCAGAGCTGACAATCTTTGAATGAGCAAACTCGGGTTATTCCGGAGTGTATTTATTTTTATGTTTCGGTAAAATTATGTTCTTACAAGCCAGAACTTGTTATTAGTAGTATTTTTATTGTCAGCATTACAAGCTTTGTCGAAAATTATGGCCAAAGGTAAAGAAATTGAGTCCAGCATTAAACATTTAATAATAAAACGTTTCAAGGAAGGAAAATCCTGGGGGGGGTTGGAAATTTAAAGTTTATTGATGGGATCATGAATCAATATACTTACAAGAGTATATTGGAAAGAAATTTGCAAGCATCCGTCGACATCTTTGGCCTTGGATCCCGTTTGATCTTTCAACAGGATAACGATCCCAAGCACACCGCATTTTCTGTGAAAGAGTAATTGCTTTATGCTGTTCCCAGACAGCTCCATAGCCAAACTCAGTCGCCAGACTTAAACCCAATTGAGCACGTTTGGGATATAATGAAGCGCAAATTAGTAGCAACTTCAATAAGGAGCAAAAAGTCGATTAAAAAAGCTCTTAAAAAAAATCTGGTCAGAAATATCGCCTTCTGAAACAGAAAGCTTGGTATGCTTGTTATTTACAAAACTAAATAAAACTGTATACTTTAAGTTTCCCTGAAACGTTTACTTTTCTTAAAATAATAAATTTTTGAGGTGTATTTAAACTTTAGTATTTGACTGTATAATATTCAGAGAACTAAAAATGTGAATGTCACAAGTTTTAAAAGCTTGAAACAACTATTTTAATATATTCATATATTTATTGTCAAATAAAAATGTACATATTTATATAGCATGTGAGGGTTTATATTAAGAGAATATAATCCTCTTAATTATTAAATTTATCTGTTTCAATTTAAGCTGTCGATGGGAATGTTCCGCATAAAGCGAATCCGACAGGTGATTTAGTGTTTCCCTACTTATATTGGATGGGTCTTAGCATTGTGCCTGTTGCATTGGGGGCAGCCATGGTAACATATTTGGAACCGATTACAGCTGGCAGTGGTATACCACAAGTAAAAAGTTATTTAAATGGTGTCAAAATTCCACGCATAGTTAGAATTAAAACATTGGCCATTAAAATTATAGGTGTAGTTACATCTGTGGTAGGGGGTTTGGCGGGTGGAAAGGTAGGTTAAATTTCATTTAAATTATATAAACAATATTTCTATTACTATTTAATTGCAAACTTTAGGAAGGTCCCATGATACACGCTGGTGCCGTAGTTGCAGCCGGCATTTCACAAGGCAAAAGCACCACTTTTGTTGCAGATTTCCGAGTTTTTAAAGCTTTTCGTGATGATCACGAAAAGCGTGATTTTGTATTGGGTGGTGCTGCAGCAGGTGTAGCTGCTGCTTTCGGTTCACCCATTGGTGGCATGTTATTTTCGCTTGAAGAGGCTGCCAGTTTCTGGAATCAGAATCTCATTTGGCGTACTTTGATTGCTTCAATCATTAGCTCATTTACATTGAACATTGTTCTATCTGCCTATCACGGTTTAAGTGATTTTACTTTTACTGGTCTATTTAATTTGGGTAAATTCGAACAACCACTAACATTCGAATACTTTGAATTGCCTATTTTTATGCTATTCGGCATAACCGGTGGCTTATTGGGCGCAGCTTGGAATAGTTTGAATACAAAAATCAATAAATTCCGTTCAAGGTTTGTAAAATTTAAATTTGCTCGTGTGATGGAAGCTATTTTAGTGTCCATGATGGGAGTATCGGTGGCCTGTGCCATGATTTATTTCATAAACGATTGTCGTCCGCTGGGTAATGATCCGACCGATTATCCAACGCAGGTAAGATAATATTAAATAGAAGTAAGAGTTGCTAAAAAAAATAAAATGTTTAAATCGCTTTCAGCTATTCTGTGAAGATAATGAATACAATGCTGTAGCCGCTTTATGGTTCCAGACACCAGAAGCAACAGTTCGTGCATTATTCCACGATCCACCGGGTATATTAAATAAAAAATATTACAATTTCAGTAAAATTGTTATTATTATTATTGTTTAACTTAACAGGCTCCCATAAGATTCTTACTTTAGCCTTGTTTACATTGGTTTACTATATTTTATCCTGCTCTACATTTGGTTTAAATGTAAGTTTAGGTGTTTTTATACCCGTCGTTTTAGTCGGAGCCGCTTGGGGACGTTCAGTAGCCATGGTGATATTCTATTTTTGTCCACAAGCAGTAAGTACTTATTACAGCTAACTGTAAATATTAAAAATATGTAATTATATTAATTTATTTTTAGTTGTTTCTAAATCCTGGCAAATATGCACTAATCGGTGCAGCAGCAAATTTAGGTGGTGTTCTTCGCATGACCATTAGTTTAACTGTTATACTAATGGAGACTACAGGCATTGAAACCTCCTTCTTTTTCCCGCTGATCATTACATTAATAAGTGCCAAGTGGGTGGGCGATTATTTCAATGAAGGCATCTATGACATACAAATTAAACTGAATCATGTACCCATGTTACCTTGGGAACCATTACCACACTATATGGGCCTTAAGGCCTCGAATATCATGAGTTCTCCAGTGGTCTGCATTAAGCTGAGAGATAAAGCCCATTATATTTATGAGATTTTAAACCGTTATAAACATAATGGTTTTCCTGTTGTAGAAGACGTTAAAGGGGTAATATTTTCAAATAATTTATAATGTAATATATAGGTTATGTTAATCTTTAACATTTTGATTTTTTAGAATGATCGCTCTAATGGTCGCGTATGTGGTATTATATTGCGTTCGCAATTAATCGTTATACTTCTTAAGTCATTGTATGAAGAAAAGAAACGTTTTTGGATCAATGAAACATCAATACAAACATTTAGAGATGTTTATCCACGATATCCCTCGATAGATGTAAGTATATATTGCACAAAGAATTTACTAGTTTTATATTTTTATATCAGATGATAAAAATATAAAAATTTGTTTGTAATTTACCCAATACACATTTCAAAACATATAATAAAGTATATGTACATATATATTTTGGATCGTTTGTCATGTACTGTCACAAAATATGTATATCCGCTGTAAACACTCAAATATTTTTTCTCTGACAAACTTTCACAAAAGAAAAAAGTGAAATGTAAAAGAGAGATTTGTTATAAGAAAATGAGAAGATAGATGGATAAAATAAGAAAAGAAATGGGACTATAAACTATCCTATCATTTAACCATTGGATTCCCCTTGTTACCTATTTTACAACTGGCTATGGCATTAAGACATCAGAAAAGAAACGACTGCCCCAACAAGTGAACCTATATATCTGCAACATAAGACAATTACAGCAGATGAGCAGCACTGTTGACTCTTCAAAGCTCCTTGAATATTGTAATCTTATTGTCATCCAAAGCAACTGCTGATAAAACAGTTTTTCAGATACATATGTGCGCTATATGGGAGATATTACCTATTATGGACCGATCATCCAAAAATATTGTCATAATTTCTGTGAATATTAATTATACATGTGTTAAACTTTATCTCAATATAAATACTTTTAAAAGATTTATGGAGGTTAAAGTGGATTACGGGGAGGGTCTTATATGGGAGTTTCGACTAATTACGGGCTGACCATTATAAAATTAGGTGTCATCATTTCTGTATATAACAAATTTATTTGTGTCGAATTTTATTTGATTACCAACATTCTTAAGAAATTTATGATCGTTGAAGTGATTTTCGGAAGTGGGCCATATATGGGAGCTACGACTAATTATGGACCGATCACAATAAAATTGTACCGTATTGTGTGTATACATATGAGATATATTTGTGTTAAATATTATTTGGATACCAACATTTTTTCGTGAGTTATGCTCTTTAAAGTGATTTTCGGGAGTGGGCCTTATATGGGAGCTATGATAAATTATGGACCGATCTGCACAAAATTTGTAGATGTGATTTGACTTCATTTACCACTCATTTGTAATGAAATTTGTTGGGATACTTGCATAATTCAAACATTTATGATCTTGAAACCCTAATTTCGGGAGGACATTTGTATGGGGCCAGGTGAAATAATGGACCGATTTCCACCAGTTTCAATCCCATCCGTCCTTGGGCCGAAAAATATCACTTACCAAATTTTATCAAAATATCTTCAAAATTGCGACCTGTACTCTGCGCACAAGCTTTACATGGACAGTTAGCCAGCCACACGGACGGACATCGTTAAATCGACTCCGAAAGTAATTCTGAGTCGATGGTATTTTTTCTGACTGTCAAGTCAAGTATTTTTCAATGAGAAAGAAAAAGATAATTTTCTCTTTCCTTCTCATTGAAAAATACTTGACTTGACAGTCAGAACTGATGAGTGTGAAACAGGACTTACCACCTTCTTTGTTGAAAGCTATCAAGCTACTGAATGTAAATTTCCCTCACACATGCATTTTGTGTTGTAAACATGGTTGCCGTTCGACATAATGAAAACAACGCACATAGATTTTTTTTCTTAAGATTTTGTAGTGTGTTTAATTTATTAAAAATGTTTAAATTATAATAACAAATCAACGAATTCAGTACGATATTTAAGTTAGAAGATAAATGTAATAAAGATTGTAGGCACTTTTGATTTTGGTTATTTAAAAGAATAATTGTGGTAGTAGAGTTTTCTGTTTGGGTAATCCTGGTTAAAGAATTCACGAGGAGAATAAATAAATACCCGAACAACTTCGTTAGCTCAGTAATACTAGTGGTGGACTCTGTTTTAAATTATATAAATTCCCGCCACCAATATTTTACTTTACTATTATACATCTTTTCTTAATAGAAAGTACGCATGTTGGAGGATAAAGTGAACTATACGGTCAACTTAGATATTTTTATGAATCCATCACCAATATGCTCCAGAGAGGTATTTATTAACATTATGATTACTAACAACTATTTTTAATATTTTAATTTAATTTTTTTTCTCAGCATGATTCCGTTCCGAAGATTTTTAATAAATTCCGTGCATTGGGTTTACGACATTTAATTGTGGTGGATCGTGAGAATTGTGTTTCTGGTATTATAACTCGAAAAGATTTCTTGTATAAGTAATTATAATAAGTCATCACACACATCGCGTTATTTTTAAATTGATATATCTTTTGTAACAATTAACAAGTTTCTTTTTACTTTATTTCATTATATTTTAATTAATAAAATTTTAATTTTTTTATTAATATTTGTATTATACTGAAGTGACTTTTAATCCTTGCTGTATGGACATAAAATGTATTACGTCAAATCCTTGGGATTCTAATTGAATCGTATATGTAAATCATATCTCATAATCTTCCCTGTTCTGTATGGACTACTCCACAATGGACCAAGAGTACTCCAAACATAATCCATTTGTTTGAAAAAAAAACTAGTCCATTTAACATTGCGATATCCTAGGACTGGATCATATAATCCAGCTTTGCATAACACGGGACTAGTCCCAAAACTACTCCTTGTAACTACATTAAATGTTTTTAAACAACGATTACGGTCATTAAAGCACAAATAATTGTCGTGTAACAACAAGCTCTGGGGCCAAATTACCGCATTCGTGATCGAATGAGCTATCGTATCGAAAAATGATTTTGATATCGAAATTATGATAAAATGTACTAAATTTCTTGCTCGATATCGAATGCCATAATCTCAAATAAGAAAATTACGATCAATTTTACTCGATATCGAATGCGGTAATTTGGCGCCTGATTTGAAAATGAAATGGTCCACAAGTGCATTACATAGGACCATGATGTAGTCACTACATTTTAGCTGCAATGGACCACGTACTCCACAGATTTTTGCAGGGAATGTTCTGACAAACATTGTTTAATTAAGAACAAAACATCGACAAGTTTTGTTCACACAAGACAAATGTATGTTGTAGGTGTAATTGAGCTACGTGCAAGCATTTAAGTATAATCTTTTGATTCCGTTTTGAAGAGGACCACACCAAACAGTGAGATTGGCGATAGGACTATAATCATAACCATATGCGTTCAGTGGGGTTATTCTGTATGTATTTCGATTCGAAAAGAAAATCATTCAAATTTGTATACTTTTTACATTGTATTTCGAAAACTTTTGCTTTCGAATCGATTTAACTGGATTTAACAGACAACGCCGGATCCGATGCCAGCTCCATATTTGTACCATCAGTGTATACTTTTGTATCATATCCGTCAATCTATGACCCTCTTTCCATTCCTGTCTGGATGGAGTGTTGATTTTGAACATCTTATCAATCTCTATGAGGGGTGTTGTATAGTCGGATGTTTGGTGTAATGAAGAGGGAAACAAATTCAAAATGTATGTCCATATGTTCTTGATCTCCAGCAACCAAAAAAAGGTACAGTGGCCAAATTACCGCATTCGTGATCGAATGAGCTAACGTATCGAAAAATGATTTCGATATCGAAATTATGATAAAATGTACTAAATTTCTTGCTCGATATCGAATGCCATAATCTCAAATAAAAAAATTACGATAAATTTTACTCGATACCGAATGCGGTAATTTGGCCCCAGGCATGTTCTGAAATCGCGGTGATTTTAAATCACGAATGATTTTGAAATCACGAATGATTTTGAAATCACGGGAAGAATATTTTGGTGTTCACGAGATTTTTAATTTTTAGTAGTGATTTTGATTGTTCTAAATCACGAGCTAACAGCTTAATTTTCTTTCAGGCATGTTCTGAAAATCACTTTTTCGTAAAGTGATTTGAAATCACTGAAATGGTGTTCTGTTCACAAAAATTATTGAAATCTCGTGATTTAAAACCGTTCATCTAACAGCCTAATGATTTCAAATCTCTTATGGCCGAATTCACAGTCTTTAGTTAGCTAATAACAAAGGCTTAAGTAATGATTCTTTATTCGCAATGCTTAGTTTGCCATAACAATAACAAGTAATAGTTAAACAATAGTTAGTATTTTAGTTTACCAATGGTTAACTAATGACCGAGAATTCGGCCATTAGAGTTTTTCAAGCATTTTTCATTGAACTCTTGTAATAAAATTATCACAAACACTTAAAATCATTTGTTTATTTGTTTTTGAAATAAAACTAACTATTTACACAGAAAAAACTTAAAATTTACAAATTTAGTAAGACGTTGTATTTTTTGCGGACCATTTTTTTAGATTTGTTTACATTTTTCGTAATTTACTTTTGCATAAATTTTGAAATAATCTCACAACACTGCTTGGGAAATGGTCATATAGTGTAGGTCTATTAAAAAATTGACAAATAATTTAAGAAAAACAATTACTAACATTTAAAATTGACCGTTTAAAATATGTTTACAATAAAAAATGTAGTTTTGATTTACAAAACAAAAAATTATGTGAAAATGTTGCTCGAAATCGGTTGTTTATTGTAGAAAAAATTTTTTTAATTATTTTAATTGAGTACGCTGTCAATCGAAAATAATCACCCCTATTCTGAGTTTCGATTACGTCTCCGCATTCAGTTACGCTACGTTCGAAAATTGTTATTCCAAACAAAAACTGAATCGAAAGAACGAGAAGAAGACAACAATGTTTACAAAACCAATTTGTTACTATGGAATGTGGAATAGAAACAAAGAAATGAGCAAGTTTGTTACTATTTTAATAAACAAAAGTCACAACAAACAATAAAAATAGGAAAATAAAAAATTTGTGCGATTAACAAGGAGAAATAATAAAAATAAAATAATACAAAAGACTTGTGAATTAATAATAATAAAAAAGTAATCATCCCGGAGGTGGTATTTTTAATTTTTGTATTTGAAGGAGAAATAGAATCCATAGCAATGGCTTAATTGGGTGAAGAGGAGAACAACGTGACTCAGAACACAGAGGTAAGGCTTGAAAAGAAAATACCTGAACTTTCTCCTTGGATCGTTTATGGTAGCCGCAAGCAATATCCTGTTTTGTTGACACGAAACTTTCGTATTGCTCTGATGTCGTTGTTTTTGACCTGGAAAAATAAATAAATAGGCTGCTTCCTGTTTGTAGTGACAGTAATTCAAAACTCCTTCGTTCTACCGTTACACATTTGTTTAATCATGTTCTTTGTTGCTGCATAACACTCTTGATTGGCCGTACAACAAAAATTTATATAAATCACATTTTAAACATTTTATAAATTAAACACTTTTTAAGTTTATAAAAAGAGTAATCGAAAAAATTCCGTTGCTAAAATATAAGCGTAGAAAAACGTAACTACGATCGTAATACAGAATACCTACAGTCGAAAGAAACGTAGCGGAACCGAGACTCTGAATACCAAATTTGCCAAACGGAGACAATTTCGATTCGAATCGAAAGTCAGAATAGGGGTGAATAACTTTAGAGGTGTTTTCAAACTGTTTCAGAATTTTGTACATATTTGAATGTGTTTAAAAACCATATAAAATGTATAACTCTAACATGATAATTCCCCGTATTGCATTAAAATACTAATCGTTTTTTTTTTTTTTTTTACAAAAATGTTAAAATGTTTATTATTTGAAACAATAATTGTTTTTTTTTTTATTTTATAATATTTATTTGTGTACTCAAAATTTATTTTGTATCTGACTTAAATTAAACATTTTATAATATAGGTATTAAGAGAATAGCAAGAAATATAACTTATAATTTTAGTAAACATTATAAAAAAATTACTTATAAACTAGATGATGATATATGTATGAAAAAAAATTATAATATTTATTTTAAATTAATTAAACAACTTTACGTTGGCTGTGCTCTAAACGTTTTTTTTTTCAATTGCTGTAGTACTTTTCGTTATTAAAAGGATTTCATATTTAAAAAGCAAATTAGCTTATAGTTATTTCAAATAAAAATTCATATATTTAATATAATATAGGTTGTTTTTATAAACACAGTATACAAGCAAAATTAATTAATAATTAACTACGACTAACTATGTAACATTAAAAAGATTAAAGAAAAAAATCGTATAATTAAAACTAAAAATTACAACTGTGTTAAAGTAAATTTTATATTGAAAATAATAAATTTAATTGTTATAATTACTCTTAGCTATTATTTTAAATATAATAGTGACTTTTTACAATTGTGTTTAATTTAACAAAAAAAAGTTTTTGAAAAAAGAAAAATAATGTCTAGTTAATTTGTTCTTACATAAGGAATAATTATTTATTTATATCAAGTTACATTTTTTTAATATAAAGGTCGACTGTACAACATTATGGATTGAATAATTCTTAATTTTATTATTTTAAAGTTAATTTTTCTTTGTTTCTCTTTTTTAAATTTTGTAATAAACAATTTTACAAACAGCTTAAATTTACAAAATAAAGAGAGAAAAGTATTAGGAAAATTAAAATAAATTTAAAATGCAAGGACGTTTTTTTGTTGAAAACAAAACATGGAAGCCTTTTTATAAATTGTTTTCACATTGTGTTTCAATAAATTAACTTTCCATAGGTCTAACTTGGGCGGGTTGGTCTTGCACCACTACCACCGGCGATTGTGTTAAACCAGTTACACTATTGCAGTGAGGTGTGGGTGCTAAATTTGTTACGTTCGTTGTTGTGCCATCGGCGGCCACATTTAAAGCGGTAACACTAGACAGAGTATTTAAATTTACACCAGTTGCATTTCCCGCCATTGCTCCTCCTGATGCTATTGTAGTGGTATTGGTATTTACCAAGTTGACATTAATGTTGGCCATACTAGCATTAACTAAACTACTAACAGCTGCATTATACAAGTTGCTGGTGGAGCTGTTAATACTATTTAGATTGTTAACGCCGACCGAGCCACTGCTTAATACTTTATAACGTTGATATGGACGATAGGGTGTCTTTTTTAAATCATTTTGCACAATTACTTTTGTCTTCGGCAATAACCAAGTGTTTGTTGGTGTCGTTGCGGATGATGTTGCACTATCGTTGTTGTTATTATTGCCCATTAACCATTCATTGCATTGTTGTTGCTGTTCGGCTGTGACATGTGTTGTCAGCCAACGTTGGGCAAATTGTTGAAAACGCTTGAATTTACATTGGGTAATGCGTAAATGACACTGTAAGTTAAAAATTAAGAGTTAGATTAGGTTAAGGAAACGTTTTTAAAGAAGACAAGTAACGAGTAAACATGTTGCATATTAGCGGCACCGTTAGATAGAAAATCTTTCCTTAAATATTCCGGTTTAGGAATTAGGAAACGGACAATTCATAGGACTAATTGCATAATGTCAATATTTGCTGGCGACACTGATTATTATTATTATCTTGTCAATGTTTAATTTTTTTTTGCTTTATTATAAATAGTTAAAATAATACAAATTTCTATCTCTAAAAATTTCCTAAAAATATTTTGTTCATAACCAACAAATTATCCAAACAGAAAATTGTATCTCCATTTTGCAAAAATAATCCCGTATTTGGAAATAAATCCCCTAAACTGGCAACACTTTCTTGCACTTTCTTTCTCTATTATTTGAATTACGCCATATTGAGAAAGAGTGATGCCAATGCAATATACAATATAATATAAAAGCTAAACCATTTTAACAGTTGTAAAATCGCAAAAATGAGAACATTGGTATCCTGTGTATTTTGTTGTTGGATTGGAGAAAAGTGGGAATTGAATTTCAACAATTTAATTGTTGTATTCTTTTAAACTGTTGAAAGGCTGTTTGCTTCTCTTGCAATGGTAGACTACTAATTATTTGCTCAAACTGTTTATAGTAAATAGGTTTTTACACAAAAGGACCAGTGCCGCCTGCTTATCTATATAAATGTTACATCTCAAACGGTTTATAATTACTCACCATCTTAGCTTTTCTCACTGAGTCCAATTTGAAAAATTTGAGATTCTTATTAATAACAAACACCTGACGTCCAGATGCATTCAATTTGATTTCATCACGATCATTTATGAAATATTTTTCACCGCCTGGACAAACTAAAGCTGAACTGCCCAAACGCTCTGGTGGTCGTTTATTCCAAAAACTATTCAAATCTGATGTATTCAAAGGATTATTATCTGATAAAGAATTGCCACCACTCGAAGCCGAATCGGTTGATGACGAACCACCACCACCGCCGCCGCCTCCTCTTGACATAAGGGATTTACGTTCTTGTAGCAAACGTAATTGTTCGGCCCTCAAACAAGCAGAACGTTTATTGCGTTTCAGGAAACGCGGTTTACGCAGCATATGTATATCCTAAGAAAATAAAAGCAAAAAATATATAAAGACCATAAATAAACAGATTTGTTATGGAACGATAAAGTTTACATTTAGAATAAAAAAATAATACATGCTAAATAAAAAGTATAAAGTTAAAAATATGAATAACTCATTAAAATATTTTTGGTAGTTTTGTCTCAATTGTTTAAGTATAATAATAATAATAATAGCTATAATAATAATAGGTGACAAGTAAGCTTAATTTTAAGCGTACCAGGTCAAACATTATGTTAAAATTATTAAATAAAAAATATATTTATAATTAAAATATAATAGTATGTATATTAAAAAATATTTATGAAAACATGTTGATTTTATTGTACTTTTGTAAAAGAGAAATAAATGCTGTGCATAATTTATTAACAATCACAAGATGTTTCCATTTTGATTTTATTAAAAACAAATATGTATATTCAATGAAAAATTATAAAAAATGAGCTACAGTTTTGAAAAAGAACTTTAAATAATACTTTTTTTTTTGTTTTGTTAAACAAACTCTGAATAAAATTGAATGAATTTTTGTTTTCCTTTGCAAGAATTGATGAATCTCGATTATTTTCTTTGGTATCACTATATTTACAGAAAACTATTTCAATTTCTTAATACGTGGCAATTCTATACATTTATTAAGTTTTCTTTTTGACAATCTCTTTTGAGAATGTAGTTTTTGTTCTGATAGTTAATACCCAATTAGCAGAAAGATATTTTAAAATTTAAGAAGTTGAACATGTTGTTGGAATTTGACTTGTATACAAACATAAATATGTTTTAAGCTTGACAATGCTTTCTAGGTTGGAAATTACCCTCGTTTTCAACTTGAATTCCTAAAAAAATTCTTATATTGGTTATAAACAATAAAGCGAACTACGACAGTCAGTCATACTTGTTGCTACAATACTTGCGTAGTGTAAAATCCATGCAAAGGCTGGAATGACACTTGTTTTCATCTCGAATTCCAGAAAAAAAAAATACTTATTATTTATAAACTGTTTCTATCTATTCCTCGTTTCTAACTCCTAAACTGTCAGACTTGTCGCGTAGTGTAAAATCCAAGTAAAGGCGGGAATTGCACTTGTTTTCATCTTCAATTCCTGCAAACTGTAACTGCTCTATTCCTCTTTTCTATCAACTAGACAGTCAGACTTGTTGCAACATTACCTGTCTAGTGTAAACTCTGTCTAAGAATGTAAAGTTAATATGTACTTATTTTACTGAGTATATCAAAAACTTAATGCTACAAATATTTAATATAATTTCGTCAATTATTAACAAGCCAATTTTTTATAATATCAATTTCATTCAATCTATATCCTTTAGTTTGTTTTACACAACAATTATTTAATTTGTTTTAGAAGATGAAACTTACCTTGTCTATATAAAAAAAATAATTATGTATAAATATTTTTTTTATTATCCTTATTTAAAGTAATGTAGCGAGGGTTACGAATATATATATATATATATATATATATATATATATATATATATATATATATATATATTTGATAACATGGCTTTTTCGCTAAATAGAATATTTTGTAAAAGCGAATAAAAACTAAGTACTTTGAGATTTTAGGATTTTCATTTTAAAAAGTTTGCAAAGTTTTGTGAATTTTTTTTTTTTTTTTAATAAATACTTTTTTAAAAATGTTTTTCAAAGTTAATAATGGTTTATTAAGCATTTCATTCATACAAAATTGCTGTAATTGTAATAATAGTTTTTGATTATGGGCTAAAGTTTTTATTTAAAAAAATTCACATTTTTTTGCAACATTTTTAGCCAGAATTAAATTAAACAAAAACTGACAACTTAGGTGCTTGCTTGCTGGTTTTTATTGTGCCAGATTGTATCGCTTTTAGAAGAAATTCTATTTAATCTTTGTAACTACACTTGAATGATTAAACAAAACAAATTTGCTGTGTATATATACATATATATACATATATATATATATATATACATATATATATATATATATACATACATACATATATTGTTTAGTATTTTTATTTAAAAAAATTTTAACTTTTAATAATTGTTTTTTGTTAAGCTAATTTTTTAGTCGTTATATTTATTTTTTTTTTACAAATTTATATATATATTTATTTATTAATAATAATAATAAAAAATTGGCGTTAATCTTTGTTTAGTTTAATTTTAGAAAAATAAATTTTGTTTAACGAAAATTTACGGATTTTAAAATTATTATGTTCTTTTGTATATATACAAATAAAACTACTTAATTAATTAGTTAATTATTTATATAAAATAAAAACTGAACGTTTTTACTAAAAGTAGTTAAATATAACACCCGCTTTTTTAACCTTTTTATACAAACTAACAGAGTTTTTTGTTAAAATGATTTTCAAGTAAAAAACAAACAACAAATTAAATAAGTTAATTAACAGAAGTAAATGAGTGTAGGTGGTGTGATTGTTGGTTATGGTGATAAAAATGGATGGTGGTGTTTGTTGGTAGTAGTGGAGTCTGGTATGTGTTTATGGTGGCAGATACATATTTTTTTTTCTTTTTAATTTTTTTTTTGTTAATAAAAAAGGCGAGCTTTTTTAGTTCAAAAATTCTACTTTGTTTTGCATCTTTTACAAAAAGAAAATAATATTTATCGCATGTTGGTTAGATTAGAAAAATTATGGGGAATTTCACTACATAATTATTGTTTTAGTATTATTTTTGTTTAATTTTTTTTTATTTAATTTAAGCCTTGGGTTTGACCTGGTACGGAGAGAGAATTGAAAAAAGAAAAAAAAAATATTAGAGAAATGCATAAAAAGCATTAATTAGTGAGTTTCTAATTTCTGAAGAAAAAAATTTGTCAATTTTATTTTACAATCAATAATAGATGAAAATTATTGAAGCTTTTATATTTTATATTTATTTAAAGAGAGAAATAAACAAACAAACAAAACGTATGGACGGACGTATAAAAACAAAAACACGCACAACTTAAATTTCAAAAAATGTTAAGTGCAATATTAGAAATTACAAATAAATTATACAAACAAATGTCAAAAAGCTAATTCAAATAAAACAATAATATTGTTATTTTGGCCATCTGGGCTTAATATTACGAAATGAATAAATAAATAAAAATAATAAAATAAGTAAACAAAAACAATTTTAGTAAACAAAAACTTTTACCAAAAAACATTCCCAATACGTTAAGATAAGATAAAGATAATTTTAGAAGTATTTTAAAAAATTTATAACAACAGATATGGACAAAAAATGTTTAAGACAAGATTATGTATGTAAGTATTAAAAATTAGTTTTTTCTTTAAATTTAAATTAAATTAGTTTTCCTTAATATTATGCTTAGATGTTTGCATTAATATTCTTCTAAATTTTATACTGCAGAAAGACGCTTTCAAATATTCAGAATATTAGATTGAAAATCGAAAATATTTTGTTCACAAAAAAAGGTTAATTGTCACACAATAATATGAACTGATGTCACTACACGACGTTTAGCTTAACCGCAGAATGCCGGCTGTATCGGAATAAGATAGCGGGACATTCTGGGATAATGTTTATATTGGTTGCTGGGGATAGTAATAACCAAGTGATGATGATGGGCTTGCACAGACATGGTGGTGTAATAGTTTTATGGACCCTGTTTTTGAGATTGGCTGCCGACGCAACCTAACCTACCTAATGTGATCTCTCAAATGTTTGTGTGGAAGAGAAAATTTTACAGTTCTTAAAAAACAAACATGGCTAATAGCAGTTACCATTTTATTTCATACTAGGTTTCGCAATGAGGAAACATTTCTCGGGAAATTTCGCGAATTCCTTTATAAGTTTTCTTATAAAAAACATTTTTCAACAGATTAGAGAAATGGTGACTTTAATTTTCACATCATTAAATGTTTAGCGAATATTCCGGACAAAAATATAAATAATAAATCTAGTTGTAAAGGCAAATGTACTAATTTTTGGTAAGTAGATCAACGTCACAAATTTTGGCTGTAGCAGAACAATTATACCTAGAAAATAGTAAGTTTTTCTCTATTTAGAACGTTGTAAAGTTGGTAAACTTTTGGGCGATTTGCAAAATAGAAGTATCCTTATTAACAGTCCTGGATCGAGTAAACTTGGATCATTCCGGAGCATAGAAACAGCTGTCATGGTAACGTCCTTATTTTGTAAACGCAAACGCTTTCAAATATAAGAAATGGTTATGCAAACACATGTGATAGGTACTTATTAAATTCAAATTTTTTCCATAGAAATTGTTTGTCGACTGATTTACATTTACAATTTTAAATTTATATGTTTAAAGACTCAAATATATCTACCAACATATATAATCAAATATCGCATCTGTATATTTACCCCCTTATTCAAAAACGATTATTAAATTTAACAATCGTTTATTAAGCAAATTTTTATATGCAAATCTGTCTTAATAAACGTTTGTTAAATTTAATAATCGTTTTTGAATAAGGGGGTTAATATTTACGCCGTGGTTTAAAAAAAAAGTAAACTAAACAAAATTGCAAACATAAAAAGTATTGTACATTTAATACTCAAAAAATGTATCTATTGCAAAAATAAATTGAAAAATCTTGCGCAAAAGTGTTAAGAATTATGCTCGCATGCTTCATTTTGTATCCACATCTGTGTGTGTGTGTGTGTATGTATATCGAATTAAAAATAATTTATTTATTTTATAATACTCTAAGATGTTATTATCTATATTAAAGACTAACTAAAAAACAAACATAACACAACTTACCATTCCGTCTTCATCCCAACGTTCTGATTTGATTTCGTTGTGTGCTAAATTATTGCTTATATCCATATTCGAAGTATTGTTATTATTATTGTTGGCATTAGGTGAATTAATATTTGTGGTATTGGCTGAGGCAGGATTTGCTAAACGTTCAACATATTTCGACCATGTTTTAACTTTATTAACAGGTTTTTCACGTTCTGCCATATCTTCGCTGTCCGTGTCCAATAGTTCAATGGTAACATGACAATCAATGTTATACTTTTATAAAAAGAGAAAAAGAAATAACAATTTTAAATTTTCTTGAAATAATTAAGATAATTTTTGTATTTACAATATAAATTTTAAAGCAATTTTCTTCGTGTAAGATTTCCTCAGCTTTATGTTGATATTGCTGTTCGGCATTAAATGTCTTATGGGCATTGCGACATAGACCACCAGCCGCACCCTTTTTTTGCTCAACATGAAACAATTCCACACATTCCAAAGCCGTTCGTTCGGTTACACAATTTTGCAATTGTCTGACGGCATTCGAGACCACTTTGTCCAAAGTGAATGATATGTATGCGTGTATGCCAAACATCTCACGCATTTGATCTTCGAATGTATTAGAATCCATGTTGCCGTCCAATACATTCTTTAGCATTTCCAAGAATGTCGGATAATAGTCTTCAACACCAACTTCGGATTTCGGTTTCAGTCTCAAGGCTTGAGCTATATTTTCACGACGATTTTGTTTGTATTTCTCCTCTTCGGCGGCTATAAGCTGCGACCGGTCATACATGGTGCGCAAACGTTCGCAGAGAATGGCATGTAAACGAAAGAATAAATACCAATTGTTGTTGGCATAAAAAAGAGTATAAGCCTCGTCCTGGAATGAAAAAAATAAAAGGTTTTATTAATTCAGTTAAGAGGGATTTAATTAGAAAATTGTTTTACTTACCATGTGCTTGCTAATCGCATGAGGCGGGACTGGTATATCGGTACAGGGCATTTCTTCGTCTTCTTGTTTAATTTCGGTTTTAATGCTGTCATTCGAAACAAGAATGCTGCTGCCCAAGTGGCCAGTTGTGCTATTGGTGCTTGATAACACAGTTGTTGTTGGTGGTGTGTTGACCGCTGTAATTGCTGTCAAACCAGTGGCTATAGTGGTTGTAGCCGACGACTCCAAGTTTGCTGCTGTCATTCCTTCAGTTTTTGCATTTGCGTCGCCCGTTAGAGAGAGGCCTGCTGACGATATTTTCGCATTGCCTAATACCACCGTTGAAGAAGAAGAGTTAGCGGCGGCAGTAGCAGCCGCAGCAGAAACTGTTGTCATTGTAGCACTTGTAGTGGTTATAGTTGATACTGCTATAGATGTTGCTGAAGCCGTTTCAGCATTTTTATTATTGCTAGACTCTAAATGTTTAATATCACTTGCCAATGCGGAGGAGGATGCGGACGTCGCCGCTGCCAAAGTACTGACTGCTGCAGTCGACGTTGTGGCAGGGCTGGCAGTTGTTGTTAAACTTTCCGTTGATGTATGATTTATGACAGGTGTTATGTTGGCTGTTGCTAAATCTTTTGTATCTAACGCATCAAATTCAGTTTTAATTGCCGTTGTCGTTCCTGCAGCGTTTAAGGTTGCGTTGTTGCCTGCTGTTTCAGTTGCAACTGATGATGGCATTGATGATGTTGCTGTTGTGCCTGCAGCAGTTGAAGGTATATTTGTGGATTTATATTTATCCTGTTTGCATGGCATGGAATCTATATCCATTTTATCATTGTCATCTAATAAAAATGGGAATACTTTACAGTTTAGAATAAAGATTAAAGAAAAGTGATGGATGGGTATTTGCATGTGTCAGCATAGGCAGAAGGAACAGTTGTATAAATTTAAAAGGAAAATATAGAGTAGTAGGAGAAGATTTGGGAAGGCAATATAAAAACACGTATGTATTAAGGATACACATGCATTAGGTTATTTAAACAATTATACATTTGTATATTTATATGGTAATTCATCATGCAAAACGCGCCAGGCAAAAAAAAACAGCAACAGAAAAAGAAAAGGGGAAAAACAAATACTAAATTACTCAAATAACAAATCAAATGTAAAACAAGTTTAAAACTTAATTCGAATTTTTCAATTTGTTGCTCTTGAATTGATAAAAAATGATTATTAACGGAAGATTACTTGAAATTTAGAATGCTTTATTATTTGGTAATAATTGTAAAAAAAATTAACTTAAAATTGTTGTTACTGCTGGAAATGCATTTACGCAATTACTTGTTTAATCTAATGTATGTTTCAGTTAAATGCAGTTGTTGTTGTAACAGCAGTGGTTGCTGAGTTGACAGTCCATGGCTGTCGTGGGAGTGAATGGAAAACAGTAAAACACGTTACTTTACGCAGAACTGTAATCGAATTAAGATCTGCAGAGTTAAAATAATTGTTGATCTTAGTAATTTTACGTTTATTAATACATATGTATGTATATACCTAGTTCCCTTTAAACTTGAATTCTAGCGAAAGTTTTAATTGGGAAAGTTTACCGCCGTCTAATTTTGAAAATTACTACTTCACATCTCAATTTGAAAATATTTCCATACAAATTAGAAAATTTTTCAAAGTGAGGTTAGATAATTTATAAAATAAACTCACGACAGTCGGGTCCCCAACCGAGGGTTATCAACTTATTAACTACTGCTGTTAATATAACAAATTATAAAGAAATTTTTCGGGAAATTTTACAATTTCTTAACTTTGAAATACATACATATGTACCTTTCTTTCATTTGGTTTTTATTCTTGCACAAACTCAAGTTCAAATATAAGAAAAGTTTCATACATCTATCTTGTTGTTGTGTTATAGTCTACAGTTTCACAATTTTTATACGAAAAATTAATTCAGATCAATAATATTTTCACACAAATTTTTAACTAATTAAATGTTTTTTTTTTTTTTACAACCTAAAATTTTTAGTAATCAACCGTTTATATTTACATATATGAAAAAAAAGTAACTTTTGTTAGTAGATAATCTTTAAAATTATGGGAAAACGTATTGTACTCTCATCATACCAGCACATGTTCTTAAAACCGAAAACCGAGCAGCAGAAGTGAAATGAAACAAACTTTATATGATACAGCTTTCGCAGTTGGCGACATAATTTTTTTTTATTCATTTTATATTCATGTACACACAATAACGAATGAAAAGCGAAAAACAAATAAATCCATTTCACTTTGTTACATTTATTAACGTTTTACAGAACATGGACGGATATTACACTAAAATAAGTACGTTACGTTATATAGCTCTCAAAATAAAATTTATACGAATACATAATTACAAAAATCAAAGTCAAAATCAAAAATAAAATAAAGAAAGTCGAGTTAACAAAATAATGTTCAAATTACAAACATACCATCTTCACGTTCATCATCACTTAAGGGCTGCCTTGTGGAAAAGAATAAATCAGGCACAAATTGTCTTAAAATATGTTTAATTTTGGTTTTTTCTTGTTTTTGGATGCCAGTTTGTCTTTTAACATGATGTATTAATAGATTGGCAGCATCATCCAATATGGTTTTGTCTTTATAGGGTAATGTTAAGTGAGGGCCAGTACTGGTTTCGCCATTTTCATCTTCTTGATCATGACGCTGAAATAAATGAAATGAACCCAATATAAATGACAATAAATTTTATAATAACACAAATCCCCGACCCTATGCAGGCGAGTTATGTAATAATTGCTAATACAAAGAATTTTTTAAAGACAAATTAAAATTTATTTACCTCATCATAAAGTGTCTCGATTTCATTGAATAGGCTTTTCGAGCGTAACGCTTTCATATCATTGGGTTTAAAATTGATAGACTGATGATCCAAAGATTTAAGATAATACTTTTCATTTTGTTCACGCCACTGTTTGTTAAAGCCCTTTAAAAGAAAATTGTTGAAAAGAATATATTTTTGTTAAATATGACAGGCAATTATAAAAATATTTCTTTTTACACACCTTTTGAGCATTCCTCCATTCTTCTTCTTTGACCTTTAAGCGTTTTAAAACTATAGGAACTGCTACGGAGGGATTCTTTTTAAGACCCTGAATAATTTCACCAGCCTTTTCGCCATAAATGCGATAAATGGCCCGTTGATGTATTGTCTGTGACGTCCCACCCAAATAGTCATCCAGATGATAGCGTGCCAATTCTTCGGGCGATAAGCGTGACATTTTCTTTTGTACTCCTTCTAGGACACGTATTGTTGCACTATTCGTTTCAATAACCACATCCAATTCGAAGCGTTCATCTTCAGTTCTGTGAATATTCCTTTCATTTAGAATTTATTGTTTTAATGATTTCAATGTTAAAAAAATTATAAAAGAAAAATGTGTTGAAAGTATAAAACTAAAAAAACGAAACTGTTTGATAAATGAATATTGATAAAAGTGGGATTTTATGAAATTTCGAGAAGCTCAGTTACATAGTTAAAGTACAAATATAAAAGGTAAACATTAAAATACAAATTGAATTTACTGTGACATAAAAAACAACTTAATTTAATAATATTAAAAAAAAATATAACAAATATATAGAGAGCTAAACAATCAGCAAACTAACCTGTATATAGTTTCCTCAAATTGCGTTTTACGGGATGTAACGAATGTCGAATCCTCACTAGCCCAGGTGGGAAATGAGACCCATTTATCATTTAGTACCTCACGACACAGTGGTGTACGACCAGAACATTTTTTCGGTATTGTCGACTGGGGCAAGGCACAGTACGATGCCCCCAAACGTCTACACGATGACAAATCAATTTCTTGATGATGATCACTGTTTTGTAAACTATTCTGACGATCATTTAGATTGCCAGCATGCGACGACGAACCGGAATTACTGTTTGCACCACTCTGTCGTTGGGCTGCTTGCAGGGGTATACCCTCTAAATGACCAGGCGGAATGCCGCCACTGCTGCCACCACCGCCGCCAACACACGTTGCTCCCGACATTTGGGATATGGGTGGACCCAGGAAATCATTGAACCACCGGAATAGATCGGGAAATTTACTAAGGAATGGTGTAACCAGCGTGAGTAGTTCAGTCTTGGAAACAATTTCTTGTGTGTAGAGAGTTAGGCAACGCAAAAAGTTATCGTAAACTTCGGGACTTCGCAGCGATTTTCGTACCTTGTCGAAAAATGCAGCATCTTGTATGCTACACTTGCGAGAGGCTTCAGAAAAGG
The DNA here is from genome assembly GCA_950370525.1 of Bellardia bayeri. Lineage (NCBI taxonomy): Eukaryota > Metazoa > Arthropoda > Insecta > Diptera > Calliphoridae > Bellardia > Bellardia bayeri. The sequence goes on along the minus strand of OX493268.1, from coordinate 84,872,942 downwards.
AAATGTCTCGACAGATGGGCTTGTGACGTTTAGTCGGTGGGACACCCAGGCCTCCTACACTACCATTATCGTCGACGGCATGTCTGCGTGAACCGGTGTGTGGTATTTGATTGTGATAGGCATTGACTTGAGATGTGGCATAATTTAGACCGCCAGTGTTTGTAGAACCGCTCATGTGAGGTAAGCCGGCCGAGGGCATTACCGAAGACATACCACTGTAGCTGGGAGATTTTTTCGAAATATGGCTGGTCATGTTGCCCATATTGGCGCCCATATTTGAAGCGGGTTGATTATGGGGGTGATGATGGTGAGCCAAATATTTTTGTGCGCCCGTTACCACAGAGGCCGCATGATGATTGCTGCGATGTGAATCTTTAGTATCATACGATCTATTTAAATTACCGCCTGCACCAGCAACACCACTTCCAGCTCCTCCTGTTAGATGATGGTGAGAACCCACCTGATGATGAATATTGACATGAACACCTCCTCCACCTGGCACATTACTGCTGCGGAAATCTTTATCATAAATATCACCAACAGCAGGGCCAGCACCCGTTGGCACATTGCTACTACTATCTCGCGCAGTGCTAATAATATGATTCTGTGGAGAATTGTTGTACGTCGACTTTAAGCTGACACTTGTGTTAACTGCCGTCAGATTGCCCAATGCCGATGCATGCGGTGTTGCATTGATTTGTGACAAAGTGGCGCCACTACTCAAGTGCAAAGGTGAACCCGCGGCTGATGCACCTGCCGGAGACATGGTTATATGGGCACCGCCACTTAATGCCGCTGTCGTAGCACGTTTTTGATCATTGTGAGATTTTGTCATATACTGTTGGGCCTGATGATTGGTGGCATCGGGTAAGAATTGTCCAAACTCACGCAGTAGGTCCTCATCTTGACCAAATAATTTGGCCACTTGTGTGTACACCTCCTGTTCGGTAAGCGTTTTACCTTGATTGACACCCGTAGAGCCTTCCTTAATAACTTTTTGCTCTTTCTGATAAGTATGTAAAATTTCGAGGAATTTTTTGTACTTTTCGGGTTGATTTTGGAAACGATTCTGCAATAAAAATTTATGACAATGAATGTTAACATTTTAGGTATTATTAAGTTAACTTACCTTAATTTTATTAACATAAGTTATGGCATGATTGAATTCTACTGGCTGTTGAGGCGCTGAACCTGGTGCGGCTGCTGATTCTGCCAACATCATAGACTGGTGAGCTTGAGATATATGATGCAAATTGTGATGACCTTGAGCGCCCGTCTGAGGACTAAGATCACTTATTGGATTTGGCGTTAGAGGGCCTCCCACAACCATGCCGCCGGCCGTCGAAGCAATACTAGTGGCCACTGTACGCTCACGATCACGCGAATAGTTTTGCGGCATGCTAGGTGGTGGACCGGCATTAACAGCAGCTACCGTAACTTGAGCAGGTGCTGGCGAAGCACTAGCATGCGGTACATGTGTGGGTGTATGATTGCCGCCTACCGCACTAGCTGCAACAGTACTTGTCGATTGTTGTTGGGCTGCTGCCGGAGGCTGGAGAGCATGTATGGTTGTTTGCGATAGTGAAGCACCGCCATGTGTCATTAGATTAACCGCCACCCCTGTACCCGTCGGCTGCAACTGATGCACCGTGGTTGTTGTGCCACTACTCGTTTTATGACTGAGATTTGTCATGGCTGTACCAGATACAGCATGAATGGTGGTGCCACTTCCTGGTGCTGAACCCGGCGGCGAGGGCATTGATACTACCGGTACTGAGCAGCCCAATTCATCGGAATGAATTTCGATTTTGTAGCCTGGCGGCAAGAACATATTAAAACCGTAAATTAACTCGGTGTGACCTTTGAATAATGTAGACACTCGTTGTATAACACCGGGCGTATCGATACAATGTGACTTGAACTCCTTCATAATGTCCAAGAAATTATTGTAGATCTGCGGCTGATCCGAGTACTGATATTTCACTTGATCCAGATAGCTCAAGGCGTCCTCCACTTTGAGGCGTGGTGGAGCACCTGGTTGACCAGGTGCTGGCGTTGGAATCGGGCCGCCGCCGCTTGATATTTGTACAGTCTGTGCTGATGGTGTCTGCTGTACCAGAGGCTGTGAGGATGATGATATACTGCTACTTTGTGTACCACTTATTGTTCGTTGGCGCACAGAGTTTGCGTTTTGCGGTACAGTCTGATTGCTTACAATGGGCACTGTTCCAGAGCCAACGTTTCCAGTGGTAACATGAATTTGTACACCACCATCGGGTCCAGTCTTTATAGTACCACCAGTGGGCAAGGATGTGACATTATATGCTGTAACAATGATGAAAAATAAATTATTCATAGTCATACATCAAATTTAAAAATGAACTATGAATTAATTTTACTTATTTGGTTTGCATAAAAAAGCTTGAAGACATACAGTCATTTGCAGGAAATTTGTGATATATTATTATTTAATTATTTTAGTTGTTTTTCAGTTATATTATAGAGTTCAGTATTGGGAGATAAATTAAAAAAAGGTCCTTATGAAACAAATGTGCCTGTTCTTTAAGTCAAACGCCTTGATTTTTGCTGGCTGAAAACCGTTGTCCAAAAGTGGCGAATTAACAATTATAAACAATTAAGCACAAATGTTGTTGTATTATATTGCGTTTATTTCTATACAAAAAAATAAATGTTATTAAAAAATTATATTTAAAAAAAACTCAAACAATTACTCACGGCTGTGCTTTGCAAACTGATTTTTACTTATAAAAATAAATCAGTTACATACATATATACATATGCATGTATGTATGTAAAAGATATTGAAAATAACGGTACAAACTTAACGAAACAAAGCTATGCAGTAAAAAAAAAGAAGTGAAGGAACAACAAACAATACATAAGCACCACTGACAAATAGGTAAATAAGAAAAATTTAGAAAACATTAAGACTACTCACAGGCAGTGATGTTAGATATTTTTTTCGAATTATCGTCAAAATTTGAAAAAAAAATCATCATAATCTCATTAGTTTGGAAAAAAAACGTCAAAAAATCGTCATATAAAAACATCGTTTTTTTTTATCAACACAGATCAAAAAGATATTAAGTATAAAATGATACAAAACCAAAAAATTTATAATTTTTAATACTTATATGTACATCCAAATGTAATATGTAGATATTAACATTTAAAATAAACTTTACATACATACATATATATTTCACGAACTCTATATTGTTGAAAATATTAACATTTTAACATTCTAAAGAATTATTTATTAAAAAACCTTTTGATAGCAAAATTCCTTCCAGAGTTTTTGTTTCTAACCGATTTCTAATCTTAGTTTTGTTAAAATTTATTTTGCTAAATATTCTTTCAACGTTAGCTGATGAATTAAGTAGGGCCATTAAATTATTCACTAGCTCACATATATTGGGAAATGCAGGTTAAGTATTTGATAACCTTATTACATTAACTTTTTCCAAAACATGTACTTTATATAGAAAAAGTAAAACGAACAAATTTTTCGGAATGAAACCAAGAAATTCTTAAAATTACAATTCCACATAGCAAATTAAGTGGTTTCATTCCAAAAAAAAAAAATTCGTTTTACTTTTTCTATAGAAGCAAAAAACTGAATTAATTCGACTTCCGAACGGAATTAAATTCTGTGACATGGCTGATATGTAATCGAGTTTTGAGTACAATCAATCGAACCACAAAAACTTGTCAGATATAGACACAGTTCGTTATAATGGTTTTGAACTGTATATGTATTGTTCGATACCTCAATTCTATAATACGTGAAGTTTAACCCCCTTATTTATAAAAACTTACAACAGGTTTATAAAGCAAATTTCCATACAAAATTTTTTTTATAAACCTCTTATAAACCTGTTGTAAGTTTTATGAATAAGGACATAAAGCATTTACGACTCCATAATAAATGAACATTTTATTAACATACCACAAACGCCCTATTTAAGAGAGTGCTGATTTGTTGTTAAACGCAAGAAAGCGGCTTAACTAAACTATATGAAATTTAATTTTTAAAGAAGATTTAAATGCTCCGTCTTGGAGCTGTATGACTTCAACACTTTTCAAACACCAAACTTCACTAATTTATTATTTTTAAAAGTTTACTTACAGGTTGAATACTGTAGTGTTTGCGCTTGAACAACAGTATTAGAATTTCCCGAACCTGGACCACCACCTGATGTTACAACTGTATTAGCGCTTAATTGTGTTATACGACCACCGCTGACAGCAGTGCCATCATTATTACCACCAACACTGCTGTCAGCCACAACGGCCGACTTTAAATTAGATGCCGTAACGGGTGTAGTTGAGGGTAAATAGGCAATAGTTTGGGCACCACCATGTTGTGGCGTCAAAATTCGATGGTGGGCAATGGAACCTGTCGTTGTTATATTCCCAGCTCCTAATCCTACATTCAATGCAGTAGTTCCACCACCTGCAGATGTATGTGCACCTGGCACAACAGTGCCGATATTTAAAGCTCCAGTAGTGACATTTGCTGTTCCCGCTACAACACCAGCTGTAGTAGGAATACCGCCGACGCCACCAACTCCTCCTCCTCCACCGCCACTACCGCCCACGCCACCAGGACCTGGACGTGCACCATACTGTACTTCTTCCCTAGTACGTTTCATCATTTTTGATGGTTTCACTTTTATTATCTATCTATTTAACTTTGAAGCAAGGTTTTAGGGGTTGTTTTTAACTTTTTATTAAAAATTAAAAGTTTGTTTATTTGAATGTTTTATTTTTAGCTTTTCAGATGCTCTACCTTATTTTGGCGTAAATATTATATTACACTTTTTAGTGTAAGTTCTGTTTTAAAACGTATTGCTATTTTATAAATATTATTATTATTAGGTTTAATAAATATACAGATTTTTTTAACGCTTGTAACGTTTATCTATATTTGTAACTTCTTTTTGTTTCAGTAATAGTTGCTGCTGTTGTAATTGCAATTGTTGGTATTTTTTGAATTTTTGTATATTATAATTACAACGTTTTTTCATTGGATTATTTTGCATTGTACAACTTTTGTTTATAATTGTATTTGTGTAGTTGTATACAAATAATTATTATCCTTTTTTTCAATTCTTCGAATTAAGCAAGATTTGTTTGTTGTTGTTGTTATTGTTGTTGTTATTGTTGTTGTTGTTATTGTTGTTGTTGTTATTGTAGTTGTTTTTGTGTTAGCTGTTAGGAGTTGAGACCACTTATAACTACAATGGCCTATTTCCGAGTATGATAATATTTATTTACTTATTTGAAATCTAAAAAAAGAAGGAAGAGATAAAAATATTATTAGACTTAGAAATTTCTAAAAATATTAAAAGGTTATGTTTGTATATGTAGGTACGTTCTATAAAAATAAAATCTTAAAGGCTGAAACTGGTATGACTTGTACTTTTGATCTAAGTAAAAAAAAAACTTTTTTAATAATTGTATATTTCAAGCTGGCAAATTTTTAATCAACCCCCACTCAAACAAAAAAAAACTTTTAACAAATGTTTTTGAAAATAGTTACATACATACAAAAAAAATCTGAAGAAACTCTCCAGAAAATAATTGGCAACATGAAATAAAAACTTAATACCTATCACAAAAAAAAAAACATGAGAAAGAGAAAATAAGCGCCAAAATAAAAAGAAAACTAAAGAAAATTCCATACTAAAGTATGTGTGTATAAACTTCATAGAAAATGGGATATTTTTATGTAATTTAGCTCTTTAGGGAAATAAAACCAACAATAAAATAATTGCATTTTTCTTACATACATATTCTTATATTCACACATAAATATGTATAAAGCGAAAAAAGGGAGAAAAAAGAGAAAAGTTTGAGGTGGAAATGAGAGAGCGAAAATATGCCTGTTCTTTTAGCTTACATACATATGTGGATTTACAACAAATCATAAAGTGGGGTGATTATTATCTGTACCTGTTCAAAAATATGCAGGAAGAAAGAGGCAGGGAGTTGGTAAATGGATGCAAGCAGAAATAATTTTTAATTGCAATGTGTGTAGATTTTTTTAAGAGAATGTACTTTTGAAAGATGTTTGGTATGTATGTATGTAGGTATAAACTATGTACATATGTAGGTATACCTACCTAAATAAAATTTTTGTAAGAAAATCACAAAACAATACCAATAATAGATATTGTTGTTGTTTTGTAGAAATCAAATGGATGGAGGTGTGTGTTTGGAGGAGACTACACTACACACACTTTAACGAAGACCAAGACTACAATGATCGACCATCCGAACAAAAACAACGAGTCTAATACACCCCATTAAGAAGTTAATAAGAAAATGAAAAAAAGAAACAAAATTACTAATACATATACACACATAAAAAAGCGCGCTAAAGTATGACTAAATATTGTCTACATTTTTTTTTTTTGTTTTAATAAATGTGTACGTTAGTTGGTTGTGCTTAGAGTTTTTATTACTGCTGTATGACTGGCTTATTTCTTTTTACCCGCGAATTTCGCGAATAATCTACCATAAAAAGGGAAGGTGGCAGGAATAGAAACTCTCATAAAAATATGCCAAGTTCTTAAAATTTATCATTGACTCAAACACCATGTTTTTGTTTTTTCAATAATAACTACATATAAAATAATCATTTGTCATTGATTAAAATTTCCTTCATCACGTACATGTAAACACACACATACTCTTGATATTCTCTTCTCTCTACAAATAATTCTCCGCACATACATTTATAGGTTATAGCTTAAAATATCTTGTTGTCTTTATATTTTTAATCATGTACACTTTTTAATTTTGTTATTGTTCTCAAAAGTTTTTTTGTTTTTGTAAACTGTACCAGTGATAAGGTATGGATAGACGGATGGATGGTATACATATGTACATATATATGTACGTACGTACGACAAAATGACGATGTACCTACGATACCAATGAACAATCAAGCAGGAATAATTTTACGTACATTTAAGAGGTTTTTTTTTCTGACAAACAGCGTTGCCATTTGTCAAGTTTTTCCTTTTTTGCATGTTTTTTTGAGATAAAAGTTTTATTCTAAAGAAAGTTTTTTGGAAATTTAAAATTTATTTACCTATAAGTTTATTATAATTTAGTCTATTAACAAAACAATGTTGTTCTAATATGCTGCACTGCGCTAGTAATTTAACGATATTATACCTTTTTTATCCCTTTTTACTGCAACAATGCTTAATTTAGTATTACTCCGTCCAGTGTTGCCATTTTAGCACTTTCAGTGCTAGATTTAGCATTTTGTTTCTCGAAAATGCATTGAAATTTTTAAAAATTATGCTTAGCATAATTTGTTTGATAAAAAAAAAATTTTTTTCTTGAACAAGTTTTTACTTTTTTACTCCAAAAAATACTTTTGGCGAAATAAAAAATAACTTATTAATATTTCAACTAAATTTCTTTCGGTGTGGTAAGTAAATGAACACGGAAATTTTTGAATTAATATATGAAATGTAATCTATTAAAACAAGTCAACAATTGTTATGAACAAATTTAGAAAAAACTATGTTTTATATTTGTAACATTTGAAATAAAAATTGTATTGTTACATTGAAAAAATTTAGCACTTATTTTTTTCTTCTGTAGAACATTTTAGCACTTAGTTTTTCAAGTTTTAGCATATTTTGATATTCATTTTCTGGCAACACTGATTAAAGAGAACGAGTTAAATGCAAACAATAGAAAAAAAGAGAGAGTATATTGCGCAAAAACAAGGTATGACGATTAAATGTAAATAAATATTAAATACTCGTAAAGGTGTTGAATGAGTTTTCTATTTGGAATTTAAAATTAATTTAATATTAATTGTTCTGCAAAATTATTTCCTTTTATTGATTTGAATTAAGAATATGAACGAAAACATTTATGTATGCAAGGTCAGGAGAAGGAATGGTAACCATTGAATAATTCTGGAAAGCTGTTAATGGCTCCGCTAGACTCTGTGTTTGATTCATGAGAGGTAACTTGGAAGGTAGTTTTACCAACCAAACTATTAAAATTCTAAAATATTTTAAATAGTTCGGTTGGGGGCACTGAAATACAGTGACGGACAGACAATACAACAAAATTAATACATAAGAATTTTGATAAATCAATAAAACTTTATATTTAATTTAAAACTTAAGTTATATATTTTAATATTAACAATAAAAAACAAACTTAAAAATAAAATAATATAACACAATAGTTACTTAAAAAATCCCATAAAAAAAATCGGACTTGTTTTTATATTTTCTGGTTAACTAGTTTTCGATGGGCTTAAAGTTCGGAGATTCCTCAAGGCCTATAAAGTATATTTCGGGTTGTTGCCTTGCAAATTCAAAAATTTACGGCACTTAGTATTTTTTTTTTTTTATTTGTCTGACATCAATGTCGATTACATGTGTATAAACCGATATTTGAGCATGTGAAATCCGTTCGCTTAATCATTTTTACTGCGTTTTTAAGTTAAAAATTAAAAAAAAATATAAATTACAGTTTTTGTTAAAATTGTAGAAGCATAACACTAGAGACACAATAACACAATAGAGTTTTTATAATAAAGCAAGTTCCTTTAAGATGTCATTGCATCGGCGGTAATTTAGCGGTTTCGCGGTAGCATGTTTCAATTGATTTGTTGAAAATTGTTAAGGAGGCCCTCGTGAATATTGTTTAAAAATATAGTCTCACTTTCTAGGGGTTCAAAAAAGTTGTTTTTTTTTTTTTTTTTGCAAATACATATTAATATTGCACCGATTATAAAATACTTGTTGGGATTGTGGGTTACTTATTAACCCGAATTCAAAAATAATTCTTTTTAATTTTCAAAATCAAATATTTCATGCAAGCTCAGTAGCCTTCTATTCGATTTACGTTTCAGCGCAATTGATACAGCACTTTAGTTGTCACAAAGCGAAATGTGTTTGGGGGAAAACTGCCGCTGCACGCGCCTGGGTTGAAAATAAAAATCTTTTTTTTTTGCACTTTATCAGTTTAGTCCATCGCGAAGAATCTATTTAGATACCTAAATATGTTCCCATGCCATATTTTGATATAAAAAAGCTTAAAAAAATGTTTTTTTTTTGCAAAAATTTTTAAGTTCTTAAAATGTTTGCGTTTAAAAATTTTAGAGTGCGTTTTCGTTCGGAGGTACCCTTATGAAGTTACTCACATCACGCTTAAAAGGCAATTCAGATTGTCAGGCACAAAAAAGATATCTTTTTACAAAATTTACGCTAATTCCTTTTAAATTTGTGATCTCCGTCATACGTTATTGGTGCGCTGACACCAACTTAATATACCTCAAACTTTATAAAATTACGTAGTTTTTTTAATTCTGCGCTTAAAACACATTTTTATTAAACGGCGCAAAAACCCTATGTAAAATCTTCAAAAAGTTCAAAATTCGGAAAATTTTTGTTTCATTTATAAACCACATGCAACTTTTCATCCAGCAGCGATATCAATTTTTTTTTGTGGATATATCCTCCAAGTCTAGTGCCTATAGTTTGTATTGGTTTGGATATGAAAGCTAAAAACTATTACAAAGAAAACGGAATGAAGGAAAAAACTCTTGCAAGTTTCAAGTCGATTTTTTATATTTTTCGAATTTTAGATTACCACCAATTTTTAAAGGGGAAGCCTTTTCAAAGTAAAACTTTAGCACGTCATATCCTTCAAGTATAGGCAAACCCTGAAGGTTTTTTTTTTTTTTTCTGCAATTCATAAAACTTAACGGAATAAGAGCCATAGTATGTCGGTTTAAGCAGGTGCTCAAAAATTTTTAAATACCCCATATATTCTCCTAAATATTAACTTATGAATGAATATATACAGTTGTGTGAAAAATAATAGGGACAGTGCCCACCCAAACTTACAATTTATTTACAACCGAATAAAAAATCGAAAACTCTTTCTTGTTTAAACGATTTATTTTTTCTTAAACGATATTTTGATTTTTTTTGTGATTTTGTATGAATTCATATAGTTTAACGTGTGAAAAAAATAAGAACACTTCATGAAATTTTAAAACTATAACTTAAGTAAAACTGAATAGATATTTATACTGAATATTGTTGCATAAAGCCTTAGTACTTTGTTGCGGATCATTTGTTATCCAGAACAGCAGCACATCTTCTAGGCGTTTAGCCGACTACATTTTGACGAACATGTAGCGGTATTGCATTCCACGCATCCTGTATAAGATTCCAAAGCTCGTCGAAATTTGATAGACACTTTTCCCTGATTGCCCTTTTAACTACTTTCCACAAATTTTCTATTGGGTTCAAATCAGGGGACTGTGCTGGTCATTCTAAAACATTGATTTTGTTGTCCTGGAACTACTTCTCTGTGTACTTTGCCGTATGCTTTGGGTCATTATCCTGCTGGAAGATCCATTTGAGTAGCATATTTTCTTCGGCATACGGCAGCATTGTATTTTTCAAAATTTCAGTGTAATCAGCAGATTTCATTACATTCCGGATACGATATAGAGGACCCACACCATAATAAGAGAATGACCCCCATACCATGATGCTACCACTACCATTTTTCACCGTCTTTAAAGTATATTTTGGATTGAATTCTTGATGGATAGGTCTTCTTACATGGTGGAGACTTCAATCAGAAAAAAAAAACAAGTTTACTTTTGTTTCATCGGACCACAGAATGTTACGCCATTTTTCTTTAGTCCATTTGATATGATTTTTAGCAAACTCTAATCTTTGTTTTATATTCTTTTTGGATAACAATGACACTTTTCTTGCACTACGGCACTCACCGATGAGTGTTTTTCGAATAGATGATGTGTCAACACCAATGTTTAAATGATACTTCTCTATATAGTAGGTGTAATTTTTGGTTTTCTACCATGGGTTTCATCTTTGGGAATCCATTTAATAGCATTTTCGATCATCGTTTTTGAAATACCGAGCATTTGTGAAATTTTTCTGTACGAATTGTCCGCTTTTACTTAGATTTTTGATATTATTTCGAGTAGTGTGGTCGCAATGCATTTTTTACCCATATTTACCTAGAAAGTTACAAAATGCAATTTATTTAGCAATTAATGTGAAGCTATGAATTTGTTTTACTCATTCACTTACAAAAAAAAAATTTGTTTTATCATTAATTCTTTCATTTTATATTAATACGTAAATACCAAAGACGGTGACTACAACTGCCCTTATTATTTTTCACATGACTGTATGTATACATATACATACATATGTATATAAAAAAAATTATTCCCACACCATGATACTTAAGTGTTTGTCTTATAGCGTGAATTCTGCATTTTTGGGTCGCTGATACGTCGCCACTTTTATATATTATCTGGGCAACACACTAATCTGTATATGCTTTTCAAAAATTTTCTTTCGTCCATTCACGTGTTTTTTCGTCAGCATTGGAACTTTTTTGGAAGATCTGCCATGCAGACCAGTTTTTACTAATTTCTAAACATACAACTTATTTCCGGATTGCGCTAGCGGGCATAAGAGACAAATGTTGGTTGGGGTTTTTGAGGTTTTCCAACGGTAAGCTGCTGTTTGTGGATAGACAATGCATTAGAAACAAATGTTTGTGACCGTCCCACTAACTTTACAATTTCACGCAAGGTAGACCTAAAATTAATAAAGCTTTTAGTCATTTGTCTTTATTTTGACGTTCTTGTTAAGTTGTATAATTGTCCTAAATTCCATATTTTTATACCCACCACAAAAAGATCGGGGGTTATCACATCAAAATATTGCTCGTAGAACCAAAAAGTATACATATGTATGTATATATTCTGGGTCCTTAGAACAATGAAATTTTCCAAACATTCTTTGTTTCACCGAAATATTTGATATTGAATGTGGGCAAAATCAGTCCATTAGGATTCGAGTTATAGACCAAAGTTTTAGACAACCTTGATATTTATATTTTTTGCTATTTTCTTAAAATATAATGCAGATAATATCCTGTTGAAAACGATAAGAATCGGCTCACGATATATCATAGTCCCCATTCAAATACCCATTCCAGAATATGGCTCATATGGTATATAAATGCTTGTACATTTATTAGCAAAAACTAATAAACTATGGACTTGCATCAGTCCATATTTAACCATAGCCCCCATATAAAGTTTACATCCGAAAATTACTAAAAAGTTAAAATTCAACACAAATAATCCAATATATAAATCGGGGTACCTAATTTTTTGACGATCGGTCCGTATTTGACGATAGCCCTCATATTAAGCCCACTGCCGAGAATCATCTAAATGAGCATAAATCTCTTATAAACATTACTATCAAGTCGAAATTCGGCACAAATAATTCACATATGTCTATATGTACACATATATTTTGTAGCGAATTTTATGATCAGCCCATAGCCCAAGTATGCATAGATCACACTACTAATATATACATAAGTGTTCGGTATATAAGATTCGACAGAGCCGAATATAAACTCTTACTTGTTTTAAACTTTTTATAGGAATTATGGTAAAAGTAATGCCTTTTTTTTGTGGTAAATTGTAACGAAAGCTAAAATTATGACGACTACTACTACCTGTTAAATTTTTAAATTGAATTATACTTCACTATAGAGCCAAAAACTTTTAAATATATGTAATTAAAAACAAAAGTTACTCATATGGATATCAACAAAAGCCATAAAAAACAAAAAATAAGGTTAAATTTGAGGTTAGTAAGTAAATTGTCTGTCAAATGATGGAATATCAAGAATTTATCCGTCATCCTTTTAAAAAAAGAGTGATTTTTTAGTAACTTTCTTTTTGAGAAGACAGTTTTTAACAGCTCAACTATTTTCGAGTAACATGTTACTGTTAAACAAAGCTTATTTCTGGTTGAATGGATACGTTAACAAGCAAAATTGTCGTATTTGGTGTTAAGAGCAGCCAAAGACATTGCAAGAACAGCCAATGCAACCCGAAAGATGCAGATTTTTTAAAGACGACGAAGGTAGAAACGTTACTAAGAATGGCGAGCGCTTGATTACAATTTTTCCCCCAAAATGGAAGAGCTGGACTTGGCTGACATGTGGTTTCAACAAGACACCACACAACAAGCGAAACAATGGCGTTCGGCGCCCGTCAATTGTCCGTCTAGAACTTGCGATTTAACGCCTTTAGACTATTTTTTGTGAAGCTATGTTAATGCTCATATCAAGTTCGCTAGCTAATATTGAAGAATTTATTCGTAAGATACCGGCCGATATTTTGTAAATAGTAGGCCAAAATTGAACCCATCATTTGAGGTGTATCCGCGATCTACACTTACATGAAATCAGTTTAAACATTGAATTATAAAGATTGTTCATCGATTGTTTTTATCAAATCCAAAAGTTATTTAGTAGAAAATTGAAAAATTTTAATTTTGAACACATACTTTTATCAAAGAATCCAATTAAAGGTGATATCAGACGGTATGTATTTTACATATGTATGTACTGTCACTTATAATTTTTGTTATCACATCTGCTTATGTTTTTCCGTAAACAAAACCTGACTTTTTAACGTGTATAAATTTCTAGAATTGTTTCTTTTGGCCAATCTAATTGCAATAAATATAATAAACATAACTTAATTTATTAAAAATCGATAAATACTTACTATTCCATGTTCTTTATCCATTTTCTTGAATTTTTCTTTACAATATATATTTTCAAACACTTTTGTTTCAAAACAAACCAGCTGTTTTGTTTATGTTTGTCACAGGAAAATAGAGCGTGTTCTAATAGAAAAAATTACACATGTATTTTACACATGCAAAGTTTCATATGTATGACACGATGTGTACAATTTTTACAGATGAAAAATTTGACAGTACATATGTAAAATACATCCCGTCTAATAGCACCTTAAAGGACAAGTCCAAATTAGCGCACCCTGAATTTTCATTCTGAACTAATTTTTGACGATTACATTCCAATTCAAGATTAGTTAGCCAGATTTAATAAACTATTGATATTAATATGTTTATATTAGAACTAATGGAAAATAAGGGTTTTGGATTACTTCTGATTTTATTTCTAATAATTTTGAATAACACACTGGCAATATAATTTACACGAAGCAATTTTTATTAAAAATATTGATACAATTTTTTCCCTTGAAATTTCTTCGCACAATATAACACACCGATGTCTAAAAGGTTGTTGTGTATGTTCATGTGTCTCTTATCAGAATCTCTTTATTGATTATTAATAGCAGCTGATTATCTGGTTACTGTTTACAATCCATATGACAGTGTTGCCAGATATATATTTTAAGTAAATTATAAAGTTATGATTAATACTAATGTATGATATACATATTACATATACAACAAAGGTAATCAGCTAAGCTTATAGAATTGCATTGTGTAAATTGGGACTAATATACAAAATTCGCATAAAGTGGAATTTTTAAATCGGTTAGTCCTAATTAATCAAATCTTGACTGTTGTGAAGTCTTTGAGTGTGTGAGATGTGTTGAAAAGACCAGGGTTAACGTAAAAATATACAAAACACGGCAAAATAAATTAAAAACTATAGTTCTAAATAATATACATTTGTACATATGTATGTATGTATATATAATATGGTATAGTTCATTTTCACAGATGTGTTTTTAGTTAGTGCACAAACAAAATAAACAACAACAAAGATGGTATATAAATAATACGGCACATAATTTAAGTGGGCCGATTACTTGTTTGCACTAGGTGTAAGAGGGCAATAAAACAATATTGTTTTATTTAAATATTTACAAAAACATTATTTTCTATTAAAAAAATCAAAAACATTCTTAGGAAACTTTCCAAGAAAGTAAAACAAATACCTATACCTAACATATATTTTTTTATTAAATTGCGTTGAAATCTTTGGAGAGAGTTCGTAAAAATATGCTGCACTGCAATTCTCAAAATAACTTTTTATGTCCATGATTTAATTTTTTTTTATTATATATAATTTAATTTCTTATTATACCTATTATAGGTATTCACATTATTTAAAACGTAATTAAATAATATACATAGGTATATAATGACATGAATTTAGTTCTTAAGATACATGTATAATTGGCCACAAGGCTTTTTATGTTTTGAAAAATAAAGAATTGAAATTGTACAAATAAAGTTTTAAAAGAATAACAAGAGCAGCGCTGCCAGAAGTAAGATTTTACCTTATTTTTTAAGATTTTTTCCCAAAAAAAAAAAAAAAGATTTTTTGTTTTGTCTAGACGAAGTTAGGTTCAATTATAAAAATCTTCTTTATTCCCATTTGAAAAATTTTAAACTAATCGTTCTCAAAAAATGTACAATTTAGTATAAGAAAATGAATTTTTGTTGTTATTTTTTGGTTAGTGTTAAATAAAATATGAACTGTTTTTATTATTTATAACAAAAAAAACTACTTATTTCCAAAAACTAAGATTTTTTCCTCAAAAATAATTTTTTTTTGTAGAAATTAAGATTTTTTGCTGAAAATTTCTGGTAGCCCTGAACAAGAGCCTGGAGATTTCGGTAAATCAAAACTTTTAGAAGAAAAATCTTTATACCTAACAAGGCCTGTTAGTAGATCGATCTCCATATTTCATTTTCAGTAACGGGGTTAAACCTTAAAGCTAGTATTAGTCAGCACTTATTGAATTAGAAATATTCATGTGTGTTTTTATAGGAATTTGACATACACAAGAAAAGATACATATTCAATGTATGCTTGTAAAACAGAAAAACACATTAATATTTTTTTTTTCTTTAAATACACTTAAAAATTTTAAAATGTTAATAAACAATAAAATGCAACTCAGCTTAGTTTTATTTAAATTATTCACCAAAATGTAAGAAAAAAATTAATAAAGAGTAAAAAGGTACCTAAATAAATATATCAAATATGTTCACATAAACATTTAATCACAATTTTTTAAAGAGCACAAGTGAATTGATGAGAAACACAGTTTTTTTAAGGCTCTCAATATGTCTTATATATACCTACTACGCTTTTTTTTTTTGTATGAATGTTTGCGTTTGCAGAGCACACTGTATATTTTTTTACGGAAAGTGGGGAAAAGTAGAAGACGACAATGAACAACGACTACTTCACAAAACGACGTATATTAACCAATTGAATGAAAAAAATGACCTAACCTAAAAATATGTATTTTCATACAAAAAAAAACAAAAATTGATATTTTTCTAAAACAAAATTTGAATGTTTTTATTGCACAATTATGGTAATCGTTTGAATTTATAATAACAAAATCCACAAAATCAAAATCTTATAACAATATACGAATGCCGAAAACTTAATACAGATTTTAATGAAAATAATTAACAAAAAAATAGTCAAATTTTCAATGCAAAAAAGAGCTTTTTACTTACATCAGCACCAACTAATAACTTTACTATCTATTTTAGTGTATAAAACACCAACCTACAAACATTATTTCTTTTTTTACTGAGTTCGACAGTGCCACTAATAATATTTTATTTACTTTTTTGTATAATATCATTTACATACAACGCAAAAGAACAAAAGTTTGACTTTATATACATAGGTATTATTTTAAGTAATAGATTTATTCTTAAACCTTATATTTTCACTAAATAAATAGATATTTTTTATAATTAATCTGTATTTTTTTTTTTCACACTGGCCTCAGCACATTACGAATTTCACAAATTGATATATTTTGCTTTCCCACTTTTTAACAAGATTTTTTTATCAATTTATAAATGGTAGATAATTTTTCATGTTTTTGCAAATTTTCTATTTTTTTTAAGTTTAAATTTTTTTTTACTAATTTTTGGCGAGAAAACTTTTGTATACATCCGACTACTGCCGCTAATAATTTCGATTAAATAAAACGACGACGTCCACAGCGCTGACAACAAATGCAAAACCTTTTAAAAATTCAACTAACGAATACACACGATGTGCTATAAAAACGAATACATATATACACAGATGATAACTTTCGGCAACCAACTTAAATACAACACAAAAAAGAAAAACTTTTATATACAACAAACACAAATAATATTACACATATAAAAAACACACACAATATTATAAATATAAACAGCAAGCAACAATAAAACAAATATATTTATATGCATACACATACCAGTATATAACACAAAAAAGAGGGTTTTTTTTATATAAGTAGAGAATACAAGAGAGTGGTTTGTTACAAGGAGAGCATAAAAAAACTAAAAAGGGAAACTGGCAGAGAGTATATAAATCAAACCAGGTTATATTAGAGCGGGCAATAATGCAAAAAGATTAAAAAGAAAATAAGAAAAATATTTTCTTATCAGTAGTTAGTCTATGACTATAATCTCAAGTAAATATATACATAAATAAGAAAATTGCATTTTGCAAAAATACATAGTACCTATAAGGAAAAAAAACCAACCTAACCAACCCATTGTTAGCAGGTGTACTAAGTTTTTAGAGTTTAATGACAAATAAACAATAGAGAAATGTTAAAAAACATTATTCTGTGCAAACATAATATCTATCTCAAAACAGCTAAAGTGTTCGAGAGTTCGATTACCTTGGTCAAAGTAAACTAAAAACAATAAACGAAAGAGAGCAGTTCCAGAAAAAAATATTACATGTTGAGAAAGGAGAACGTAGTAACTGCAACAGCAACAAGATAATACCATATACATAGGTATATGATTTAACAGATAATTCAAATAAAAAAAAAAGAAAAACAACAAGTCTTATAAAATCTGGCAACATTTTTTGGTAAATTACAAACAGCTGATGTTGTTTTTAATATTTTTCATACATACTTTTCTTAATTTTTAATTTATTGAAATACATATTTGTTTTCAGGACTAATTTTATTTTAAAATTATATTTTTTTAATAAACAAATAAACAGCGAGCCTCAAGTAGACATAAATCTTTGGAATTAACAATGTTTAGTACTACTAAAATTCGATCTTCACTACTAAAAGATTCTAGTGTAATTTTGCCAACGATTTATTAACTCAGCTGCAGCCGCATCAACTGAAAGTTTTTTCCCCAGGTGACAACTGCCGTCGACTGCTGTTACAACAACAAAGTACATTAATTACAAACCCCGATTTAAAAAATTTTATAACCAATATTCTAATTTGTAATAACTACAGGATTATTATATTTTCAATAATACTCTAAGAGCAAAACTAAATTCACAAGATAGTGTTGTTTTCAATATTAATATTCAACAACAAATGAAACCATCTTTTAGAATATCAACAGATTCGCTTATACAGTATAACCTCCCTAATTCGGACTATCAAGTAATCCGGACATTTAAATTTTTCGGACAGTTTAGAAATGTTTCCTCTATAATCCGGACAAGTGTTCTTTTTTTCAGTAAAATTTGTTCGTTATTTTACCGCTAGACGAAATATGTTTTTGTGTGGCACCTGTAAATAAACGACAACAAAGAACATTAACGTTGGCAGAAAACTGCAAAATATTGAATACAATTGATAGTGGAAAATCAATCAGACAAGTGGCTGAACAATACAGTGTCTCAAAGTCGACAATATTTGATATAAAATCAATAAAAGAAAAGACAAAATAAGAAAATATGTGTCTCAATGTAACTTTTCTGCCCATATATGATTTCATGTGTATGGCAAAATTTGAGTTTTACATACGGTTTATAAATTACATGTTCTTATGTTGGTTATGTCAAGTACATTTGACATAACCTATAAAAAAATCTTAAAATAGCTGATTGCTGTATGTATGTATATAAAAATGAAATTTGTAATTAAATAAAATTTCATTTATTTGATAAAATAGTTGCATATAGATTACATGCACCTTTTTTAATTTTAATAAATTCTTCCAGGAAACCCATTTCGTTGAACCAAAACACACATGGTACATGCACAACATCTGCACCGGCCCCGCTTCTTTTTTATTTTGCTTTTGCAATTTCCCGGCTATATTGACCGCGCACGTATGTTATTTTATTCTGAAAACAAATTGTATTACATTTATTACAAATAACAATTGACAAATGCTTCAAATTAACTACTTAATATAATTAAATGGTTTACCTTAACTTCATTAGGGCCAAAAGATGAATTGAAAATTTTTAGTTTGTCAGCCATATCATTAAGCGCTGCGTACCTGGTATGCTTATTATGGTAAAACTTGTTCCGCAGGTTATCCAAGCATTCCTTCTCATTTCGATCAACTGCAGAAGCGCTTCTTTGCACCAGTCAAACTGGAACAACATAAAAATTGCAATAAAAAATAAATATGTACTTACTTTTGTTAACTCCTTTTCAATTTTCCCTCCATTTTCAATAATATTTTTTTTTTTTTTTTTTTTTTTTTTTTTTTTTTTTTTTTGTATTACTATTAGGTAAAAATTATATTTATTAAACTTTTAATTAATTTTTGCCGCCACAAAATTTTGGTTATAAAAAAACAGCTGATGTCAGGTGGTTTGTTACTTGAAAATAGAACACGATCTAAATAAAAAAATGTCATGTTTATTGCACACAGAGAAATAACACATGATATTGTTTGGAGGTGTTCAGACTATATGTACAAATTTGGCATGCGAAAAAGTGACAGCCCACATGACAAATACATGACAAATAATGTGAACACAGCTTTATTTTCGGAAAGACATCATGTGTATATAGGTACATATATATAATGTAGATCTAGAGTTTAGACTAAGAGACTCAAGCTAAAATTTTTATAATTTCTGAAGCAGCTAGAAGGATATCAGACCGATATATATTTAAGCGATCTCACAATACTAATAGGTTAACACGATACCAAGAACTACTAGACACTGTCTGGTAGCTTTTTTCATTTAGATTGGGCATTTTGAAAGAACAGTCCACTCAATCATTTTTGAATCCCGTCCACACACAAAACGTGTGTTAAATCAACGTCACCAGAGAGGATCAACAGTTCTTAAAACCTAGAAATACGAATTGTCTCAAAATGCCTGAGGAAAAACTAAACCACATGTATCCTGTCGTGGTAAGTCGAGGTTTACTGTGATTCTGGTTAGTCCGGCGGTAGCTCAACTTCTGAACTATAAGTTCTCAATATGCGGAAATTTTGCTGTGTACCAGGTCACTATTAATTTAATTAGCGGAATCGTCATTCAAAGCCGTCAAGCTTGTACTTCTACACTTAAGCGGAAAAGAAAAATTAAGGTATTATAACAGGTCATTGTATTAGATATTTCCTAATTAAGAATTGACTTTGCATGAATGATATTTGCAGATTGCGTGGTGCGGAAGAGTAAAATACACGAAGCTGCTAAAATTTTTGTGATGGATCGTATAAATCACTAAAATATGTGAATTCGTTTTAAATATGAAAACAACAACGTTTCTCGAATTCGGTTTACAGAAGCTGGTAAAATATATATTTTTCTAAGAATATGTTAACTTTTTATAAAATGTATCTAAAATTGATATCCAGAAAAGGTTTAAAACTGAATTTTAATTAAAAAAAAATTAATGAAATAAACACAATAAGCATTAAAATTAATTACTGACAAAAGCTAAGCAACACAGTACTTTATAACATAACATTAATTTTAATCAAATTAAATTAAAAACCCCACAAAGAATGTATGGATGAAGGAGCACTTCTATTATATCTATAGTGAGAGACGTGTATAGAAGAAAGAAATTAATAACAATTTAAAGCCACAAGTAAAAGCAAGCAAACTTTTTATTCATGATCAGATATTTTAAAATTTTGGTGTAACTACACTTTTTTTGGAAAGATATTTTAACACTATCAAAAATATATGTTACTGTTAGCGAAATTCCAGTTTGTTGAGGAATGCGGTAATAAAAAGTACACAAAATATACATAGTACGAGTATGTACATATGTATGAACAACCAACCACATTGGCCGCATGGTTACATTTGATATCCAAAAAATGCATGAGAATTTCAAATGCACAAAACAAACAAAAAGAGCCATAAAAGAAGAGCAAACGAATTAAATTATATTTATATGTACGAATGCAAAAGGAAAATTAAATAAATGTATTTGTAGCAAACATGAAAGTATATAAAACAAGCCAAGAAGTAAATTATAACCGGAACCGTCATGAAATAAATTTTGCTTTTGGGAGAGTAGACAAATTAAAACACATACACACTGGGACTGCCTGCCTGCCTCATGCCTTTCATATTAAATTTTGAGTATAAATTAAAACAGGAACTTGCAGATGCATTTAATTATTTTTTTTTATCGATTTTGTTGTTTTATACCCTGCTAAACATAATGAACAAAAAAAAATAAAAACAAGGGTCTTGGGTGACCATGGTAATAAGAATTGTATTTAGGAAAAAATATTCGTACGATATTTTAAAAGTTTGAAAAAGAGTCTGAGAGTAGTGTCAGGTCATAAGAGAATGTACATTTTAGCAACAGTCTCTGACACTTTAAAGAAAATTTAAAAGAAAAACAGAGGAAAAAAAGTGTTGTCAACATTATAAAAAATAAATAAAATTATTTTTTAATTCGTTTGCTATGCTTGCTTTAACTTTTCTATTCTATTTTTTTTTTTTTTTAATTTATTTTTTATAAAATCTTTTCGTGAGTAGTTCATAGGGACCGATTACGCCGATTTAACTAGGACTCCATAACTGAATGATTACATAACTAAATGAATACAATAATAATAATTTTATTATATAAGTAAAATAAAACTAAATATTTATTTATTTCCTAAACAAATCCTTTAAAATCTTAGATTTTGCAAAAATGAATATTATATTCCAAACATTAAAAAATTTCGTATCACTAAATATAAGCAGCACTTCTAAAAAATACATTGTCACCATATACAAATATGGCAACTTGAAAAAGACAAGGAGAAGCAAAACAAATGAAAACAAAAACAAAAAGGTTTAAAAAGTTCAAGTTAAAAGGCGCATGTTTTCTAAAAAAGGAAAGAATATAAAAATCAAATTCAAAAAATAAAGAAAATTTTAACATAAAATTATTAAAGAAAAATATATAAACAAATTTTTTAAAAGAGATAGGTACATATGTATATTTATTGTTTTATTATAAAGCAAAGAAATAAAGAAAAATTATCATTTTTTATTTTATATTATCCATGTTTAATTTCGTTGTTAAGTTAAATTTCCTTCAACTCTTACATAATGTTTGTACTTTAAAGAAGTATGAGCCGATTGTATTCAAACCAATGCGCCCTTTAACTCAGTGTAACCAACAAATACTATCTATAAAAATCATTTTATCGTGATTTTTTTTAAATATACGAAATATATGCATTAATTTGCAAACAATTTATTGCAAAGATTTTAGATAAATTGAATTAAGCATTAACATAGAGTGCGGTTTAAAAGAAGTGTACAATATTTTTTATTCTTTGCAGGATGGTTGAACGTTTTTTAAAGTTTCATAATATAATCAGTCACTTTTATAGTTCTAAATCGTTGAAACGGAGTTCGACAAAGATAAATATGTAAACAAATGCAAAAATTCATTTTGATTTTTTTCAATCATTGTCATTATTTTCTTTAGATATGATTATCCATAGAAGTTTTAATGATAAACAATATCTTAATAATTCCTTTTCCAACTCAAAATTTAAA
Source organism: Bellardia bayeri (assembly GCA_950370525.1). Lineage (NCBI taxonomy): Eukaryota > Metazoa > Arthropoda > Insecta > Diptera > Calliphoridae > Bellardia > Bellardia bayeri. The sequence goes on along the minus strand of OX493268.1, from coordinate 84,850,277 downwards.
TTCATATTAGATGAAATGATTCAATCGTATAACCCATTATTTCAATTGTAGTTATTTTTTTTTTTTATGTTTTTTATTTTTATTAATTCAAAATTACAATTTTACACTATAATGTGGTCTCAGCGCCCCTAGGGCATTATTGAGACTTCGTTGGCAAAATGATTACAACTTATTTATGTTTATTTTAATTATTTCCAAAATTAAAAGAAAAAAATACAATAGAATAGAATAGCTAAATTATACTACATTAGAAGCATTTCAATATTATTAAGATAAAAATCTTTTAGCTTTTTTTTAAATAATGATATTGATGAACAATTTTTAAGAAATTGGGGCAAATTATTGTATTCCAAACTACCTAACAGTTCTTTGTTTAGTGATTTCTAGACGACATCTAGGAATCCTTAAATATGAATTATTTCTTGTATTAAAAAAACATTTGGTTAACAGATAAACTGATCGTGTGATGTCCAATTTTATGTATGGTTTCATAAATATATATCAATAACTACTGTTTATAAAGACCATATATTTTTGGTAATATCCTTATAAAGCAACAAAGTGGGGTTTAATGGCGGCAAATTAAAAACAGCTATTAGCAATTTGTTTTGTATAACCTATAAACTTTTTAGGTCAACATTTCTTTTAAATCCATATACAAGTGTAAGATAATTAAGATGACTTTGTATAAGTGTTTGAAAAATTAAATATTTAGTTTTTTCATCAAGTTTATGACATAGTTTGAATAAAACACCAAGTGCGGGAGATATCTTTGACCGAACATATTTAATGTGATGATGCCAGCACTAATTTATTAAATCTCGCAAATTCTGAAATTAGTGATGCATCTTTTTCTCCAGATGTTTTAAAAACTAAACTTTCCTTTTAAGGATAAAGTAGGCATAAGTCATCAGCGTACATTACAATTTTTCCATGCAGTCCCAAGTTATTAATATCGTTAACATTAATATTAAACAATAAAGGGCCTAGCACACTCCCATGGGGAACTCCATGCTTAATAGCAACCATTGAGCTTATGCTTTTATTTATTTCCACATATTGCCTGCTATTTTCTAAATAACTTCTAAAAAATTCGAGTTCTCTTTCTCTTACACCATAAAACTTTAATTTTTAATGATCGAAAGCTTTGGAAAAATCATAAAAAATAGCACCAACTCCAGTGAAACCTCTATCCAAACCATCACAAATATAATTTACAACATTCACCACCGCTTCATCTGTACCGCAACCCTTACGAAAACCATATTGATTGGGCTATATTAAATCTTCGTTGTGCAAATATGTGGATAATTGATTATGTAAAATTTTTTCAAAAATTTTATCAATGACAGATAAGACTGCAATAGGTCTAAATTGATCCAGTGTATTTCCATTTACTTCTTTATAGGAATAATCTTGTGAATTTTAAGTTTGTTGGGATATATTGAATGATTAATACATGAATTAAAAATCTTAATAAAGGTGTTACAATCTCTTTACATTCAAACATACACTTTGACGTTATTCCATCATCTGGACTTTTATTGATATCCAAATGCATTAATAATTCATTAACTTGATTTCTGTATTCTGTTTTGTTAGAAATGAAAAAATTTATGGACATTATCGAATCAAGTGACAGACATCAAACCTGGCGAAGAAGGGCGCAACACTGGATAAGGGGGACATATGTTACCTACATGGTATCCCGTTATCCACATGTAAACATCAAATTAATATCTTTTACAACGCTCAGGCAATATGGGAAAGTGAACTCGTGAATACGAGACTAATATGACATCTGATGAAACTACAACGGTCTCGACGACTATGTACATATATATGTAATTTAGTGTCAGCGATCACCGGAAACTGTAAATTTGGCAATCAAGCTTGAAGAATGGGATTACTCCATTATGATTTCTGTAGAAGTTGCCACAATAAGGAAGAAGAGGAGACTATCTCTCACTTTTTTGTCACTGTCCAGCATTAGACAACTTAAGAATTACGTTTCTGGGATCCCGCTCCTATAATAATCTCTTCGAATTATCGGATATAAAATTAGAGAATATAAGAAATATATAAGAAATAGCAACTGGCTAATACAACCAGTAATTTCGAACCCTACTACGGTAGAATTCAATCTGTCAGTCAACTGACTTGGAGTATTGTTTCTGCATCTGTAACCACTGGACTATCTCTTTATCTTTCTTTACCTTTTAGTTCTCGAAGTCTTTTTATCTATCCCATCTAACTTTCATATATATATCTCCCTTCTTAATTATCTTTTCAGACAACACAAACTAAACTAAACATCGTATCTGCGCAGAATACTGCATTTTAGAAGCTAAATATTATGAGAAGCTATATGGATGTAATAACGATTTCCACTGCTTTTAAATTCAAATATTTTTGCCTGGGATTGAATTTTAACTATGAATCATAAGTTTTAAGCTGCTGCATATTAATATCATAAAAAAACTTCTTGGCTTGGTCTTTCAATAAAATGAATATTATCTTTATGCAAATTAAAAATTCTTAAGTTGTGCTATGGAGTATGCCAAAAAGATTCCAAATTCATGTTCCAAAGTTTATGAAATATTTATAAAGAAAAAACTGAGATTATGTGTGGAATTTGTGATATATTTTCAAATACTTTTGTGGTAAATTTGTATTTGTATTTTGCATAGAGACTTGATTATCAAAACTTGTTAACAAATGAAAATGTCTTTAGGCTTCAAACGTTTGATTGTAAGTTTACAGAAATCCATTTTATTTAAAAATGGGTCTAAACACCTTTTAACATTAAAATGTTTACTAAATAATTTAACCAACATTTTTTTTTTTTAATTTTACTCTACATACGGTAGGTATGCTTTTAATATTAAAACGTTTGTATATTTTTAAATAAACTAATATACAATATATGTTTGTGTTATAAAATATAAAAAAAAATAAAGATAAAAACTTTCATATTCATTAAATACGACCACCGATCGACCATCATTCAATATTTTTTATTTGTTTGTTTTTGTATTTTCTTTGGCCACATTTTGATCAATACACAATTTTGTTTTTTAACGTTTGGGAGGCAAGCCAGGCAATCCAAAATCCAAAATTTTTTTTTAGCAACTGCAATGGCAATAATAGTGTTGTGACTACAGCAGAGCCAACTAACCAACAAAGAAGTACAAAAAGATGTCAAACTCGTAAAACAAGTTCCTCTCACAATAATAATAAAACTAAATACAAACTTTGGTGTGTATGTTGTTGGTTAGATTGGTGGCTGCTGCTGCCACATTTTTTTCTGCTACATACCTACATTTTATGGGTTTGCTTTGGACGACACACAAAGTTTTTGGTATTGTTTGTTTGTTTGATTTCTTCAAATTATTGCATATTATTTGGTCTTCCAATTATTTCATAAATGTAATAATAACTACAGTTGTTACAATTACTATTACACTGAGTTCTGAAAGTATCTTTTGAAGAAAATTAGACAAAAATACATGCTTCTATTTTTAAAGAAACACCTGAAGTTATTATCGTGATATATGTAGGTTTTTTCTTTGATTTTTATTAAAACATTTATATTTTGTTACTCATCACTGTTGCTCGCAATTCAAGTGTTTGTTGGCCTCAGCCGGCCGGCCAGCCAGTCAATTCGACAACAACAACCACGTACATATGTACATATGTCTTAATTGGCTTTTATTATTTTAGTTTTTATGTATGTATGAATATACACACAAATGTTTACAAATATTTATGTACACATTGTACATATTTTGGTGAGTTTTCATTAGTTTTGTTTTTATATTTTTAATTTTAGATTTCTCTAACAAAAAAAAAACTGAATATTTTGTTTCACATCTTTAATATATACATACATATGTATGTATGTACATAGGTATCATTTTTAATAACAAAATCAAACTGCATACTATGTTTTGTAGCCATTATTGAATTATTTGCAATTTTGGGAAAGTCGAAAGGAAATTCACACCTTCCCATTCTTACTCTGGTGAGAAGTTCAAAACCATACTTCAATACAACAAATATTTATTTCATTTATTCCTTTACAAGAACAATGAACTTATTTTGCACCCGCAACGCAAGTTATTGTAGAAAGGTCATTTTCTGCATTAAAACTAATTCTAACAGATCTAAGATGTAATTTATCTCAGAATCTCTTAAAAAATACTCTTCGTAAAATTAAATAAATAAATAGAAAACATACATACATATCAAACATATGTTTTTTTCTATTAATAACATTAACCTTTTAAAATTCATTCAATAATTCGGTATTGCTTAACCCTATATATCAAAGTTCTTAATATCTGTAATCTTTTAATATCAGATTTTTTGTGAAATAAACTTTTTTAAAGCAAAACTTCTAAATTGCGGCTTGGGAGATAAAATCCACAACTAGGTAGTTTTCTATAACGATAAAATAGGTATGTCTACTAAAGTTTATAATTATTAAAGTTCATTTAATTTTAAATTATTATGCACAAAGCCATATAAATGTATCATACATACTTCTTTTATTTTAAGCTTGTTTTTTTTTGTTCTTTCTGGATTGCTTTTCGCTTTTCTTTTTGCGTAACGATTTTATCTGTTCTATCATAATAAAAACTTTTTGTCCTCTTGCATTTTTATTAATTCGAATGCGTCTGCGTGTGCGATGTCGAATAAATCATCAAATTTGTCTTGAAATTCAGTTTCGACCTTGTTTTGAGTTTCAGTCTTTTGGATTCCATCGCTTCGGATTGTTTTACTCGGATTCAATAATTATTTTGTGAACAGTATTAAGGAAATTAGAGATAATATAGAGTATGTGCAATATGATAACGAAATAGATGTGATAAATGAAAAATTCAAATTTCGTGCAATATCAATTATAGAACTCAAAAACATGCCTATGTAAAAGTATAAAAAAGAAATCAGACTATAATAAAGTAAATACATATTAATATAATACTCGATAATTGGAGTTTATATGGAGATCTTATGCTGAAAATAGTAAACACCTCGATGGAAACTGGTGTTTTTCACCAAAACTGGAAAACCTCAATGATACCACCAATTGAAAAGATTACAAAAACAAACAAATGTAAAGAATTTCGTCCAATAAACAACCTAAAAGTATGTGAAAAAATTATAGAAAAAATTGTTAAACTGCAACTCGAAGAATATTTAGAGAGAAACAATATACTATCGAAATATCAATCCGGGTTTCGCAAAAGTTTTTCGTGTGAAACATCTGTGAACTACGTTATAAATACATAGATGGAAAAATATTAACAAAAATAACAAAATCATTGCAATTTTTCTCGATTTTAAAAGATCTTTTGAAATTATTGATAGAAACATTTTACTACAAAAACTATACAAATACGGAATACTAGATAAAGAATCATACCTAACTAAAAGAAAACAAAAAACGAAAGTAAATAACATAAAATCAAACGAGATCAATAACGAATATGGGGTTCCACAAGGATCAATCCTTGGATCTGTACTATTTATTATTTACATAAATGATACCTATGCCTAATGTAGATTTTTTTTGTTTTTGGTCAACCAAATACTACTTGTAAATTACTTTTGTTAATATCCTGCAGATCTAAGGTCCTAAGTACAAAACAGAAATTGGAGAAGCTCGTTCCTCTCATTGTGGAAGATCAGAAAAACTATTGCCAATTTTAATATGCTTTTAGCATTGTTGTAGCAGTTCATCAGTAATGGACAGCAAGTTCACAAACGCCTCTTTAGTCGAAAATTTTTAAAAATTAAAATTATTAAATTGTAAATTAAATGTACCTATAACATTCTTGTCAAAACCTCATTAAATAATATACTCAAGTGGTGGAATCCATTTCCAAAATGTTGGAAGCATTCTTCAACCTTTTTCTGCTTCTGGCCAGTTCTAGTAATTATTCATCTTCATCAGACGAAGAATTTGTAGTGAAGAGTGATTTTTCACAATATCGTTTTTTCATCGAATGTGCACCATATGTATGTAATACCAAATGAAAATTTGTTCGATAAGCATTTTCGTGCACAGTCGAAAATCAAATTTTGCTCATAATAGGCACCAAAGACTTAAATTTAATACCTACATTGACATTTACATATGTATGTACATATGTATATACGAAATGAAAATAGGGAGCGCACCATGTTAAAGTGATCGAAATTTTAATATATTTAAAAGAAATTGTGTATTTTTTGTAAAAACAATGTACATTAGAACCAACAAAAGATTAAAATTTAAAGTAAAATTAATTAAATTGTAATATAGTTATAAGATAAAGTATTCAAAATACTTACTACTTAATAAATAAATAACTTTTTTCGTTTTTTTTTTTTTTTGCATAACAAATGAAATTTGGCAACCCTGTGGCGTGACGTTAATATTGTGTGTAAAAACAAAACAGAAAACTGACAATGGTGTGTAAACTGTAAAAAAAACTCAACTGTTTGAGAAAAATAACACAAGAGAGATAAAGATGGAAATACGTATGATAAAGACAACAGATACATTTTTTTCCTTCTTTGTTGCTACTTTCCAATAATAAATAATATAAAATAAAGCAATTTTTCAAAAAGAAATATCAAAAAATATTAACGAAATTATTATAAAATAAACTTCATACTTTTAAACAATAAAAAAAAAGTCTGATAAAAATTAATTTAACTTAGGTTTACCTACCAATAACAACACAAAAAGAGGTCATGTCTACTTTTTATAAAGTGGTAAAGAAAAAAAATAGAAAGAATTTTTACGGCGCTTGCCTCTTTTTGTTTGTTTGCTAGCTTGCTGTATAAAGTAGCTTTGCCGAAGTAGGTATGTATATTGATATTTTTTTTATTCATACATACTTATAGACAGCAGTACTAGAGTACAAAAAATATAACCTCAAAAAATAATCTACAGCAAATTTTAGATAAACAGGGCGGCGGAGGGGTGTCATGTAGAGAATATATTTTGATGCAAAAAAAAACCTCAACGAAAATTATTAAACAATAAAATATGTATGTTTGCAGAAAACTGAAATGATCCAACTAATTTTTATGAATAACTTTTGTCATATTGGATATATTTTAAATAATTTTTTCTTTGCTTTATTTTTTTGTACCTACATACATACATACATATGTCGTAGTACATTTACGAAAATTAAACATAACAAACCATAAAAAAAAACGTTGAGGTTATGTCTAACCAAATATAATTATATTTTTTTTTAGTTTTAGTTGTATTATATTATTTGGAACTTACCTCAGAATTACTTTAACATTTGTAAAGTTCAAGAAATTTCTGTATGTATTAATATTTGAATAGCTGCACAAATTTGCTTTAAAAATCTTAGTTTTTTGTATTGAAGCACTTTTTCAACTATATTTCCATTAATTTCTATATAAATTCTAATATAATTCTTAAAAAATCAAGAAAAACAAGCACTGGCAGTTTTTTTATTTAAAGACCGACTGTATGGGGCTATCCTCTACGTCAATATTGTGTGTGCTACGATTGATTGTGGCTGACGATGAGGGCTGCTTGAAGACTTTTTATACGAGAAACTCGTGGCATACGGTCCCATTAAAAGTTCCTGCTATATAAAATATATGTTTTCTTTTTTGACAAATTTTCAACTCTTTTTATGGTATTCTTACTTTAATATATAGAAATACTAAAGTGTTCCTAATGCACTTGAATTTTTCGTCACTTTCGCCATTTTGTTAAGCAACACCTTTTTGGGATTTTTTTATAATTTTTCATTAAACAGGTATTTTTCTTTTATTATAATTTAATGTTTTTCTTAAAAAACTTGTTTTACAGAAATCCCAAAGCTCGTGTTTGCAATTTTCTTAAAATTTTTAATAGATTTCAATATATTTAATATGCATAATTTTTTCTTAAAATTTTTCTAATAAAATTACACACACACAATGAAACACTTTAGCAAGCAAAATTTTTTATTAACTCTTGTGCTCAAATTTATAAACGTCTTGCAGCGCAGCTGACCGGATCTTGACTGAACGAAGTTTTGCAATATGGCGCGCGCGGTTGATTGAACGAAAGATATACCCATGGTGAAACCAACAACAAGCGATTTATTATTATTGTTGTGTAGAAGTGTATCGTCAAGCAGAAAGGTGAAATAAATATTTTCTACTGGTTTTGTAGAATAAGTAACCAGACATTATACAAACAGTAATAGCAAATTTAATAAAATTAATTATTTATTTAATGCGTTCTTTAAAAATTTAAACAAATTAATAACATAGAAATGTAGAAAAACTATACTGTTTGTATTTAATACAGAATTTAAGTGACTGGTAAACGTCGCAGTTGTGTAAATTTACCACCATTTACAGAGCTGCATTTTCGTTCAGTTTACTGTGTTGTAGAGTTGTATTTGCTACATATTTATTACTCAGTGGGGTTGCAAATATTTATAAATTCTATAACATTTATTATATTGATCCAAAATCTAATAATTGATATTAATGCCCTAGTTTTATAAAACAACTTTGTTGAGCGTATTTTTTGCCACCAAACAGCATAACTTGATCCAAGAATTGTAATTTTATAATAGTGTATGTTATAACTTCCAAATATATAAATATAATTATTTTTGTTATTAAAACAATCTATGGTTGTGATGGACATCTGTCCGATATCATTTTTTATATTGTATATAATTGTCGAACCTTACTATTTCATAAACAAAATTTTTTAATAGTTTTCATATAGGTAAATTCAATAATTTATTTTATTATGAAAATCGCCTAAGATAGTTTTATGTGAAAGTTATATTAAAAACTATTTAAAGGATTATTTTGAATCAAATTAAAAAATAAGATAAATATAAACAAAATTGTATATGCCATATCCAAACTTAATTAAAAATAATGAAATTGTAAAAGGGTTCAAAATGCTCTGAACCCAAAAAATTTTTCTAGTTGCCCGCATTTATCTTTATACCTATAATAATGTATATTTGTAGAAGTTTTATCTATTAAGAAATTCAAATTAAAGATCATCCAGCAGTCGTATTTAAATATTTTATTATAGGTCACAATAAAATATATAAATTTAAACTTATTATCTGTTTGAAACCAAGGCAAATGTATACTTGACTCTAAATGCAACATTGTGAGGGTGGTGAAATTTTGACAACAGATGAACTCAACGAAACCGTTTTAACGAATTATAAATTAAAAAAAAAAAGACAAAACACAAAAGAATATTTTTGTTGCTAGAAAAAAGAGGGGGAGGCAGACATGATTTTTGGATATACCAAGTAGCGGGTGGCGATGGAGCAAAAAAATATACTTCACTCACATAGGTTTATATAAATGCAAAAAATCAACTTACATGGTATTGAATAGAATACATTAATATACAATCATATATACATATGTATGTGCTGGATATATACAATATTTTTTATATTGAATGAAATTTTGATAACACGCACTAATATTGCAAATTAAATCACACTATGTATTTAGTTATTGGGCAAAACTGCCCTATTTCTTATATTTGACTAAAGTTAAATTACTTTTGGTTTTATTAGTTTTAAAATAAATTGGAGTCTAAAATTTTCTTTGACTTGTTTTATTCTGTTGGAAAAATTCACACTGTAAAAATTGTATTGAGTTTGATTTAGTTTACTTTTGAAATTTATTCCAAGTTCACTCGATTAGAACTTTTACATTTTCAGAGAGTTTTTTGTTTTAAATATTCTATGGCACTTTGAATATTGTTTAGCTTTTTGTAGATTCTTTCAATTCTTGGGAATTAGATTTTATGCTCCTCACGTATTAAACGAATTGATTGTACATAAATAAATGTATGCTTATGTAGACCTATGTAAATATCTATACATCGTATAGGTACTATACCTAGATTGTTTTTTATGTATCTGCATGTTTATTAAACGAAAAAAAAAAAACAGCTGATTGTGTTTTAATGCAGAATTTTTATAAGGCGTAGTACCGAGAGAGATTGTGAAGGGAGTGTTAGGTGGCGTTCAGGACCTGTAGTTTTCTTGTGTTTATAGTCAATCAGGCATGTGATGGAAATCGATGCCGAAAACAAATCAGTTTTGGAAATACATTTTAATGCATTTATAATCTAATTTTAAAAATTTTTGTTTTAAGATTCTCTTTAGTAGCCCAATATCTTTATATTTTATGTGATTAAAGTTTTTCAATACAGAAATATTACGAAAAAATTGACTTCTAAAACTCATTCGTTTTCGATGTCGATTTCCATCACATGACTGAATGTGTTTTATTATCAAAATTACCTATTCACATGAAATGTTGGCGTTTTTTTTCACATTTATCGGTTTAGCGTTGACATTTAACAGACATATTGTTGTTCTTTAGTTTGTTGCGAATATCAAAGTCTACAAAATAAAAAAACAATTATGGGGTTATTGTGTATTTCGATTCGAAAGCAAAATTCGAACGATTTTCTTTTCGAATGGAAATATACAATAATCCCTAAGCTCTGCCACAGTAAGCCCAACAGTAGAACCAGTGATGGCTAACATGGTACAATTGTTTTTTTTTTTTGATACATTTCATTTAATACAAATTATTTGGTACAATTTCAAAATACTCTTGCATGGTGCAAATCGACAACAAATACAACACAAAACAGAAACAATAAGCATTTTGTTTGTGTAAAATAATGTACATACTACTGTCAAAAATACTTGAGAAAGTATTACTTTTGACATAAGTAAATTATAAACAAAGTCAGTCAGTTGGGCTACTGCACTCACCTTGTATAGTTGCACCATGATGATACTCTTGCATCAAAATTTGGTATTTCAGATAAAATAGATAAATATATCATTTAAGTTACTATGTATTTGTGTTATAGTGGAAGCAAAAGAGATTTTACTAAATTTTATGAACATTTTGGAACTGATATCAATTTGATTTTTAAATATGTATCTAGAGGATGATTATTACAAGAAATTTTTAGTTGAATTATCGAACAATTTAATTTACGTTGAATGATTTTGAAGCTGAATTCGAAAACTGAAGCTTAAAATGTAGTTAAGCAGGATTTCATAATCATTAGAAGTTAACCCCCATATTTCTTCTATTTTTGAAATAATAAATCTACTTATTTTAGAAATGTAATCGAAGGATATATAAATACATATATACACATATACATACATACATACATATATATTTAACAAGGTTAACATTTCGCAAATAACCCGATACTTCATAAAAAAGAATATTAGTATTAGATAATCACGATAATTAGGCAAATAATTTTCTTAACGATTCCCAAATGAAGATAATTTCAGGAAACATTTTATTACGAAACGAGCTCCGTTTCTTTGTCTTTCCAAGAAGAAGAGTTTCAATTTTCTTTGATCCAGATGCATTAAAATAAAATTGTTAGAATTGGAGTATGCTCGTATGCTTTGGTTACTTTCTTTCTGGAACACTAGTTGCATATCGTGAACAAACGCTTTGTCTGGTAGCATTTTACAGTTTTATAGCATTTATAATATCACTAGAAGTTAGGTAATAATTCTTTGAAGATGTCTTACACCAACTGGTGTTACTCTACTGGAAAATATAAGAAATATGTGTTATATGGTCCAAAACAACTATTTTAGAGTAAAACGACTCTATTGCTTGTGGTTATAAAAAATGTTTGTGATTTTAAAACGAAATCGTTGTTGTATAACGGCGACTTTGTAAACCAAACCGTCGTCAAAATAAAGTAAACCGTGTCATAAATATTTGTTTAAATATTAATACATAGTCAGTGTTTAAAAGATGTCATTAGGATATTGGAGTAGCTTTATGGTAGATAATTATGTTAATACATATAATAAAATATTTTGTATTTCCTTGCAATTTTAAGAATTTAACTATCGGACTCACAGACAAATTGGACCCATTGTAAACATTTTGTGCAATGCGTATAATTTTTCATTCTGCTATCATCCATTGTAATAATAACAGAAAAGAAACCCGTAATTTAGGGTAAATCCATTTGTTATTACGGAACTGGTAATTGCAGTTATTTCGGCAACGGCATTCCAGGAGCAAAGATAATCAAGCTGAGATGACACTAGTGTTAAGGGTAAAACTGAAGATAAGTAAACAATCTTCCCTGTTCCCTAGAAGAATTTATAGAAGCACTCGAAATAATTTAGATGCCAGCTTCTTATATGAATATGTCAATAAAGGTCATATTAGGACAACTTGGGGATACTCTGGCGAATGTCAACAAAGCTCTTACAAATTATTAAATAAGAAACAATAAAACCGACTAATTCTTAGGAAATTTTAACAAACAATAGGTATATACGCTCGTATAAGCCTGAAAGGTTATCCTTGAATTGTTATTAAAACGTCTAGTGGCGACAAATGATGACATAAAAAAGTTAAGTTCCTACCAAAATTAGGGGTTTTCTCTAATCTACACGAAATTAATTCGCTTACAAATTATCATCTTACCAATAGCTGTCAATGAGATGTATGATTCTAAGAGTCGATTGTCGGTGGTATGTTAGTTATCGGTTGTTGTTGATAACATGTAGAAGCGGAACACAAAATCGATAATACCAGTAAACCTTTTAAAAAACATCCTAAATTATATATCAAGCCTATTCCATGTTTTTAAAATATGTACGTTTGTTTTAATTTATTTCCCCATGTTATTTAATTATTCAAAATACAATAAAATTATTCATTCAGATTTTCTTTAGTCCACCTCATAATCATAGGGTCGTAACATTTGATGCATTATCACAAGCCAGGGTGCGCCAAAACCAATAACGCCAGCCAGCAAATAAAATGCTGTAAATCTCATGGGATTATCCATGGATTTGCGAAATGGTAGATTCTAAATGCAAAAATTAAAACAAAATAGAAATAGTTTTGGATTACAAAATCTTAACTTACACAGCCAGGTATACCGCCTTTATAAAAACGTTTGATAATGGGTTTCTTATATAATGAAACATTCAAAATTGTACCTTTTGCTAAATGTCTCGAAATACCCAGCATTTTAATTATTTTTTAATTAAAGAAGCATTTAAATGAAAATTGAGTTTGTTAAAACAATTAATTTCAAATTGTAGTTTTTTTTTTTTTTTTGAAAATAAAATGAATGCTACATTTCAAAATTGATTTATTTAAATGTAAGTGTTTGGGCAAAGTTTTAAAATAGTATGTAGATCAAATAAAATCTTATCAATTAAAAAAATAAGTACCAAGCTATAATATAACACAAAACAAAAATTATGTTAATATTACAGACAAACTCTGAAAGGATCTGCCTATATTATACTTCAATATTAATATACCTACATAAGTTTGTGGTGAATATCTTCAACTGTTTAATTTAGTTGAAATAGAACTTTATTAGACCACAAACACTGCCTTTAATCTACTAGCTATTTTTTACGAGTTTTAATATTATGCTTAACATATTTTCAGTTAACTTAAATAAAACACTTTTTTCATTTAACTTAAATAAAACACTTTGAATTGTGGTTATTTTTTATATTTGCGAATACATTTTGTCTTACAATACATCGCACATTCCGGGTTTTTATTTTAAACGCAATGTGTATCGACAACTTGATAACTTAAAAGCAAAATAAAATTAATCTGAAAATAAAAAACAATAAAATATATTAGTATGCAAGATAAATATAAGAGCTTTAAAAGAAATTGCAATAAAACATTTGAGGTTTGAGAATTACTTTAATAGTGATATACCTACCTACATAGTTACAGAATATACAAAAATATTGATGATGTAGTCCAAATTAACACATACCTATTTCTAAATAAATATAAACAAATATTTCTAAATAACGCAAATCATTATTAGAGACAGCTTCTTGTTCATATACCTATAATTAATTTACGTTCTACATACATGTCTATAAAGTATTAGAAGAATTAGACGCTTGTTGAGATTTACCAAAAATATTTAGATTTGAATTCTCAAGCTTTTCAGTTTTAATTACTAAGAAGATTACAACTCAAAAAAAATAACGATTACTCCACTAAGCACTATACAAATATCTCCATTTAATTGGTAAAACACAATCTTTAAAATTATCAATATTTTATATTCTCGCAAAGCTCCAGTACTGATGTAGGACGGATGAATTTGTATGAAAATCATAGAAAATAATTCAAAAACTGGATTTTTCACATACAAAAATTAATTTTTGTCAAAACTATATTTTTGCCTCCAATGAGCGACAACCTATTTTCCTTTTATACCATGTTATCGATTTAATTTTATCACTTTTTTCTTGTTCAATACTAACCTAACATTTTTCTACTTCTTAAGCAATTGATGTCTGACAATCAAGAAGGGAGAACCGAACCCCAAAACGGTGAAGGTAGTGAAAACAGCAGTGATCCTATAACGGTTCTTCAAGCTAAAGGGCAAATTCTGAAAAAAAAGAAAAATATACACATTAAAACATATCTATATTATCTATTGAAATAGACTTCAATGAAAAAAAAAATAAAAAAAGAATTATGTAATCATATATTTTTGAGGAAATCTTATATCCTTTAGCATTTTAATGCTTATAATTTACCTCGCCGGGAATACCACCATGGCTGTGGAATCTAACCATAGCCTTGGAAAGGTTGCTGGCCAACAAATTGGTACGGGTCAACATATTTTTACTTCAAATTTCGATTTATTTTCTAAGTGGCCAAGTACAAAATGATAGATGTTCTTTTGCTTAAAACGGGCACAAAATGAACTTGTACAAAAAGTGCAAAAGAGAATGTCAAAAAAATGTTCGAATTTTTAGAGGATATGTTCAGTGAGTTATGTAGCATGGTTGTATTTTTATGAGCAGTGTTTTTCGCTTAATATGAAATCGCTGAAAATAAACATAAAGGAGCGGTTTATTTTATTACAAAAATATTTTATAGATGAATATATAGATCACAGCTGATCTATAGCTGAGAATACATTTTACATATTGAATAATTTGTTAATATTCACATTTTCTGTATTGCCGGCCTCAGGGGTATATCGAATACCCCACTATATCACACACATTGTTATGATCATTTATTAATTATTGGAAATATTAACTATTACATATATTAAAAATTAAAGTCATATAACTTTATATTAAAATACAAGCTCCTTTGAATTTTCTTTAAGTAGGCATGATGTAAATAATAATAAACTGACATCATGGTAAACTTTAGATCAAAAGCAAATCTGTTTTTGTACCAAGACGAATTGATAAGGTGTGTGCATCACGGCAACAAATACAACAATCCAAAAATAACAAGCATTTTGTCTTTGTTCATACTCGTATGTATGTTTGTAAAATGTCAAAATTGAAACATAAACAAAATGAATTCAAATTGATTCGTTTCTTTTCAGTTTTTTTTAACCAAAACAGCACACTATTTGTTTTTTTTAACAAATTCACATTTATTAACATTTTCAAACTCTTTAATAATTTTATTTTGGATTTTAATAACAAATGTAAACAAAACAAAGTTTTACAGATGGATACATTATTTCACAGAGAATTAATTATCAGTTGATTTGATGCGGTTACCTTATTAATTCGCCTTGGTATAAACTTGGGGATTTGGACTCGAAAACTACTGGCACCACTGCTTCTGTCATTCTTATCACGATCAACTTTGGTTTTTTTTTTACTTACCTTGTCTTTTGTTTTTCATATAAAATTATTTTAAATATTATTAGTTAATTTAGTTCAAAATATGTTAAAATTAAATTCCATTTTGCGCAACACCTTAATAACGCCAACTTGGCGCAGTTCTGTACGTCTGTCACATGTCGGTGAAGCAAACATTTTGCCCACATCAGTCGATAAGAATTCTAATGAGTTTAAGGTGATTTGATTTACACCGGACCATAATTAATTGCATAATTGTTGATATGATAATTTTTTGTTTCGCGAATTAAAGGAAAATGCTGCTGAAATGTCAAATTTGGTTAGAGAACTGCGCAATATTACGAGCGAAGTGTTGACAGGTGGTGGTCCAAAAGCCATTGAACGTCACAACTCAAGAGGTAAATTGCTTGCACGTGAACGTATCAACAGATTGGTTGATACCGGATCACCATTTTTGGAATTGAGCACTTTGGCTGGTTATCAACTGTATGGGGATGAGGTAGTTAATTCGGGTGGTATTATAACTGGAGTTGGTCGTGTTTATGGGTAAGAATAATAAAAGGACTAATTATAAAAAATTTAATTTCTTCGTAGTACAAAAATGGATACATAATTATTATTTTATTTTTTCCTTTTAATAATCCCAGAACTGAATGTGTTATTGTTGCCAACGATGCCACAGTCAAGGGTGGTTCTTATTATCCCATCACCGTTAAAAAACACATTAGAGCCCAAGAAGTGGCACAGGAAAATCATTTGCCCTGTATTTATTTGGTAGATTCTGGTGGTGCCAATTTACCACGTCAAGCTGAAGTATTTCCTGATAAATTGCATTTTGGTCGTATTTTTTACAATCAAGCCAATATGTCCGCTATGGGCATACCACAGATTGCTGTTGTAATGGGCAGTTGTACAGCTGGTGGTGCTTACGTACCAGCCATGGCTGACGAAAGTATAATTGTAAAGAAACAAGGTACCATTTTCTTAGCCGGACCACCTCTAGTCAAGGCAGCTACTGGTGAAGAAGTTTCAGCTGAAGATTTAGGTGGTGCTGATTTGCATTGTAAGACCTCAGGTGTCACCGATCACTATGCCGTCGACGATGAACATGCTCTCTATTTGGCTAGACAAGTTGTTAGCAATTTAAATTTGCCCACTACCAATGCTTTTAACGATCAGTTTTTATACTCCAGCAAGAAGACCATTAAAGCAGCATCAGAAACTTTTGCACAGGAAGTTGAGGAGCCCAAGTATGATCCCAAAGAATTGAATGGCATTGTTGGTCCCAACTTGACCAAGAGTTTTGATGTGCGTGAAGTTATTGCCCGCATTGTGGACGGCAGTCGTTTTACCGAGTTCAAGAAAATGTATGGCGAAACATTGGTTTGTGGTTTTGCTAAACTTTATGGTCACAAAGTCGGAATTATTGGCAACAATGGTGTATTGTTTTCGGAAAGTGCCCTCAAGGGTGCCCACTTCATACAACTGTGTGCCCAACGTAACATTCCTTTGATATTTTTACAAAATATTACCGGTTTTATGGTGGGTCGCGATGCTGAAGCTAATGGTATTGCCAAGAATGGTGCTAAGATGGTAACCGCTGTGGCCTGTGCTAATGTACCCAAATTCACAGTTATCATTGGTGGTTCATATGGTGCTGGCAATTATGGTAAGTTATACATTTATTCCTTTGGACTTTAATCTATCGGTTTTCTTATTTCTATTAAAGGTATGTGCGGTCGTGCCTATTCACCCAGATTCTTGTATACGTGGCCCAATTCTCGCATTTCCGTTATGGGTGGCACCCAAGCAGCCAATGTTTTGGCACAAATTACCGCCGACCAACGTAAACGTGCCGGTAAAGAATTTACCGAAGCTGAAGCCAACAAATTACGTGCTCCCATTATTGACACTTTCGAAAAGGAGGGCTCTCCCTACTTCAGTACATCTCGTTTGTGGGACGATGGTATTATTGATCCAGCCAATACCCGCGAAGTTTTGGGTTTAAGCTTAAAGGCTGCTCTTAACAATCCCGGAAATGGCACCAAATTTGGTGTTTTCCGTATGTAATTGTAAAAACTTGTGTTATTGCAAATGAAAAACATTCTATGGGATCAATGTGCATTTTTATAAGGATATATAAAATTTGTGTGTTATTTTTTTTTAAAGAATTAGATTATTTATCTAAAGTGAAACTATTGCATTTATTAGTTTTAAGTCAATTACTATATTTTTAAATATGTATATTATTTGTTTCGTCTTTGTAAAATGAAGAGCTTTTTAAATACACGTTACCATCTGAATATACCTGTTTACAGATATCAAATTAAACAAATATTTTAGACCAAACTGTGCCATTGATGGACTGATTAGTTGGGTCATATTGCCTCTGACATCCTACAGTCGTTCTGTTTTATATCAGGATCGATTAAGCCTTTTGACTACCTTATAGATATTGCAGATTATTATTATAGATTTGAGCAAAATCTTGATGAAACCATAATCTCCTTAATTAAGTTTTAAGTAATATTCATACCATCAGAAGGCATTCTCACCTGCAATTTCTGAGTTAACATTATTCTTATTTTTAGCATATTGATCGATTTTTTTCAGATTCTCGTTGACAATTTTAAGATCTCTAATAATTATATTCCTTTATCGATATTTTTATTTGTTTACATTTGTGGTTCCTAATTAAGATCCGAAAATTGTATTAAAAGTCCCTTTCAGATTAGGCAACTTTAATTGCGCAAGTATAATTTTTATTTATTTTCTTTTGAACGTCAAAAACAAATAAATATACCAAGACAAGAATAACAGCAGTTACAGAATTGCCAAGTACAAACAAGCCTGTACTCAGCAATTCTTTCAACCGACCTTTCCTCTCACACCCACAAACACAAGACTTGCGCAAATAAAGTTGCCTAATCTGAAAGGGGCCAAACAAAATAAAACAATTTTTTTTTAAATTCTATGTTTACGAAACTTTATGGTCGGCTAAGTCGTTCAAATCTGAAACATAAAATATTCGTCTGGAGTGGTTATTTGGAAATTTTTAGATTGACAAAGTTTGACAAATTTTGAATTTATCAAAACAAATTTTTAAAATATTTGAGAAATTACAAATCTTTAGGCAATTTTTTTTTGAGGAAATATAAAATCTGGCAACTTTTCATTGACAAGCAGTGCTACCAATCGCTGCTTTTCAACTTTTATCTTCAACAGTGATGGTTATTCAGCGATTTTAAATGTAATTCACACGAACTAAAAATTTAATATTAAGAATAATCAGAAGTGTTACCAAAATTTTTTTAAAAAACAAATTGCAAATAATAATTTCCTGTTATTTAAAGTACCGGACAAGTACTACGGAGTACATCGAATAACTTTATGGTACTGTAATATATATAGAAAATTAAATTTTGAAGGACTATAACTCTTAAATTAAAAGAGAATGGATACATTTTCATAACTTAATGTATGTAGAATTAAAAAATAAATTAAGGTTTCGTATCTTAAACATTTTTATAATAATATAAAAACAATCGCTAATAAAACTGGGCTTACTAATAGATAAATAATTTAGCGATAGAGTGCTTAAAACAAATTTAGAGTATTCTGACTGCAAAAAACTTAACATCACTGATATTTAACGACTTTTCTAGAGTTGTATAACGTAAGTACTCTTGATTACTTAATATTGTACTTAACACATTTCCTTACTCACTAATTTTCAATGCTGTATTTAATAGTTAAACGTTTTTATATAACAAACTTATATACAGTTTTTTAATGTAAAACTTTCAATTGTTTTTCTTAATTCGACTGAAAAATATAAATCTGACACAATCGATTAGTTACTTTTTGTTATTGAGTGACGGGAATCGATAGTAAGTAGTGAGTACCTAAATACCGAATACATTTTCAACTCTAGATTATTTTCTTCGTCAACGGTTGTTGTCGGTTTTTTCGCTCGCAGATCGAAATAAAACGGCAAGTGAATTACTACAACACAAAGTTTTTTTTAAATTATAGCAAATCGAAGAATTTGTAATAATTGAAATTATCATTGTAACATTTTAATTTCAATCAAAATTTAATAGAATTTCAAAAAAGTTTCAAATTTCTTTATGAGATTGTTAAGAAGTGTTCGAATTACAGAAAAAAGCCAAGATTATAAAAGAACAAAATTTTTTTCATACATATTTGAGTAGTGAGTGAACGTGCGTGTGAGTGTGTATGTAAAAGGTGAGTCTCCCGGTTTGCATTTAAAATTTGTTTAACGAGTAAAAGAGAAAGAAACATTAAAAAACTACAAAAAAAATTTACGAAAAAGAAATTGGCAAAAAGTTGAAATATGTGATTAATTTTGATTTGAAGAGAAAACAAGCAGTATAAATTAAAGATAAAAGTGCTAAAATATTGAAAAAAATATAATAAGGTGTAGTAGCGTGTAAGAGTTATTTCTTTAAACAAAAATATTTAGCCGGTTTTGTGCACAAAAAGAAAAAGGCAAAAAAAGGATTCCTTTACTTTTTTACGACTTGCATTACTTTGCATATGGTTTCTTTTCTTTTTTTTAATAGTTTTCCTAATTCCTGCAGTTTTAAGAATGTGCTTGTGTGTGATTATGTGCGGTGGATGTTTTATACAATATTTTTTTATTTAAAAAAGCTGACGCATACATTTTATAATTAAAAGGGATGTTTGTCCATACATGTGTGTGTGTAAAAAATATAGAATTTTTCTTGTATGAAGTGTCGGTTAACGTCAACGTTGGCAGAATTTTATAACTACAACAATATAAGCTGAGTGTTTCCTTTTGCTGTATTATTTGTCGTTACTTCTATTATATATTTTTCGCCTTTGCTTTGCTTACATGCTCCCTGGGGGAGATAATCTTGCTTCTTATTTTGGATTCTTTTTGTTTAAAAGATTCTTAAGAAGACAAAATGGGTTTGGTTTTCATTCGATCTTTGTTTTTTTTTTTTTTGCTTTATTTGTTACTTTATACTCTTCTTCTTAATTTTCTGGCGTTTTGTATCTTTTGAATAAAATTCAATAGATTTCAGACACTTAGAGTTGACCTCTTTTTTTTTAGTTTTCTAAATAAATATTAAAATTTAATTTGTTATAATAATTGAGTATGAATAATGAAGAATAGAAGCAAATATTATGATTTTCTGTTGAAAATTTAATGTTGCTTTTATAGTTATTTTAAAATATGCGTCATTTTTGTTCTATTTAGTAAAACATTTTTTCCGCAGGTACAAAGTCGGAAAGTATTTTTTTGAAATATGTACAACAAGAGTGTGAAATATTGATTTACAAATTAGCATAGGCTTGAAGTTCTAAGCAAGTGGGTTTACATTTAAACCAGCTGCAAAAGAGATAGAGGGTAAAAAATTACCAACATTTTTTTTTTTGGCTAATTATGTATTTTATTTAATCATAGGTATTATTATGTAGTTACAATATCCCTGCAAAAACCGCGAGTACTCGATACACGCATGTATGGACTACTTCAAAATGGACCAGGAGTACTCCAAATATAATCCATTTGTTGGAAAAAAACTAGTCCATTTAACATTACGATGTCCTAGGACCGGATCATATAATTCAGCTTTGCATAACACGGGACAAGTCCCAAAACTACTCCTTGTAACTACATTAAATGTTTTTAAACAACGATTACGGTCATTAAAGCACGAATAATTGTCGTGTAACAAAAAATGGTCCACAAGTGCATTACATTGGACCATGATGTAGGTAGTCACTACAGTTTAGCTACAATGGACCACGTACTCCACAGATTTTTGCAGGGACAACATACCTACCTACAATATTTCAATATTGTTTGAAAACTAAGAATTTACTATCAACTATACTTACTCATTTTAGAAATTATTTTTTAATAAAATAATTCTATCTGCAGTTTTCTAAAATAATCCTATGTAAAGTTTACGTCATCAAATCTTTTATTACTCGCTACTGCATTTTATTGTCAAAAATATTTATGAAATACATATATATGTATGTCTGTTCATACATATTTTTGTAGGTATAGCCAGATAACAACAAATATGTAAAAAAATAATTTTATTAAAAAAAATTAAAGACCTCGCTGTCGTCCACCACCTCCGCTCATATTTTAGCTTGTTTTAAGCCCACCTCTAGTTGTTAAATTAACTTTAAGCTGTTGTTGATTTGTTGCTTTAGTTAGCAGTAGTGTTGTAGTTTTTGTTGTTGTCTAAACATCATTATCATGTTTGTTTTTGTCGTTTCTTTCTATATATGTATGTAGGTATATTGGGCATTTTTTTGTTGTGTCGTTATAACTTGCATATGCCGGTTTTGTTCTACCGCAAACTATACAAATGACTGACTAATAAATAGTTTATTCGTTGGTTTTTGGTGTATTTTGCATTCTAATAATGTTCTTTAAATTTTTTGACCGATAATTCTTTAAAGAAAAAATAAAACCGCTTTAAACATATTTAGGGGGGCATGGCATGAATCTCTAGAAAAGTTTTTTAAGTAAAATAATATTAATTGTTTAGTCAATATAAAAATGGAATGAAAAGCCGATAAATTTCAAATGTTGCCAAAAATTTAAATTGTTTATTTAGTTCCTTAGAAATGTCGTAAAATTTTCGACATTTCCGCTTAGACGGCCATTTTTAGAGTCAGCCGCCATTATTCAAATTTGATCGTCGCAGGCCTCTGGTCAGAATTCATTATTCTACATTATAAAGGAAATCATTCATTGCACATAAAATTAATCTTAACTTCTCCTTAGCTATGTAATTCACGGAATGGAGTGGGATCATGAATAATTTGGACATCTCGTTAAAATTTATGTATAAACATGTTAAACATTTCTGAAGAAGCAAAGGTTTGCGCAGATATTAGTTGTTGTTGCTGTTGTAACAGCTAGAACAAAGAAATTTTTAATCCGGGGGTTCTGCAATGAGGTCCAGACCAAGAAACTGGGCTACTTCTACTAGATTGGTCAATAAATCCATTGGAAGAAGTGAAGTATGGTTGGCTGGGCAATATAAGATGTTGGTGTCATGAGGACCTTGGCCACATGCAGGGCATAGGTTAGGAAAATAGGTTATGAAACAAAATGCTCAATTATTGAAAATTGGTAGCTTTAAACATGATTGGTTGTATTTCTTTCGGTCTGAAATATTAAAATATACTCACGGCAGTCATGTTTTTTTAAGTTCACGTTGGTATGGACGCCCCACGCTTTTCTTTAAGGGATGTATGAGATTTTTCCATTTTGATTTAAAAGTTTATGTTGTTTGAAATATTCTTATTTTTTGACTTTTAGTCGATTTTTTTAGTATTCATATTTATTTTGTGTTCACAACTGATCAATATATTAATGGCGTTTTCTTTTCTGGCAAAAATGTTACACTTTTTTCCTTTTTTATATGGGAAATGGGTAAAAAGTGTAACATATATGTACAATTTTTGTCAGAAAAGAAAACGCCATAAGGTAAAGAAAAGCGTTTCTTAATTTTTTTTATTTATTTTTTACTTTTTAGTAACGAATATCTTTTTATATTGTAAAACGATGAACACTTAACAAACGTCAGAGCACAATTAAAATTGCATTTTATTTGTTAACGTTACAGTTCGTAGTTTTTCGAGACTACTCGAAAATATTAAAATTTGATAAAAACTATTCTAGGTCTATTGTTTTCCTTAGTAAAGTAGGAAGGAAATAAGATTAAGCGTATAAATCGGAATGGAAGGATGTTTATTAAACCGGGTCGACCGCACATGTCCAAAAAAAATGTCCCAAAGTCTAACGCAAATATTAAAGATCACCTCAGACATTTAAGAACATTTTTTTTGCGATCGGAACCCGTTAAAAACAGCCAAAATCGTTATGTTAATATGTAATTGTGGTAATTTTTCAATGTTTTCCAATGCCCACAAAACATATTTTAAAGAAATCAAATCTTAAGAATTTGTATTATTTTTTTATTGGAACATATGTGCTAAATTATTGAGTAAAATTGTATAGAAAAATCATTTTTTTAGATTTATTTACTTATGTACTTAAATGCATCAGATACAAACATCTGCATAAATACACTTGCAAAATAAAGACCTTTCTATTAAAAATTTCTTTATTGTCATTCACATAAAATAATTATGTAAATTATGCATATTGCCAGCTATCTATATAACTATCTGCTTATAAAGTCATAAAAACAGACGTCACAATAGGCATACTACTGTCTACACAGCAAACAAATGTCGTTGCATAGAACTTAAAACCGACGACAATAGCAACAGCAACATTTTGCAAAATGATAATTGTTGTAAAAGTCACTCAAACTCCAAATATGTACGTGACTTTTCTTTACTGTAGAAAAAATGTCTCAAGCCTTAATGGACATGCTTATCAGTATCCAGCTGGGTTAAGAGTGAAATTAACTGATCACTTAAGATCCATGGACAAAAGTAAGCAAGCAGAGTAGAAAGTAGGCAGGTGTTTTAGACGGACAAAGAAATTCTATAAAATTTCTATAATATAATTTATATTTTATGCTGTTATAATGCGTGCTAGTTGTTTTATATTTATATCTTCATCAATTAAAAATCAATATTACTCGAACTACTTGCCAGACTCGATTATCAATCAATATGCCTTGCTGCTAACACTATAAAAAATTTGCAAAATTCTTTACATTTTTGTATATATGTACATACATAATACCTATATGTAGGTATATTGTACATTATTATATTATACCTTTAATACAAGAAGAAAAGAAAAGGATAAAAATTGCTTTTTTTTTTGTTTGCTTAACATGCAAAGCCGGTTAGAGAACCTGCAAAATGTGTCAAGTATTTTTTTCATTGTTAATAGAATACAGATTTGTAAAAGAATTTATTGACTTAAATTTGTTTTCCATGTTTTCAAAAAAAAAAAAAAACCTTGCGAATTTTGAATTTTATTTAGAAACGTTTTAAAGTCTAACAGTCTTATTCAGAAAAAATTAAAGTAGACTTCAAATGTACTTTAAGAAGATTTTGTATAAAAATTTTGTCTAAAAGCACACTTCAAACCTACTTAATTTTTTCTGAATACGGCAGTAAAACTGTTTCTTTGTCCTTACAGTTTTTTGATATTTTTCATACGCACTTAACAGAATATTGGTAGTTATGTTTAAAAAACAAATCATCAGAAAAAAACGAAAGTATATTATAAATATTGATCAAATGAAAGCAGTCTTTTTTTAAATAGATTTTTAACATATAAACTATAAATAACGCGTTAACTTTTTACCTAAAAAACCAGTTGATGTTAAAAATGCTGAAGTAGAAGACGAAAATCAAAAAGACCAACACAACATGACATTAAAAAAAAAAAAAAAAAACATACAACAACAAAAATATGCCAGCCACTTTTCTATACTCTATGCCAAACGACACGCAAAGTTATTTCAAAAAAATATTTTTAATAGAAAAGAAACAGAAATAGCTAGAAATTACATTTTTCTATAAAAAAAAAATAAAAGAAAGATGTAGTGGATATAAATGCAACAGCAGCAGCAGCACCAATAAGCAACCACAAACAAAAATCAAGAATTATAAAAATAATACTGTATACTAAGAACATCTCGAGAGTACTTTCACGAACAATCAGCAGGCTGACTGGCTGGCACAAGTAACGGCAGAAACATTATCATCATCATTATCCATCCCCACACATAAACACACACTCTCATACTCATTCAGAACAATGAACTTTATGGACTCGTGGCGTAGAGAAACATTAAGGCGGAAGAATAGCAACGGCAAATAATCCAAAATATCGTAAAAAATCGTCATAGAATATTGAAAAGTAAAAAAATAAAACAGTTTCAAGAGGTTTAAACAGTCCAGCCAATCCATAAAAAATATAGTATAAACTTAGAAATCATTAAATTATGCCTGATAATATCACAAGTATGGCATAGAACAAATAAAGTTTTCTTCTATACATTTTTTGTTGAGATTAGTCATTATGAGAGCAGACTCTTTGACAAGTGTCAAGCATTTTATGGAAAATATTGTGTTTTTTTTAGCTTTTTATATTGTATTTCTTTTATATTCCTTCAACATTTTGAGGTCATTCAATATAAAAAATATATTAATTTACAATGGTTCTTTGTTTAAGTTGCTCTCTTTTATGTTTATTTACTTCAAGTTTTCAAGAGTTAATTAAATCGCTGAAGGACATTGTTGCTGCTTAATATAAATCTTAGTTATTCAATTTTTGTATACATTTTAGAAACTTTGTATTTAAGTGCTGCATTTTTATTTCGGTTATCTTTATTACAAATTGTATAGCTTGACTTGGTTCGAAATTCGTGGAGATTACTTGAGAGAAATTCCAACATAAAACTAAACAATTAAAAGTGCTATTGTTGTTGTTGTGGTTGTCGTAACAGCAGTAATTGCTGAGTTGACACCTCTTAGCCGAGTGATCTCGGGTCATTACGGTGCGTAGAACCGGCTGTAGTGGGAATGATTAAAAGTGCTATTTATCTTTTGTGTTTATCCTTGAAATATTGTAAACAGATGGGTGCTTAATTAAAGTTTCATTGCAACAAGATCAGAATTAGAAGTGTTTCAAACACATTATGGAGAACGAATCGCCAAATTTATACGCTTACGTTTCCTGCAATAACTAGTTTCTAAAACTGATTGCTAAAATTCCTATACTTTCATAATAAAAATTCTGTTTGTTAGATCTCAGCATAACTTTTTAGTAGTCTTTCAGTATTTTTGTGTTTTTTGAAATCTAGAGAAACTTTTGTCAACTTATTTGAATTTTTTTTTGCAAATTTTATTAATAATTAAATTCAAGATGAAATTCCCTTTATCAGTTAAATAACGGCTTGGAATCTGTTATTGTTGTAACAGCTTAAACAATTTTGTAATATTTAATCGGTGGTTTCTGCCAGTAGATCAAATATTACTTAAACATAATGGAGGACCAGAAGTCATTAAGCTTGTTGCTCCGTTAGGATCTTAGTTGTGTCAGCTATCGTGCCAGTTATCGACCTTCAGGACATTGTTAAATGGTATGGACATATTTTGCTACAAAAGCTGGCAATCGACATAGTTACGAGAATTGCAACCAATATAAGACGACCATTGGTCAATAATAGAAGGAACAATTGTAAAATTCAGGAAAGCAGTTTTAACATTGTTCAATAAAAGAAGGAACATTATAAAAGGTTTGGAATATCAGTTTTAACTTCATAAGTGCCAAAAAGTTGGCAGCAAAAACGTTTATGGAAGTCTCTTGATATGTTTTACATATCAATCAATCTCTGAAACTTCATTTCATAAAGTTTTGCCTTAAATGTAGTCGATTGTCTTTTAAGATTTAACAGAAACAAATAATTTTGAATACTACAGTAATTAAATGATTTTATAAAACATATTTCTTATACATTTTTTATATATATGTAATATAACAATTTATATATTATATACAATTGACAAATTATCTCCGTCACAGCAAATCATGACAAGACAATTTTATTACTTGTATATTCCCTACTTCTTACAAATATTTCCCGATCATAAAACTTATTTGAAGTTAAAAAAAAGAAAACTAATAAATTTTCAAAAAAGAAAACATTAATGTTGTTTTGCTATTAATTTCCTTTAATTGGTTTTTGTTTTGTTATTTTTATGGCCCCTAAAAACAAGTTCTTTCTATTTTTACTTCTTTCTTTCAAATGTCGCCTTGTATTTTAAATGTCACACATTTTTAAAGTTCAAACACGACAATAGGGAAATGTTTGTGGTGTTTTTTCTATCCTATTGTCATCGTCATCGATCGATCTTCTCCAATGCTAATTACAATTTGAAACATTGAACTTTAAAATAAACGTATTTTTACATTTTATTATTGTATATTGTACAAACTTCATTAATAGTTTCATAATACAGGGTAGAATGTAAATAAGGAAATTTGTGGCACTAAAGGCGTAGTGAGTAAACGAGTATTAGTATTACGACATATAAAATATGTTTTTTCCTTAAGTGCGTTGACTCTAAATACGAGTATGTAATTTAATTGGCCTGTTGGGTTGAGTGTGTGTTGCGGTAGGTAGGTAGGAGGTAAAGCGCAGCAGACATAGAAATAAAAGACATTGGGGGCCAGTTATTGTCATACAAGAAACTTAACAATTGTTAACCACAAGTATTGAAACATTACATTTGTTATGTACTCGTATGTAGAACTAAAAGTAAGCAAAATAATACAACCATTGTTTATCGATTAAGTCGTCAACGAAGTTGTAAACGGAAAAAACACATCGATTGTTAGGTATTAAAGGGGTGTACAATGTACATATTACTTATGTAGATTGAAGGAGATGGTTTACTAATAAACATACTTGAAATTTATCGAATTTTTCTGTAATTTACATTACATTTTTCTGGCAGATATTGGAAAGGATATACTAATGTACAAAATTCGTTTCTTATTTTAAAACAGCCAGTGCATTTATAGACTCATCCAGTTCATCTTAGTTTCTGTGTGAAACTAACGGTTTGAAAAATGTCAGCTGATCGGTTTTAAACTTGCCGAAATAATCTCTTTCGACGACAGCAAACTTGTTACAACAATATCAAATCAGTAAAAAAAAAACATCAACATGAAACTAATAAACCTAGAACATTTCATCAAATGTGTTATCGACGTTCGAGAAAACTTCCGCATTAAATCTTTAAATGTCAAGTGGCAAACTTTCTCCCTTCTATATTGTTATTGTCGTCATTAATAGTATTTTTATAATTTGTATATACTTTCCGAAACACTTGCCCACTCTTTCGCTCAACACTTTAAAAATTGTAAATGCCCTAAATATGATTTCATTTCATTGCAAGTACAAAAGGAATTTTTTATCAGTTTTTTTTTTTTGAGATTAAATGAGGAAATCGGAAGTGTAAATTCAATAGTTTAGGTTTAAATACTTACAGTTAGTAAAAAAAAAAAAAAAAAAAAAAAAACGTACACATAGCAAATCAAAATAAATACATACTAGCACAACCATTTTCCTTGAAAACAAATTCGATTTTATTAAAGAGAAATGAAAAAAAATTGAGATCCGAATTTCAAATACGTATGAAAATAAATTTCTGAAGGACTATGTACGAGTATAAAGACAAAACTGCAACAAAAAAATATGTTCATATTCATAGGTAAAAAAAACTTGTACAGAAGCGGAATTCTTATTAATAATATAAAAAACTAATAATTATTTAAACTTCTAGTATTTGGTGTTGGTTGTTGTTGTAACAGCAGTAATTGCTGAGTTGACAGCCCTTGGCCGAGTTATCTCGGGTCATTCCGGTGCGTAGAACCGGCTGTCGTGTAAAAACCTTTTGATTATTTAACAGCTTGGAGTCTTCACCTTTTTCGTGTTATAAAGTAGCCATTCTCTAACCACAATGGCTGAGTGTTTAGGGTCGTTATCTTGAACAAACACAAAGCCATCCCCCAAGCCCAATTTTTGAGCAGACTGAATAAAATTATTTTCCAAGATGTTTAAATAATCAGTCTTCATTATAATCCCTTCTATAAAAACAAGGTTGCCTACACCATTTCCACTCATAGCGCCCCAAACCATAACATTTCCACCGCCGTTCTTAATTGTATGGACTATGTTTCGTGATTTTAGGGCTTCTCTTTCCTTTCTCGACACATGTTGTCGACCAACACTGACGAATATATTAAATTTAGACTAGTCTGTGAAAATTACTGTGTTTCAGAAAGCATTGTCTTTGTGAACATATTCATTCGCGTACACTAAGCATTTTTGCACGTTTGCTTTAGAAAGAAGTCGTTTCATTCGATTAGTATATGCCTTTAAATCTTGGAAGTGAAGGAAGTTTCGAATACTCTGTGGAGTTACATCAACTATTTCGCCAATTTTAAGTTCATTGGCTATTTTAGGAGCGGAAATTTCGCGATTTTTTTTTACATGTTTAAAAATTTTCCGTTCAATTTTACAGTATTTATTTTTTTTTTGGACGACCACTTCCACTTTTCCTTTCGCAAGAGTCATTTTTTGTTTGAAAAGATTTTACAACATAGTGGATAGTACTATGTGTTTTATCTAGTATTTTCCCGATTTAACGTGTTGATTTCCCTTCTCTCCAAAGTTTTATAATGCTTTCCTTCAAATCCTTCGACATTTGCCGGCATATTTGCTTTTATTTCTTAGGATAAGACGACACAGATTAATTACAAATAATACTCATAGCTTTAATAAAGACAAATTTATCAATTAAAAAAAAAACTTTGTAACGGAACCTATTTTACAGCCAAAATAAAAAGTGTACATGTTCTTTTTTTTGTGTTGCAGTGCTATAGCATTTAAACGCCACCGAAGTAAAATAATGGCTATAAATCAAGCTTAGCTTAATGCGCCTACTCACCGCCAGAGGCATTGCAATACTGTACTATTAATAGCCAAATTCTCGGTCATTAGTTAACCATTGGTAAACTAAAATACTAACTATTGTTTAACTATTACTTGGAATTCTCAGTGTAGCATTTAACTAATGATCTTAACAACCAAAACTGTAAACAATTGTAAACTTTATCTGCTGATAATGGTACTATTAAAAAAGCAAATTAAAAAAATAATAATAAAAAACAATATGCAGAGAATCTGTCTAAATTTTTGCGTACTTAAATTTTACCGTTGAAATAGTACAATCAAAAATATTGAGAGTTAATCACGTAAAAACAGCCTATGCACATATAGTTATTTCGCTAACTGTATACACCCTTCTCATGAAGGTGAAGGGTATAATAATATCGTATAATTTGCATTTGTAATATTTTTAAATAAATAACACTATTAAAAGCTAGTACATTTGTAAAGGTGTACAAGTTTTTTTTTTTTTTGATAACTGTACATACTCGTACATACATATACATACATATATTCTATATGCCAAAACAATACGTTTCTTTTGGCACACAATAGCCTTCGCAAAAATTTAACTTTAATTAGAAAAGTTTTACTATTACAAACAAAATCAAGCAGAAAGATACAAACAAACAAACAGAAAGATAAAACTTTAAACATATTTGTTTAAATATGGTTTACAAAAAGTTTTTAATTTAAATTTCTTTTTTATATTAGAAAAACTGGAAACTATAATGCTCGTACATATGTATGTATGCACATGTAATAGATTTCATAACAAATGTTATTTAGACAACAATTGAATAATAATATTTGCTCATTGTTATAAATACTTTATTGATTTTGATGTATTCAATACTTAAGAAGTTAATTACTTAGCAATGGTGATTTACAAGTTCTTTCATGCAGAAAGTTTTCTATAAAAAAAAAACTGTTTTACACACAATATTCTATTTCTGACAGATTTTTGTTTTTATTTGTCTTTTATTAAAAAGCAATTTCGGTTCAACACTTTGACAGATGGATAATTTGAAATACTTTTGTTTCAAATGTAATTAAATAACACATTCATTTAATAATTCAGCTAATGATAATTGATTTAAACATTTACCGGTAACATCTCTTAGTTTCAATTTAAAGCTTGCCCAATTTGGTCCGCTGCGTATTTTTTCTAGCAATTTATTTATTTTCTCAAAGATTAATTACTGGAACTATTAAAAAATGATTTAATTGATACAAATAAAGTTTTATCTGCCATTAAATACAATTTGAACAAAATAAAAGTAAAATAACTATTGTGTTTTTTTTTTGCTTTTTTTCATTAAAAATAATCTTGACGTGACCATCTGTTGCTGTGTTTTTTTTTCTTCATTATTTTTTTCATTTCGTTTCCATGGAAATAATAAGTAATCCGTTAGTTACTCTATTAATGATAATGAACTTGTAGTAAAAGATTTGAATCACGCACATGGCGCTACGCTTCAATTCACTTTCGACAACAAATAATTACACATGTTGAATCTGAAATGTAATGAAATTGTATGTATGTATGTATGTATGTTTTTTTAGTTGCTCAAAGATGACTTCAGAAAAAGAAAAAAAAAACAAACAAATAAACAAACAATAAACGCCCATACTTGATTTAATTAAAAATTAAATAAATTTAATAAAACACTCTATATATAACAATTCAATAATAACTTATTTTCTTCGTTTTTAACTAGTATTTTATTTATATTTGTTTTTCTTTTTCTTTGCAGTTTTTAAATATTCTTTACTTCTCCAAACAACCTACCAATCAGCCACCCTACAAGTGTTTGTGGTTTGTTGCAAACTTAAAGCAAGGAAAACAACAAAATAACAGAATAATAGGAGATACTAGAAATAATAATAAAAAATGGCAGTAAACGTATATTCTACAAATGTTACGACTGAAAATCTTTCCAGACATGATATGCTTGCTTGGGTAAATGATTGTCTGCAATCACAATTTTCGAAAATTGAAGAACTATGTACTGGTAAGTATGTTTAAAAAACTTATTCTAACATACATATATTTTAAATGACGCAGGCAATTAGACAGCGACAAACAAGCGAATAATTGTTTTAAAATATTAAATATTTAGGGTATTTCCATAGATATTTTAAATTATGTTTTATGTACTTATTAGTATGTATGTACTCGTATATGTAGATCATGTTCATGGTCTGTGAGAACCGTTAAAATGTAAAATGAATTAAATAAAGCTTTCTGTTTGTATCTGATATTCGTGTAGAAAAACAAAATATTGCCCTGTTGTAGGGTCTTCAAATTTTACCTTTTTTTATGTAAAATTCGGAAATATTAGCAGTAATTAGTTATTCTAACAGAGGCAACATTGAGTAACATAAACGTTTTGACTTTTATTTGTTATCGTATATCAATATTTGAAGCTTTAACAACTGTTACATTGCAATCAATTTCGCTCGAAAAATAACTATGTATGTAAAAGGTGTATTTGTAAAATGTACATTTTGTAAAATTCGTAATATTTTTGTTGAGAAGTCAGCATGCAAACCGAACGTGTCACTTTATGATGCGCTATCTTCAGCTGGTAATGCGTTGAATATTAACATTTTTTTCATTTCAATATTTAGTTTTCAATATTGGGTAATGCATTTTTTTATTCGATATAATATAGCTTTTTGATTATGCTTGAAAGTGTATTGAATGATTTGTTACTTGTCCTTCGAAAAATTTATGTCTCAGTTCACACTATGCAAGTTTTCTGTTGGCAATGTGATGAATGAGTGAGGAGACAGCTGAGGAGGCATAAACAAGATAGAGTCTATAAAATTGCTCATCCCTTGAAAATTTCCACAGTAAAGAATACTGGAGATCCTTTCTATATTCTATCTTCATTGGGGATCGGAGCACTTTTTATAAGGTTTAAGGAATTTACACTAATGGTTCTAAAAATGAGAGGAAGGTAAAAGAAAGGAAGCGGTATCATTGGGGAGGATCTAAGATTCCTTTTAGACTCCATGATTGATGTAGTATTCTTTATGCTAAAGTATCAGCAAACAAAAGGGAGATAAACTGGCAATGGCACTATCGTATATCTGGCAGGCATAAATGTATTTATTGCCACAGCCAGACTGCTGTTAAATGCCTGAGTTGTTTGTACACTACATTAACACTAGTTTGGAAATGCCGGTCCAGAATGCAATACTCTCTAAATGAGAGAACAGATTGCGAACGATATAGCAAAAGAGAATACCATTTTTATTTTTATATTATTCCCACAAAAACCGAAACACCAGTTTTACTCAGCCAAGGGCTGTTAACTCACACTCACAGCAACAACCTTGCTTTTTGACTTGGATATTGATGATTCTGCGGCATACGAGTATCTCTCGCTTGGCTTGTATGTTATGACTTGCCCCAGAAATGAAGTTCGAAGAAGGCTACATGGTTTCCACTAGACCTAGTGCGAACTGAATACCTACTGTGACCACAACGCTAAGCAGATTAGTATTGATTATCACTAGACACGTGAGACCTATAATGATCAATTTAGAGGTTGTCATAATGAGGAAGAGAATGAAACTATAATCCACTATCTGTGGAACTCGTATGACGTTCGTTTTTTGATGTGGTTTCAACAAGACGGTGCCATGCCACACAGCACGACTTATAAATTTAAACAACTATAGTTGTTATGCTTATTTTGAAACAAAGCTTTATTTTTTAAAACTTTTCAAACTTAAAGATATGAATTGTTGTTATTCTTCAATTCAGTATAACTTAAAGCTAAATTTAAAATTAAGATTCAGCAGTCTGGCAGTCTTTGATCGTGGTTGTACACAAAAACAAAACTATCAGATTGCAGTAAACAAAATATGTTTATATGTATGCTTTATATACATATGTATGTATATTCAATTGGCCGTCTAGATCGTGCGATTTAACGCCTTTAGACTATTTTTTGTATGTCTGTTAAGGATTATATCTATAGTGCCAAGCCCGAAACGGTTGAATCGCTGGAAGCTAATATTGTAGAATTTATTCATGAGATATCGATAGCTACTTGTACATCTGTATGTAATTTTGTATTTACATATTTAATCTAAGTTAATTAATATTTTTTATGCAGGAATTTACATTGTAATCTTTTTAATTTTTAGCATAGTAAGGCTTGTATATGTTACCGGGTCATTCCAACATCAGTGGGAATGAACTGGCTGATGAGTTGGCGAGACTCGGCTCAGATTCAGAGGATCCTGATTGCCAGGTGGCGGTCAGGCCTCCTATAGGTCTCTATTGTGGGAGAATCAGGGAATGGGTTCTAAGCGAGATAAATAGGGCCTGGGGAAACCGTACGGACTGCCGAGTGTCAAGGCCGGCGCCTAGGAAGTCCGACTCGGAATCGTTACTGGGCGAGAGCAAGGTCTGCGTAAGAACCATGATAGGAGTTATCACGGGCCATTGTATGATAGGTAGAATGGCAAGGATAATGGGATCTGACTTTTCCGACATGTGCGGGTTGTGCGAGGACCCAGAGGAACTGGAGACAATCGAGCATATTTTGTGCCATTGTCCCAGGTTACAAGTTAGCAGGTTGAGGTGGCTAGGCAGTAGATACATAGGCGAATTAGGGGATGTCTCGGGTTGTAAGCTCGGGGATCTCAAAGGATTCGTAATGAATATGGCCTGGCTGCGCAACAGGGGAAGGGGCTCTGTGAGGGCTTATGCGTTTCGCTCTTGGAACGCACTAAGTGTCTCAAAGCATTTCCGAAAGGCATAACAATGGACCGTTTGGTCTCTGGGTGATGGTGTGGGGACAACCTCACCTTTCAAAAACCAGACCATTGATGTTCTCCAAAATTTACAATAGTAGAAAATTGTTACAAAAATGTCTGAACTCATTGACACTTTACTCTTATCGATAATTTTTGTTAACACTAATTAAGAATCAAATTGAATTTCATGTAATTTCTTTCAAAAACCAGACCATTGAATTCGATAAGCAGAATTTTGGATACTTATTTAGCAGTTGCAAAAACTATGTTAATCTCAATTTTGGAAATCCAACATTAGATTCTTTTGTACCAAAGCTAAGAACTCGTTAGTGTGCAGTTTACTTATAATGTTTTTAATAGGTTCTTTAACAATTATGTTTGTTATCACTTACTGTGCTAATTAACTGACATTTATTACTACATACATTGTATATAATATTTAATTTTTTTTTTATTAATTAAAGAAACCATTAACTGTTAATTCATACATTAATTGTTTGTTTATTTTCTCTTTTTAAGGGGCTGCTTATTGTCAGTTTATGGATATGTTATTTCCTGGTTCGGTACCTATGAAACGTGTCAAGTTCCGTACAAATTTGGAACATGAATATATTCAAAACTTCAAGATACTACAAGCTTCTTTTAAAAAAATGAGTGTGGACAAGGTATGTGTGTGTTTTTTCATAAATTATTTATAAATTTATTGAAAAAAATAAATAAGAAAAGAAAAAAAGTAAGTGATAGTTTTGCTGCTGCATAATATTTCAACCGTCTGGTTTTAATTGATGACCTACTTATATGTTTGTATGTCTTTATTTTTTTCTTCTCCTTTTTCTAATTTCAACATTTATTTTGTTCGCTAATAAAAAAATAAAAAAAAAATATAAAACCGAAAACTTTATTTTTGCAAATGTTAATTGGAATATGATTAACACTAATCCAACTCTACCCTACTTATTATTGCAAAATGCAATGAATGATGTGGTAGTATAGATAATACCCGTTGATAAATTGATTAAGGGACGTTTTCAAGATAATTTTGAATTCTTACAATGGTTTAAAAAATTCTTTGATGCCAATTACGATGGACGTGAATATGAGCCACTTATAGCACGTGGTGGCATCAAATTGGGCAATGGTGTTGGTGGCGGTGGTAGTGGTGTGGGCAGCAGTAATGATTTGCTACATCATCAGCATCATCATCATGACAAACGTCATATACAAATGCCTTCGGGACGTAGTACTACAACAACACATGCTACCACAACACGAACAACCGGTATGACCATGTTAATGTTATGTTATATTTTCTTTTAAATTGTTTAAATTGTTTACATATTTTACATCTTTGTTTTGTTTCTTTATATTAATTTTTGCTTATTTTAAAAGCAAAGGAGAAAATTTATATTTAGAAGAAAAAAAAGTGAAGCACGTTTTGTCATGTTTTCAACAATTTGTTAAGTTTATTTTTATTATTTTCTTTTTTAAATTAAATTTATAATTTATTTTTTTTTAACGGCTAAGGACAGCACAATTTTACACATTAATTGGCACTTTTTATTTATTACAATTCATTGTCGCCATAATTTTAATTAATACACTTGTGACTTCATTCTGGTGTGAGTTTTTTTAAGGGCGTAGTTTTTGGAAAACACAAAATCATTTTCTTTTGTAGATTTTTATGGAAAGAAAAAGAAAATCATTAACCGCCGTATTTATAAAAAAATTAAAGTAGACTTCAAATGTACTTTAAGAAAAATTTGTCTAGCCTACGTTATTTTTTATAAATACGGCAGTAAGTGTTTTACAAAAATAGGTTTTTAATACTTATACACAAATCCAAGCATACACAGGATTCATTCATATAATTTTTATGTAGTTATTAGGTATTTTTTGTTGTTTTCAGTTGTTTTTCATTTACGAGTTTTTGGGTTTTGTATTAACAATATGCCTTAAAAACATTTCTATATACCTACATACATTTACATATAGATTTTATGGGTTTGCCTATATAAAAACTTTTTTTAAATAATTGAATTATTATTAATTGTTTTCCTCGGCGTAAATCGCATCTATATAAATCATAAGCAGTATATCGAATACTTGTATTCTTTATATAAACAGGGAATTGATTATTAATACGTTTAAAAATTTATTAAATTTATTGATATTACGTACGAGCTTTCCATTTAAACGTACATATAATTTATTTTCTTGCAAAGATTTTTGCTTTTACAACTGTTTTAGCTCAGCTACTGAAAGATCTGCAGCTAGTTGACTGCTCATAGTGAATTCGCCCTTTTTATTAAAAATTATCAATGATTTTGCCAACCACATGAAAATTAATAATTGCAAATTCACTAATTTCACACGCGGAAAAGATATAGACTTATTATATGTATATCAATGGATAAGAAATTGTGTCTTTTTGTTTTTTTTTTTTTTTGCGAAAACAAAAAGTTTTTAAACTTGAATAAAAATTTTATTTATTAATGAAAATGTTCAATTATATAGAAGTTTTTGTTGGAAATACTAAATGGAAACAAAATTTAAATTGTTAGGTCATCTCAATAAGGTACCCCACAATTACAAAGAAAGTTAAAAAAAAAAAAAGAATTTCATATATACATATACCAAACAAATCACTGCTCAAAAATAATAGTAATCCTTTATACTATTCAAATATAATTTACAAATCTATGGTCTTTTAAACACATTTAATTTTTGTCTACTTAAGAACTATTCTCCTTTTCTGGCTTTATGGATTCAAATATGAAAAACATTATCTCTAATAAAAATAATTCTTGTAATAATTGTGTACGGCTGGGGAGCCGCTTATATATAATTTGAATTTCTATTATAATTACAATAATTAAAATATAATTAAATAATATTTATAACGACATGAATATAGATCTTACGATACATGTATTATTGGCCGCGAAGGCTTTCTATGTCTTGAAATAAAGAATTAAATTGAAAAATCCCAAAAATATAATAAATAAAAATAAAATCGGTTATTATTTTTGGGTATCGACTATGCGATTTGAGAACATTTGCACAAAAGTTAAATTAATAAAAATATAGATATATATATTGAAAGACTCTCACCTGGGTTCTACATTTGTAAAATGAAGTGGAAGTGAAATTTTTATTAATTTTGTGTTCTAAATTTTGTGAAAATGATTTCAAAAGTAAAATATCACTTTTAGTTTCGTTCATCGTAGTTATAAGTTTCACCTCGTTTTCTAGAACGCCGTGAAATTGTCCATGTGGAATTGAAAACGATTTAGTTTCACTTCGTAGTGGAATATAGAACATGGGCGTCTGTCTATTTCTCTCGGTAACAAAGTTTTTTTAATTTTTCGAAAAATATAAATACGTAATAGTTTTTCTTAAATACACCAAATACCTCACTTTGCATCGAGGTTACGTTCCAAAAAAAACACGACACAGATTGAAACGGCGTAAAGTGAATTAAGATTTTCTATAACAAACCATAAAAAGATCGAAGATAGATTCCAGTGTTACGAAAATACTAAGTTGTCGGCTTTCTTTCACAAAAAATTGGTCCAATGTTTGCTGAACAGATATTTTTACGGTTAAATAGATTTCCTTGTAGCAATTGTCTTTATTACTTAGCAACTTGATTTTCAATCCAAATAGAGAGCAAGAACTTCATTTCGATCATCAAAGCACTCGGGTCATCGTTTTAGCATCTAATGATGATGCAGATTTTGCATCGAACCCAAAACAACGCAACCTTGAAAATCTAACGACGCAAAGTGAAAATTAGTACCAATTAAGCAGAATTTATTAACTTTAAATGCCTATAACTTTTTGACTCTCTGGTGATTTTCAAACAATTAACTCTTACTAGGTTTATAAAACTGTTAGTAATCCACAAAAATACATATATTAAGAAAAAAATTAGGAAATATTTGGATCCGCTATTAGCAAAAAAAAAAAAAAAACAGACATTAAGGCTACAAATGTTAAAAATTAAATTTTCTTCTCTCGTAAACTATGAAAGAATATATTGTACGACGAAGTTTTTTTATTACTCGACTAGTAGATTTCATATATAGTGTAATCTTTGAAATCGAATAACAAACGAAGAATTGGGAATACCCGAGGTGCCCCATTTTGGGGACCTCTAGCATCGCCACAGGTTGGTTTAAGAGATCCACGTCACAAAGAATTAAACGGTAAAATCATAGGTTTTAAGACATATTCGCTGCTTGATAACTAATAAAGTCTATAAAATACCAAGAAACGGCTTTCGGTTTACATATGCATCGTATATAGGAGTATGTAAATCAATTTCTTAAAAATTGACGGTGGTTCAAAACTGACAATTTGGTTTTTTTATAATTGCAATTTTTGAAAATACATAATTTTATTCCAATCCTTTGTAATGACATATACATACATAAATACAATATATTTTAATTTGACAACTTATAATAATTTTTTGCGGTTTTCAACTTATTTTTAAAAATTTTTTGTTTAAAAGGGTTTTAAATACAAACAAACCATATAAAATGATACAATAATTGGAAAAGAAAAAAATAAAACTTATTGCTAATAACTACAGCCATGATTAATACTTTTATAAATAATCAAATTTGTACAATTAAATAGAAAAAAAAACATGTAAAGTTTATTTTAAACAAGAAAAATCAATTTAATTTTAACATTCCCTTTAAACTCGCGTAAAGTGTCCTTTCATTTAACACTTGTCGTCTCGTCTCGTCTCGCTCATAAAATATCACTTACTTTACACTTTTTGTATAATATTATTATTATTATTATTATTAATAAAGATGCATTGATTTACCATAATTTACATCTATCATTTATATTTTCCCCCTTCTTTCTTTCTTTTTTCATTGGTTATTGTTTTCTTTTTTTTTTTATATGTTTCATTTTACACCGAAAACAAAATAAAACACACTAAAAATATAAAAAAAAACACTTGCCCACCAAACAACACATAAACAATCTCCATATATACAGCTTATACCGATTGATAAATTGATTAAAGGCCGTTTTCAAGATAATTTTGAGTTTTTACAATGGTTTAAAAAATTCTTTGATGCCAATTACGATGGTCATGATTATGATGCCAGTGCAGCTAGAGAGGGTGCACAAATGGGCTTTGGAGCGGGCAATGTAAAGAGTTTACCAGGAACTGGTGCCGGTAGTACATCATATAGAAAACCAGCTGCTGTGCCAGTACAACGTTCAACAGTGTCATCGGCAATGAGGCCTAGTATGTGATAGATTGATTGACTTTATTATTTTTTTTATGTTTATGTTTCATTTCATTTAAATTATCATATTAAATTCATTTAACAACACCTCAAAAAGCACTAATTATTATTGTTATTTTTTTTGTATTCAACACTTGTATTATTACATACATACATATTATTATTTTGTATAAAAGTGTTTTGGTTTAATACTTATATTTAAACGTGCTTCACGTTTGTTTGTTTAAATTTTTGTACTGAAATTTAAAGCAAAACTTTAAACTTTTGTTCATGAATATTTGTGGTTTAGTTTGTTTTTGTTAATAAGTTTAAAATGACTTTTTATTAATAAAACCTATTTTATTTGGCTATAGCTACAAAAGTACCGCCTAGAGCTGCCGTTCCTGCTACAAATTCAAGACCGGCTGTGGCTACTATAAATAACAGTGCTGGTGCCGTTAAGAAAGCTAATGAAAATAATACAAGTGCTGTAACGAATCAACAAATTGAAGAATTATCTAGCCAGGTATGTTTCTATTGCTAAAATTATTTAAATTTGTTTTATTGTTTAATTTTTAATGCAATATTTATTGCAATTAGGTCATGGATATGCGTTTAAATTTGGAGGGTTTGGAAAAAGAAAGAGATTTCTATTTCTCTAAATTGCGTGATATAGAAATTCTGTAAGTAAACTTTTAGTTACCCTTACTTTTATATCTACATCATACATTTTATAATTTATTATGTATTTTTTTAATGTTTCCAGCTGCCAAGAAGCTGAAGAGGGAGATACCCATCCATTAATACAAAAAATTTTGGAAATTTTATATGCAACGGAGGTAAGTTTCCTTTTTGTAATAGATCAAATTTATTTGTTGTGTTTTTATTAATTTATTGTCAGAAAAGTGACTTAACTTGGCGGTTACACGATCAAGTTTTGTCTTTCAGATTTATCAGTCCCTATTAATATTTCTGCCAATTGAAATTTTGGATCTTTATTACTTTCATGTTTAATAATTCAAATTTGAAATGGTCTGTTCTTAGCTATGCATTATACAGCCAACATTCGATTAGTTTTTAATAGAATTAATCACATTTGCCGTGATTTAAATTATGGCTGATTATTACGAACTACAAGTATACACGCTAATGGAGCATAATTTTGCTTTATTTGTATTTACTTACATGTAGGACGAGAAATATATTTTTCCTGCGGGGATGCTGTAAAGAAGCCTTCTATGGCAGTCACAAGAACTCCAGCCGCATTTCCAAATCGTTTCAATTTTACATGGCGTGTCATTGTTAGTCAAGGCCTTGCCTACTCTCTACTGGTTACATGCCTGCTAGAAGTCCTACTTGAGAAGGGCAATTGGAAGTAGTGCTGGCAAGGTATTGAGTAATGGGTACCGAGTATTTGCCCTTTTTTTGGATACTCAATACTCAAAAGTAGTTACTCGATACTTTCTGAGTTGTATTTTTAAGCAAGTTGAGTGGGTAAAATAGTGCATAAAATACATCACTGTATAAAAAGACAACAATGTGTAAGCTACAAAGTTAAACCAACCGCCGAAATAAAGCTGTCTATTATTTCTTAAGTTGTTAAAGTTGAATTAAAAGTTAGCTTTACATTTATTTTTGATTTAATAATAAAAGACATACAAAACCAATAATAATTGAAAATCTATTTTTATTTTTTGAAGAAACTACTTCAATTTGCAGATAAAAACTATGCGTTACAATTTCAAAAAATCCGTTAAAAGTATCGAGTAGTATTGAGTACCCAAATGAAAAGTATTGAATATTATTGAGTAATGGAAAGTAGTAGAATTTGCCAGCACTAATTGAAAGGTCTACCAACTAATGCTTCATACAAGGTATAATTAAAGGTCTGCTAAATTAAAAATTATACTGGGGAAAGTAAAAGAAGGGATTTTAAATAAATTAATTTAAAAAAATTATATGTATGTATCTAAATAAAGTAGTACAGCTTCACTCGTACTTTACACCACAAACTTTTATAAAAGTATAACTTTATAGACGTTCTCTTTATTCATTTTTATTACTCGTGTAACAAAGTGAGCAAAATAATTATTTGTTGTTGTAGTGACGATATACAGGACTGTATATCACACTCATCAGTTCTGACTGTCAAGTCAAGTATTTTTCAATGAGAAGGAAAAAGATAATTTTCTCTTTCCTTCTCATTGAAAAATAACTTGACCTGACAGTCAGAACTGATGAGTGTGAAATAGGTCTAATTGTTTGTTATTGTTGACATTATTTTTAAATGTAGTTTTTAATGTGTATGAAGCGCCTTCTAGAAGGCCTTCTGAGAGAAGGCATAGTGTAATAAGTATCGAATCTTTTAGAATGTGTAAACAGGAAGCACTTGCAATTTTTCCCGCTGGGCACGCTTCATACTTATACTATATACTCTCGACGTCAGCCTACGTCACAGCTTTTAATTTTTAAGAATTTTGACAAGCAGTATACGTAAAAAATTGAAAGCAAAACTTGAACGTGGAACTGCAGAGTAAAATATGTATAATCGAGTCTTTTGGAGCGAAATATGTTTATATACCTGTAATATGAAATATAATCAAACATTTTTAATTATATTAATTCCTAAGTTCTTTGGCATAGTTTTTCTAATTAAGAACAATTCTTACAAGTTCCTTATGCTTTTAAATCAGATCATCTTGGTCAAAATATTATTAGGTATAAACAATTATCATATATGTACATATATTTCTATTTCCAATAAAACTAGCCTAACAACTGATTCTTTATTCCTTTTTGGCCTTCTCTACTTGTATCTCTAAAGCGTGACTTCGACGGCCTCTTATGATAAAAATTTATACAGTAGCTTTGAAAACAAGGTAGTTTGTTTTAAAGCTTAATACTTTTTAAAAACGCTAGGAGCAGGTCTACTTTGCCACATAGCCAAAATTATTTTCAAATTTATGTGGTAGTCGTGGTTTTTTACTTACATTTCCCCAAAATTCTCGTGGATATATCGTAGATATATTGATACAACATATGGGTTCGAAAATAGAATTGAGAGTTTTGGAAAATCTTTTCAACAAAAATACAGCGACTGACGGACAACGCTTCCATACGTATCCAGAGCATATATATACTGTGAGCGTCAAAATAATGTCAACACCACAAATTATTAAAATAAAAGCTTAAATATATTAATACAAATAATATTATATTAGAAAATAATATTGCATTTTTACGTATATAGTTATTTAAGTAGAGTTAAATTCACAAAAAAAGAAACAAAAAACAAAGGCATATAAAAATTTAATTGATTTATTGTTACGTGTTAAAATAAAGTAAATAATAACGTCATCCATATGCAATAAAATCCCTGTCATTACAAAAGTAGTTGCAATTCTTTTAATTTTTTAGTGTAATGGAAAAGTACCATTCAAAATTATTTCAAGGTTCATAATGGATCGAATTATTCATTCCGTTCCGCGATTGCGGAAAGAAATTTTTTGTGCGGAAGCAAAATTTGAGATTATTCATTCCTTTACTGCGGTATTTTTTCTTTTTCCACAGACAGTATTGCGGCATGCCGCAGGAATGAATAATAAAACAATAAAAATATTATAGAGAAGAAGGTATAACAAACACAATACCGTAGAAAATTTGCCTGGTGCAAAACGACCAAAGCATCTTACAAAAACTGAAGTAAGAGCTATAGTAAAATAATGAAGAGCAAACCAACATCTAGTGATATAAAAATAACTGAAAATGTTACAAAAACTTCTGGCAAACCAGTAAGTGCGAGTACGATTAGAAGATCTTTGCATCAAAATGTCCTACATGGTAGAGTGCCACGTGAGAAACCATTTATATTAAAGAACAGCCAAGAATTTAGCAAATATATAAACGAGTGTCAAATTTTTTGAATAATACAAGTATGTATAATAATAAAGTAAGTTAGAGATCTTTGGAATCAAAAACCCCCCAAAAATATGGCGAATCAAGAACGATCAAGTATTGATCTGGGGTTGTATGGTCGCATCAGGGGTAGGTAAGCTTACATTTATAGAATCTACAATGAAAAAGGAAGATTATCTTGACATTTTAAAAAACAGTGTAGCCTTCTTAGTGTAGAGAAATTAGAACTAGCGCAAAACTGGATTTTCCAACAGGACAATAATCCTAAGCATACGAGTACCTTAAAAATTGTCAAAGAGTGGTTGCTCAATCATTGTCCAAAAACTTTAGATCAACCTCCGCAGTCCCCAGATCCCAATCGAATTAAGCACCTGTGGGAAAATCTGGACAAAAAATTAGACGAAGAAATATTTCTTGCAAGGATAACCTAAGGCAGTAAGTAACACAGGATGAATGGATTTCACAAGAGAACTATGATTCT
Organism: Bellardia bayeri; assembly: GCA_950370525.1. Taxonomy (NCBI): domain Eukaryota; kingdom Metazoa; phylum Arthropoda; class Insecta; order Diptera; family Calliphoridae; genus Bellardia; species Bellardia bayeri. Next base: position 84,805,660 of record OX493268.1, on the reverse strand, counting down.
ATGCCTAGAAGATAGCCAGCTGCAGTGGGACTACAAACAAAATATTAAATACAATGTTTTACATAATTTAAATATACATACATACTTATTTACTTTATTTTGCGAGAAATATTTGGTACTTTTTCGTTAAAATTTAATTATTTTTGATATGTTCCTTATTCTTCTAATTTTTGTTAATGAGTTATATTTTGCTTAAGTTACTTATAAATTATTCAATATATTTTATTTTAAATTTGTACTTGTGGTATACATATGTATAATAAAACATTTTTTTAAAACAATATTAGGTAAACAGCTTTATATTGACGCTCACTGTATACATATATTACCAATGGAATGACAAAGTTAAAATAAAATACTACTGTTATCAGGGATGTATGAAAATATAACTTAATAAATTGTTGTCTGTGATAACAAACGTCATTCGTGTTGTGATAAATATTTATCTAATTTGAATGAATATGAGTAATGTTTTAGTTTTAAAAACAAATACACTTATTTTTGTGTTCCGTAAATCGAAACCCCATATTTATCTCTTTGCAGCATGTAACATAAAGCGATTTACTTTAACACATAATTAATTACATAGGTAATATACCTTTGCCTTTCTATGAGAGCTGCCCTAGGAAACTGAGTTTAGATTTTTGAAACGTCAAAATTGTCACCTCTGTATATTCTGTGGAACAGGGGCGATTATTTTACAATATTTTAGAATTTTTCAAAAATCCTGGTAACTTTAACACAAATGTTTAATATAAATATAAAAAAAATGCGAGTTCAAACTGCCCACACAATTTTCTAGAGCCTTAATTTTAAAACATTCGAGAATATCGAATATAAAACATTCCCACTTCTGTATTTTATTCCTTATTAGATATAGTAAATTATATTGTTGATTTTTTTTTGTAATTTTATTCTTGATACTGGCAATGCATCACTTCACTGACAGCAGTAAAATAGAAACACAGTTGTACTGTAGCTGCCTCTGCTGCTAATTAACATTATAATTCTGCTAAAAGTTCCCCTGATAATTGTTTATATGTATATATAACAAAAACTGTAAAATGTAAAGATCTAATTTAAATTAATAATTTTTATTTTTTTTTTTCCAAATACAATTAATTAAAAGCCAACTTTTTTTCTCTCTAATCCATTTCTTTGCAGGATGGTTTTGCGCCACCAGATGAAGTTCAGCCTGAAGATGAGGAATATTAAGTTTGTTAGTGTGGTGTGTTTTTTCTAATCTAACTCTCTCTTCTACTCTTGTCCTACCTTCTAATACTTTTCTTTTAAATTCAGTTTTTAATTATTATAACTTGATTTGTATAAAAAAAGAAAGAAAATGAAAATAAGAACATTTATTTTTACTGTTTTTCTTCTTCATTATAAAATTTATAACGAAGGCAAAAAAAAAGACGAACAACAAACATACAATGTTTGAACATGAAGTTGAAAATTGGAAAATTTAAAAATTTTGCTTAAACTCTTTATTCCACTTCTTACAAATTCCCCCTCGCTTACAACAACAACAAAAAACAACAACAACAACAGCAACAGCAACATAAAAAATAAGATTAACAGAAAATAAATAAATTTAAAATCTTTAAAATTATCAACAAAAATTAACATTTATTGAAGAGAGTTACAATAAAAACATACTTAAAATTTGTGTTAAAAAGAATTTCAATTAAATCTATTTTAAATAATAATAATAATATTTTTGCCATTTTTTTTATTTATTTACAATAAAACAAAATAAAGCTCTTCTCAAAATATTTCTCTGAAAACTAACAACAAAAAAAAAAAAAAAAAAATCAAAAATGCTCAAACAAGTATAATTAGTTGTTTCTTCTAATTTAAATTTCTCATTCTAAAATATATATTTTATTACAGTTTGTAATATTTCCAAAAAAAAGAAAGAAACCTTATTTTAAGTAAATATTAATTGTTTAAATTAACTTGAATTGTTTCCCATTAAAATAATATAAATTTAAACGTTTTCTTTTTAAAAATTTTAAACACACACAATCTTTCACAAACACATGCGCAGTCATTATTTAATTTTTAAATTTTAAGTTTAAAAATTTTTAAATAATATTATTTACCATTAAAAAAAAGCAAAGAAATATCTCAACCACAACTCAAGTCGTCTTCAATTATTAAAAAAAGCTAAAAAAAAACAAACACTAAGTTTAATTATTTTCTCTATGGCCTTTAATTAAATATTTAGTACATGAAAAATACAAATAAAATTTAAATTTTATTAAAAAAACAAAAGATATTTGAGATTTTTAAAAGTATTTTACAAAAAAAAAAAAATAATTCTTTGCAAATATTTATTAGGTTTTGGTTTTTATTCATTAAACAAAATGATTAAATTAAATTTTTTGCATTTAAATATTTTTCGATTTGTTTATGTAATTGAAATTAAATTATTTTATATTAAAACATAACTAATTAACCTAAACTAATTAATTTGAAAAAAAAAACTGATTTATTTGCTTTTTTGGGTTTTACTTTATTTTCTTTAGTTTCTTACTTTGTCATCTAAACGACAAATCTGTAATAATAATAACAAAAAACAAGACAAAACAAATACATAATGATATTAAACAAACAAATTAAAACAAAAACATCGATATGCATTTTTTATTTAAATACTACGTGGACAAGTCAATAAAGTCAGTTGAACAAAAACTTTGAAATTTGTTTGAGATTTAATAATAACGAAACTGTAGATCATTCGTTTTCGATATCGATTTCCATCACATGCCTGAATATTACATTGCATTTTTTATGTATAGGTTTTTAAGTAGAATTCAATACAAAAAAATAATAGAAACAGAAACAAAAGCATATACAAATTTAATTGATTTATTTTTAAGATAGTCCAATTTTTACGCTTCAAAATAAAGTAATCATGCTTATGCAAAAAAAAATCCTGACATTCCAAAAGTATTGGCAATTCTTTTAAAGTAAAATTGTTTGAAAGTAAAATTTTATTGAAAGTTTAATTTAGTTTGAAAGTAAAACGGAAAGTGCATTTCACAATAATTTAAAAGTTTCACAATTTATCATTAAGACAAACAACAATTAAGACTCAGCAAATCCTAATAGACTTACGTAGAAAAGGAAAATCCCTGCGTGAAATAGGTAAAATCGTTGAAGGCATCATTGTATAATTAAAAAAATTATAGACAAGTATGTATACCAAACATTATACCGTAGAAAATTTGTCTGGTGCAAAACGATCAAAGCGTCTTACAAAAACTGAAGTAAGAGCAAACCTAAAAACTAGTGCTGCAAAAATAGCTGAAAATGTTGTGAAAACTTCTGCATCAAAATGGCCTACATGGTACGAGTGCCACTAAGAAACCATTTATATTAAAAAACTGCCAAGAATTTAGGAAAAATATAAACGAGTGTCAAATTTTTTGAATAATATAAGTATGTATAATAATAAAGTAAGTTAGAGATCTTTGGAATCAAAAACCCTCCAAAAATATGGCGAACCAAGAACGAAGCCTTTAGTAATAAATATGTTACCAACACGGTAAAACATGGCGGCGGCTCAGTAATGAAAAAGGAATATTATCTGGACATTAAAAAAAAAATACTGTAGCACCTAGTGTATAGAAATTAGAACTAGAGCACAACTGGGGCCAAATTACCGCATTCGATATCTAGTAAAATTTCGTAATTTTCTTATTTGAGATTAGGGCATTCGATATCGAGCAAGAAATTCAGTACATTTTATAATCATTCGATCACGAATGCGGTAATTTGGCCCCTGGATTTTGCAACAGGACAATAGTCCTGGGTATACCTCCAAAATTGTGAAGGAGATGGAGTGAGTGGTGTGTCAATCATTATTCAAATACTTACGGTCATCCTTCGTAGTCCCCGGACCTCATTCCGATTGAGCAACTGTAGGAATATCTGGCAAAAAAAAAAAAAAAAATAGGCAAAGAAATATTTCTTTCAAGGATAACCTAAGTAATACTGGATGAATGGATTTCTCTAAAAAAAACTCGTTGATAGATACCTACAATATTTACATAATTTTAATATTTTTTACTTTATTTTGACGCGAAAAATCTGTTACTTTTCCGTTAAAATTAAATTATTTTTTTACGTTCATTATTTTTCTAGTTTTTGTTAATAAGTTTTAAGTTATTTATGAATTATGCAATGTATTTTGTTTTCAATTTCTACTTGTAGTATACATACATATGTATGTACACATATGTATAATAAACCATTTTTTTTTATCAATATTAGCTGTTTAATTTATTTTAATGCTCACAATATTTTGTTTTCGTTTTATTGACTTTTTTTCATAAATTAATTCAGAGTACATCTCTAACTACTGCAAAAATTTCTTTCACATCACTATCTTCTTGAACTGGAAAAATACAGTTATGTCTATTTTTATGTTACAACACGCAACACACGCTTGTGCACGATGAACAGATTTTGTCTCTCCTGAAAAATTTAGTATTTTGAGTTGTGACCCTTTTGTATTTAGGGTTCGATATTTTTTAAATCGATTATTTTGCAATTACTCGACTTAGAGAATAGGGGTTGTGTTGTTCATTTTGATTCGAAAGAAAATGTATAAAATATAACATTTTTAAAGATTTTCTTTTCGAAACGAGTTACAAAATAACCCCCTAGGAGGATAATAATTTCGAAATGGTTTGTTTTATTTTGTGATCAGCGCACTTTTGCAATCGTTCGAACCATGTTTTCATAACTATCACGCAATATCCTCACGTTGCTGGGATGCACGATTTCGATAATTACAACAGGTTTCCTTAATCGAATTTAAAACGATTAAATCATGTTGATTCGATTAACAAAACATCAAAAATATGTGAAATCTTTTTAAAAATGAAAACGTTATTCGGATAAACGTCGTAATCACTCACTATTTACAAATTATTAGTTAAATTAGATTCTCAGTATACGATCGATCTGTTCTGTAAATCAAGTGATTTCAGAAAATTAGCGATTTTTAAAATGAATAATTCTCAAATTGCAATCGCTCAATTTTGTACATTGAAACAAATTTTTCTGATCGACAGTAAGTCGCGTAAATTATATGGATACGACTTAAAGACTACCAAAATATCTATGAATTCATTGTCAAAACGTAAACATTATTTGAATTCGGTTTACCGAACAGGGGTGAGTTCAGCGCATCCTATAATGACGATATCATAAATGTGGCATTGCATAGTGGTTTTAAAGTTACACGTTAGAATTCCACATAAAAGTTCACGTCGTTCCCCTCATGAAATTCGAATTTCGCAAAATTTAACAGATATTTTAGGTGTCAAGGGGATTAACTAATTTTTATGGAATCTGCTGCTTAATGGAAAATTTTTAAATAAATTTGCTGCCTGCCTTTTAAATCCTAACACTATTTTCGTTTACTTTTGTTAAAATAATTATCATAAGGAATCATTAACAAATGCAGCTAAAATGTTTTAAAAACTTATTGACTTACCCACGTTTATTTTATATTATGTATTCGTATTTTTTTAATATACTGATTTTATACAGCTTTTTTAGCCCAACAATTTTTATTAGTACAAATTCCTAAAATAATCTTTTAATGCGAAGTTTTTATATAGTTACAACAATTAAATTTATAAATCCTTACATACATATGTATGTAGCTTAATATTGCACTATTTCCTTAAAGCCTTTAAATGTTAGGTTGTATTATTATTTTCAGGATCCTTTTACAGAAATCAGTATTTTTATATTTTTACCATACAAAAACATATCTATATCATTAGACCTTAGGAGAATTTAAATTAAAAGTAAAAAGGAAATTTTGTTGAAATGTTTTTGATGAAAAATAAATGTAAAGATGGATGGATGGAGTTTTTCAACCACTAACAATGGTTGTGCGAACTTTTGCACAATCACAACCATACGTATTCCCTCTGTTTTATTATTCGATTTGTGTTCTGTAAATCGAATTCACATGTTTTACTCATTTTAATTTTGAGTTAACAAATTTCATTACTGCCTTTCGTAGAATCTTCATCAAAAACATTTCAAATCATATTGCTCTAATTCTTAATGATTGATTGTATTACATAATCTAGTAAATAATAAACATAATTTATACATACATAGGTATATAATTTTCTATACTGTTTAACAAAATATAAAAAAATACATATTTATCATTATTGTTGCTTAAATTAAAACAAAAAAAAAACGTTCATTAACATAATAATGTTGGTGTTTTTTTTATTTCAAGCAAAAACTTTATTCATAACAAAGAAAACAATTAGATGAATTTAATGCTTAACACTTCAGGTAAACTAAAGTTTATCTGACAGCAGTTTGAATATGGGGTTGTTTGTGGGTACCATCACAGAAGGGACGATGTTTCGTATGTTTACAGTTGCACAGCCAGTAATCGCCAGTTTTCTCTACTTTAAAACGGATAGGCCTAGAAAGGTTTATAGAAAATGTTAATTCAGACAATTAATAATTTTTTAATTTGAGTACAGGCATTAATTTACTACTTTGGTAGTGGTATTAAAGAAATTTTATAGTTCCAAATAAAATTTTGATTAAACTAGGCTAATTTTTTAATAAATGCACATTGCAATATGTACTTACCTCAATTTAATTTTCAAGAATTCATTTTTATGTGTGCCATCGCAAATAGGTTGGCTTTTCGACTTGCCACACAAACACCAACTGTAAACTTTATCTGCAACAATATGGTAAAAAAACAAAAAATTAGTTACCGAAACCAAATCGCAAACAAATCATGCGTTAAAGGTTATGTAAAGCACTTTCATATATTTTATTCTGGTGATGACTCCATAGAGAACCTTTCACTTTTTGTTTACTCTACAACTACTTACTTTGATCTAAATGTATTTTGAATGGTTTCTTATCAAATACAGCACCATTTTCTGCTTGTAGTTGAGCGGTTTGATTGCCTTCCAAGACATTTTTTGGTATGGTTTTGTTTTCGCCGGCTTCCTTTTTGGGGGTGCTATAGAAACGTTGCTGTAAATTATGGTTTCCAGTAAATACTTGTTCTTTATATATATTATTTAGTACAAACTTACAATAAGTCCCAGTGAGGGACGAGTATTTCTTAGTAAAGGTTGCATTTTAAGTAAATGCCAAAAATCAAACTGAAACTTTATTTCTGCTAAAATTTATCAAAGTTAATTTTCTGTACAAAAAGAAGAAGAATGAGTGTTATAAACAGCGTTGTCAACTTGGTGCGTTTCGCACCATTTTTGGTGCTTTTTTAAATTTTTTGTGCGACAAATTTCTTATTTGGTGCGCGGTGCGCTTTTTTGAACATTTCGATGCGTTTTTTAATTTTTCCGAGAATGTGATGAAATCTTTATTTTTACTAAATTTTAATTGCAGTTTTTAATAAACCATTATCATGAAATGTATACGATGAAAATGGACCCCACTAAATGTATTTTAAATACGAATGTATTATAAATGAATTCATAATTACTATCAAATTCGTCACATTAAGGTCATTGCTAAAGGTGAATAGAGTAGATTCATGTTGTATCTACTTGCGAAGCACGAAAAATTGCACTCTTCTCTAATTTTTATCGCAAGTTTATCTGCACTAGCTGTAAAAATTTAATATTATTGTAAAGAAAGCAAATTATTTTCTTGTTGCTGGAAGTAAAGAAAGTAAATACGTACGAATGTATGTTTTTTTTTCAAATAAGCTAACTAATTTCCACTCACTTTTTTGTCCATTAAAAAAATTATTTTCCACAAATTGTAAATTCGTTTTTTTTTATTCTGTTTGTTTATTAAAAACAACTGTCAAATCGAATCAAGTTTATTAGTCATGTAAAAAGCATGATTCATAAACATGATTCAGAAAGCGAAGCAGGTGATTCAAGTCGTCGTGGAAACATAGTAGTGAATGGTATGAAATGTTAATAATCGATTTTCGGTTATTCGAAATTTTCAACTCGATTATTATAATCGACTAATCGAACATAAAAGTCGATTTTTTTTGGTCGATTACGATTTTTTTATATTTTTTTTTCTTAAACTAAAAATTCATTCAATGTTGTTGAAAAAAAAATAAAACATGCAATTTTATTCAATTGTTTTTATTTTGTAAAGGTGCACTTAAAAAATATGTTTTACATATTTCTGTTTAATACATTTTATATTAAAAATTTTTACTTTATTAATTCGGCTTGAGGTCTCTTTTATTAAAAATATAAAAACTCTTGTTCGTTTTTAATTTTTATTATCTTTTATTAATTTCCAATATTTCGACCAACTTTGTTGATCATCTTCAGGGAAGAAATATAAGTTAATGTTCAATACAGTGTTGTCCGATGTTAATGTCTTAAGTTTCTTTCACTGACTCTTAAATCTTATGAGATTTTTTCAGATGCGCTGATAAGGTAGTTGTGCTGCCACAAAAAGCTAACTTCTTCTTGCAAATGCAGCACTTTGCCTTTTTTCCAATATACATTTTTTTAAAATATTGCCAAACGTACGTTGGTGCCATTTTTTTACTTTTAACTAAATTTTACTTTTATTTTTTTTGCACACCGACTTCCAAAAAACCCGCGCTTTTAGTTTTACAGGTTGATTTTTCGATTAATCGACACTAAAAGTCGATTTCAGTATAAAGTTGGTAGTGTAAAATCGACCACAAAATAATCGATTAACGACCATAATCGAAATCGATTTACCATTCATCATTCATGTTTTTAAACATTTTGTACAATTTCTATATAAGTAAATGTATCAATAAATTAGCAAAGACGCAAACCTCTTTGTAACAAATTTGGCAGCATATTTTATAGTTTTGATATAGTGGAGTTTTTTTTTTGTTATTTTAACCAGAGACCAATAGAGGTCGCTCCTTTATTTAATGATGACAAAAAAAAAAAAATTTTCTGCATAAAATTCCCGTATTCTTTTTTTTTTAAGTTAACTGCAACAAATAACAATCCCGGCGCAGGAAAAATAGAGAAAAAAAAAAAAAAAAAACGTAGAAAAGCAACGGAAGCCGTAGGAAGACGGAAAAAAGTGGGGCGGACGAGCGAACGGAAAATGTAAAGGGAAAAAGTATCTGACATTTACAAAACAAATTATAGTATAAATCACTCGTCTTCAGTGTTGCCAGAAAATGAATTTCAAAATATGCTAAAACTTGAAAAACTAAGTACTAAAATGTTCTACAGAAGAAAAAAAGTGCTAAATTTTTTCAATGTAACAATACAATTTTTATTTCAAATATTACAAATATAAAACATAGTTTTTTCTAAATTTGTTCATAACAATTGTTGACTTGTTTTAATAGATTACATTTCATATATTAATTCAAAAATTTCCGTGTTCATTTACTTACCACACCGAAAAAAATTTAGTTGAAATATTAATAAAAGTTATTTTTGATTTCCCAAAAGTATTTTTTGGAGTAAAATAGTAAAAATTTGTTTGAGAAAAAAAAATTTATCAAGCAAAATGCTAAATAGCATTTAGCATAATTTTTAAAAATTTTCAATGCATTTTCGAGAAACAAAATGCTAAAGCTAGTACTGAAAGTGGTAAAATGGCAACACTCCTCTTGATTATTTCCATTATTTTCTTCTCTGTTTCTCTCAACCACTTCCCTAACATGTTCTCTTATTAATCATTCTTTCAGTAATATAACACAAAAAAACAAATTTGAAATGGTAAATGGTGCTAATTAACCACTAAAATTAAAGTAGACCTTAGAGTGGTTCGAAAAAAAGGTTGTATCAGTTAGATAATCTAAACAAAATTCCAGAAATAATTTTTTCATTTTTTTGCCACGCCTACAAATACCTCCTTTTAGTATTTTGTTCACTGTGTCGCTATTTTTACCCCGATCATAATATTTTGTATACAACACCGGTATGACTCTGTAAGGGCTATATTTCAGTCCTTAATCATTTTTTACTACCACGTCAAATTTTAGTCATGATTTTCCCATTTTTGATTTTCCAGTTTTAATAGTCAAATGTCAAAACTTTCTGTTTATTCCAATGTCCCTCTGCAGAAAAGCAAAGTTCTTGTTGAAACTTCTTAATTTTCTTACTGTAGTTTTTCCATTATACATACATACATAATATTGGTTGTAGTATAACTTAAAAAAGCGGAATTTTTTTCTAAATTTCGAGCTTTTAATTTGAAACATTTGTACAATATAAATTTATTAAAAGTACATATTGGCTATTATTAGCTATGAATATTTTCAAAAAACAAATCAAGCCAACTTCGAATACTCTGAAGTAAAGCGTATCCCAGAAAGAGCGTTCTGTATCGATCGTAATAAAAGGTAGTCAGACTGGACCAGGTCTGACTAATGCTCGCTTCAAACGAATCAGTTGCATTCTGCACAGGTTCTCTGTGATGGACTGGTCGGATTTCTCGGGTTCAATTAATATGGTAAACAATAAGTCTGCTATTCGAGTTTGACAACAATATTCATGGCTTCTAGGCCAGCCATGAAGAACTTTGTCTTCCATGTCAAAATAACCCCTTCTAAACCCCACGTTCAAACCTATGGAACACATTTACCAAAAGCATCTTTGAAAAACTTTTCGCATATGACGTTTTGTTTGCACAAAATTCAACATTTTCAAAGCAAAAACTAAACTTTTACGCAAATTTCACTAAAAAGGAAGATTGGTCACTTTGGTATCTGTAAAAATTAAAACAATAACAATGACTGCAAAAATTAATATCAAAACAAATCTTGAATTGTACATAAACAAATAATACACAAAGCGGAATGAAACTGAAAATTTGCCGGTCATTTGCTAAGGAAATATGTAAAAAGAAAATAAATGAAAAATGATCATAAATATAAAACAGCAACAAAAACTACATACATAAATAAATGTAAATAACAACAATAAGTACAAGTTACATACATATGTATATACATACATACATATGTATAATGTAATAATGAGAGAACCAACCCAACAAGCCATATGAGCCCAAAAAGAGTTTTTTCTGACACCTTTTTCAGAGCGTTTACGCTCTTTATGAGATCAAAAAACACTCATAATTGCTCCGAAAACTTTCAGAAAATAGGGTCATTACATTCGAAAAGGTTCCGTCAGAAAGAGCTCTTAGATAATATCAGAAAAGAGTCTTTTATGAGGGGATTTTTGGGCTCTGAAAGAGCTCTTAGATAATGTCAGAAAAGAGTCTTTTATGAGGGGGTTTGTGGGCTCTAAAAGAGCTCTTAGATAATGTCAGAAAAGAGTCTTTTATAAGGTTTTTTTGGGCTCTGAAATAGCTCTTAGATAATGTCAGAAAAGAGTCTTTTATGAGGGTTTTTTTGGGGTCTGTGTAATCTTGTTTTTATCATTCTTGTGTGGTACAGCTGTTTTTTTGTCCAAAGCACAAATAACAGGACAACAACGCTTTGGTACATACACAATTAAGTGGAATTTCTGAGTCATACTGCGTGCCGACTCAGGACAGTAACAAGAAAAATTTTCTTTTGCTCCGAAAATGCTCTTTTGTTGGACTCTTTTCTGACTCCTTTTTTCGGAGCGCTCCGAAAATGCTCTTTTGTTGGACTCTTTTCTGACTTCTTTTTCGGAGCGCTCCTAGAATGATATGCTGGGAATAACAATAGCAGCAGCACATACATACTCGTACCCATCAACACGGGGACGCACAAAAAAATAACGGTCAACAAAAGTGAAATGAGGTTTGAAATGCATTTATACAACAACAGAAACATTCAAACATTTTCAGTTGACTGAGACAGACTCTCGAGAGAAAAACACACAACAAGCAAAAGAAGAAAAGTATTTTTAAGTTTTTCCTCTAATTTTCGCAGAATTCGCCCGCTACACTTAAATACCAGACGTTTACCGACAACGAACGCGAGCGGAGCACTCAACACAGAACAGATCAGAAACGGTACAGAATCGAAAAAACAACAACAACAAGTTTAACCAACTAAGAACAAAATATAATAAAAAATACTATATTGCCATAATACAGTATATAAAATGTATGCTTGTATGTAGAAAAGTTAAAAAGAAAAAAAAATAAGACTATTATAGAAAATACATATAATTCGAGAAAGAAAATCTTATTTCAAATTATAGAAAGTGCTAAAAATTATTGTAGATACCTACATACATATTTTAAACTAATCGTTAGAAAATAAAAAAACATATTTCTTCTTTAAAATCTTTTGTAGAGTCATGTGGAAATCAATAAAATTTTAAAAATACATTTTGAACAAAACGTCCCGTAAAAAAAAAATTTTAAAAATAGCCTGACTCCGAGGCAAAGAAAAAGAAATTGCTTCCCTTTTAAGTTGTTGTTGACTCAGTTGTGAGAAAAGTAGCAGTACTCTTTCCAGATCCTTTAGCCAAAATGTCGGGTGATGTACAACCACGTAAACGCAAGGACAAGAAAAAGAAACGTGGTAAGTTTTACTATTTTTTTTTTTTAGAAATTCGTCAAACAAATTTTAGGTCTTTAGTTTTTTTTGAATACCTACATAATTTTATTTTTGAATTTTTCATCGTGTGTGAATGATTGAGTGTGTGTGTTCGTTTGCGCTATTATATAAAATATTTTTGGTACTTTTAAGTTTATGAAAATTATATTTTTAATTTTCATCACACACATGCCTCTCTGCTGCTGAAATATTATTTCGTCGTTTTCGTAGAGCAGAAGAGATCTTTTATAATTTTACTTCTAGGAATTTTCATAAATAGAGCTGCCATCAGTTGTTTAGTCAATAGTTTGCAGAGGAAATGTCTTGTTTATATGTAATTTAATTTAGTTTAAACCTATAACGTAACAGGAGTTGGTCTTCATGTTGTCTTTCTGCCTAAGATTTCTATATTAGCACACATCAAATTCAAAACCCAGCGATTTCAATCTCTGGTGAAGACTTCAAATTAGTGTCTAGGCTAGCTATTATAATAAATATTATGAAAAACCATTAAATATAATTCTCATACAAAAATTTTTTGAAGAAATGGAAAACATAAATCTCTTTATTTTATGATTGCTTAAAAATTGTAAAATGTTAGATTAATATAAATACAGAGTGATTTTTTAGCAACTTTCTTTTTGGCAAGACTGTTTTTGGTAGCTCAGCTCTTTTTTTGTGTAACATGTTACTGTTAAACATGTTCAGTTTGGTCTATAATTTAACCATGATTCAACTTCCAAACAACTAACGCTTGGAGATTATTATGCCGGTAAATTGATCAAATGCCTATGAGAAACCAAGAGCAATTGTTGAGAAGCTTTTTCATGCTGATCGTAATAATAAAGAATTAAATATTAAATGTGTCGAATACTTTAGTTGCAGAATATTGTACTACAGAACTCAATCTAGAAGTCGTTGTAACATCTCTGGTTCTAAATATGTTAATAACGAATGTAATGTGCTAATGAGTAAAGATCTAAAGAACTATTACTCGAGTTCTAAAAAATATTAATTAAAATCAAATCGTTTTTAAAACATGCGGCAGAATGTCTTTTATTCTAAAATACTGAAACAAATAAGGACTGTAAGACTTCTTTAATACACTTTCAAATTATACTAAAGATGCAGGTAAAATGTAACTACTTATATGAAGTAAAGAAAGAAAATGACTGGCCTGTTTTTCGTTTGTGAAGGAAAAGCGTCAAAATTCAGTAGCTTGAAGTCGTTTGAAAATCGGTTCTTATACGAGTATATCGAAAGAAAATTTATTATTTTTAGCTCAATATAACGAATTTTCAGCTCAATATGACGAATTTTGTTACATTTGTTCTTGTAGTCGTCTTTTGTATAGAATTGGTGACTTCTTTCGTTTAGAAAATGACGAAAAGTTTTATGCGATATCGTGAAATTCGCCGCAAGTCTATACATGTTGATTTTTGTTTGTTTTTAAAAACATTAATTGTCAAGTTATTGTTTGCTAATTAAGCGAACGTCCAGACAATTAACTATGTAAGTAATTATGCCGAAAAAACGACTTTCACATTGTTTTGCTAAAGTCTATGATTAAGCAGTTCATCTTTTAAAATATTAAAACAGAAGATTTTAAAATAAAATTAAGCGAAACGAAAGTTAAAGTAATTTGTATATGAAAACTCACTGTATAATTTGAGGTTCAAAATAACAAGAAATTTTGAAAATGAAAATATGATATGTTTTATATGTATACATACATTCATATGTATAACATACATATAATTATTTCGAATTATTTAGTATATTTTCATACTCTACACTTTTGACCCCTTCTATAATTTTAGGGTTAAGTTTCATTGGAATGAGTGTCAGTCATCTGAGTGTTTGCCGTGTTAATCTTTCAAAATTTCGTTAATTTATATTTAAGTTTTTATGTATGTACTTGTTATTCACCTCCTCTTTTCTTCTCTAAATCTGTTATGGTTTTACCGTTTTATAAAAAAAATGGCAAAACAAAAAAAAAAAAAATACAAAAATTTTGCTCAGAGAAATTTTTAAAAAGAAGAGATTTTTATTTGTTTTTTCATTTTTATGAAGGAGATAAAAACAAAAAATTTACAGTTTGTTTAATGAAAAAAAAGAAAAAAAATAACATTAAATCTTATCGTTTAGTAAACGAATAAATGTGCTTGTTTTTTATTCTTATGCATGCAGAATTTTGTTGAGACTTCATTTATGTATGTACACATGTATGTACATATGTTGCACTTTTTAACTTAATAATTTGAAATAATTTTATGAACTTGAATAATGCCATAACAATACAAAAATAATATTTAAATGTGTCTGGACATGACATTGTGTATGTGGGAAATGACAGCAAATTAATTTTTTTGTCTAATTATTTATTTATTTACTCATGTGTTTTGTTTTTATTTATTTATTATAAAGTAATATAAAAAGTTTTACTAGGCCAAATTACTATAGTTTTTTCTTTATAATACAGTAGACGCTCAGAAATTAGAACTCTCAGTAATTAGAATTTCCAGAAATTAGAATCAGTCATTTCATTGCATTAAGCGCTCTAAAATTAGAACTAAAAATTCTAATTTCCGAGCGTTTTTTTTTCTTTTTCATTGTAAACACTAAAATTTTGGCAGTTTAGTTTAACCAAATAGAAAACAAAAAGGGGAATCCCATTTTAGTAAATGTTTTTTTATGTTAAATAAACTAAAATGAAAACAAAGACTTAGTTTTTTATAGCTTTATTGGAAAATTTACCTAAATTTTAGTATAAAAACCCGTCCAGAAATTAGAATAATTCGAAAATTCGAATCGCCCTAAAAACAAAGTGGTTCTAATTTCCGAGCGTCTACTGTATTATTTTATATGATAATTATTATAATTATACATACCTACATAATTATATGATAATAATTATATACATACATACATAAACTTCGATTTTTGTCCATGTACATACATATGTATGTATGTATGTCTCGTTATTTGTGATTGCATTCTCTCTTAATACCTACATACTTTCTTCTATTTGCTGTTAATTGCAATTAATAGGCAATTTTATCTGGACAATAATTTAATTAAGAAAAGTACTTTTGAAAGCAGCATATATGTACATACATACATACATATGTATATAAATACATACATCCCAGCATACCATTCTAGGAGCGCTCCGAAAAAGGAGTCAGAAAAGAGTCTAACTAAGGAGCATTTTCGGAGGGAAAGAAAAATTAGCTTGTTACTGTCCTGAGTCGGCACGCAGTATGACTCAGAAATTCCACTTAATTATGTGTGTACCAAAGCGTTTTTGTCCTGTTATTTGTACTTTGAACAAAAAAAAAACATAGCTGTACCACACAAGAATGATAAAAACAAGATTACACAGAGCCCAAAAAAACCCTCATAAAAGACTCTTTTCTGACATTATATAAGAGCTCTTTCAAAGCCCAAAAACCCCTCATAAAAGATTCTTTTCTGACATTATCTAAGAGCTCTTTCTGAGTCATACTGCGGCCGACTCGGGATAGTAACAAGCAAATTTTTCTTTCGCTCCGAAAATGCTCTTTTGTTGGACTCTTTTCTAACTACTTTTTTCGGAGCGCTCCGAAAATACTCTTTTGTTGGACTCTTTTCTGACTCCTTTTTCGGAGCGCTCCTAGAATGATATGCTGGGTATGTACATATGTATGTATATGAAGTGTATTAACATCATGTCCAGTTTCTGACAGACCCTGATTACGTGGAAGTTGTTCGAGTGATCAGTTAAATTTTTCAGCATTTTAATGTAAATTTTCTTAATTAAAATTCGTTGTAAAAGAGTGTAACGTTCCAAGGTTAAATTTCTCAAGTTTTTGCTAAATAAATGTCAAAACATGTCTGCTCATTTCTTGACATTTCATCATTTGACAGCCAATTTAAAATATAGCCTCAAAATTATCCATTGTGTACTTTAGGTGGTGGTGGGCAATATGTACATATGTATGTATGTATGTATATAAAATAATAATATTAACATGTCCCGTACTACATTTTCAACAAGCCCATCAATTTAATTATGTACATTATTATAGGGGGCTGAGACAAATCTCAGTTTCTAGCTCCAAATAAAATTGTATATATTTAAATAACGTATCTTTGAATTCAAGTCTTCTAAAGATTGTTTTTTCGAATACAAATATGTGTGCATATTTATGGAGGATATTTTAAAAAGTAATAAATGTCAGAAATGTTTGCCATAATGTATGTATATTGCAAATTACTTGGACTTAATTATTTATATTAATATTTAAATAATTTCAATTAATTTCTCAACATTAATCTTTATAAACAGTCACTACAAAAATACGTGGGTTGTTCAGGAAGTAAAACATTTTAAGTATTTTGAAATTTTTAATTATTATGGTAATATGGATTTCGTTTTTCTTGCTAAATCCCGCCAGAGATTATCAACTTTGCTCAATGTTTAATGAATCTGCAAGAACAAAGAAAATCCATATACATATATGTACATACATATGTATGTATGTATAATGAATGCGAGTGAGAGTGGCTGGCCACTTTATGTCTGCTCATGTACTCGTTAATGTAAAATTTCAATAATTTTTATTGTATGTAGAAATTAAAAAAAAAAATAATAATAAATAGTCAAACAATAACAAAATAATAATGCGTCGCTTGTGAATACAAATTTTTCATAAACAGAATGTTGTCGGAGATTCCCAAATAGTTATTGAAGTTGCGTTTATATATTTATAAATAAAAATTTTGTTAAAAATTGAGTTATAATAATAGTCTTTGCAAAATAGTAGTAGTAATTTTATATTATTAAATGTCTTAGCTTGAATAATAACTTAGCAGTTAATATTGAGGCAAAAGAGAGAAAAAACCTTATGTGCAAAACACAAAACTTTACAAAGCAGCATTTGGTATATCGATGGCTTAATATAAAAAAGGCCTAACTCGATTTTTTGTTACATTACAAACTTAATAAAATCCGTAAACTTTTAGGTACAACAAATATTTTAATACAATTTAAAAAAAAGCAACACATTTTATTTCTCATTTAATTTTTTTATTTTTGTTTTAATGAAGGTATCGAAGAAAGGCTTTTTTCATTGATTTTTTTTTTGAAACAAAATTGAGTTAGGCCTTTATATGTATATTAAGCCATCGATATGCATTTGTTTTATTTTTTCATTTTTGATTTCAATGTAAACAAATGAGAAATGTACACTTAAGCAGAAATTATATTTGATATGTATACATAAAATCTAAACGGTACTGGCTAAATCCCAGTATAGAGTGCTCCAATATACTTTGGGAAATAATTCGGTAGCTTGAGAGAGAGAGTTGATTTACAATCATATCTTTTCGAATTGTAATTGAATTGAAAAGTTGAAAAAGTAATTGATTTATGCATTTTTTAATTCGACCTAGAACAAAGAGAAGATATTGCTTTGTAATATTTTGTGCCTGATGAGCTATTTTATTATTTAACTAACAAAATAAATTGACCAAGTTTGGATAGGGCTATGTTCGCTTAAATAAGTCAAATTTTATTTTATACGCTTATGCATTAAGTTCACTTTATAAAATAAAAAATATAGGGACTTTTTCGGGGAAAACTTAAAAAATGTGGACATTTTTACATGTTCCAAAAATAACTGCTTGCAAGTTTTTTAAATTTTATTTATAATTTTATCACAAATATAGTTGATATTTTAGAACATTTTTCTTCCCATTTTAGATCTAAGAAATAGGAAATCATTTTAATAATTACCTAGAAAAAATGTCTAAATAGCGTTGTTTGTCTTTTTTGTACTCTCGACTGTTTAGTATACGAGTACATTCACATTTATGTTAGAGTTAGTAGGAGACAATTAAACACCTTCTCAGTTTCTTTGTTGGGGCAAATTTGAAGTAAATCCATCAGTTGTCAAATGATAAAGTGTCCAGATTGCACTCTACACCAATGTTAATTGAAAGGTTCTGCATAAACGAGAATAAGTAGGAGACAATTAAACATAGTCTCTGTTTCTTTGCTGACATCTTTCTTTTTTGGCATCAGTGATCTTTGATTTTTACAAACAGTTGAGCCACACAGCCGGCCAAACGATGCAATTGTTTGTTGAGAAATTTTTCGGTCGCATAACTATTTTCTCTGGGGCCACACAAATAGCTACACTTTTAATTGTCAAAATTTGGTATCACAACGCCAGTTACGCACTTTCTCGATTTCTTAATTGGCCATAAAGACTCTATCTTATATATAATACAGTATACGCTCAGAAATTAGAACTCTCAGTAATTAGAATTTCCAGAAATTAGAATCAGTCATTTCATTGCATTAAGCGCTCTAAAATTAGAACTAAAAATTCTAATTTCCGAGCGTTTTTTTTTCTTTTTCATTGTAAACACTAAAATTTTGGCAGTTTAGTTTAACCAAATAGAAAACAAAAAGGGGAATCCCATTTTAGTAAATGTTTTTTTATGTTAAATAAACCAAAATGAAAACAAAGACTTAGTTTTTTATAGCTTTATTGTAAAATTTACCTAAATTTTAGTATAAAAACCCGTCCAGAAATTAGAATAATTTGAAAATTCATATCGCCCTAAAAACAAAGTGGTTCTAATTTCCGAGCGTCTACTGTATAGCCCTACAAAAAAGAATCCAGTGTTAAATCGCATGATAAGGGGCAATTGGCCACCCCGGAATTTCAGCGGAATTTCGTAAAAATATGTTATGGGAAAATTTAGTTTTCAATAAATCCATTGCTTTGGTAGCTGTGTGATATATGCCCACATGTCAGTGATATTCATATCATCGGTAATAGGTCAAAATTTAACATCTCTCGTTGCCGCATTTCCAATGAAACTTAAAAAAAAAAATTACCTCCAGAACACACAGCGCACCCTACATTGACGCGTTCAGCACACAAAGTCTTTTCAACAATTTCTGTTAAATTTTCAGAGTCTTAAATGCGGCAATTTTACCTACCAAATTCTTAATAGAGGTCTCAAATCTCAAATATCAAAACTTTCTTTGATGTTATTCCAATATGCCCCTGTTGGAAAACAAACTTCTAGTTGAACAATTTACTTAAAAATCCCTATAAAAATATAGTGTGCTAGCTAACCGTCTTCGTTAAGATCATGTAAAAGTTATGACATGTTATGACATATTTTAGTGCTTTAAACAGAAATTACTAGGGGAATTATGTATATCTTTAATAAACTTGTAAAATCTATACAGATATGGACAGAGAAATAGCGCACCAATTATATTGAAAAATTAAATAGTAATAGCATGGAATTCTATGCTATTTTTTTTTGCTATAGTCTGCTTTTCGAAAAGTTCGTTGGGGATGTCCTGTTAACTTTTGCACGTTCTTTATTTTGACATATTTTGTTAAAAATTAAGTTTTTTTGTTTGGACAATGAAATAGCGCACTTTTATTTCATTTATAAACAAAAATAGTTGATGCTTATGTCGTATAATTTAACAAACATATTGTTTATCATTAATTTTGTCAACCAAAGTGGGAAGAGGACCGTACTGCTCACCTGAGAAAAAAATGGTTATTTGCGAAATTTGACAAAAATAGCTGAAATAATTGGATGTTCTCGAAAGATGGTTTATAATGTCATTAATGGCCGAATTCTCAGTCATTAGTTAACCATTGGTAAACTAAAATACTAACTATTGTTTAACTATTACTTGTTATTTTTATGGCAAACTAAGCATTGCGAATAAAGAATCATTAGTTAAGCCTTTGCCATTAGCTAACTAAAGATTGTGAATTTAGCCATAAATGTGTTAAATCAGATGCAAATTTGCTTAATGTAAAGAAAGAACGGTTCGTGACGATAAGGCAATAGTTAAAAAAAGTCAAGTCATCGAGATGAAATGATAATGATTGAAATAAATGAGGACTTTGGGTTAAATATTTCCAGTCGATTTGTACGAAGGCGCCTCAATGCAAATCAGCTTTATAGTCGTGCAAGTAGAAAAAAAGCACTTATGTCAAAAAAGAATAAAAAGACACTATTGACTTTTGCAAAACTACAATGGAACAAGGATATCAAAGTCTGGAAAAGAGTCCTTTTTACAAATAGGTTAGGTTAGGTTCCATGGGCAGCCGTTCTTGAGAACAGCTCACTTCAGTCCATCTTTACAAATAGTTAAAACCAAAATGAATGACAGAATAACAATTGCACATAGAGTAAAAAAAATCAAGAACTTGTTACGCGTTACACTACTAAAACAGTAAAGTGCGCTATTTCTCTGTCCATAGCTGTAAGTGTGCGAGCTTAAAGTTATCCAGTAAAAGTTTTAGCTGAAATTGTCATACCGTTTGAGAACCTCTGTTGAATTTGTTAAAATTATTTATTATAATACATATTGGCAAATTTCCATTTGAATTTCAAAAATTACTTCATGGTTCTATAAAATATTTGTATCTGTTTTGTTCTTTTTCTTTTTATAGTTAAATATGTACATATGTATGTGATCATTAAAGTATTTTCTTTTTGTTTAACCCTTATCCTGTACTTCAAAAATAAAATGCATATGGCATTAGTGAGTCAAATTTGCCCATTACAAAAAATTCTAATATTTATTCATTTTTTTTTTATTCATTTTACATTCATTACATACAATATTGGTCTCAGAATGCTTTTTGCAAATAAATTTTTGACATTCGGAACATTTGTTTCAAAAAAATCCGCTAAGTATTCAAAGAATAAATGAGCAATAAATACTGTTTGGGCAATTTTGACCCTTTAATACAGGATAAGTGTTAATTGTCTAGTTTTTAAGTAAATCCATACATATTTACTCGTATATATGACTAAATAAATATAATTCATAATAAAAGCAATAAGTAGCAGTAAATAATTTATTTTTAGAATAAAACATTAATATAACATAATTTATTAATCTTAAAACAATGCCTAGAATCTTTTGATGTCCGTAAATCGGAAGGCGAATTAATCTTTTCACGCAAATCTAGCTTACAAGGTAATTTCCAATTAAGAAAAATTAATAAAACTACATATAATCCAAAAAGCTCCTAAAAACTTTAGCTACTATAGATTTATGTACACATATATACATAAGTAAACAACCTAAAAGCTTGTTAATAATAAATTGAATTCTTTTACTAACATACACCTTATTAGCGTATACATACGAGTACTTTATATTTATGTATATAAATACCCTTTTCTATTTGCCCAGAGGATGAGGCTTCACATGGCGTACACTTTACAAAAATGGGCTC
The DNA here is from genome assembly GCA_950370525.1 of Bellardia bayeri. NCBI lineage: Eukaryota > Metazoa > Arthropoda > Insecta > Diptera > Calliphoridae > Bellardia > Bellardia bayeri. The sequence continues at coordinate 84,783,886 of OX493268.1, read as the reverse complement.
AGACGATGTACATTTACATATCCATGAAGAACACGGCACTGGTGGTGATTGGTGTGCCAAGATTATATTCTTCTCACTAATGACAATAATCATGGGCTTAGTGTGCATGATAATATTGGAAAATCGTGGCATATCAAATGGTGAGTCAAACTAAAGGGTGTTTTTTTTTAGATGTATAGAACTTTAAATTGCACCTCCAGATTAGACTAGATCTGAGCCAGCCATGAAGTCATATTTGAACTATAATGCCAGAAGATAAAGTAGATTTCATGACAATTTAAAAAATTTATTCAATTTCAAAGTTCTATACATCTAAAAAAAAAACACCCTATATTATCTATGAAATAAAAATGATTTATTTTTATTCTAAAAAAATCAATTTCTAGTGGATACACCTTTATCGAAGTCTAGGTTTTCAAATTATTTTGATGGCTGGGTAGATGAAAATCGTGATGATCATGATGATCATCATGATACTCATGGCTCGTTGGAGCACGATGATGATCATGATGAACACGACGACGATGAAGATCACGATGAGCCGTTTGAAGAGGAAGCCGATCATTCGGAGGGTGATGAAGAAATAGCCGAGGAAGAAGATGAAAATGTTACTCCCGAAGAAGAGGATAAAGATGATAATGCAACCGCTGAAAATGTAACAGGTGAGAAAGATGAGGAAGAAGACGATGAGGAAAACATCACAGCTGAAGAGGATAATGCTACAGCCGAAGATGAAAATGTCACCGAGGAGGCTACAGTTGAACTAAATGATGAAGATGACGAAAATGATGATAATAAAACCAACGAAGACGATGAAGATGGTAATGCTACAACAGAAACTTCTAAACCTACTACCTCACAAGCTGTTGAAGATGATGACGACGATGCCTTTGAGGAAGTGAGTTTGTTTAGAAAATCATTTATGAATTGTTTAACTTAAATACAATTATTTTTCACTGCTAGGAGGATGATGATGGCGCATTTGATTCTTTGGAGAAAATGGTCGATAATGATGCTGCCGAAATAGATTTACTAAAGGAGAAGGCACGCCAACAGGCAGCCGCTGAGTCTAAAGAAAATTTAATTTCGGCAGAAAATGATCTTCAAGATGAGGCAGAAAATGCTCCATCATGGGCTTCATCACGTAAGTACTTACTACATACATACATACCTTGTTAATTAATTATTTAATTATAATGTTTGTATATGGAAATATTTGTACATAAAAATTTATTTGAAATAAGGAAACTGTGGGCTAGGTAAAACTTAGAATGATTTCAGAATATTATCAATTAGTTCTGAATATTTATACAAATATTTTTCTAATTTCTTACATTACTACGTAAAGTGTTTTAATTGTTTAAAGTGCATTTCATTGGAAAATACTGCATGAGAACAAGCTTAATAAGAGTTTGAAAATTCAGAGAACTGAAAGTTTAGTTCAGGAGTCTTCCTTCAACACGACGACAAAATATGACTGGGTAGCTTAGGTAGGTAAAAGAAACAAGATGAAACCAATTGATATTCACAAACTTCTAAACATCCCAGTCAAGGACACAATACAGCTTTACAAGCCAACCGAAGTTTGCCAAGACAATCCACACAGCTAAGCCATCAAGGCTATTGGTATAACTATCCTAATGAAAGGCTTTCGACTAATGGTAAAAATCGAACGGCACCTCAACAAGGATTGGAAGTACATAATATAATATTCTCGTATGTCTATCATTATGGCCACGCGTGACAAGATTAATAACCAATGTGGGATGGTAAATATTTATCTCTGATAAAATTACACCTGAAACTATCACTAGCGAAGTGATATTCAATATTCATCACCTTATAAAATTCCGAAGATGAACCTACCAAGGGTTATGGAAATAATTTCGACAGTCTTTCTTGCATTGACAGCTCATGCCACTGCAATCAACCACAAATTGGTAACATAAGGATAAGGAATCCTTGTTGATTTACTACAAGGAGACGTTCAATTATGGTCATCTTCTTTGATTGATTCTCAGCGATTCTCAGTGAAATATTCAAAGTTGCTGCAAGGGCTGCAGAAGGATCGGCATTAGGGGTCCTTTGGTAATTTTGACGAAACAGTTCTTACTAGTATGTCTTTGGAGGTGTCATTCTAGCTACAACATCATACTGTTGAAGTCTCCCAAACAGGCATGTCAAGAAGGATATTTGTGTATTGTGCAATGTTTTTTGACACACTTTGCAAGAAACTTATATGATCGCTCTTCGATGATATGTATCGGTTATAGTTTTTATACTTTATAGTTAAAGGGATTTGCCAATTTATAATAGGACACCATCACTCTGTGATATACTTAAACTATTTTGGATATTATTTTTCACCTGCTTTTCTACCAACCACCAAAACGATGAGCGATATATTAATTGATGATTAAGCCGTTTCTGATACATCGTAGATCCAAAAAACTATATACTTTTTGGATACTTATTACATACTAAGACGATCTAGCCTTGTCCGCCCGTCTGTTAAAGGCACTCTAATGGAAAGACTCGAAGGAAGGACTTCTCTCTAAGTCAATTTTCTCCAAATATAATTTGATGGTTTGATGATTTGACAAATATTTTCCTATACTTATAAACTTAAAATGATTCGTATTTCTTTTGACATTCATTTCTAAACTTTGTTATTTATTTATAAATTAGCTCTTAAGCAACAAAACAATCTCCACCTTAAGATTATTTTAATAATTTTATAATTTTATTACAATTTCGATATAACAAGAAAGTGCAAAAGCAAAAAATTTTAAAACTCATCTATTACAAACTATTTTTACAGTGGCGGTTAAAATTGGCGTTGGTTTGGCTCTAGCCTTAGTAGCACGTCTAGTATTGATTAGGAAAAATCCAATTTCAAGTGAGTTTCCTCAAAAACAATCAATTCAAAAAGTTGCGTTCTTTTTCTTTTAATACCACATAATACAACTACCACCACCACCACCACTACTACTACTACTACTACTACTAGCCAATATGTGTCTATTAGAGCTTAAAGCTGTTTAACTCAAAAGCGCCATTGTTAACCTTTAAACGTGTATGCTCAATAAAATACAATAAAATTGTTTAAAATCACTTGATAAACGTTTAACTTTAAATTTAAAATAAAATTTTAATAAATAAATAACTTTTTCTATGTCCGCATGTAAATGTTGTGGATTTTTTTTAATAATTTGAATTGTTGATATTTATTATGTTTCTATATATATTTTGTTTAGTTTTTTCTTTAAAATTTTGCACTTTCTTTCTAATCTATAACGACTATTGTTTATTAAGTTAAAATTTTTATGAATTTCATTTGTAATTTATTTATTTAAATTATTATTTGTTTTAGTTGTTGAATTATTTATATATGTATAATTTTATGCTCGTACAACGCTAAAAGCCATTATTATTATTGTATGTACATATGCTGCCATTTACATTTCATTGTTTTTAATCTATTTATTTTATTTTATATGAAAATTATATTAATTTCATTTTGTATTTAATATAATGAATTTTCAAAACTCCTCAAGATGAAGCAGCTCCTGTTCCAGAACATTTAATGACACGTCGTTTGACTATAGCCAGCCCCGATGAGTTTATACCCGGAGATGCGGATGTTATCGATGAACCTTTACCTGAAGATGGTTAATTTTTTATTCGACATAATTTCACAATTCTTTTATACACATAAATAAGTATTTTCCCAAAAATAAGAGGGAAATTGTGAAATTTGTTGAACTAAAATTCATGTTTTAGTATCCAAATTAAATAAGGAAAGTACTCGGAAAATAGGTGGTTCATAAAGTACTTAGTAGCGCTAGGATTATAGGATTGTTGTAATAGTCCAGTGGAATTTTCTCTTTCTACAGTTTAAGTTAAATGAAGTTTTAGAACCCTAACATTTTTTAAACCCTTCACCTTCATGAGACCCTATAAAGTATATATATTCTGGATCCTTATAGATAGCGGAGTCTATTAAGCCATGTCCGTCTATCTGTCTGGATGTTGAAATCAATTTTCTGAAGTCCCCAAATATCTTCGGGTTCCATCTTCACTAATTCTCTCGGACATGCATTCGAGAAGTTTGCTATTTATCAACAAAATCCGTCCATAAATAACGGAGATATGAGCAAAAATCCGAGACAACCTCTGAAAATTTCATCAAAAAAACTAATTGTATTAATATTGTTACGAACAAACTCTTCAAGAGATGGCGTTGATCAAACAAAGTGTATTAATATTGTTACGAACAAATTCATCAACAGATGGCGTGCTTATCGACATAATTATGCATATTATAATTATGCGTCAACAACAAAGGTGAAGGGTACATAAGATTCGGCATAGCCGAATATAGCACTCGTACTTGTTTTAGATTTGTTTTGTTAATTAAAGGCCGCAGCTTTGTAAAGTAAAGGAACGGAACTTACTTTTGATTATTAATGTGACTAGTTCTTCGGAGTCCCTATTTCTTAAGGTTGCAGGTTTGTGAATTTGCACAGAATGCAATCTTTTTCAAATATCTTTTTACAAGTTTTTTCAACAAACACTTTGTGTTCTCATATTTTTAAACTTTATTGGGCGTCTTTGCATTCAAATTGTCATCATTAATCCAAGGTATTTATGGAGACTTTTGGACCAATTTTAGCTTTAATCGTAGATCTTTTTAGTTCAATCGTTGGTTTTTATAGTCAATCTTAGTTTAAATTATATAAAAATTATAAAGTGCATTTTCTGATGTGAATCATTAAGTGTTTACTTTTAATTTCATTTCAATACATATGTGTGTACATATGTAGTATATTAAAAGCTATTAGTTTTATCATGATTTCAGGTCTTTCGTGCCAAAATCACTTCCTTTTTCAGTTGTCTTTTCCAGATGTAGGAATATTGCCTTCTATATCTGTTTCCCTGTGGGTGCCACTCAAAGGCTGTTCGTCTTAGATCATCTCCGATATTACGTAGCTAATTTCAGCAAATTTCAATTGCGCCTTAGTATTTCAGTTTGAAGTGTTGTTTAGGAGCCCAAATTAACGACTGGAACAGTTGATACGTTACGCAATATAAATAGATCTTTATAGACTCGAATTATTGGTATTTATAGAGTCCGATTATAGTTTCAATCGTAGCGCTTTATATGGTAACATTCTGGCTTCAATTCTACAGGTCTTTAAAGAGTAATTATACGTTTTTAATGAGACCAATTTTAGTTTCTCTAATACGTCTTTTTCACATTTTTGTTTTAATCGTGCGTCTTTATTGCAGTGGTGGGCAAAAATAGTACATGCTACATTAATAAATGTTTTCAACTTGTTGCACTTTTGACAGCTTTGTAAACTTTCGCTTATATTAGTGTTGTGTACATTTGAATAGATTGTGTTTGGTCCCAGGTGCTTTTAATTACGGGCCACTGCTTTAGTTATTGGAAATTTTTGTTTCCATCTTTAATTATGGGAGTCTACCCAAGTCACTCTAAGAAACAAAAATTCTACGTCTTAAGTCTATAAATGTCGGACAATGATTGTGAAACGGTTCAGTCATTTCTATTTTTGCCAGAGCTTTTGAACGTGTGCATTTAGAAAACTGAGACTTGTTATTATCGCTGCAGGTATTTTACACCAGTATTTCCTTGCTACATGCAAGTGAAGTTCTTTTAGATATCTTTCCTTGGAAATGAAGGTTATGTAAAATGAGTTGTTCAGTCGTCGTTAAAATTATATCCGATGACTCCGACAGCCGACATTCTCAGACAATGTATGATGTGGTAAATACAATCTCTATGGTTATAAATCCGCTTTGCTATAGTGAACATGTGAATATCTTTGCTTGATATCTAGCAATATTACAACTGAATCGTAAAAATTTAAAGGAATAGATGGTTATCTAGTAATTCATAGATGGTTACTAACTAATGCCTTCTACTATTTTTCACAGTCACCCGGAATTATGTGACAATAAATACAGTCTGTTCGATATTCCTTGCTGCCATAACTTTAGCTTGTATTATGCTACCATACTCTAGTTCCCTTTCAATTCCCTTTCTTGTGTGCTAGATCCGTCAGTGAGTATTTGGATTGGATTTTTTGAAAGATGGATACCGCTGTTATAGTTTGAGGTCTATATTGGCGACACCAAACATTTTGTTGTGATCATAATGATTGTATTTCCATACTTTTGTGACATTTAGTTTCATTGATGACTTCTCGTATGGCGTTTTTCTAAAATGTCTGGTGATTACCAGTTGAGCTTAGTGAACAGTATTACGTATGGTGTAGTCTTAAGTGACCAAAGGGTCTAATGCTTTTGAGATTCAAACCGTTCAATCTCTATACCTTTTATTCTTGTAACTGTTTTGCGCTTAACTACCAGTCGGGGATAAGTCAAGTGTCTTATTCGGAATCAACATCACATACATATACTGATTTCTGTTAAATATCGTTTTTATATGCATTCCAGCAACATTTTAACTTAGTGGCGTACAATTAGACTAGTCATGTTTTCGTTTCACATGCCAAGGAAATAGGTTTCAAATTTATTTGTAACAATCCATTTCGAGTACTTTCCTTGTTTCATATCAACCAACGTTTAATATACATACATACATAAATAATACAAAAAAAAATAATAAAATATTTCCCCAACACCACCGTAAAGATTATTCCGAGGAAGAAATTGAAATTGAAGAAGAAATCGAATATATTGAAGAGGATGTAGAAGCCACAGGCGAGGAGAATCAAGTTGATGCAGGTGACAATGATTATGCACCCGAAACATTCGAACAACTCAATGCCATGTACAGATCCAAAGATTACAAAGAAGAGACACAAAAACAAATCGAAACAACACAATCAACAAAACCCGAACCATACTCGTATCAATCGTCATATAGCACATCTTCTAACAATAATAACAATAGGCATAACAATAACAATTCGGATACCAAAATTGAATTGCCAAAGTCTTCAAAGAATAGTTACAATAAAAATACACAGCATCAAGCCGTATCTAAAGTAGTAGCATCACCTCCCTTGGCCGAGGCTAAAATCGATGTGCAGGCCAAATATTCACCACCCAAAGAGGTCGTCATAAAATCCGAGACTTCCAAACAACCACTGAAAAAAGATGTTACTTATGACATGGACTATGAAAAAACGGAAAAGGAGAAACCTACAGTTGAACATAAAAAAGAAATTTCACATGATATGGACTATCAGCCGGATGCTGATGAGATCGATTATGATGAAGACGATATCTATGATGATGATGAGGCACAAGATGACGATTCCGAAGATTTAGATGATGATGATCTCTTGGATGATGATGAAGAAGATTTGGAGGAGGGCGACGATGATGAAGAGGTTTCCGATGTGGATGATACTGAATTAATGAATAGACTTGAAGCCAAATATGGCAAATTGCCGGCCAAAGAATATCAAAGCGACGAAGATCCTGATGATCCCACTTGGACACGTAATTACTAAAAATAAAAACAAAAACTTAAATCAGCCCCCTTCCCTTTCATGTTGTAATATCTTTTTCGTTTAAAAACATTATTTTAACACACATATAAACACTGTGTGTACTGTACCTATTCAAAATCACGATTCCTGCCTAATTGGCCCAAGGAGAAGATACGAGTACATACATACATATGTATGAAATTTTTAACTCATACTCGTAGAATTCATTTACACTTTAGTCTAGATTTTTATGTTAAATAGAGTAAGTTTTATTTATAGTTATTTAATTTTATTATTTTATGTCTTAGTTAGAAATACAATATAACTAAGGTGGAGATTTATATATTTTATATGTAATTATTTATGGCAATCCAAGAATTTATTAAATTTCATTTACTACATACATATGTAACACAAAGAGAGCTTCGAAAACCTTAGATAAAAGATTTTAGAGGCATCGCAACCTGTTGGTCTATAATGTCCCAATGCAAAACTTAAACACCTCTTTTGGAGTTGAAATTGTGCTATTCGTTATTTAGATTTGAAATGAGAGATTTATTTCCAATGAGCTTTTTTACAGATACAGACAGCTGCAGTCTTTTATTTCCAAAACCTTAAATATTCAATAAATATACAAATCATATAACTAAAGTCTATTAGGTTGGTAATTTAGCTCGTGCTTGAGTTCTTGGGAGTAATCTTACAATCGGGACAAATATTTCTAAGTTCGCCTTTAACCAATGATACTTTTAAGTCTCTGTGAATGTTTTGATTTCTTATGATGTTATGATCCTAAAAATTTTGGATTGGGCCCTCTGTATATTATTACCTAACTCTAAATTGGTTTTAAAACAGTACAGGACGACTTTGCCATTAACGGAAATGAATGCAGCCTCTTGGCTTCTATGTTTATGGAAAGGTATGTGATCAGATTGTAGGATTATGTCATCTTCAAATGTAGACATGATTGAATTATGTATGTGCTGATCCGAGAATACTTCCCTGCTAAGATATTTTTTTTTAGTTCAAAAGATATTCTTATTACTTCAGTTAAACGGTTAACTTGCTGGAATTGAAGAATTGCAATAATACTTTGATCGTTAAAAAGTTTATATTTTTTTCCTGAAATATTTTTGCAAATAGTGATGGTACTGCCGGGAAAATGTAAAACCTTTTAAAAAACTGCCTAGTTTTAAGATCACATCAAATAATATGGTTATCCCTATAATTGCAACATTAGTGTTCATCTTCATGCTCAAAACCTGGATACTTTCGTGTCGTAAGGTTGTCTTTATAGTAGATAAAGTACGAATATGAGCTTCCTCTACGGCAAAGTAATTCAAGGGGCGGGAGAGTTTGTTAATGGTTGAGATATATTCTTTTACACTTCATGCCCATTTGTATGTTTGTGAACTTTGAACTTTTACCCTTTAACGGCGGCTTGCGATTTATAGCTGCCTTTTGAATGGATAGTTATAGGGTGTTATATGGTCGGGCTTGCCCGACTCTACTTTCTTGCTTGTTAACATTTATGTTTGTTTGAAAAACTAATTTTCTTGACCGAAGTATAATTCATGGGTGCTGTAGCTTAATTGGTTAGCGCATTTGATCATTAAGCATGAGTTGGTATTTGTAACGCCCTCCTTCGGTGGTATAGCATTGAAACGCCACCGAAGTAAAATAATTAAATAAAGACTACAAAAGCAAGCTTTAACATTAATGCGCCTACTCACCACCAGAGGCGCTGCAATTCTGCACTACAAACAAACATAATGCGCAATTGCAGAGTTGTGGTATAAAGCTTTTTTCTACTTTCACCACTATTACTTCTTTAACTATCCCCTTTCCAAAGAAAGTAACGCAATTATATATAGGCATATTAATTGCCTGAGTGTTACTTATCTTAAAAAAAAATGGATATGAGTTCTTAGAAGCGTTTATAACAATACTTTTGGAATGTCTGCTGTCTACAGCACTAACTAATAATGTCTTTAAAAGATTATTGGTTCTCTTAGCCAAGACCACAACCCTGACAAACTCTCGCAATATCACTTGATTAGGTGTTCTTGGGTTGCCATGTGCTATTTTTATGTACAGTTTTCAAACCAACAAACATTGCCCATATTAAAATGTTCTCTAGACTAAAATATGTAAAATTTTTCATTAACAGAAATAAAACCCAAAACTGGTGGTGGTCCACAATCATTGGTTGATGATGAAGAAGATGATCTTGATTTATTTGAAGCACAATTACGAAGTGCCAATGACGAAATGATGAGAGGGGTAAATTAAAATTATGTTATCAAATTTAATATTATTATAATTTTATTTATTCTTTTTTTTTTCCTATCAGTTTAACTATCATTAGTTTAAATATCCTTTTCCTACTTACTATTTATTTTCAATTTTAAATTAAATTAAACCCAATTTGCATTAGCTTAAAACTCATTCTACTAATTCTTTTTGTTTAGTTTCTAAGATTTTCAATTCTTTAACAGTTTTTATAAGGAAATTAAAAAAAAAAATCTAAAAAATATTCAGCAAAAAAAAAAAAAAAGATAGAAACAAATATACACACACACACACACACACACTTGTAATGATTTAATTTATATTTAAGCCATTTTATTTTGTTCGCTGTGTTGCATTTTTGTTTTCGCTGGCCGAAATTAACTGGAGGTTTATGATTTAATGAAATTCCACACCACAAATCTTATTCAAAACACCCACTTTAATTTGAATAAGGTTATGTCGAGGATTTACTTGGATATAAAAACAAATCATAAATGTTGACTTAATTTCGAAAAATGCCTCGTCTCGTCTGCTAATCATATACATATATTAAGTAAATACTACTAATCCGTTTGCATTTTATTTCATTTTTTTTGTCTTATTTATTTATAAGTACATACCTATTTATATTTTAATTTTTTTTTCCATTTGCCTTTAATATGAAATTGCTATTATTTATTTTATTTTTGGTTATGAACTGCTGTTATTGTGCTTTGTCTACTTTCCCCTACCAATTACTGCGCTTTTGACAATCCCAACTTCCTTCTTCCATCCCAATTACCAATTCCCTCATCTAAAGTATTATGACGATGCTTTAGATTCCTTTGAACAAATAATAAAAAAATTTCCCAAACAACCGCAAGGGTATTTGGGTAAAGCTCAAACTCTGGACATGCATTCCGAACAACGTAACAGTAAACGCATGCTAATGGAAGCCATTGAATTGTATAAAAAGTATTTAAAATTCAATGTTGTTGAAGATCAGCTGCTTGAGTATCGATCGGCTGCCGAGCGTTGTCTGCAGAAAATGAGATATTTGGGTAAGTTTAAAGTTTAAATGAGAATTATTATGTAAAGATAAATATGTGTGTATGTATGTATGTATATAGAAAAGTTAATTACTTAAGAAGGTACGGTCACATTTGGCAAATATTTGCCAATTGTTTTAGCACAAATTTGTTTGACGTTTTTTACTCTAACAAGAGTTTTGCAAGATCAAACAGCATCAAATAAATTAACACTATATATTTGTTGTGATTTGGCCTAAACAAGAAAAGGTTTTTTTTTTTTATTGGTTACGTCTTTTTCAGCAAATATTTGACAAGTGTGATCGTACCTTTTGACTTGCAGTAGATATCAAGTTACGACTACACTAGATAGAAATAAAGACCTTATTCATCATAGAATTTAACCCTTAACGTAATTAGTTTATTGTCAGTTTTTTTTTCCTAGGGTTAAATAAACTTTGAATGTCAAAAATTTCCCCCCTAGGGAGTGGACTAGGTGTTGAGTTGTTTAAATTTGAATTATACTTATAATAAATTGGACTTAAATATTCAATAAATTTATTGTATTGTATTAAGAAGTTTGATTTTGATTCTGGAATAAATTGAAGTTAGCCAGCTGGAAGTTGAGTGAAGACTTGTGTTGAAAATAAAATGTATAATTATTGAAAGGAGAAAAAGAGGAATTGAGAATCGGTGAAAATATATATATTAATATATGTACATACACAATAAAATGTTACTTGCTATTTAATTTAAATACTCTATTAGCTAACATATCTGTTATTTTTCTCTTAATTTTTTTTTCAGATCAATACCAACAATGTTTACCCATACATGATCTACTTATCAAGAAATTTCCCCATATACCTTCCATAAGAAACGAATTAGTAGTGACCTATATAATGTTAGAACGGTAAATATGTTTAATGAATGTTATTAAGAAACTTGTAACTAAAACTCATACAGTATAGCCTCATAGATGCCAAGCAGGTACTTCAGGAAATCCTAGAAATTTGGCCAGAAGATGGTTTGGCTTTGGTACATTATGGATTCCTATTGAAATATATGTATCAGGATTATCACAATGCCTCCATATATCTCCGACGAGGTATTGATAGTAAGGCGGAGGGAACACAAGATGGCCGTTTCTACTTTTTGTTGGGCGAATCTCTACAGAGATTGGGCAAACAAGGTGAAGCTGAGAAAATTTTTCGCAGAGGTGCCAATTTGAAATTATATCCCAGTGCTTTCCAAAGATCACTACATAATGAACCAAACTTGAAAGCCCAACCATTCTGGACTGTGGAGGAAACTACTTATGAAAAGCACTTGAAAAAAATTGAAGATCATTGGTTTGAGATAAAAACTGAAGGTTTAAGAGCTCTTAGACAACCAGCTGCGTACTTGGACGAGTCGGAGAATCTTAAGGATAAAGGTGAATGGAGACAATTTGAGTTGTATTTTCGTGGTCAACAAAATCAAGCAAATTGCCTGAAGACGCCCCTCACTTGCAGTTTAATAGAGGAATTTCCAGCTGCTCGCGACTGCCGACGTGGTCAGATTAAGTTCAGTGTTATACATACTGGTACTCATGTTTGGCCTCACTGCGGACCCACCAACTGTAGACTAAGGGCACACTTGGGTTTGGTGGTACCGAATGGCCCGCGCATAAGAGTAGCTAATGAAGAACGGTAAATAATAAGAAGATTTCTTATAAATATGTATTGTGTTTTATTTTTTAAATATTTAAATTTGTTTTCAGTTCGTGGCAAGTGGGAAAATTCTTAATATTCGACGACAGTTTTGAACACGAAGTCTGGCATGAGGGCCGAGGTTTACGTTTAGTACTTATTGTTGATATGTGGCATCCTCAACTTTCGGAATATCAACGCCGTTCTTTATTCCCCATTTAGAGTCTTATATTTTTTAACATGCAGTTCATTATTAATTTAATATATGTATTTTAATAATATTTTATTTCATTTTATTAATTTTTAAATGAACATTAAAAAAATTGTATCTCAAATTTGTTTGTAATCAACTTAAAAGAGCAAAACAAAAACAAAACATGTTAAAATATTATATTTAAATTACTTTAATTATAATTATTGCAAATAGCACTAGTTTCACATTCAAATAAATCAAATAAAGACATTTCATTAAAATACGGTCTAAAGTAGATATTTAATTATTTTCGAAAAAACATGCGACTGATATTTTCAAAATTTATCTCAATCTCAAGCTTAATATTATAAAGAAAAATATTCCAAGTGTCTATAACTCTTGAGATTCTGTGTAAATGAAGTTAAAGTAGAACATATTTTCATAACTAAAATTTAAGTTGGCGCCATGTTATAGTGACAGGATCTCTTTATAAAAAGTCTTCACTAGAACCGGTGCCTATCCACGAAGAACTACTTTTGTGTTAGTTTAAATAAATGAAATATAAATATTGTTGATCAGACGACTTAAAAACTCTGCTTTCGAATAATCAGAAGCTTTGAACATTCAAAGTCCATTTATTAATCTTGAAGCAATTCTAGAAATTCGATAAATACTTGTACTCTCTTTAATAATCTACTCTAATATTACAAAATTTACATTTACAAATCCAATACATCATCAATACAGAAAAAAGAAAATCATGTTTTTCTTCAATTAAACCTTTAATTGATTTTGAAATAATTTTCAATTAAAATTTTAATTGATTCAATTACTTTTTCTCATTTTTCTGATATTTTCAATTCCGATTTCAATTAAATTTTTAATCGATTCCACAAATATTTTAATTGAAACTCATTTTAATTTTTTTCTGTGTGCAATTTAGGGGATTGGCATTTGTTTATATATTCATTAAGCCTCTGTTAACTAGAACCGGTCACTACCCCAAATAACCGGCAACGTGAGTTTGCGGATTTCTTTCCTAATGGAGTGGTTTTGTGAAGAATAAAATAATTAAATATCTGCTCCACAGTACTTAAAATAACTACATTTGAATAAACTCTTAAATACTATAAATTTTTCTAGACTTGGTTTGAATAAGCTTTAAACATCCAAGATTTATTTAACTTGAAGCTGTTTTAGAGATTTGGGAAAGACTCCCTCTAGATATGATCTACTATAATATATTGGACGTTTTACTTAAAAATGCGGGATTTTAGCAAATTTTTCAACAGATGTCTCAAAATACTTAATACAGAGCATTAACTTAATGCCATGGATTTGTCTTTGATGTCGATTCGGCTGATTGGCCGGGATTTACATATGATCTTTTTCGCTTTTTGTTTTACAGAAAAAGAGCCGGATTAATAAAATTTAAAAAGTAAGGTACAACTAGAGGCGAAAGTGAGAGTATGACAAATTAAAAAAATAAGATGTATTCTCTATTTTGGATTCTGTTTTCTCATTAAGTGAGATGGGTGGCGGGGGTACATAACCAAAATACCAGGATATGCCACAACGATCCAAGTAGGCTCCTATCACCTATATCACCATATAAGAAGCTTGAACGGTTAAATCTTTAAATTAATAGTTCCAGGGTTGAGTTATAAAAGGTACTCCACCAATTCAATTCGAGTTTTCGATGGTGCTCCACCCATGAATCAAATAATAAAGATTGCGCAAAGAATGTAAACAACATTTCTTCTCTCTGCGCATGACGTTACAGGTTATTTTTTTTCCGTATAATCAACATGTAAAAAATAACTTTTGTTAACAATATTAAAAAAAAAAATAATTTTTTATAAATTTTTTGCTTGAAAATAAAACATTTAATTATTTACTATATACATATATATTAAAATGTATCAAAAAAAGTTTTAACTTAAATATACCTATACGAGTATATTTTTGTGTTTTTTTTTTAATTTATTTTCTTTTGGAAAATGGAAAAAAACTTAAATTTATGTTTTTTTTTATATTTTCACAATTAAAAACGGCACACTTCATTTTAAAATGTTTATTAGGATTCAAATTTATATAAAAGTTAACCCTGCTACTACGTTTAGGGTCTTTTGATGACCCATTGCAGACCTTGCAAAAAAAACGTATTTGTCCGTCACACCGACACACAATCACTCTAACGACGATATATTGCATTGATCACAAGCCTTAAAAATATTTTTGAAATGTACAAATTTGAATTTTCTCAATAAAAAAATGTGGGGTCAAAATCTGACCCTTCTTATCTACCGGTATAAAGCTTTTCTTGCAGTGAATATTTAGATTTGGAAACGCAAGCCCACCCGATTTTTATGCCGTATTTCATGTACATATTTTACTGGATGGCATGTACTGTGTGAACTTTGGTTTTCAACGACATGGAAACAGTTGCTCATTAATTGTTATGCTCTATGAGGACTATAATTTTTGGTAAGATTTTCATTTAAGAAATTCCAAACGTCCCTAATTGGTGCTGCCTTGTCATCGCGCAATCGATTAGCGCCTGTTCTACCATCATCAAAACGATTGTACAGATAATCGATCGAAAGTCATGGCTGATCTGAATATGGGCAGATTATTTGGCTGCTACAAAACCTTTTTGGCTTGCATATATTGTGGGAATACCCACTAATGCATCTAATTCAGTTTCGGTCATATCTTTCCAAACTTTTGGTTTTTTATACCGGCTGAATTTCACTCGTTTTAAAAATTATAACAAATATTATATTTGGGGTGAAACATTTTTTAAATACCTCAACTGGAACACTGTTTTGCTGCTTCGAACCAGGTCGAAAACGCCTGACATTGTGTGTGACGTATACGAGTTCCAATATTTGATTAATTTTTCCATCGTCGTCACTATCAAACACTTCATTTGGTTCGATAACCAAATCATTTTCGATATCTGTCTGAGGCATTGTCATCTAAACTTTACAACAGCTATAACAATGCAGAGTACAAATACAATGCAGTTTCAGTTGCTTTGAGTAAACAAACGCAAAAAATTCAAATAAATTATATTGTTCTTCAAACAAAATACAAGTGTATCTGGCCAGATACACCCTGCAAACATTTTTGAGATTTTCTGGCGATGTTTTTTTTACGACTCGCTAACTATCGCCTACGCCTTACAACTAAGCGATGAATACGCGAGCGTAACAAGTTAATTTTTTTTTCTAAAAACACTTTATGCTGACAACAATTTTGATGGCTTTTACGATGTGAATCGCGCGCCATCGCCTACGCGTAACGGGAAATATCCTCGCAACAATCAAAATATTTTTGTATTCTTTATCGTTTAGAGATGAGTCATCAATGTTTTCTCGGTGCATTTTTTTCTTGTTGTTTTGTTTAGGTAACGATAAAATAAATATTTGGTTTCAAGAACAATTATCAAAATTGTCAGTTTGTTAGAGAACGTGATTCTGACCGGAGATAAATGTTTGGTGTCTTCCTTTAATTTCTAAGTCTTTCATTATATTTTATGTTATATTCTAAGTTGAAAAAAATGAATTATTATTTAAAAACATTGCATTTGAAATTATTAAACAATAAATAGGTATTAATAAAATCAATGAATTTCTTTGTATAGTCGCGGCGATTGGTCGCGATCATTAGGCGATTGAAAATGTTTGCAGGGATGCGTTACGTACTATGCGATGTGTAGATGAAAAAATCCACATAAATTGTTTTTGTTGTTTTTTCTAATGTTTTTTTTTTCATAAAACGATAGCTAACAATATTTGTAGAGGGTACCTGAAGACTCAAACACCTTGCTGAACTAGAAATTTATTTAAATAACAGTTAAATCCTTAAAAGATCTGGCCAGATACATGTGCATGATGGAGGGATAAGCATATTCTAGTCCTATGCCAGTGCAGGTTTTTTGTTTCTTATTATGTTTATGTGGAGGGTATTTAAGATTCGGCACAGCCGAATATTGCACTCTAACTTGTTTTATATTAATTTGTGGCGTTAAACTGTGAAAGATAGTCTTTATTACAGATTTCTAATTTAAATATTTAAATTGTTTAACATGCTATTTTACTCGCTCAGCTGTCAGTAAGTATTTGTTTATAAACGTTATTGTCAGTTTAACTGATTTAATAGTAATTCAATGAAAACAATATACAATACATATACATACATATAGACATACATACATATGTACATATTTTGTATAATTATAGTTATTTTGTATCAATAACATTTTATGACCTCTCATTATATTTAATGTGAAAAACAATTTGTGCTGCAAACAAGTGACTGCAAGCAAGTCTGCTAACTAAACCCAGAAAAATATGTTAGTAAAACTAAAAAAAAAAAAAATGTTTGTGTGTAACACAGAAAAAAAAATCATGTTTTTTTTTTCAATTAAACCTTTAATTGATTTTAAAATAATTTTCAATTAAAATTTTAATTGATTCAATTACTTTTTCTGATATTTTCAATTAAATCTCACATTTTTTTTAATTGATACTATCATTTTGTTTACTGGTCCGATTTCAATTAAATTTTTAATTGATTCCACAAATATTTTAATTGAAACTCATTTTTATTTTTTTCTGTGTAAATACGTACATATGTATGTATGTATATTTTTTAATCTCTGATAAAGATTAACATCAATAAATCTATCCTAGTAATTAGATATTTTATAGGATTCAAAAATATAGTGTATAAATCCTGTATTTCTTAGTGAAGGGCATTCAAATAAAAAGTCATGTGTCTTTGGCAGCCTATCTGTAGCATTTGTGATCCCTCTATCGATGATGAAGGAACATACTCTGTGATCACTTGAATTAGGAAAAAGTGCCGCTGCATCGATTTTAACGTGCGAGAGATGGTTTGTGCGCTTTAGAAGTGATGATTTTGATATGGAAGACAAATATTGTACAGGCCAGCCAAGAATTGTAGGCATCATGTTTGCGAGCAGCCAGATTAATGAAAACGTACCATACGAATTGAAGCTGAGACACCTTGAAAAGCGATTTTGCTGCTTAAACACTAATAACCGAATTTACAGTCTTTAGTTAGCTAATGACCAAGGCTTAACTAATGATTCTTTATTCGCAATGCTTAGTTTGCCATAATAATAACGAGTAATAGTTAAACAATAGTTAGTATTTTAGTTTACCAATGGTTAACTAATGACTGAGAATTCGGCCATAAATATTACTTGCGATGAAAACTGATTCAAATACGACAACCCGATGCCCATGAGACCAACCATGAGGCTGGAAGTTTTTAGCCTAATGCTCATCTCAAATGAATCAGTGGCATTCGGTACAGGTTCTCTGTAATGGTCTAACCAGATTTCTCATAATAGATAGGATCCTTTTGGTGCCAAAAAATAGATAGCTTTATCTTAGCGCCATGGATATTTGGCTTTGGTGTCGATTCGACTGGTTGGCCAGCCTGCATACGATCTCTTAAGCTTCAGCTTATAGTATTTAAGCAACATTTCGGTCATGCAAAACATTTTTCAAGGCTTTTCGGCTTGAATTCATGTGGTACCTAATTTCCCTGCTTTTGGATGAATCCTGCTGCTCGGAAATGCCTTGAAATTGCTCCTTGAGTAGCTCCCAATGATCCCAATGAAAGTTCTTGTTGAGTTTAATAACAATCTTCATGCAGTAATGCTTCCAATCCTTGTTCTTCCAACTTTTTAGGTTGGCCTGGGCCATTACTGAACCACACAAACCTGCAAGAGTTGACACCAATTAAACACATCTCACATTATAAGTTTTATATATGTATTCATGTACAATAACATGATGATAATAAATATTAACCACAGCTTGTTTTATAACATATTTTATTTTTAAAGTGTAAATTATTAATTATATACAATTAAACGTAAATAGTTTCAATAAGTTTTTCACAACTTCATAAATACGAAATACTTGTATGTAAACGACATGCAACTTAAGATTTGCATTATTTGCATTTTTATTGTTGAATAAACTTATAAAACTAACTTAAATTATGAATGAATATTCATTTAAATGTTAAATTGTCAAACAAATGTTAACAAATATAAGGAGATGTGGTTCAAATTGAAGATATTCCTGGCAATATTTGTGGTCGTGGTAAAAAGTAATGATGATTTAAAAGTTTGCCTAAACAAGTTGGGCTGTCTGTGGGGCTCAGAAATGCCAGGCTATAGTGGCGGCAAGTTTGAGGCATTTCTAGGAGTACCGTATGCCAAGCCACCCATTGGAGACTTAAGATTTCGTAATCCAGAGCCCATTGAACCGTGGCAGGGAGTTTTGTTAGCCCAAGAGGCTAAGCCGGATTGTAAACAGAGAAATTATTTAATACCCAATTGGCCCATTGTTGGTGATGAAGATTGTTTATATATGAATATTTATCGTCCGAAAGTTGCCATAGGAAAGCCATTACCGGTTATATTTTACATTTATGGTGGAGGATTTTTCAGTGGCTCTTCAAATCCCTCTATTATGGGTCCTGAGTATTTTATGGATACGCGGGAAGTGTTGGTGGTTGTGACTACCTATCGCTTGGGTCCTTTTGGTAAGTCCATTTTCTTATGGTGTTTATGGTTTCCGTTTTTATAGTTTTTTTATTTTATATTTTGAAAGGATTTTTAAGCTCTGGTTGTAGTGAGATACCAGGAAATTTTGGTTTAAAGGATCAAGTAATGGCTTTGAAATGGGTTAATGAACATATTGCATCGTTTGGTGGTGATCCTAATGAAATAACTTTATTTGGTCATAGCGCTGGTGCCAGTGCCGTACATTTTCATATGATTAATTCTAAAACTAAAGGTGAGTAAAATGAAGTATATAGATAAATAGACCAACATGAAATAATAATAGTTTAATTCCATGCATTTTGAACCAGTTCCTTGATCAGGGATTTTTGTTTAAAATTTTCTCCCTGAGAAGAAAAATAATCCTCATCTGTTTCTTGCAATTAGTTTTAAGCGTGATCAGAACTAACAAAAATCATCATTAACTCATCATGACTTCTACAATATATAAATTCTTAAATCACATTTAAAGGTCTGTTTTTTTTTTCTTTTTTAAGGCCTTTTCAAACGAGCCATATTAAGTAGCGGTAACGCCTTGGCTCCCTATGTGGGTATTTTGGAAAAACCATTGGAACAAATGCATACATTGGCCCAAGCGCTAGGTATCGATGCTGCTCTTACTCAAAACACCAAAGATCTGGCGGATAAACTACGAACCTTGGATGCCAATACGATTTTACTTGCGGGAGACTCTCTGAAATTTTGGTTCAACCATATACTATTTAACTATCGACCAGTTATTGAAGACCCCTCCGATACAAATTCCTATTTAATAGAACATCCCTATGAAACCATACGCCAGGGAAATTATGATTCAAAACCCTGGCTTACGGGTTTGGTGTCGTACAAAGGCGAAGGAGCCGCCATATCTCTAAACATCTACGAAAATCAGACTTTGAGAGCTGAATTGAATAAAAATTTTGATGAGAAACTAATGAAATTGTTAGATATAAAGAGTGCAGATATGTTTAATCGGTTCATAAAGGAATATATGCAGGGAGTACATGAGCTGGATGGAAATACTGTTGATGGTTTTTTTGAACTGTTTAGTGATTACTATTTTTATTATCCTGTTTATAAGACTCTAAAACATTATTTCGATTATGCTGATGTTGCTAAGAGTCCTGTGTATATTTATAAATTTTCCTATCATGGTCCTTATACTTATGTGCCGGTATATGCCGGAGGTTCTACAAATCCTTATGATGTTGTACATCTCGATGATTTACTCTATCAGTTTCGTCAATCAGCCCTGTTTCCAGACTTTGAGAAGGATTCAGTTGATACTAAATTGTCTAAGGAGTTTGTAGATATTTTGTTGGGATTTATTAAGACGGGGTAGGTAAACTAATAACCAAGCATATTTATATTAATGTTATTTTACGTTATTTGATTATGTTTATTTAACTAAACAAAACTTCCATTAAGACAAGATCATAGTAGAAGCTTGTTTGCTCTTACAAAAGCTATGTAAGATCAAATAAACTTTTGATAAAATTGCTTTAAATATTGAAATAATGTAAACGTATCTATGATATTGAATTGTTTAATATTTCTTTATCTATTTCTAGCAAACCCTTGCATTATGACGAAGTTGGTTCTTGTACCAAGGAGCAGTTTTTAACATCGGGTTCAAAAGGCTTGTGTAATTATTTGGAATTCATCAATACGGATAACGGTTACATACATTTGGTGAATAATTCATTTCATTTCGATCGAATGAAGTTATGGGATGAAGTAATGATATATTAATGGAGGAAAATAAAGCTTCGAAGTTTCTTAAAAAATGGTTTGGATTAAAAACAATTATAACTACATATATATAGGATATAAAAGTCCACTAATTTCTAATAAAGTTTTATATGAATAAAATCTCCAAGAATTTACATTTATTTGGTTATACATATAAATCCTATCCGAAACGATCAAATTAAATCAGTGAAACTTAAGTAAAATTAGATATGTCACTCCTGCTTCACTGTCACTCTTACTCCAGTAATTATATTTGTATAATTTCTGGCCTGTCTATGATGCTTAGATCGAAGATATTAAATATCGCTTAGAAAGAGAAACGATGAGGAGTATGAATAGCTGCAACACCTTTTGTTTGTTGATGGAATAAGAATAGGAACAATAGGAATAAAGAGGGAAACAAATCTCTTCACGTCTACACGGCTGAAGTCTGAAGGTACGGTCACATTTGGCAAATATTTGCCGAAAAAGACGTAACCACTAAATAACATATTTTTGAACTGGTTTATTTATTGAAAAAAACTTTTCTTATTTAGACCAAAGCACAACAAATATTTAGTTTTTATTTATTTGATGCGGTTTGATCTTGCAAAACTCTTGTGAGAGTAAACAACGTCAGACAAATGTGTGCTAAAACAAGTGGTTACACTTTTTTGAGTAAATATTTGTCAAATGTGACCGTACCTTAAGAAATCTAGCTACAACTTAACAGATGTGTCGGTTTGTCTCTTCACACCTTTAAAGCTACCATGGAAACGGCGCTGCGAATAATGGCCCCAGGAAAAATGGTATCAAAGAAAAAAACGAAAAAAGGTCCAAATTTTGTGGTCACATTTCATTGTGAAATTTAGTCCTAATTTTTTTTTATGAATAATCACCATAAAGGATTGATGTCAGATGACTACATGGCTTCATACATGCAACGGAGTGGTCTGATTAAAAATAATTGCCTTAAAATTCGCCAGCTATTGAAAATTATATTTCTATTTATGCCTGTATTTCCAGCTATCACAACGAAACCCAATTTCAATTTCCAGTTGGCTGCCTATTTAATCTAAACTAAAGCTAAGTATAGACGATCGTTGGATATTTCAACATTGTCAGATCTATCAATGCTAGGATAATGTACTGACATTGAAAAATTGTTAGCAAAATGTAAATTGTAAGTTTAGACGACTGTAAGAAAACTAACAATTTCATTGGCACACAATTGTCACACAATGAATTTATCTGTCAACCGAAATTGTTTTTTCAAAATGTGTGTTTACACGATTGTTAGATGTCTGACAATATTTTTGTCTTCCAATGTACTGAAAATGCTTTTTCTTACAACGTTGGAAGATAAAAATTTTAAGTTCACACGGTTGTTAGACATTTTCTGAACATTTTTCGGACAACGTTGTAATATATGACGATCATCTATACATAGCTTTACCGTGTTATTTGTTGTTGTCATATCATGCCTGCCCATATTTCGATTTCAATTTCGAAAGATTTTGTTTATGTTATTTATGATTCCATTTGACGTTGTTAATTCCCAAAACATTTAAAAGCTACTTACGATTTTTATTTAGTAAAAGTTCAACAGTAGAAAGAGTTTAGACTCAGAATGAGTTCCGAAAGTGTTTTTTTAATTTAATTTCTTTAATTCATAACATTTGTATTATTTAGTTCCGGAATAATTTAATTTTAGACGTAAAATATTTTATCAAAGTGAAATAAATATGATTAATGTATACAAAAAAAAATAGGGAATATAAATATAAAGTCGGTGGTACTTTTAAGAGTCTGAAATAAATTGTTAAACAAGTAGTTAAGTGGTTACCGGTTAAAGTGTATAAAATAGCTTTTAATATACATACATACATATATAGTGATTAATTGTTGAACCTAACAAAATTGTTCAGAAAACTTGAAGAGGTACATTTTTTGCAATCGTTTAGAATTGGCTACTCCATGGTGTAACTATACAAGGTGAGTGCAGTAGCACAGCTGACTGACTTTGTTTACAATTTACTTATGTCAAAAGTAAAAATTTTTCAAGTGTTTTTGACAGTAGTACATTCTTTTTACACAAACAAAATGACTGTTGTTTCTGTATTGTGTTGTATTTGTTGCCGATTTGCACTCACCTTGTATAATTACACCATGAGGTACTCTGTGTTGTTGTGATTGAAATAGTTATTTAAAATGTTCAAAAAAAGTCTAACTAGTACAGAGTTTATACAATCTCGAAAATATTCGGAAAAATAACTGGATAATAACGTTATTAGGTACATACAAATAAACATAAGTACATACATGGTGAAATTAAATACATGGTGACAGCATTGCTACAACAATTACAACAAGGCAAGAACAACAGGCATTTTTGTTTGTGTAATACTTTCGTTACTGTCAAAAACATCTGGCATAAAATAAAGAAAACAAACATACAAACATGGATAAAAACAGAAAACAATAGTAGTGAAAAATTGTTTATTTTATTTTCTTAAACAATTTCGAAACTCGTGATGATTTTGTTCGGGGCATTTTGATTAATGAGGAAATTCTAGACAGTCGTATCTGTGTTTCCCTCTTGCCACGCGAACAGTATGCTCGAAAGGTGAACAATTGGCTGATATATTGGCAATTAAGACTGCTGCTATAAAAATTATGAAATTACCTCTGAAGCAGGATGAAAGTGATTACTTTCCCAGCAGTGATGAAGAAGATTCACAACCTTTTTCTCCCCTACCTGATGATGCCAATAGTGAGGCCATTTAAATAGCATTATTTATTTTTTAGTTTTCCTATCGTAAGTGGTCGATTCTTTGTCCAGAGGTTTTCAGGAGAAATCAAATCCAGATTTCTATATACCCGAAATTAATTCTTCCCGCTACGCGGACAACATGTCTCTCAAAGAGGTCAACTTTAATGTGGCTATTTTCAGTTTGCCCACCATTAAGGAACCCTCTAATAATAATGTGTTAATTAAAATTAATGCAGTCTTATTCTTCCAAAAAAGTTTTTATTTTTATTCAAATTTTAAAATAAAAGATTGGAAATATACATAATAAAAAAAAAAATTTATAGTGTGTTCTCGAACTGGCTTTATTGGAAATAAAGCTGCTTGGAGTAAGATTCTTTTGGCATAACTTACTCCACTGTTCTCTTTTTCTTGGGTCTTGAGGAACCTTAAAGAAAGTACCACTTCCAGCTACTCCTTTTTTACGGCATAAGATGCAACAACGCATTTTTCTGCAGCAAAAAAAAAATCACTTTTAAAGAGGAATCTTAACATTTATCTTACAGAAAAAAACTAACACTTTTAGTAAAACAACTCAAAAAACAAACACACTATTTAATATAATATAGTTTTTTTTAACACTTTTAAGCTATTTTACGCAGATAAAACGGCGAAAAAACTCAATTTTTCAAAAACAAAATAATTTTGTAACGTTTTTATATAAACTTTGACTATTTGTAAACAACTTTTTGACATTTTCAATTTCACCATGAACAGAGCAAAAAATAATCAGCTGGCGCTATGCTGTCACCTTGTGTTTAATTTCACCATGAGTACATATGTATGTATAAACTATTGTATTACTAAACAATCTGTAAATATAAATCAGAAAATCGTAGACAATGAGAATGAGAGAAGTTTTCCGAGAATATTGGTTAAGCTATAGCGTACCAAAGTTGATCAACCCAAGTATGACACTTTTACAAATGTAAACTGTGTTTGCCAAATATAAAATCTTTGTTAAATAGTTAAAGCGTAAATTTTTCCATATCTGAACACTAATATCTTTTGTCCACATGACATCGTTTCGCTGTAACATAAAATGTTGTTCCCGGTAGAAGTTTTTGGCGGAGAATTAATCCCTCAAATTGCCAGGTTATTCAAGTAAGTCCCAAGTCGACCTATACCTTCATATAGGAAGCTGGAACGCTTAAGTATTGTATTAAAAAAAATAGCATGTGACTAATGCGGTACAGTTGGACGACGCCAAGCATTAACGAATGCAAAAGTAAGACGCAAATCTCTCGAAAGCAGCGAAAAAACGACGGCCTGATTGCTCTTAAGCGATAATGACAATGACGCGCGAGTTCTTTCTCCACCCAGAGCTGAATTACGACTGCCCGTAGAGGTTTGAAATCCATTTTCACATCTGTTTCATCATCCATAATAAGGTGGCTGGTCGAGTGTTGCCATGATGTAATATTATGCTTTCATGTCTGACCACATATTTTGGGATTTTTTCTACCAATGCTCGCTTCAAACGAATTAGTCGCATTCGATATAGGTTACAAGTAACGCTTCGTAATATATCCATTTGAAATTGCAGTTTTCAGGTTTTTTTTTTACTTAAGCTTAAACTTAATTGGTACACGATTTTCTTTCTATTTTGATTACCATTATTAGCACTCGTACTATATATTCCAAATGCTAACTTTTTTTTAATGAATAACAATATTTATTTTTATTTACAAATCAAATAACTAGGTTTTTTAAAAAAACCTTCTGTAGTGCGAACGGATTTTAGGTGAACAAGGCTTAAAGTATTTTTTATTAATTTTTGATCCTTAAACAGAAATACACAAACACAATATGTACTTATTTTGGATCCCAATAGATAGCACAGTCAATTTAGTGATGCCAGATTAGACAGATCAGATCTGTTATATCTGTTGTATCTCAGATGCTAAGTTTGGTATATTGTCGTATTTGAAATATCTAGATTCTGTTGTTTAATAGACACATTCATATGTATATTACCATTATTTTTGCAATCCACAAGTATAATGCGATTGAAAAATTCTGTTTTCTATGCGCAGTATAATGGTGTATCGAAAATTATTAACATGTTGTTTAATGACAAGTGTAATCCTGGATTTGGCATTACCATGCCTCAGTCAGAATGATCCAACAGTTTGTTTACCTGATGCCGGTTGTTATACTGGGAAAACTATGCGTGGTTATCAAATAAAGAAATTTGAGGCATTTCTTGGTATACCGTATGCAGCTCCAGCTAAACGATTTCAAGTAAGTAGTATTTTTTTAGAGTAAAGTCATTGTTGTATGAATAATTATTCGCTAGGAGCCTTTTTTATGTTTCAAGGTTTTGTGCTCATGTCTAGATTTTACAAGCCAGCAATTTGTTTAGCGTGTTATGTTCTTGAAAAACTTTGCCAGAACATTTATTTAAACAACTATATACAGTGGCTCACAGCTAATTTTATCCAGTGCATTTTATTGTTTTCAAAAAGTAATAGTGGAAGGCTAATATAAGTGTTATGCGGTATATTTGAAAGTATCGCAATTTCCTTAATCTGGCAAAATAGAATTTCGTTCAACTTTGCCGCTTAAAGTATAGTACTCTGTGCAAAATTTCAAGTGGAATGCTGTCAAAATACATGCTAAAAAAATAAGCATGAAATTTTCATGAACAAATGTTGCAGAAGTAGTACTCTGTTCATTTTGTGAAAAACATGTGAAATGTATCTGGCAACATTATTTTTTCACAGCGAAATAATTAAAGTAGCAATTGTTGCACGTGGAATTTTTATCTAAAAGCTCTTCTGTCGCCACAACAATATCTATTACTTGTTGTTCTGCTGCACAAGCGGCTAGTAATATTTGTTTATTCATTTTTATTTAAAGATTTCGATTCAAGTAGTAAAAGGCTTAAAGCCTAGTACTCTGTTCAAATTTGGGAAAAATGTTGAGCAACATTAATTATTTCATACGGAAAATTTGACGTGTAGCCAATGTTGCCTATCACGCGAATTTACATAATTTGACGTTTTTTTTTATTGCAAGTACGCCACATTGTTTTACTTATATAAACAAAACACATACATATGTTTTGCTTTTTTGTGAATTTAAATCGAAAATAAGTAAAAGTTAAAATATTAAAAAATCTGTGTTGAATCGAAATCTTTAAATAAAAATTTAATAAACAAATATTACTGGCCGCTTGGGCAGCAGCACAACAAGTAATAGATATTGTTGTTGCGACAGAAGAGCTTTTGGATGAAAATTCCACGCGAAACAATTGCTACTTTAATTATTTCGCTGTGAAAAAATAATGTTGCCAGATACATTTCACATGTTTTTCACAAAATGAACAGAGTACTACTACTGCAACATTTTTTCATGAAAATTTCACGTTTATTTTTTGAACATGTATTTTGACAGCATTCCACTTGAAATTTTGAACAGAGTGCTATGCTTAAAACGATATTGCCATACACGTGTATATAATATGTGACCTATGTATGAGTTTAGTTAAAAATAAAAAAAAAAAAAATTTTTTTAATACTTTTTACACCATTTATTTATGTACATATGTAAAAAAAACAAATCAATTTAAACTTTTAATTTCAAGCTTTTAAAACCCATACGTGCCTGCATAAAATAAGCTGTGACGTGAACAAAACAAGCAATTTTTTTTTGTTATTTCAAGATGTACTTTTTTGCAATAAATGTTTCTTTTTGAAATTCCTGTTAGTTTTGAAAACAAAACTTTTTTCCCACACGGACACGAACAAATCGAAGTGTTGTAATTTTGCCGATATTCTTTGCTTGTGCACACAAAATGGTGGCTCTATTTTTTTACAATATTCGTAATTAATATGTTTGTTTTTTAAATTTTAGCAAGCACAACCTTATTTAAGTAATAAAAATCACACGGTCCAGGGCCCACAACCAGATTGTATGCAAAAAAACTATTTAATACCTGGTAAACCGATAACGGGCAGTGAGGATTGTTTGTATTTGAATCTATATAGACCGATTTTAAAGGTACGTTTGCTACATTGCTGAAATATTTGACGAACAAATTATATACATATATATGTATGTATATTTAATTTAATTTAAACAAATAATAATTAAAAAATGCCAATGGTTGGCGATTTTTATTTTAAAGAAAAATCAAAGTGATTTACCTGTTATGGTTTACATATATGGCGGAGGGTTTTTTGCTGGAACAGCTAGTCCATTTATAACGGGTCCAGAATATATCATGGACCGTGAAGATACCATACTTGTAACGTTTGGCTATCGTTTGGGTGCATTTGGTTTCCTGTCAACTGGTGACGACACACTTCCCGGAAATAATGGTCTAAAAGATCAAGTTATGGCTTTAACTTGGGTTTCCAAATATATAGCTTACTTCGGCGGCGATTTTAATCGTGTTACATTGTTTGGTCAGAGTGCTGGAGCAGTATCGGCCCATATGCACATGTTGAGTAAAATGTCGGAAAATTTATTTCATGCCGTTATTGCCATAAGTGGAACGGCCAATGTACCATTTGCTATCGATGAAATCCCAGAGTATACGTTTAGGCAAACGGCCCGTTACTGTAACATATCCGATTGGGATACATTGGACGCAACAACATTGTTGGAAGCATTATGTGATATGAAAGCAGAAATAATACTAAGTGCCGGAGATCATTTAAAATATTGGGATGTCGATAATATGGTCAACTATAGACCGGTTGTCGAAAAACCTGGTAGTAATTCTTTTATAGACCAACATCCCGAGGAAATTTTAGATAGTGGTAATTATAAGGCAGTACCTATAATGTTTGGTACCGTACCAAATGAGGGTGGTGTACGGGTTGTGGCTATTATGGAATCGGATGATTTAAGGAATATGTTTAATGAGGATTTTTATAGATTGATGGTGAAATTTTTGGAATTTCCGGTAAAATTTACTCCTTCACAGATCGAACAGAAAATGGAAGCGATATTAAGAGAATATTTCAATGGAACTACACAATTGAATAATGAAACTAAGCAGGGATTTATGGATGTGAGTAGCTTTAATTTGATTATACAAATAATATTGAAACATACAGTTATTTTTAGAAAACATCGTTTCGATAAATTGTTTCTCAATTTAAACTACTAATCATGGTGTAATTATTCAAGGTGAGTGCAAATCGGCAACAAGTACAACACAATACAGAAACAACAGACATTTTGTTTGTGTAAAATAATGTACTACTGTCAAAAACACTTGAAAAAGTCTTACTTTTGACATAAGCAAATTGTAAACAAAGTCAGTCAGTTGTGCTACTGCACTCACCTTGTATAGTTACACCATGGTAAGGTAAAATGAAATTATTTAAGAGTCTGAAAAAGTAAAATTAATAAAATTAAAAAAATTCTGTTTTTTTTTGGTTAAAAAAAATGAAAATCAACCAAACAAATCGAATTAATTTTTTTTTATATTACAATTCGCCTGGATTACATATTATTAACAAAAACAAAATGTCTGTTTTTTTTTTGGATTCTTGTATTTGTTGCTGTGTCGCATACACCTTATTTATACGCTTTGCAACTAACTAAAAAAATTCATACTAAAATTTCTGAAATCTTAAACTTTTGTGAAATATTAAACAATTCTTCTTAACCGTAAACTTATACAAATTTAAATCTCTTACAGCTTGTTACAGATCGTGGCTTCCATCATCCCATGTACAATGCTCTGAAAATGTTTGTTGATAAAAAACGTGTAGATATTACACCTGCCTTTATGTACATCTTTAATTATCTCGGAACCTATACATTTGCCGATATCTTTGCCGGTCATCCAACCAATCACTCGTACGGCGTTATACACTGCGATGATCTCGTCTATATGTTTAGTACGTCAGCTGTGTTTCCAAATTTTCCAAAGAATTCAACAGAAGCAAATGTCATTAAGAATTTAGTAGATGATCTTGTCCATTTTGCTCATTCGAGGTAACGTATTAATTTATTTCGAATGTAAGATGATCTTAAACATTTTCAAATTATTTTTAGACAACCCAAGCCGTTTCAACCATTTACACCGTGCAACAAGACCTCATTTTATCCCGAAGAAGGGAAAATATGTCAATATCAGGAATTTGTTAATGGCGGGCATGATACATTGGTTATAAAACTGAATGATGAATTTAATACGCGACGTATGCATTTTTGGGATGATATTTTGAAATAACATAATGTAGGCGATTAATATTAAAGATTTGTATAATAAATATGGTTTTTAAGTCAGAATTTATAATATCTGTTTGATTTATTTGAATTTAGCAAAACTGATATAGAAATCCCTTTTCATCATACAGAGGCAATGCAGGATTGAAAATTACCAGGTCTTTTCCATGGTAATAACACCGTTCAAGCTATAGAATGGAATAAATATTCTATATACCAAGGATTTTTTGCTGGAGTGGTTATGCCAATTTCGGCCATTCTAGAATATATCATGGACCTCGAAAATATCAACGTATCAACTGGTGACGACGTACATACTTTCAAGAAATTAAAAAAGAAATAAGATAAATTAATTTTTACTCCTTTTCATCCATTACCTTACGCTTTGATGTGCCATCGTTTTGTGCACACAGGAAAACAAACCGTCGCAGAATTGTGGACACAAATTTCTTCGTGTCCTTGTGTGTGAGGAAAACGTGTTGATGTTCATGTTTAAAGTTTTCTTTGTAATTTTTATACCCCTCACCTTCATAAGTAAGTTTGTCATTCCGTTTGTAATTTCCACAATATAATTTTCCGACCCTATAAAGTATATATATTTCGGATCCTTATAGATAGCGGTGTCTATTAACCCATGTCCGTCTGTCTGTCTGGATGTTGAAATCAATTTTCTGAAGTCCCCAGATATCTTCGGGATCCAAATCTTTCGAGAAGTTAGCTATTTAAAATCAGCAAAATCCGTCCATAAATAACGGAGATATGAGCAAAAATCCGAGACAACCTCTGAAAATTTCATCAAAAAAACTAATTGTATTAATATTTCATCAACAGATGGCGTTGATCAAATAGAGTGTATTAATATTGTTACGAACAAACTCATCAACAGATGGCGTTGATCAAACAAAGTGTATTATTATTGTTACGAACAAATTAATCAACAGATGGCGTGTTTATCGAAATAATTATGCATAATATAATTATGTATCCACACCAAAGGGGAAGGTATATAAGATTCGGCATAGCCGAATATAGCACTCTTACTTGCTACTGTTCAGACTGTTATAAACTAATCATTAGTTTCGGCATAATTAGAGCTGTTTCATACTCATCAGTTATGACTGTCAAGTCAAGTATTTTTCAATGAGAAGGAAAAAGATAAAAGATAATTTTCCCTTTCCTTCTCATTGAAAAATAACTTGACTAGACAGTCAGAACTGATGAGTGTGAAACAGGAATTACAGACATACAGTGGGTGGGCAAATTATTAGTTACACATGCAAAATTGTTTAGTTTGAAGCCGTATAACATTTTAAAATAGTGAAAATTTATCATTTTATTTGTTCTTTTAGGTAAATTAAGTGTTTCTATTTTAATTAAAAATAAATTCTTTTGTTTTAAAAACATATATTTGAGGAAAACAAATTTTTTGAAAAAAAATCTTAATATTTCGTAGATCCTCCTTTGGCATCAATTACAGCTTGCACCCTTTTTGACATGCTCTGAATGCATTTTCTTTTAGTTCGTCATCGTGATGCCAGACTTTAATCAATGCCTCTATAAGATTTTGTTTGTATAACAGTATAACCTCAAAATTGCATATTTCACACTTCAGAGCAGAATGATCTACAACTTCACTCTAATGTTACCAATCATTGTTGACACTGCACAAAATATTTAAAAGCGGTTGAATCTTAATTAATAAGAAAAACTAGTGTAACTAATAATTTGGCCACCCACTGTACATACATATATTTTAAACGTAAAATATGCAATCAAAGCGTCCCAAATTGATTATATCTACAGAAGTGGTACTTAAAACTCTTTTATTAAAAGTGTGTAAAATTTCTTTCAAAATATATTATAAAATAAAGTTGAGACAATCTTATTTCGAAGATTGTATAAATTCATAAAAACAAGGCAACACATTTTATTAACAAACATTATTTGTTTAATATTCAATGGAACAGTAGTAAGTAATTTTCCTTGTTCAGTAGAAAGGGTCTGATCTTAACTGTTTCTACACAAGTTCAAGTTTATTGATATTCCAAAAAATTTTCTTATATATTTATTTTAAAACTAATTCTTTTTCTATTCCTTACATGCAACTATTTTTTAAGGATTATTCTAATTAAGACTGTATTGTTGCAAGTATTTGTTTATATACTTGCATAATTAAAACATTTATGATCAGTGAACACCAATTTCGGGAGGACATTTGTATGGGGGTCAGTTGAAATAATGGACCGATTTCCACCAGTTTCAATCCCATCCTTGGGCTATTATTTACATTAAATTAATGACATTGAAAGCCTGCATATAGGAAACTATATAAATCAATATTAGCGAAAAAAGGTCGATCAACATTTATAAACATTGAGGATATTTGTAACCTTTAAGTGAATTATGAAAAGCGGCTGCGATCGTAAAAATAATAGTTAAAATAATAGATAAGTATCTGTATTGTTACTTAATAATGTATGTATGTATGTATGTATATAAATATGTATACACAAAATATGGTGATTGTACAGAGGGGTAGGTAGGATTACCTCAATATTTACTTTGAGTTTCCCGATTCAGCTGTTTCATAACCTACTAAATTAATTTCAATAATTGTTACCAGTCCAGTCATACAATTTAATGGACACAGTTAAATATTCCATTTCGTCATTGTTACATTTGCTAGATTATCCAATCTCCACTTTCCATCATGATTTATTAAATAAGAAAAAGAAAACTTCCTCCCTTCTTTAGCATCAATTTGCAATGTCGTACGACGAGCATACGAGTATTTTGTATGTTTATAGGTCACCTTTTTTTTTGTTTTTTTTTTTTAAATTTAAATTTATTATCTCCATACTCCACTTCCATATTTATGAATGTAGTTCAAAGCCAATTCATGTGCATATTTATGGAAGAGAGGAGAACGGACGTACAAACGATAACATTGTTGTTTGTGCGAGAAAATGCGCGTGTAACCCACTTGTAGGAGAAGAAAGAAGGGAAATGACATTGAGAAAAGATAGTACCTATACATGAGTATATTTACAAATATTTTATAATTAATGATAACAAAACTCTGTACGTATTAAAAACATGTTTATAAATTGGAGATATTTATACATTAATTATACATTTCTTAATTAAAACACAATGTGTCTTTAACATTTTTAATAGGCGGGAAAAGACCTTATATTACTATATGTTTGTGATAACCTGTTTCCTTTCAGCCTTTGGAAAGCAGAAAACTGTTTTTCTCGAATACTGTAACAGCACGAACTTACATACTTATGTACATATGCTATCTGAGGTATTGGAAACCAGACTGTTTGGCCTAGGATCTAGGCTTGAGCTATTCTGCCGTTATTAGCTATAGGCTGATTCATTATTTAAATTTTAAATAAAACGCTTAAATTGTAATTAATTGTCGAAATATTTACTATGGCCTGAGAGAAAAATTTCTTACATTTACTTTTTAAAAATGGTTTCATTGTTTGAATCAACTTAAAAATTAATTAAAGGTTTACAGTCTTATTAAGAAAAAATTAAAGTAGACTTCAAATGTACTTTAAGAAAATTTTGTATGAAAATTTTGTCTTGTCTGCAGAAAACACCCAGAGTCTTTGGCGGGAATCGAACCCGCAACCCTCTGACTGTTAGTCCGACACACTATCGCCTAGTCTATTTTATATTACCAAAGTCTAAAAATTAAAAGTTAATATTTTGTTTGCCCCACATTCAGCTTAATTACAGCCTCTAGTCTCCTTTCCTTTAGCTGCAGCATAGAACCCTTAACCTTCAAAGATCCACCGCCGTACTTTACTGTAGCACTAAGTATCTGTGGAAGCAGCTCACTATTTCTTGTTTTCTAGAGCTTTCTTCTTGATTTTTTTCTCAAATTTAATCTCATCACTAAATATTAGATTAAGTATGCTTTTGCAGTCTTTACGTTTAATAAAGTTTACTGCAGAAATATACGGTTTTTTTCTAGACACTCTTCCATGAAGTCCATTGTTATTCAGCCGTCTTCTAATTGTCTATGCGCTTACTGGGTCACTGCATGTCTTAGAAATGTCTTCAGCTATTTTGACTGCTCTAGACTTTGAAGTTTTCTTGGCTTCTCTGACTATTTTGCGCACCACATTATCAATTAGAGATCATGGTCTGTCTACCTGTATGTATTGAGGTTTTGGTGTTTCCTTGCACTTTTGTTCACAATTTTTTATTTTTTTTTTTTTGTAAAGAGAAGTAACATCCAGGTAATTAATATGCCTATATGTATATAATTGCGTTACTTTCTTTGGAAAGGGGATAGATTGGAGAAGAAAAGTTGGTGAAAGTAGAAAAAAGCTGTGTTATAACTCTGCAATTGCGCATTATGTTTGTTTTAGTGCAGAATTGCAGCACCTCTGGTGGTGAGTAGGCGCATTATTTTTAAAGCTTGATTTTATAGCCTTTATTTAATTATTTTACTTCGGTGGCGTTTGAATGCTATACCACCGAAGGAGGGCGCTGTGATAAATATTAGTTATGATAGATAGAAGAAAACTAATAATTATCAGAAACTGATGTTGTTTTGAGTGGCAGAGGCTGGGAATCGAACCCAGGCCACAATTACCAACTCATGCTTAATGATCAAATGCGCTAACCAATTAAGCTACAGCACCCTCACAATTTTAACAATATCTGTGACCTCCACTGGTAAATCCTCTGTTTTTTAAATAATTTCCTAACACTGTACTTACGAAATTGTTACTAATTTTATTTATAATTGCATTAAAAAAAGCGCTTAATGTACAATCTACTCATAACGGTAGTTGTTTTATTCTTTTTCAACGTTCTGTATGCTAAATATTGAATGCATTTTTAACAGCATTTTCTCTTTTGTTGGATAAAACTTATAACATACAGTTCAGTAAGAGGAAACTGTTTAATAAAAGGTAGCCTATCTGAAATTTTAAAAATATAGACTTTTTTTAAATATATTACTCTTCAAAGTAATTATTTTTCGCTGTATACTAATTTTTGACTCTGACTGTATGTATGTATATTTTGTAGTTTCTGCAGTTTAACAGACTGCATGAGAGAATATTTTGACAGCACAGTGTTAGGTTTAGATTCCTTATCAGATATTCTTTCTAACTTTAATTGAAATTAGAAGTGTTGACTGCTGCATTGTTTTCTCTGGCTAAATTCTAACATGTGTAAACAATTTCACACAATTCATACGCAGAAACGTACAATAATTTTTTACTAGTTATAAATCTATTAAGTGCAAATAGCTTAATTAATTTAAATTAAAAAAAAATGAATGATTAAATTCAAATGAAATAAATTCCTATCACCTTTAATCTAAGATTACACATTTGTGTGTAGGAATATTTAAAGATATTTTCAAACTTATCGATCACGTATGAGTTTTAGGAGAGATAAAACGTAGAGACGAGGTTCATAAATAGCCTGACTGTCTTTGCGACGTCAATTTGATACTCGTACTTTGTTGTAGGCGTGTAAGAAAATATCTCTACAATGTTGTAATAATAACAATAATAATGACAAGGAGTTTCGTTTCGTTTAAATGTCTTTTTTGAATTCGTATGTCGAGTGTAAGAAACGACAGTAATACAGAATAATTATTTAAATTGTATTTGTTGTGATTTTCTTATGTGTTTTAATGAATTTACTGCCATTGTGGTTATCGGTTTTGATAATAATAAATAACAGCAACAGCAAAATTATTTAACAAAAATAGTAAAACAGCAAAACATTTTTTGTTTTTTTTTTTATAAAAGACAGATTTAAATTAACGAAAAGTTCAGTTGTTAAACATCATTTGATCTATAAAGTTGAACTGTTAAATAACGGAAAATTATATTTAAAATTGTTCGTGTGAGTGTTTGTTGTTCAGTGTTCTATTTCATATTTACCATTCATGTTGCTATTGTTGGCTTTAAATAATGTTTAAAATTAAAATAAAACAAATCTTATTGACAGACTGCAAAGCAGTTTTGAAAGGTTAATGAAGTTTGTAATTTTTGTAATTATTATTTCTAATGCTGCAATTAGTGAGAGTTTGTGTTAAATTAATATTAATTATTCAATGAATTAGTCAAGGGGCTTATTTATACTGGTTATTACAAAATGTTAATGGCAATTTTCTATACTATCTATGTACACTAAAACTTGCACTTTTCTGTTGGAGTAAATATATGTATATTGCAAATATAAAATAGCGTTATTCACAATCTTGTGCAAATGGTATTGCACAAAAAAAAAAAAAAAAAAAAAAAGTTTAGCATACGAGTATTTTTGCTTTACACTAACAAAATACACATCAAGAGCAAAAATATGCTAATATGGTGTTCAGACATGCATTTTTAATAAAGTCAATTATTGGTTAATTAAAAAGTGTTCACACATGCTCAACATTGCTAATTTAATTAGCGTTGACAGCAGCTGACAAAAAAAATTGTTTATATTGTAATTGTGTAAATTCTTATTCAAAGTTTATATTTATTAAAAAAAGAAAAAATAAGAATTTGGAAATTCTCAAAAAAAATAAATGGGTAATTTTTATTTATATACAATTTTTTAAGAAATTTTATATTAAAAACTTAGACCGCGTTTTTACTATGTTTTTTTGTTGTCAAATTGTCCAAATTGTTGGCAATTGTATGAAAACGGGTTATCATATGGCGTCATCTATGTTTGCAATCATGAAAATCATGATATGACAACCCGTTTTCATACAATTGTCAACAAAAATAACATGGTGAAAACCAAGCATTACATTCAACTTGACCCGCCATTTTTTGTTTACATTAATTTAAATTTGAGTTGTCAAATTTCAACAAAGTTTGATGATTGAGTATTATTGTGCTAACTAAACACACTTGCCACAGGGTTGTATTTTTAATTTTAACAATTATTAGAACAATTAACTGTTAATGAAGCAATTACCTTAATTGAAATTTTGTATGGATAATTAAATTCAATTAGGGCGTTAATTAAAAAATTTCAATTAAAAATTTATGTCTGAACACCATATAAAGCTTTTTGCAAATGCAACGATGCAATAGCATTTGCACAAGATTGTGAATTGCTCTAATAACTATTAGCGTTCATTTGCAATTATTTAATAACTTACAATTAATTACAATAATTACTAATACACCCCGTCTGCATTACTTAAAAGTAGACGTATAATGACTTACTTATTATCTGTTACATAACTGCTTGCTAGTTATGTGCACTTTAGGTACTTACTGTTAACTCCTCATATGTAACCTAACTAACAATGTATTTTTTAAGTCATTGTTTTTTAAAGAGCACGAACACCTTTTCTCGCAGAAATTTTATAAAATTATTGGAATGTGAGTCTTTCCATGACGAATACTAATAAATAATACTGAATAAATCAAAATGACAGTATGACACAGTTTGAAAAAAAAAATTAAATTAAAAAGGGTCTAATTGGATCAACCTATACTACCTATAAAATAGTCTTAATAAACTAAGAATAAAACTACGGTAATGTCAGATAAGATAAATGTCCCAGTATGGGCAGCTTTTCTTTACACCAAACTAAGGTAGAAGACGACATCAATATGCGCCCACTGACTGTTAACATTTTTCTTACATCCAAAACTTGGCATGATTGAACTTGGCGTTATTTTACCAGCCCCTATAAAAATATAAACTTTTTGCTTTAGATTTTCTTCTTACATAATTCAAAGATATTGTACAAAAATATTAAAGATTCTGCCCACTGTGGTTTTGTAAAGCGAACAACTGTATTCAGCAACCTGACTGTCAGGAGCATTTCCTGTCTTCATGGTTGAAAAGCGGAATTTTTAGGAACTGGAACTGGTTACCACAACGTCAATATCAGTTAGAGCAACACGTATAGGGTAAATTTATTTCGGCTCAAGTTATTCAATTGTATTTATTTCTCACATTATTAACAATGTATTCATGTATTCACGAGTGTAAAATTCAAAAATAAAAAAATATTGGGTGTAATTTACATTCGAGTACAACTAAATATTACATATTTAGTATCACAGAGTTATTTACATATTTAAATAAATTAAATTTACATATTTTCATGCACGATTTATTGGCACGTTTTTAATAAAATTAAATTAATAGACAGATACTTGTTTTAAGCTCGACTTAACTTTACCCTAACAGCTTAAAAACAATATGTATTTAAATATTTCTAAAGGTACTCGTATACTCGTATGTATGTATGTACATATGTATATATTTTAAGAAATAAGCTTAAAAACTATTTTCAGGAAAAAGTTTATTTATTGTTACATGACTTTTGTAAGAGCAAACAAAGTGTACCATAGTACAATAATAACAATAATATTACACTGTGATGTTTTCCTAATTAAAGCTTGTAAAGAGTATCGTTTGTTTTCTATTACATATTTAACATGTAGGGTATGTTTTCAAATCTACAACTACAAATACATACATAGTTTGAAAATGAAATATTTTTCCCTTTCCCCTCCAACCGTATTAAAGTGCATTTACAGGTTTATTTTTTTTTTGTTTGTTTGTATAGATTATTTATAAATATGTATGTACGTGTGAGTGTGTGTACCACGTGCTAAAGTAACGGTCGTGGTTATAAATCATTTCATATCTACCGATCGATCGATTAACAAGCTGTAATCATAATATTACACCATCAATTAATTACATATCTTGTCAAGTGTTTGAATTTTTTTTTAAATTTTCGTCTCACACGTGCAGAGGTCAGTCAGTGGTCAGTAGTAGTAGTAGGCTACTACAGACTTGCCTAAGATGGAAGGAAAAAAACCAAGGCTGTGGAAATTTTTACTTTATTTTTCTTTTTTTTTTTTTTTTTAGATAATTTTATAAATAATTTGTACGAGTGACGTACGTGAGAAATTATAAAGGCCGTTTGAGTTTTTTTTTTGTTTTATTTTTAATTGTTGTAGACATACATATGTATGTATTTACATAGTTGGGATATTTTGATACTAAATATAGGTATATATATGTATGAACGTACGATTTAAATTTGTTTTAAATTCATTGATTGTGAACTTGAAAACTGTTACAAACTTGTTACGAGAACATGTGTATTATTTATATCCATTAGCGTGTCTGTGTTTGTATGGACCGAAAAAAATATTTTAAATTGCCGGTTCTTTAAAATAATCATTGGTAAGCTAAATCAAAAGATCATATAGAATTATATTTTTGAAAATTTTTGTATTGATTTATAACCCATATTTTTCGAAGTTCTCATTTCAAAACCTCAACATTTTTTGGATCCTTCCTAATATACATATATTGGTAGACATTAGGAAACTTTAATTAAAAACCAAATGTTTCCAATTTTACATTATTGATTGTGGAGACAATAATACGTCTCTTAAAAATATAATTGTAACTTATTTCTTGATAATGATATCCGATGGATATCCAAATATTGGAAGAAATAATTTAATAAATAATATATATATTTTTTACAAATAATTGGCCTCGAGCTCGAAAAAACTTTTTTTATTTTTAGCTTTTATTTTAAACCATTTGTACAAAATAAGTTTATTCAAAGTATTGACCATTGTTAGATAAAATAACTGCTCATCTTTGAGGCCATGAACGAATCAAGCCAATATCAGTTACCCTGTTCTGAAGTGAAGCGTTTCTCAGAAAGAGTGTTTTTCAACTATCGAATCAAATAGTAGTCGGACGAGGCAAGATCTTGATTATCAGACGGATGAGGCACAACTTTCTAACCACATTTATGTAGATATGTTTGTGTTAAACAGGTATTGCAACATTTGCATGAGCGTTGTCATGATAAATCTTTAGCTATTATGTCTGGACGCACATTCTGTTCGTTTTTGAGCCAATTATTCATTCAAATGAATCATTTGCACTCGGCTAGATTTTAGGACCCGTTTGGTTGGTCGAGCTTCACATATCATTTCTTACGTTTCGGGTTATCGAAATGAATGCATTGTGCTTCAAGGCATTCAGTGCTTCAGCAGCACTTTTTTTAAATTAAAAAAGTAAAGCAAAACTTCCCGCATTTGACTATTTGTTGACAAAAAATTTTAAATTTTTTAAGCAAAAAAACTTTGTTGTTTACACTATAGTGATCAAATGAAAGACAAAAACTGCGTTAAAAAGATACGCCATCTTTTATAAATTCCCAATTTTTAAGTTATACACCCAATTAAATCAAAAATTTATCAGCATTTAATCTCTGTTAAATCTTGGAATATTAAACAATGTAGAATGTTCCAATGTTCCAATACAATTAGGAAAACGCATCAAATAGTGGCATATTCATCACGCAAAGACTTTTCAACAATTGCTCTTGAATATTCAACAAATGCGGTAATTCTATTAATTCATTTCTTAAAAGCGGTCTCAGAAGTACCATTATGTTGTTAAAATTTCCGAAATGTAGCATTCATAATGAAATTTCGAGCGAAATTGAATTCATTTACTACTAAACGGTATAAAATTTTACATGGTCGCAGCCAAGAAATATTCTATTATGTCACTTTCAATATGAAATATTTAATAGCGTGCCCATTTTTTCAAACGATTAAGCATTTCAAAATTTTGACTTACCCTCCCTGATCTGGTTCTTTTAAAATGTCGTGCAGGATTCTAGTCCGATTTTTGCCAAAATTGTGCATCATACACAAAAAACATTCCAAGTAATATCATTTCAATGTCCTAAACTGAATGATTTTCAATTTCAAAATTTACAAATTATCGATTTGTGCAAAATGGTGGCTTAACAAATTTTTCATAAGAAAAAAAAAAATCTTTAAGAACATATCGCACCCTAAATACAAAAGGGTCACAACTCAAAATACTAAAATTTTCAGGAGAGACAAAAAACTGTTCATCGTGCACAAGCAACACACTTAACATAAAAATAAACATAACTGTATTTTTCCAGTTAAAGAAGATATTGATGAGAAAGACATTTTTGCAGTAGTTAGAGATGTGTACTCTGAATTAATTTATGGAAAAAAGTCAGTTTTGGAAAATTTTGAGTTGTGACCTTTTTGTATTTAGGGTGCGGTATAACAAATTTATATTTAATTTAGATAATTTTAATATAAAACCAATTTTCCAAATATGTGTATGTAGGGTTTATGGGCGCCCTTCCGAATTTGACCCATTTTTTTAAATAAAATTTCAACAAAAAAGCTTGTAAATAAATGCATCAATGTCACAGCAGGCTATCAACTACAATATGCCAAAAATAAAATACACACGTTTATATGTGAATGATTATTTTGCCATGCTGTCATTAAAATAATCATTCACACATAAACGTTTGTATTTTATTTTTGACATGTTTAAAGCTTTAAAGTGGCACCAACATTTTT
The DNA here is from genome assembly GCA_950370525.1 of Bellardia bayeri. NCBI lineage: Eukaryota > Metazoa > Arthropoda > Insecta > Diptera > Calliphoridae > Bellardia > Bellardia bayeri. Next base: position 84,742,469 of record OX493268.1, on the reverse strand, counting down.
AATATGTATGTAGCGGTTTAGTAGTAAAAGCATTTTTGTTGTCTTCGGCTAAACTAATGTTAAAGCTATGCAAGATTTCCAATAATAAATGTTACAACAACTATACATAAACTGACAAGCAACTCGTGCTCGCATACGATGTCTGCAAAACAAACTCGTAAACATAATTGGCTGCTGTTATTGGCTGGATGGCTGCTTTACGAAAATGTTTAGACGACGACAATGTAAGAGAAATACCGAATTGTATGCTCCAACGGATGTTTGTGTAAGTGTGTGTTATATTAAACACGACGAACAATTAGATTTAAACGAGTGTGAATTTTTGATGTTGTTGTTATATGTATTTTGTTATTGTACAACTATTAAAAATACTTTGTTGCGTTCGATAGGTAGCAAAACATTAATCGATCATTGGGGTTTGCTATAGTTTTTTTTCTTCTAGTTGTTACTACATACTTTGTTTGAATGAATATAACCGTAACGTAGTGGCGAAACACTTCAGACGGATTTTGTTGGTCTATGATCAATGTTCAAGACGTGATTGTTGTACGCGTAAAATAGAAAATATTTAAGACGGTTTGACGGGAAGTTTTAAAAAGAATTTTTTAAATAAATCATAAAAAGAAATATTATAATTATAAACAAGTGTTTTAGTGTGATTAAAATATTAATTAATATGGAAATAAATTTCAGCAATAGTTTTATTTATAACTTTGGTGTCTGTTAAACTTTCTAAATTACAAAAGTATAATTTTTAACAGTAAAATATTCCTGCCAACAACGCTGTTTATTACTATTCTTATTTTAAAAATACAAATACAAGAAAAGTTAAATAAATATGTAGGACATTAATATATCAAATGAATAAAACTAATTGCCTCTATGTGAGTTAAAATTTTTGGAAGGAAATTTTAAACAAATCAATTTATTTAAATTAAATTTCGTGGCCAATATTACAATATACAAAATAGAGCAAGTTGTTTGCTGCCAAACATCGCCATGTTAAAGTGAGAGGCCACTTTCCTATAAAGTTGTTGAACTAGAACCCGGCTTACTCCAGAGTTCTATGAACTAGAAAAAATTTGAACAATATTTGCTGACACAAATTTGTGTTCATGTTTTTTTTTTTTTTTTGTGGGGAAAACGTGTTGGTGTTCAAGTGTTGATATAAAAAAAAACATCTAACATCTAATACTGTTTCAAAAATGCTTTCTTACATATGTATACTACAATTACAAATTTAAAACCAAATGTATTACAAAAACTAGAAAAATAAAGAAGTCAGGCGAAATTTTGTTCCATTCATCCTGTATTACTGCCTTTAGGTTATCCTTGCAATAACTATTTATTTGCCTATTTTTTTTTTGTCCAGATATTCTCACAGATGCTGTACTGAATTAAGGTCTGGGGACTGCGAAGGATGATCTAAAGTTTTTGGACAATAATTGAGAATTGAGCAACCACTCTTATATAGTTTTGAAAATATGCTTACTGTCATTGGCTTGATTGAAAATTAAATTCTGCGCTAGTTCTAATTTCTCTACACCAGGGGCTACATTGTTTTTTAAAACGCCGAGAAAATCTTCCTTTTTAATTGTAGATCATATAAATGTATGATTGCCGACCCTTAAGCCGCCGTCATGTTTTACCGTCTTGTATGCTACATATTTATTACATAAGGCTTCGTTCTTCGTTCTCGAAATATTGATGAAAATCGATGAAAAGAATATTATTCCAAAATATATTTTTTTTTTGCGAAATTCAAACGTTTAGTTTGGTTGTTCTTTAGTATAAAGGGCTTCTAACGTGGCGTTTTAGCATGTAGGTCATTTTGATGCAAAGATCTTCTCGCCCGAGTACGAGTACGAGCCGTTTCTTCCGTTTTTGTAAGAGGGTTTGGTCGTTTTTCTACGTTATTGTGTATACTTGGCCATAATTTGTTTTTATTTATTACAGTAATGCCTTTTCTATGTAAGTCTGTTTTGATTTGTCGATTTTCAAATGGTGTTGGTCACAACTTAATTTCTTTCAATGATAAATTAAGAAACTTGGAAGTATGTTGAACGGCAGTTTACCATTACACTTTGAAATTACAGGGTTTTTTTTTGCTATAAATCAATTAAATTTATATACGCTTTTGTTATTGTTTCTTTTTTTGTGAATTCTATTCTACTTAAATAACTATATAAAACTGCAATATAATTTTCTAACTTAATATTAGTTATATTCAATAATAAAGCTGTAGCTGTGCGAACCAATAATTTGACAACATAACATCGACAAGAGTTGTCCACACAAGATAAATTCATATGTGGGCAAGAAAATTTTGGCTGAGTGAACAAATTAATGGCATGTCAACATGTCAATAGTTATAAAACAGTTTCTAACCAGAACCAAAGTATTTTGGAATAACAGTAAAGACTATTATTGATGATATTGATGTTATTGACATGTGGTTTCAACAGGTCACATAGCCACCAAAACAATGAATTTATTAAATCCCATAAAGTATACCGATCGACTCAAAATAACGTCCTTTGTAGATTTAAGGAGGTACTTCTGTCTGGTTGGCTGTCCATGTAAACCTTGTACGCAGGGCACAAGTCGCAATTTTAAAGAAATTTCAAAAAATTTGGTACATGATATTTTTTTCGGTCCAAGGACGGTTCGGATTTAAACTGGTTAAAATCAGTGCATTATTTTACCTAGCCCCATACAAATATCCTCCCGAAATAGGGATTTAACGGTCATAAATGTTTGATTTATGCATGTAGACCAATTTTCACCAACAAATTTTGTGCAGATCAGTCCATAATTTACCATAGCTACCATATAAGGCCTGCTGCCGCAAATCACTTTAAAGGGCATAAATCTCTTAATAATGTTTTATATACAGATATTAAGACACCTAATTTTGTGCACCCATTTCTGAAAACCTGGTTTACTGTGTGTAGGGTATTATATAGTCGAGCTTGAACGACAATACTTTCTTTCTTGTTTTTAATTTTTAATTATCAAATCTTTCCCCTTTCAATCAATAAACATTTTAAAGATTTTCAGAAACATTTTTTGTTTAGAAAACCAAAGGTCTTGTTTAAGATGTTTTTTAAAAATTATTAAAAAAAAACACATCTAACACACATAACGGTAACATACCTATTGTAAACTAAAAAGTTATAAATATAAATTCTATTTTAAGCTATAATAACTAGACAAAGGCAGCAAAAAATAAACCCATTCATTTCTCTAAAACCACAAATAGACAGATAGATAATCGGTCAGTGGCTAATTTTCTTAATTGTTAAACTTTCTTTAAATTTTAAACACTAAAACCACCCGAAATTACAAAACAGCTATACATACTAATACTAATAAATACAACAATGTGACTAATATCATCGGCAATACATACTCGTAAATATTTGGTAACCATCAAAATCATTTTAGACCTACCACAATTCGCGGCCTGCTACTTAAATTAATCTACAAACTAAAATCAATAAGTAGCCACTCACTAATCATTTTAAAAAGCCTCATTAAACTAAATGTTATGATTAAAGAAAAACACTCATAGATAGAAATTATAATCCAAAAATAGCGATGATCATCATTCTGCTGTTGACAATGTTTGTTGTGGTGATAAATAAGTTATTAGTCGCACTTAAAAGACCAGCAAGCACAAAAGCTACAAACTAATATTGTTTTTCCATAATTTATCCAAAAGAAATCTAAATTGAAAATATTAACGTTTTACTTTAATAAATGTTGACATCATAATTAATCTTTTAAAATATTTAAACTTAAACTATGAGTATTAAATTAAAAAACGGCCGAATCTTATATACCCTTCACCTTTGTTGTGGATGCATAATTATTGTGACGTTTTTACCTTTTAAAAACGGTGGTTTATTTCCTTTAAATAAACCGGATTCTTTTTAATTTCAAAATAAAAGCGTCAAGTAGTTTGAAGAAAATATTTATAACGAGTCTTTATTTATTTTAATGTACACAAACACAATTAAAAAAAAATGAACATACTGTCATTCTACACACTTCTATTACGGTTTAAGAACACACTTAAATACTTTGTTTAATCGGCGCCATCTGTTTATGATCAGTTTATTAGTTTTTTTTTTATGAAATTTTCAGAGGTTGTCTCAAATTTTTGCTCATATCTCCGTTATTTGTGGACGGATTTTGCTGATTTTAAATAGCAAACTTCCCGGTAGCATGTCTAACAAAATTGTTGAAGATTTGCATCCCGAAGATATCTGGGGACTTCAGAAAATTGATTTCAAGAGACATGGCTTAATAGACTCCGCTATCTATAAGGATCCAGGATATATATGTATACTTAATAGGGTCGGAAAATTATGTTGTGGAAATTACAAACGGAAAGAAAAACTTATATATACCCTTCTCATGAAGGTGAAGGGTATAAAAACAAAACAAAAACACATTCATTCACCGAAAATATTAGTTGAACTGTTTCAATGGCAAATGTTTATGTGTGTTGAAACAGGTGTTTTTGATAAGAAAAAAACTGAAATTGTATAAGTATATTTAATTTCCTTTATTTATTTATCTATTTATGTTGTTCTTACTTTTAAACACTTGTTTGGTAGTACTAATCGCCAGTTGGCTGTATAACCTGTGAAGATTGGTCCATAAATGACCCCAGCTCCCATATATGTTGGTATGTTGTATGATGATCAGTCCATAACTAGTCATAATAGTATCAAACAGCTCGAATGATCTCCCCAGTTCCCAAATGTAATCCCTAGCATCTTTGGCCGGTTTTAAAACGAAAGATTTTCGCTGAAAAAGAAGCCTCAAAATCCGTGAATGAATTGTGGGAGCTTGCTCTTATAGCTTGGCAAAATATTAGTCCAAAGATTTTGGAAAATCTTGTCAACAGTATGCCTGACAGAATTAAAACAGCAAAAACAAGTAAGAAACCATAGTCGGTCAAGCCCGACTATATAATACCCTACACCCAGTATATGTATAAAACAGGTTTTTCAGAAATTGGTGTTATATGGGAGATATAACCTAATGTGGACCGATGATCCAAAAATTTAGTGTCATAATGTCTGTGAATATAAGTATTATATGTGTTAATCTTTAACTCGATATAAATACTTTTAAACGATTTATGGAGCTTAAATTGAATTACGGAGAGGGTCTTATATAGGAGTTTCGACTAATTATGGACTGGATACCAATATTTTTGAGCGAGTTATTCTCTTTAAAGTGATTTTCGAAAGTGGGCCTTATATGGGAGCTACGAGTAATTATGGACCGATCTGCACGAAATTTGTTGATGTGATTTAGCTTCATTTACCACTCATTTGTGATGAAATTTGTTTGGATACTTGCATAATTAAAACATTTATGATCTGTACACCCCAATTTCGGGAGGACATTTCTATGGGGGCCAGGTGAAATAATAGACCGATATCCACCAGTTCCATCCATATCCATCCTTGGGCCAAAAAAAAAATATCATGTACCAAATTTTATCGAAATATCTTCAAAATTGCGACCTGGGGCCAAATTACCGTTTGGTATTATAAACAACTATGTACATATGTATTTGATGTTATTTATTATTATAAAGCTTTTATTTTTATTAATACATTTAAGCTTTTATTTTAATAATATGTGGTGTTGACTTTATTTTGTTACTCATAGTATGGAGCTGAGTCAACACAATCAACGCTTCTAATCTTATTTTCTTTTACAAACTTGTTTTTAACTAATACCAAACGAAGAACAAAACAAAGCAAATAAATAAATAAGTCAATATTCTACTATGTATAATCTTTCTTTAATTGATTTACATATTTAACAAGATCACCCATTATTATTGTTTTATTGATACTATTTATAAGTGCTAGACACAATGTCGTCGCTTTCAACGACGGGGGAATAATCTTGAGGGTATTCTCCCTATACAAATTTAACAGATTTTATTAACCGCAAGTGTGTGTGAATGGTTTTACAAATTGGATGCTAAAACTGATTTTATAGAGTCGAAAATTGTTTTAATGTGACACATACAATTTATTAAGGTAATCAAAACTATAACAAATAAAATTAACAGTAAAACAGTAAAAATAACAAGTAAGTCCTGTTTCACACTCATCAGTTCTGACTGTCAAGTCAAGTTATTTTTCAATGAGAAGGAAAGAGAAAATTATCTGTTATGTTTTTCCTTCTTATTGAAAAATACTTGACTTGACAGTCAGAACTAATGAGTGTGAAACAGGTCTAAGAGTTTAGATTCGGCTGTGCCGAAGCTTATGTACTCGTATATATCCACCAGCAAATAGCAGTAGTGTGATCTATGAGTATAAACGAATGTTTAATTATACTGGTTCAACTACTATGCGGCGATCGTCATAAAATATTCTACTGTAATTTCTATTTATTTGAAATTTATTCTGTTTAAATTTCATGTCAAGAATTGTATGCGTATTCCAACTACATATTCTACCAAAAATACGGAGGTGTCACGAGATGGAACATATCACATTTCACATTTATTGCTTTCTTTCAGAACTGCTCTTTGGAAACTGAATTTTGAAGCTTTTTAAAACGTCAAAATTGTCTCCTCTCTATACTCTGCAGAGTGGTTATTCATGACAGTTTATGGACTAATTTTCACAAAATCCAGTATTACATATATGCTGATCTGTTATAAAATCTGTTAAAATTTCGGTTCGATATGAATGTTTATGGACTTGGTTAACGACTTTTCGGAAGTAGTCGTCATAAAACCTATTATGACGATATATATATGTATGTATGTATACAATATATGAATGAATGAATGATATATGAATGATTTGTGTTGAATTTTAATCACTATCAAGATGTATAAAAAAGATTTATTTGCATTTAATTGCTAGACCGATTATCATGAACTTTGGTACGACAATTTATATGTATATGTCGAGTATTTTTTTTTTTTTTGAGTCTCAACTTTTTAGTCGTTTTTATAAGAGTTTTATGCGCACTTAAGTGATTTTCGGATGTAGGCTTTGTATGAGACTATGTGAAAATATGGACCGATGCAAACAAAATATCGTTTTGAGATTTCTAGTTGAATTAAACCTATTTTTGCTGAATATTTTATGATAACAACTTTTCTATAAAAATGTATAAAGCCATATTCGGGGAAGACGTTTGTATGACGTTTATGAAAAGTCGTGGACCAATTATTAACATTTTCAACAGGTCCTTCTATAATAAAAAATAAAGTTTGCAAAATTTCATGATAAAAAATATCTGAAAAATATGTTGTCTGAAACTTTGGTCTATAACTCGGATCCTACTAAACCGATTTTGCTTATTTTCGGTGGAACAAAGAATGTTTGGCAAAATTTTCATTATTCTGTCTGTTTTTCGTAGCTCTATCGTGCCTTCAGCAGATGGACGGATACGACTAGTTCGTTTTAGAATCTTATAAGGTTGCAGAGTATATAGAGTTTTTGGTTCTACGACCAATATTTCGATATGTTACAAACGGCATGACAAACTTATTTTTTTTTTTTTTTGTGGTGGGTATAAAGACATATAAAAGCGCAGGAAACAAACAAATGTTTATTAATTTACATGCAAATTCTATATATGCAAATGATCACACTTATCCATAAATTGAAGATCACATTTAGCTGTCAAAATAAATTCATTATCATGTTTTCTTTATATTTAGTTTTATGTCATTCTATTCTTATAATCTTTTATTGTTTCCTTTTTTGCAGATTTTCATCAGCATTATCGACAACATTATATTTATTGTAAAATGTTAAATGTAACATTAAAACTAGTATTAATGCTGATTATGCCTTTGGCCTATACTGTATTAAGTCAGTTTCTTGAGGATCGTTTTACCTCGACTGTGTGCGCCGACAAAGCGGGCTGCGTGCGCGGTCGTTTAATGCGCGGTTATAATATTCCAGTATTCGAGGCTTTTATGGGTATACCTTATGCCCTGCCTCCAGTGGGAGATTTAAGATTTAGTGTAAGAATTTAGTCTGCGGTAGGATTTATTTATAGGTATGTATATTAAACATTACAATTTCCTTATAGAGTCCCAAGGAGTTTCCGAAATGGACACACACTCTTAACGCCTTCGACGCCAAACCGGATTGTATACAAAAGAATTATTTACTGCCCACCTATCCGGTGTCGGGAAGTGAGGATTGTTTGTATTTAAATGTTTATAGACCAGTCGTGAGTAATGAAAAAACCATTAAAATCTCCTATCAAGTTATTTTTTACAATTTCGTTGCTCCTTTCATTAGCAGCGTTCCAGTCCTAAAAGCTTGCCCGTTATGATCTACATTTACGGCGGCGGTTGGTTTAGTGGCACAGCCAATCCTGCCATCACTGGACCCGAATATATCATGGATACCGAACAAGTAATACTGGTAACATTTTCCTATCGTTTGGGAGCATTTGGATTTCTATCCACAGGTGATGCCAATATGCCCGGTAATTTTGGTTTAAAAGATCAACTATTGGCCTTAAAATGGGTACAAAAAAATATTGCGGACTTTGGTGGTGATAACAAAAAGGTGACATTATTTGGACAAAGTGTGGGTGCTGTATCGGCTCATATGCATATGTTAAGTACCCAATCAGAGGGATTATTTCAGGGAGTTATTGCCTTAAGTGGTACAGCAAATGTTCCATTTGCCATAAACTACAAACCCCTAGAACAAGCCATACACACAGCCGAATTGTGTGGCATTGAGAATGCTACATATTTAAATAGCAGAGAATTATTGGATACTTTGCGATCGGTAGATGTTGACACATTGTTAAGGGCAGGAGATGGCCTGAAATTTTGGAGTGTGGATCATATAACAAATTATCGTCCGGTCATAGAGTCTGCAGACATTAAAGATGCTTTTCTAAGCCAACATCCCAAAGACATTTTAAAAAGTGGAGACTACAAGCCAGTGCCTTTAATGATGGGCACAGTGCCCCAAGAAGGAGCTGTAAGAGTGGTAGCCATTATGGAGTCAAAAGAATTAAGAGAGTCTTTCAATAAAGATTTTGAGAATATTTTACAAACCTTTTTGGATTTCCCAGCACACTTTGAGGGCAAACAATTGGCGGAGAAAATGCAAAGAATTATACAGGAATACTTTAAGGGTGAACCGAAACTGAACGATAGAACCAGTCAAGGATTTTTAGATGTAAGTTATTTTTGTCGTTGATTTTTCATATTGATTTTATTTTAAAATTAAACTTCTTAGTTGGTAACAGACCGTGGCTTTCTTCATCCCTACTACAATGTCATCAAAGACTTTATCGATACCATGGATACAAAATCCTATCCTTTATATTTATATAGTTTTAATTATACTGGTCCTTATTCATACTCCACTCTCTATACCGGTGGTTTGCCTTCGCGAGATTATGGTGTAGTACACTGTGATGATCTTATATATTTATTTAGATCCCCTCTATTGTTTCCCGATTTTCTAAAAGATTCTCGACATGCCAAAGCTTTACAATTGTTTGTAGGCAATTTTGTGCATTTTGCCCAATTTCAGTAGGTTTTATTCAACACAGACTTTCGTTTCAAAATTTGTAATACTATTAACATTTCTTTGTTGAATTTTACAGGGAACCTCGTATGAATCCTCCTCTGAAAAGGTGCAATAAAGCTACATTTCAGCGAAAACCTGAAACCATCTGTGATTATCAGCTGTTTGAAAATGACAGTGCAGATGGTTCACCTACCAGTATTTTAAAGACTGACAATACATTTAATGTGAAGCGTATGAAGTTTTGGGATGAAATCTTAAATGAATGAATCGTATACGCTTTAAGCAATGTGCAGACGGTTTTCAGATCTTCCAATGTTGTCAGATCTGGCAATGTGCTAGCAATGTACTGACATCAATTAAGACGACTGTAAGAAAATCTTACAATTTCATTGGCATTTAATTGTCACACAATAAATTTATCTGTCAACAGAAATTGTCAGTTTCCACGGTTGTCAAATTGTTGTATGTCAAAAATTGTCAAGTTCGTTGTAAAAATGTTAAATATTGTCATAGTAATAAATAGAGCAATTGAAACAGTATTATCTGCATATGTACTAGAAAGTAGTGAGGATGAAGACAAAATGACGCAAAGCGATAGCAGGAGGCTTTTTATGCTAAATTACTCTTGATTCGTTTCTACGATTGCGACGTTGCCCCGACGTGTATGCTGCAGTTGATCTTAATTCATTTGTAAATTTCATATCACAGTTTATCGACTAATCTGGTTGCAGATTCCTGTGGTCTCCAAAAACATCATCGGCTTGAAATACATATTTCCAAACAATTTGAAATTGCTCATCAGTGCTTTGGCCTGAATTTTTTCTTCTATAAAATATCTTTTGGAAGTACATATACAACGCAACCAGCAACCCAATAAACTGACAGAATAGGCAAATTCAATTCAATTGGCTCATAGCTGCAGTAATATACACATACATACATATGTCACTATTCATTTATTATTTTCTTTAATTTAACATTTTAATTTTCATTTTTATTCCAATAGGTCTTTTTTAAATAAAATCTTTGTTCTCGATATTTATAAATATAAATTATTTTAATATTTTGTTATGTTAAAAATTTTCATATACTTTTTCATATGACAAATAATTTGAAATTTATAAAATAAAAAATTTTCCCTAAAGATGATACACAACGAAGTAGCGAAATATGAAGAATAAAATTTTTATTTAAAAAAGACCTTTCGCTTAAAAAAATTATTGAAATTTTAATAAAAAACAAGTAAGAAAGCCCGACCATTTAATACCCTACACCCAGTATATCTTTAAAACAGTTTTTTAGAAATGGGCGTTATATGGGATATATAACCTATTGCGGACCGATCATACAAAAATTTAGTGTCATGATGTCTGTGAATATAAATATTATATGTATTAAACTTTAACTCGATATAAATACTTTTAAAAGATTTATGGAGCTTAAATTGAATTACGGAGAGGGTCTTATATGGGAGTTTCGACAAATTATGGACCGACCATTATAAAATTAGGTGTCATTATTTCTGTATAAAAGATACTTATTTGTGTCAAATTTGAATACCAATATTTTTAAGAAATTTATGATCGTTTAAGTGAATTTCGAAAGTGGGCCTTATATGGGAACTACGACTAATTATGGACCGATCACAAGAAAATTGTATCGTATTGTTTGTATACATATGAAATATAGTTGTGTTAAATATAATTTGGATACCAACATTTTTGAGTGAGTTATGCTCTTTAAAGGTATTATCGGAAGTGGGCGTTATATGGGAGCTACAACTAATTATGAAGGGATCTAATCAAAATTCAATTCAAACATTTATGATCAGTAAACCCCAATTTCGGGAGGACATTTGTATAGGGGCCGAAAAAAATATCACGTACCAAATTTTATCCAAATATGTATCTTCAAAATTGCGATCTGTATTCTGCGCACAAGCTTTACATGGACAGCCAGATAGACGGACGGACGGACGGGCATCGTTAAATCGACTCAGAAAGTGATTCTGAGTCGATCGGTTTACTTTAAGGTGGGTGTTGGACCAATATTTCTTGGTGTTACAAACATCAGCACAATACCAAAATATACCCTTCCCACTATTGTGGTGTAGGGTATAATACTAAAATTTTCAGGAGAGAAAAAAAATGGTTATGTACAAGAAACACACTTAACATAAAAATAGACATAACTGTATTTTTCCAGTTAAAGAAGATAGTGATGTGAAAGAAATTTTTGCAGGAGTTAGAGATGTGTACTCTGAATTAATTTATGGAAAAAACTCAGTTTTGGAAAATTTTGAGTTTAGAGTGCGATATGTGTATGTATTTACTGCGAGAACACATGCATATCTACTCTTGGTCTTTTAAAATATTTAATATTGCATGTGTACATTGTACAATACATATAAAAATATTTTACTAGAAAACCACTTGAAAACATACAGCAATATGCGAAATCGAAAAAACAAAAACAAATATGGCACATGAAAAATATAAACTGCCAAACATGTTGGCAGTTGAAAATGTTTAAAACGAAAATTTGAATACATATGTATGTATGTATGTAAAATTTCTTTGCCGCTTAAATAGAACATTTTCGCTGCATATGTGGAATATTTACGCCGCGTCGCATACATATATACGAGGTCTGATCAAAAAATAACTGTTATATTAAAATTTTTCAAAAAGTATTTATTTATTCATCAATAACTATCTTGTCCCCTTCAAAGTAATCGCCCTCAGATATAATACACTTATGCCAGCGTTTTTTCCAATCCTCGAAACACTTCTGAAACGCGCTTTTTGGTATCGCCAACAGCTCCTGTTTCGATTTTTCTTTTATCTTCTCAATCGTAGCAAAATGCTTTCCTTTCATCGGTGTCTTCAGTTTTGGGAAGAGGCCAAAGTCAGCGGTGGCCAAGTCCGGGAATACGGTGGTTGAGGCATGATAACGGTTTTGTTTTTGGCCAACAATTCACGCACAATCATCTGGTGCGTTATCATGGTGCAAAATCCATGGTTGGTTTTTCCACAATTCTGTGCGCTTCTGACGAATTGCTTTGCGCAAACGGCGCATAACTTCAAGGTAGTATTCCTTATTGACGACCTTGTTTCAAGAATTCATGATGCACCATGCCATTGCAGTCGAAGAAAACAGTGAGCAAAACCTTCACATTTGACCGAACTTGACGTGCTTTTTTCGTCTTGGCTCTTCTGGACGTTTCTATTGGGATGATTGGGCTTTGGTTTCAATGTCATAGCCATACACCCATGATTTTTTTTAGGAAATCTGGATCGTGGTTGACGATGTTCATCAGCTCCTGAGCGATATCCATGCGACGTTGTTTTTGCTCAAAATTTAGCATTTTTGGTAGAGCTTAATAAACTCCTTTAAAAATTTGGAAATATTAAATATTTAAAAATCTAGAAGATAATTTACGGCCCAGTTTATAAAAACCGTAAAAGATGCTCTAATGCATGGTGAAATTATATAAGATGAGTGAAGGAGCACAGCTGACTGGCTTGTTCACAATTAACTTATGTCAAAAGTAATATTTTGTCAAATGTTTTTGACAGTAGTAGTTTCTGTAATGTGTTGTATTTGTTGTCGATTTGCACTCACCTTGTATAATTACACCATGTTAAATGTTTATATTATTAAACAAAATGATATTTTTTTGATTTTTTTTTTTTTAACTTTTAAAAATAATTTTGCTGCCTTATATGAATGAATATAAACATTCCCTACAATTAAAATTACTCACCCAGTTTTCGTAACACGTTCACGATGACTCTCCATTGTACACCGAGCCGCTATGACGTCACCCTTAAGAATTGGCTCTGAATTGTCCAGGGGATAAAACATTTGTTTTGTCAACGGATCACGTTTCCCCAGTAAAGTCCAATGATACATGCCATGGTCATCGGGTCGCACTCTATAGCCGGACACAACTTTGCCCAGACTATGGGTGTGGTTAAGATATGCAATAGGGTGTATTGTTTTATTTTCATTTATTTCACAAGAAGTTTCCACATGTTCAATTGACATGCTGTGAACAATTGAAAAAGTTTAAGTATGTTTAAGAACAAAATTTATTTTCAAAAAATTTAAAACTTACGGCTTTTCGCTATATCTGATAAAAACTCCCGAATCAATTATTAATTTATTATAATTCAAAAATTATATTATCCCTGAGGAATCTATCCATTGTGATAGTGAAATATTGGATATTAAAATACATAAATATATAAAACATTTTTATATGAATATTAAAAGTGACCTAATTGCTTGAAAAAACAATTTATAGAATATAAAAAAAGGTCGAATAAAAGAACTAAATAATTACATTTTTATAATTTGTAAATTAATAAAATAAAAATTTTGCCGAGCATCGTCATTGACATCTTCTCGGCATTCCTTAAACCGTTTATACCACAATTGAACTTGTGTTCTACTCATAGTGGACTCGCCAAACGCCAAAGTCAACATTTCAAATGTCCTTGCACATTTAATTTCATTTTTACACAGAACTTAATACAGTTTCTTTGATCCCTTTTTTCGAATAGTAAAAAAATCGAAGAGCACACAAAAACACGACTAACCTTTTTATCTGACAAAAACAAACTGACATTCCAAAATGGCTGATTTAACAACATATGTAACAGACATGTGCACCAACATAACAGAAAAAAATGCGAAAATCGAAAATTCGTAACTCACGAAATTTGAAAATAACGATTATTTTTTGATTGGAAATAATTTGAAAGAATTGTGTCTTATGAAAATAAGCAATTGAAGTATAAACAGGAAAATATACATAAGTTTCCTTTGTAGTAAATTTTGTACATACATATGTATGTACAAGGTGACGCAAAAGTAATCCTCCTATCAGAAAATGCTATAAATTTTGCGCAACTTGATGAATTGGGATTGGAAAACATGTGGTTCCAACAGGACGGTGCAAGGGCACACACTGCACGTGCCACAACCGATATGCTGAAGGATGCATTTCCCGGGTGCCTAATCTCCCGTTTTGGCGATTTGCACTGGCGATCTTGCTGGCCTGATTGGAAGTTTACTTTTGCGCCACCTTGTATGTATGTGTGTAGGTATATGATTTTTTAATAACGATTCTGATTGATTAATTACGGATTTAAATTAAAACGTTGTGGCCGTATACCTGCGGCATGAATGTAATAAAAATAACAACACCAACTGATTAGGAATAAAAGGGTTTAAAAGGGAAATAAAGAAAGAAAAAGGAAAATGCAGAAAGAAATGTATGTATGTACATATGTATGTACCTAAGCAACGCCGCCAATGAATACCAAATAAAAATGAATAACAGAAGATACAAAAAAAGTAAGTTGCTGCAAACAAAATTTTGCAATGAGGAAAATTTTACTTTTAAACACATCATGTACATACATATGTATGTATGTATGTATGCATGTATAGGTAGTGTTCTAAAATAAAAGGCAACAACATTGCATTCATGTCGATTTGCAAATATATATTTTGATTGATCAATGATTTTATTTATAATAGCAGATCATCTGACCACCGTCTGTACTTAGCTTTAGTCGAATAAATTATTTTATGTATAAGTTATGTATGTATGTATGTTTATTTTTATGCCAAAAAAGTATTAGTTAAGGTACGGTCACATTTGGCAAATACGAGTATTTACTCAAAAAAGCGTAACCACTTGTTTTAGCACAAATTTGTTTAACGTTGTTCACTCTTACAAGAGTTTTGCAAGATCAAACAGCATTAAATAAAATAAAACTAAATATTTGTTATGTCTCGTCCTAAATTAACGAAGTTTTTTTTTTTTAATTAATAAACAAATAAACGAGCTCAAATATATTTTATTTAGTGATTACGTCTGTTTTGGCAAATATTTGCCCAATGTGACCGTAACTTTAGAGTTGTTTGTAAGTTAAGAGTTGTTGTATGTAGGTGTGTAAGTAAGTTTTTAAATGTTGTAAATACAATAGAACGATGTAAATGTGTATGTATACTTAAGTATATTTGTAATTTAATATCACAAACTAATTAAAGGTTCTTAAATTGATTGATTTTGATTTTTATTTAGTTTAATAGAATATTAAGCAATTGTAGTAAACATTTAAAGTTGTAAATAAAAAATAATGTTTATTCTCCAACATAATTCAAGGGAGCAGAGTTTTGTATTTCTACCAACAGTTTTCTATTTTTTTTTTAAGTTATTGAAGTAAAAACTTAGATTTCATCGGCTCTTCAATTAAAAAACTCAGACCCTTTGCTGAGTCCAAGCACTTGGGATTTGAAGAAAGTCTACTAAATCCTGTAAAAACAGATTTTTGCTTTAATTTTTACTACAAATACCGGATATATTTAACGAAACTGACTAAAGACTTTTTAAGATTCAGATTAGTCTGACTGTTTTTGTTTTTTTTCTATTCATTTAAATATTTATTTGTATCGTGTTAAGCAAGTAAGTACATGGCAATTTATCAAGATTGAGTTAAATAATTTAAAAAAGTTTCATTCAATATCCATATCATCGAGACGAGAACGTACACGATTTTTTCGTTTGCCCTTTCTGGTAGGTGGTGGCAGAAAATTTTGTAAAAACTCAATGGTATTGGAAATGGTTTCCAAACTAATATTGCCTATATGATCGCGATCAAAATAAACCACTGGGACTGGTGCTTCAGTAGCCACAAGATGAGCGCATTGACAGCGTTGATTGGCCACTGTGACCACATCTAAACTTGAGGCGGTTGTGGTGGCGGCTGTCAAAGAAAATTAAATAAAAGAAAATTAATTTTTAGAAAATTATATATGATTATAATTAAAATTAATATATGTACATATGTACATACATACGAGTACATTTAATATATGATTAAATGTGTATGTATTTGTATGATTTATTAATGTTCTTTTAAATGTGTACGAGTACATACTCGTATGTAAATAAGTTATGTTGTATGTACATATACATACATATGTAAATTAATTTTTCATTAAAAAAATAATTTTATTTTTTGGTTTTTTTTTTATTATTTTATTTTTCTGACCGTGTTGGTCTAACTCCAACTTAAAAATTAAAACTTATATTTTAAAAAGACATCATTAAATAGCAAAAATCATTCTCGTTTTCTAATTCCAAAAAATGCAAGCACCTGTGGGAAACTATAAAATAGGTTTAAAATTTTTAATTTTAAACAAATTTCGTAGACGCAAACGTCAACAAAAATAACTACACGCATGGTGTAATTATACAAGGTGAGTGCAAATCGTCAACAAATACAACACAAAACAGAAACAACATTCATTTCGTTTGTGTAAAATAAAGTACTACTGTCAAAAATACTTGAAAAAGTATTACTGGGCTACTGCACTCACCTTATATAATTGCACCATGACTACACGTTTAACAAACAGTCTGGGAATTCAAAAAGAAGTTTTGAATTACAATTTAAATTTTTAATAAACAAATTTTACAAATGCTGCTAATGTTGCTAAAGTAGCGGGAAATTAATAATTTGAATTAACCCATTATTAAGGTATGATACGATATACCTTAACTTGTATATATAAATTGATTAAGCCTTGTCTATTTCTAAAATGACATGATCAGTACAAAATTTTGAAGGATATACATACATTATGTATGTATTTCCTTATTCCTTATTTGGAATTAAGAATTGCGTACATCTAAAATGACCCGATCAGTAGAAAAGTTTTGATTAATTGTTATTAAAACACAAGATAAGCTTTTATAACAATGTAAGGATAGATTTTAAATAAAACACTTAATGTAAAATCTTTATTAACATCCAAAGGAATAATCTGTGACTTTAACTTTTTAAAAATTATTTTATTAAAATGTTGGCCACGATTAACTGCAGGTAATCCATTCCACCGGTACTACTCGACTAAGGTTGGCTTTTCTTAAATCGAAAGACTTCTGATTTCACAACTGATTGCAGCTGGTCCATTTGGAGGGTCTCTTTCCAGCATTGCTAACGGTATCTCGCAAATTACGCGACTAACGTTGTCTTTCAAGTCTTGAATTGAAGCTGGCTTAAGACTTAAAGGAAAAAAATTAAAGATGAGATTGACAATAGTAGGCTCAGAAGATCTTGCATCATCGATCTTCATTTCTCACAGAACACTGACTTTTTATAATACAGCTGAATAATCTGCAGACGTTATTGCGTTATTGCAGTGTGCGTCTTTCAATGATGAATTGTCAAACAATTCGTTCAAATCTGACCGTGTTATACCCTATACTCAGTATATGTGTATATGTGTAAAATAGTTTTGAGCGCTATATGGACTGATCAATCAACAATTAATTGACATGACTTCTTTGCATATATGAAGTTATATACTATATATATTTTGTGTTAAATTTGATCTCGCTATAAACATTATAAAACGATTTAGATATACATGTTAAAGTGATTTCCGAAGTCGGTCTTCTATGTGAGTTTTGACTAATTATGGACCGACCGTTATAAAATTAGGTGTCCCGATTGCTATATACATATGTATGTGAAACTTATTTGTGTTGAATTTAATTTGGACACAAAATTATTTAAGAGATTCATGGCCGTTAATGTGACTTTCCAGGAGATGGTCTTATAGGGGAGCCATAGTCAATTATGCACAAAATTTGTAAATGTGATTAGGCTTCTTGTACAACTTATTTGTTGTGAAATTTGTTTGGATATCTGCATAAATCAAACATATATGACCAATGACGAAACTGAAAATACTCCAGATGGCAAAGTACTGCATTTGTGATTAAATTTAACATATGTATGTATGTATGTATGTATGTATGTATGTATGTATGTATGTATGTATGTATGTATGTATGTATCTACATAAAAATATGTTTAATGATGTTGCAAATTCCCACTCAGTACAATCTCAAATTGTTTTTTATTATGAATATCAATTGTTTAGATAAGAATTTGCAAATGTTGAGGATTCTTCAGCATTTTTGATTATCGGTGCAATAAATGCGTATATTTAAATATGTATGTCAAAGACAAAATAATAAACAAGATTTTATTAAGCATTTGGTAGATCTATGTATGTGATCTATTAATATATAAATATTCATAGATAATTTTTTTCTTAATATGGGATCGGTGAAGGTGATTTAAAAAAGTTTGAATAATTTTATAAAGAATTATTAAATATTAAATAAAATTCTAACCAGTTGCTAATAAAAGAATGTATCAGAACTTTGGTATTATACAATCAATTTTCAATAGTGTGCACTTAAAATCCGGTCACATGAATGTTATAGTAATTATGTAACAAACAATAAAAAAAATTAATTGTTTTTAAACCATAATATAAAACACATTTATTTAAACTTAAGAAAATCTAAAAAAGGATTTAATGTACTTTCACATTTGATTCTATTTAATTTATTTATTTTATCATATTGATGAAATGTCTCCTCTTTAAAATGTTTATTAAATTTTTATAGCTGGTCATCTTAATGCCCATGCTCTGTCCATTTTCTACTATGGGGCATTCTTTCATGTGGTTTTTGTCTTAGCTAAGACACGATCGACTAATAATTATGCATGGCAATACTGTTTTTATATTCAACTAAATATCAACGGATGCAGCGGTTAGTGTGGGCATTAAAAAATAATAATAATTGTTTGTAATGAAAATTAACATCAAAAAAGAGTACATACTACGTTATTATATACATACATACATACATACATATATAATGGAACTAAACATGTATAATTATTAGTTTATTCATATAATTTTGACCAACACACAAACATACATAAGTTATGAATATTTTAAGGTACTACTTAAATCAATAACGTTGCACAGTGGGAGCATATGGAAAAGAGGAAAATAAATCTGTAATTTTTAAAGGGTAAGTCTACTTTCAATAAAATTTTGTTAGAATTCTGCACATATCCAAACATTCTATTTTGCCACATATAAATTGTACCTGAAGCCTAATCATACCTATGCGGATCCATCTACTATATAACTGAGCATAGCTCCCATATAAGCCCCACTTTGGAAAATCTATTTAAGAAGCATAACACTCTTTGAAATAATAATATTTAAGTGTTGATTCGTTGTTGATTTATTTAAGTGTTGATTCGAGGCAAAATTTAATGCAAATAATTTGTATTTATATGTACAGAAGTCAGGCTACTATGGGCGCTCCCATTTCTGAAAAACTGTTTTTACTCGCATACTCGGTGTAGAGTATTATATGGTCGGGTTTGAACGACTAACTTTATTATTTGTTTTTAATAAATCTTTTTACTTTATTAATTCGGCTTGAGGTCTCTTTTAATAAAAATATATTATATTTTATTCGTTTCCAATATTTCGACCAACTTTGTTGATCATCTTTAGGGAAGAAATATAATCTAAAAAACATGATTATTATAATTGTAACAATTTTCTTAAAAATTATATTAACAAACAATTTACTTATCCCCTTATTCAAAAACGATTATTAAATTTAACAAACGTTTATTAAGACAGATTTGCATATAAAAATTTGCTTAATAAACGTTTGTTAAATTTAATAATCGTTTTTGAATAAGGGGGTTAGTGTTTAATGCAGTGTTGTCCGATGTTAATGTCTTAAGTTTCTTTCACTGATTGTTAATAAAATATACGGACTTTTTTTTAGCAAAACACTTAAAGGAAAATAATTCCTAAAAAAAGATTTGAAAAATCCAAAATAGAATTTTTTAGATTTTTGTCCATATCGAAACCGTTTACATAATTACGTATTGAACATATCGGGCCATATGAAATCGATTTTTATTTTTTAAGTTGAGTTTTACATAAAAAATAACTATGTATATTTTCAATGACTCTGGTCACCTCCAAAATTTTTTGCTTACAAAATTTTCTAATTTTCTAATAAGTTTGCTTTCCGAAAAATATTAGTACGTTAGTCCACGTTTATTTGTTTCTGTGATTTTTGCTGTGTAGGCGGGAGCGGTGAGACGCATTAAAAGGGTACAGTATGTACTCTTGAGACACCTTTTGTTCCCTCATTACTTGTTTTAGACGTGAATCTTGGCAATTTCTTAAATAATGTAAAAATAATAGAAATAACTTCTTCTTATATCAAAAATTGCACAAAAATCAAATTTTCGTATGAATGCAACTTTTCACACTGTGAAGATTTTGAAACACTTCTTTTTTTTATTAGGTTTATAAAAGTGTAAGTGGGGAAATATTTGGATCTGCTTTTAGCAAAACAAATACCAGACTAGGATGGCTAATAACTCGTAAACTATAAGAGATAATATATATGGCAAAGTTTTTTTTTTAGTACTCGACTAGTAGACTTCAAATATAGAATAAACCTTGAAATGTGATTGTTATCAATATCTCGCATACTCTGGCACTGGTGAATTTATGAGGTCCAAATCCAAAACCTAAATTCGAAACTTCATTGTAATTGGACTTACCGTTTGGAATTACAGATTTATTTCCATATTTTCTTCCAACTTCTCCCACTGTGTGCCACTTGGTATGAATTTTCTATATACATACATACATACATACATATGAAAATATGTGTGTTATTTTATTGGCAAATAGGACATAAAACCTTTTTGAAAATGTTTTAATATCGATATAAACGAGAGAAGTTTTTAAACATTTATCTTTAGACCAATTTAAGCGATAATCAATATTAATACCAGACAGTCACTATTTAAAATTTTCGCATACATACGAGTATGTTTGAATTGCAGAAATATACAAAATATTTAAATACCCACATGTACATATAATATACAAACACTAGATTAAACAATTACTACTTACAAAATAGAGGGCGAAAGCATTCCTTAATCTGTATCCATTTCTGACAAAACTGTTTAATAAAACTATCATTTTGACTGAACAGTGTACGAGCGGCTGCATCAACACGATTTTGCATAAACGGCGGTATGAACGGCCATTTACCTTTGGCCGCAAAAAAGCAAATTATATCTAAGAGTCGAAAGAATGCAATGAAAAATGAACAAACATGAACGAAACAATGACAGCGATTTATATGCAAATGATCCTTATAGTCCTTCTAACAGCAACTCAAACTTACATGGTATATTGAATATTTTCAAGAAACTTTTATGTTGATCCAAACGTTTCATGGCGTGAATATTTTTTGAATCTTCTTTCACTGGGTGTCTTAAAGAACTTTCGTGTGTTTGGTTGCGTATTTTCATCGATAATGCAAAGGGTACTTCATCGATTCGTACGGACTTTAAAAACGCTTCCGTATAGAGAAGTTCATCGACAACAAGCAACATATAGATTGGTATGATTAACCATAAGATTTTTGATTTTAAATCCATGTTGTCACACACGTCTTTAGCGTGCGGTGCCGTCCGTGATTTTTTGTGTTGTAAACGGGTTCAGTATGTTTTATGAACTGATTGTTTAGTTGCAAAAATTCTAATCGATTAATTTATGTTGGGTTTTGTTTTTGTTGTTTTAACTATTGTTTTGTTTACCTACATGTCCTGTTTGCATGTTATAGAGTCCTTATTTTTTTATTTTTCAAATGGGTTAGTTGCGGAAAAAAACATAAAACAACATATTTCAGCAGTATGTGAACGAAAGTTCCATAATAAATACAATGGCGGGGCATTAAAAGGTTTGGAGAGGCAGAGAACATGGATTTCCTATAGAAGACATGTTGAGATTTTATAATATTGTTACGATTTCAGCTTTCAAAAACGGTGGTTTATTTTCTTTCTTTAAAAAAAGAGATAAAAGCGTCAAGTAGTTTAAAAAAAATCACGAGTCTTTATTTATTTATTATTAATTAATCACTGTGTCTTTCACTACTCTTTTACAATTTACTTTAACACAGGCTTAAATTATAATTTAAAAACGAAAACCCACAATAAATTCACTTTGAGTTGCCCTGTTTGTTCTAATTATACACTAGCGCCATATTCGAGTAATTAGAGACGTCAATCAAAAGTTCGCACATAATGATCCGTTGTCTGGCCTTGATCACTCATCATGCAGCCCCGCCACCGCGCTGAGATTAAATTGGCTCGCAATAAAATCAATCGGCAGACTTTTCATCAGCGCTAAAAGGATCTGTGATATATTCTCCAGCTAAGATGATATTCTCATGAATTAGAATGTATTTATGTACATTAGAGTGGTTCGCCTTCCATACAAAAAAAAAAGTTGAGTCAGTCAGTCAGTGAATAAAAATTCCACATGCAATTTGTTCCCTTTTATTTTTTTAACATTGAATTTTAATAGGAAAAATGTGAAAGGGGAACAAATTTCATGTGAAATTTTTATTCACGAGAGGGGTGATTGTAAAAACAATTCCAGAAATTATTTTTTTTTAAATAATTTTACATAAAATAGTAAATTGAAAAAAATTTCACACGCCCTTTTAGTATTTTGTTCACTGTGTCGCTATTTTTAGTCCGATCATAACATTTTGTATACCGGTGTTCATGGATCTGTCAGGGCTACATTTCTGTCCTTAATCATTTTTTTAGTACCACGTCAAATTCTAATCACTCGGTTCGTACCCACAATAATGCTAAATATTTTTGTAAGAATTTAACATACGAGTATATGTATAATCGAAATCTCTATGAACCTGGCGACACATTTTAGATTATCTCTTTCAGTCTAAATGAATCGAGTGATTAAAAAATCGAGCGATTTTCAAAAACGATTAGTCTACAACTTGATGCTCTGTAATTTACACGATTTTGTATATTGCAACAAGTTTGTTTAACTATTCCTTAATAAAGAGAGTAAATCATGTTAAACATCTAAATTTGTGAAAATCTTACACGTTGTTTCACAAGTTGTTGAAAGTTTTATATTTAAAGTTTTATATATTTCTTATTTCCAAAAATGGTCAACTAATTTTTCAACCAGTATTGTGATGGATCTAAGAGTATTTTCTTTTACTTTTCGAAATAGTTCTAGCAATAGATTTGTAATTCTCATCTGACACATTTTTAAGTGCAAACAACAAATTATCAGCATGAAAAATTAAGCAGCGTTCTCGATTTTAAAATAATTTGCCCGAATAGCCGAATAACCTTCAAGAAATTTGTTGCTATAACACTCTTTAAAAACATGGGTCAATCACTTATTCTATCTGTTAATTGCATTTACAGAGAGAGAGAGAGAAATGTACTACTCCCCTTTCACATATGTCCCTGTACTTAGTCCAGGGTTGGATAATGTCGATTTTGAACCAAATAATAAAAGTATATTTTTTTGAGAATAATTAAATAATACATTTTACATAAAATAGTAAATTGAAAAAAATTTCACACGCAGTTGAGGTTACACGCCAAACTACTATTAAAATAAGGCACAATTTTCAACACCAAAGTTAAGTTTACAAGCAAATACAAAATATCGTTTCTGATCGGCTAAATTTGTATATGAGAATCTGAAATGTACTAAAATTTGTTTGCTTTTATGAGCTCGAATTGGAAAGAGATTACTCTACTGTTTTGCAGCAACGGATTTCTCCTTAAATAATTAGATCGATGAGTTTTAAACAAAGAATATATGTATGTATGTATATTTTTCTCCAACAGGGGCATTTTGCAAAAACCTAAAACATTTAACATTTTATATATAAGTAGTAGAAACTTTGACAATTATTACAATAATTTCAATTTCGCTCGAAAATGGCGGATCTGTAAAAGTTACCTTTTGGAAAATTCGTGACATTTTCGGTCGACATTGAAGTCCCTCTGAGACCGCTATTAAGAATTTGGTGAGAAAATTCAAGAGCCTTTTCATGCCGAAAGGCGGATACGGATACGGTGAATGGGCCACGCTATTGAAAGATTTTAACTTGATTGTATGCTATTATTGATGATATGAATATCACTGACATGTGGTTTCACACAGGCACCGAAATGATGAATTTATTGCAAATTAAATTTGTATATGAAATAATGTTACGAAATTCAGCTGTTAATTGGTCTCAACGGCTAAGCGATTTAACACCACTGGATTACTTTTTGTGAGGCTTTGCTAAAGATCGAGTTAATACAGAGCCAAAGTCTTAAACCTGAACCGACATTTTGTTAAAATGTGATTGATAATAGAATCAACATCTGAATGAGTGGTAGACAAATGTTAGATATTAGTTTTCATTGATAATTGTCAAACCTTACTTTTTCCGAAACAATAAAACTTGAATGGTTTGCAAATAAATTATTTGCAAAAACAAATATGTGCAGCTTTATAATATACATACATATGTAGTTAGAATTGAATTTTCCATCCCCGATATAGAATGTTCATTTTCTAGAATATTTTAAGGCTTTTAACTAACAACATATTTCTATACTAAGTATACTAAACATGTTTAGTACGACAACTACTCGTAACTAAATACATATTAAGGACATTGAACTTTTTATGACACATTTCTTAGTCACTACATAATAGGGATGCCAATCCCGAAATCCCGATTTGTTTTAAAAAATCCCGGGATTAATAAATCTGTAATAAATCCCGAAAAATTCCGGGATTTTCGGGATTTATTAATTTTTATTTTTGTATAAAAGATCCAGACAATTGTTTTTACTTGCAAAACATCTACACTTAACATAAATCAATGTGAACAGAATGGTTGCCATTGCTATTGCTATAAAATTTATTTTGGATTGCCAAACCCGCTGGAACACACTATTTGATATGTGTCAACGGTTTTTGGAACTGGAAATTCCAATAAAAAAAAAGCTTTAATTGATTTAAAAACTCAACAGATGACAGATGATGAATTTGCTTTACTTAAAACAAATATGTAGTTGTAATTTTAAGTCCGATTAAATCCGATGCTGCACTTTCATTTATGCTAAAAGAGGTATCAAAAAGTGATTGCAAATTAAGTGATGAACTGGTGAAAGCTCTCCATAAAAGAATCCAAGAAAGAAGAACGATTTACTCAACACTCTTAAATTTTTTGAAAACCCCAAAATTGAAATCAGAATTTGATAACAACGTAGAAATGTTTGTTATTAGAAATGAGTTAAAAAAGAAATCCTTCTGATTCGGATTTATCAATGATTGAGGAATCAAATGATGATTCTAATATTTCAATCATAAAAAAAAAAAAATAAATAATGCAATTGAAATGTGCAGAAGTCCAAACAAAACATCTAATAACGTCCGTAATGGTATGGAATCAAACATTGAAAAAGAAATTGAATTATTTATGTCCGCGAGTGAGAGAGGACTGTTTTTGCAATCTGCATACAACAATTTGCTAACAATTTTGCCCGCAAGCGTTGATTGTGAACGATGTTTTTCATCAGCATCATATATTGGTAACAAAATTAGATCCAGATTATCTGATGACACTTTAGATGCCTTAATAACTTTAAGAAGCTTTTTAAAGAACGATCATTAATATTCTCATATATTTAAATTTATAAATATAGAAATAAAAAGCCAAATGACATATAATTTTTGTTAACCTAATAATTTATACATACATATGTATATGTATGTACAGTGTAAAAAACTCTGTAATGTAATTTTGTTTTTAACATTATTAAAGGTTTATAAACTTTTAATAAATGAAAAAAACTATAGCTTTGAGACAATTTTTTGTTTTTAAACAAATTAATATTAAATATATGTTACTTTTTTCTTTTTTTTATTACTTTAATTCAATGAACTAATTCGTTTGTTATATTTTTATTTAAATTTATGAATTAAATAAATAATTTTTTAATAAATATTGTAATTTTTCTAATATGAAACAAAAATCCCGAAAATCCCGAATCCCGGGATTTGAAAAACCAGTCCCGTTTGGCATCCCTACTACATACATACATATGTATTTAATGTCATAAAATGCTATAAAATAAATTTCCAAATACCAATTAATTTCAAACTATTTAAAATTTTTAACACATTGTTGTAGTTTTATTAAGTCGTGTTTGTTTGATTGTTTCATTTTAATTTGCTTAATATTATGGTGGGATTTTTGCTAAATAGTATTACATATTTAAATAAAAAAAAAACATAAATGTAGTTGTTATTTAACTATAAACATTAAATATTAAAAATATTAAAATTAAATTTATTTTCAAATTAGGCACCTTTGTGTTTGGCTTTTGATGCTATGTTTGAAGACACATACGAGTGCATACATACAAATGTAAATATAAATTAAACATTAATGAAACTAACTAAACTAGTTAATTTGTAAATTTAATTTAAATAGTAATTAATAATACTAATGGCTATATCGAACAGAAATACGTTGTAACAAAAAATAAATAAAAGTTTACTTTACAAAAGTGTTAATTGTATGGGGCTGTCTTGCTTAAAAACTAATTTATTGTTTTGTATTTGTATTTGAGGGGTAGGGGGGCCTTTACTTATAACAAAAGTTTCACTTAAACGTCTATTCTTAATTATAAAATTTGTTTAGGCAGTATCACAGTATAACAGTTCATCTTTGTGTGTACAGTGAAAATCCTTTTCGTTTCTATTTATGGCATTTTTTGGCGATATAACTAAACTTTTGCGTTGCAAGGCGGCCGCCCTCAATTTCTTACTGCGTTTCTTGCGTCTTTGGTAAATGCAGCACCAGATTACTGTAAAAAGTACATTAAATAGTTAATAAATATTGTTTTTATTTATTTCTTTTATTAACCTACGTAATATAAGTGCTAGTAAACCTCCCGCACAGCCCGCTATAAACAGCCACATACTTCGTGCTTCTGCTATTTTTACGGAATTTTTACATGACTGAAATGTTTCAGAGTCAATGGTGAAATTATATGGCAGTGGGCAGATAGTGGTGTCTAAAACTTCTGCAAGTATTGAAAATAAAAAAAGTGATTGTGTTAACAAATTGTAAGTTTAAAGTATTAAATATTGTTTTCAATTGTATCGAGTAATGTGAATTCTGCTAAATAATTTTGCGATACCTTAATGTATAAACCATTAACCGCTTGACCCACGATGTCGAACGATAACGTTCGCTTAGATAAGACTTAAGACACAAACTAGATACGATAACTATTTTTTACTCAATCAAGTTTGTTTATTCCACAATCAAGTTTGTGTCTTAAGTCTTATATAAGCGAACGTTATCGTTCGACATCGTGGGCCAGGGGGTAAAACTACGTCTTGTCAAGCCATCGTTTTATGTGCACAAGAACAAAACATGGGCAGCATTACGGATACAAACTTCTACAGGTACTTCTGTGTGGGGAAAACGTGTCATTGTAATTTATTAAAATGGCAGGCAAGTCGTGCGAAGAAATGTTTTGCACAGTGGGAGAATTTCGAAAAAAAGGGTATAAATCTATAATTTGTAAACGGTAAGTTCAATTGTAATAAAATTTCACATGACTAGAGAGAAAATGTTGTCGAGTTTAAATTTTGGATTTGGGGCACCTCGATCCCAATTCTTACTATGTGATCCGATTTCAAAGATTATATTATATATGAAATCTACTAGTCGATCTACTCTTCTGACACTTAACTAGTGACAGAAAATGTACAATTTATCAAAGAATTTTTAACAAAATTAGTAGAAGAAAAGGCTCTAAATAGTTTAAATTAAGTTTAATAGAATTCTGTGGCCATTATTATAATCTGCAAAATAGAACAAGCCCATTTGGTTATTTTAAATAGCCCTTGGATGTTAAAATGGCTGACTTTTTCATATAATAACATGAACAGGATTCTAACCCTAATGAAACAATCAAGGAATCAATTCTGTTTCGACTCCTGTCAATATACAAAGAAATTAAATATTTAAATATAATTTTGTGCTGAATTTAAAAATAAATGTTCTTATTTTTATATTTTCATGATGATATCTACTAAATTAAAAACAAGAACTTTGTCCTTGGTAGCAACAATTATAAAACCACATTGAGACATTTGTAACAATAGCTCACTAGGCTCATAAAAGGAAATGGCTAGAAAATAATTCCAATATAATAAAAAAATATACAAAAATAACTAAATCCGGGAACATTTTTACAACTGGGTTTAAATACTCTTGAACGAATGTTATCAGAAACACTTTTGAGATTTTATTAAAAAATTAATGGGATGGAACTTGTAAGTTTGCGATTATTTCTTTATTTCTGTTACCTGTTCTACATATTATGATTCTAAAATGAATATACTTTTCAAGGAACCACTTCTTGAGCACTAGTATTTCATTGGTTCTAGACTAGTTCTATAGAACACTTATTATTTCTGGAACAACTTTTATCTATTTTAAAAATGTATTCTTTCTAAAGTACGTTTAACAGCTTTTGAAACGGCCGCTGAATCAATTAAAAAATATATTCGGTAAATTCAAGTTCCTAAGATTAATTCCATAAATTAACCAAGGCTGACAATTTCAAACAAACATCATAGATCCCAACGCCAAACAAGAACGAGTGCTGGCAGTATACAGACGTTCTGGAACTAGTTGTAGAACTATTACCTTTTTTCCCAGGGGATAAACTTAATATTATAAGTAATGAACACTAAATACGAGTAAGTTGGTTTAGAGTATACCTGGTACACCTGTCAAAGACTGTCAAGAGACCTCTTCAATAACAACGGGATATTTAAGTGACAGTAAAACTTTCAATCAAATCTTAAAAGTAGAAACATTTTCTACCGAACAATAACCAGACACGTTACCCGTTATTATATTCTACGTAATTTGATTGTCTTAATTTACTGGAAACTGAAAATAGTGTATGTTATAAAGAAATAAAGAAGCACATTAACTGACCAATACAATAAACATTTGAAACAATGTTCTCATTGAAAACCCCTTTATAGGTATTAAAAAGTCAAAAAGATATGTAGCCAAAACCGAACCATTCCAAAACTTACCCAAACAAACTGGAACAAATTTCGTTTTAGCCGCTAAACTCCTTAAGTGATTGTTGACCTGCTGGCACTGGCACTGCGACAATTGGGTGCGCGTTAAATCTATACTCTTCAAATTGCACATATTGGCAAAACGATCAATGCTTAAATCCATTAAAGGATTCATGGAGGCATTAATATGCCAAAGTTCTGAAATTGTAAAATAGATTTTGCATACATACATAAGCATCAATTGAAATCATATAAATAGTTAATGTTGTGAACTTACTTGGTAACATACCCAAATTGGGTAAATCCTGCAGACTACAATCGGCCACATTTAAATATTCTAAAGGAGCTTTGATGGGTGTATCCAAAGCCGCTAAATCTCTTTCCAAGAATGTCAATTCATTGCTGTCTATATACAAGTTTCTTAACGAACGCAACTGCAGCAACTCCAAGGGTATGGTCATGAGAGCATTATTCGAAAGATCAATTTCCTGTTGGTAACAATTTTGTATAAACATATGTATGTATGTATGTGTGAACAAATAAAGGGATTGACAACAAAAGTGTTATAATTGTGGTGGAAGATTTGTTAATAATAATAGTTAATAAAAAAACATACATATGTACATACATACATATGTAATATGTAGTATGTAATTAGTTAATATGACAATTGCATGTTATTAAATGATTTGTTAACAATTAATCTCAACTGCAATGCGAAAAATAATTAATCAGATAATTTTAATAAGTATTGTTTTTTTTTTTATTTCTGACAAAAACAACTGTTTGTAGTAAAAGTTTTTGTTTTTGCAACGGTTGTTTTTGTTTGTGTTTGTGTTTGTGTAAAGTAAGTGTCATTTACCTGTAGTGATGCTAGATGTGAAAAGGTACCCGGTTCCACGGATTGTATCATATTCTCATACAGTAATAAATATTTGATACCAGTGTAGGGTTGAAATGAACTGCGTTTAAGTTTCTTAATGCGATTAAATGATAAATCTAAAACCTGTAAATAAATTACATTCAAATTTAATTAAAGTTAATTTTCAGAAATAAATACATATTATTATAATAAAATTGTTATATTTCGTATAGCTATACATATTTTGCTTTAAATTTTGTTAAAAGAACATTAAATTATATATACATACATACATACATACGTACATGTGTATGTATGTATTATTTTGATTATGTGATTGCTACTGGTGCCAGCAGCAGCAGTAGCAGCTGGGACAAGTGTTTTATTTAATAATTAAGCTCAATTGAGTTTCATTTATGCTTTTAAACATTTCTTTCATACATATTACTGTTGTTATCGTTGTTGTGTCGGAGCAAGCATTCACAGAGTTTCCAATAAACCTCAGTCAGTACTTTTGTACGAATGTAGTATACAACATTTTCAGTTTCATTGATATAAATTGTCGCTTTTACAGACAAACGCAATTGCTTAATAATCCATCCCAACCCTGACTTTAATGGAGTAAAATGGATGTTGCACAGTGTGTTAAATTCGAAAATTATTGGGTGTATAACTTAAAAAATAGGTTTTTGTATTTAGTAAGTTATATGTATGTATGTCATTTTGAAGGGTACATAACTGTCATTAATTTACATTTCTTATTGCGAGAAATAGTCCCCCAAGAAGTACTATGTCCTGGTGTTTATGTCCATCACCTTGACGCTGTTACAGTCCTTGGGAGATATATAACAACACCGGTGCCATGAAACATTATAAACTCGCAGTTGACTAGAGTCTTATCTAGAACTACGTCATCAGTTAGAAGTCCGGGGATTCGTTCCCTAACTAATAATTGGTTGAGGTCCCTTCGGGGTTCAGGTAGTGGCTGTGGTTGATAGTCAAAGCGGGAAAAATGGCAGTTGGTTAAAATACTGATGTTTGTTTGAGCAGCAAACTTTGGACCATAAATTTGTCTCTAGTTGCTGTTGCTGAAACAACATAGCCAATGAATATAGTGGTGACACTTAGCCCAATGCTGAGGAAATGTACGAGAATTGTGGCTTTCGTTTCAATTAGCTGACGATCCGCCTTTAGACAAGGTTTTTGGCAGTAGTGGTCGATCAGTTCGATGTTGCGATTGTTGATTTGCTAGTAATAGTCTTGGGTCATGCTAATTGACCCAGCTATGAATGATAGGTATTAGATAGCCCAAACTCTAAAATAAAAGAATCGTTGCAGTCATGTACGAGAAATTGCAAATTGTATGTTCCTGGCAAGTACGCTCTTTGCAAGGTGAGCCGAGTACACTCGCGTTTGAGTGCGCAGTTAGGTTATACATCTGCGAGAGATGGTTTATGAAGTTCAGATGTGGTGATTTTGTCACGGACGACAAAGAACGCTATGGCCAGTAAAATAATGTTGAAGACCAAGAATTGGAGGCATTACTTAATGAAGTTCAACATTAATTAATGAAAACTCGACAAGAGCTTGCAAAATCATTGTGAGCTACTCAAGCAGCAATTCCAAAAATAATTCATCCAGAGTTTTGCTATAAAAGCAAATAATTTTTGCAACGAATCATTACTTGGGCTGAAAATTGGGATTCATTACGATAAACCGAAGACTAAGAGAAGCACGGTCAACCATTCGAATCGATATCAAAACCAATAGGACTAAAGGGGTCCCATCTATTATGAACTGCTGAACATAGGCCAGACCATCACAGGGATTAATGTGTAAAAACTAGAAGCTTTTAACTTCAGGTGAAGTATCTTGACAAGTCACCGTTTTGTGCGCACAAGAACAAAAAGTCGGCAAATTTTTTTTGTTTTTTTTTTTTGGAATATATTAAAATGGCGGTCTTATTGTCCTATTACACTTGATGGCAGACACAGTTATTAGAACAAATGTTCTGATAATGTTGTTTGAACAAGAACATAACATCGACAAGTCGTCATGAGGCAAATTCATGTGCGGACAAGAAATTATTCGCGAAGAGCAATACGTCGGCATTGTTTTGTAATTCTGTGTTTGAAAAAAGTGTCTTCGTTCTTTATAGATTTCCTTGTATTTTTTTTTTTTTTCAATAACGGATTTCTTTGGAAAATATATTGGAAAATAACATCGACAAGAGTTGGTCACACATGACAATGTCATGTGCAGACAATAAATTGTTTGCTAAGTAAAGAAATCGAATAGTTTTTTGAATTTTCTTACTTTATCATTGGAAATATGAGTTTTTACACAAAAACGTTTTAATTTATTCATTCGTTACTGTTTTTAATTTAATTAAGCTTAGAATTTATTTTCAATTATTACGAACCCTGGCTGACATTTGCCGGTTACACCAAAAAATTCAAAATAAAACACACTCATACACATTTAAGTATTGTATGTTGCAAAGTGGATGGATGGATAGATGGATGCCACAAGCATTCTTTCTCATTTAATTAAAATATAAATCCATTTCATTTTCACATGCTTTCAAACAACAAGTAGCAATAAATGCAACAAATCAAGTTCACATAAGTTAATGATCACTTTAAATGACAATAAAACTAATTGATAAACTAATTCAATTAAAACTTGTCAAAAAAAAAAAAAATATACACTAATTTAAATAAAATTATTTATTTGTCCTACCTCTACTGATGTTTTAAGATATTGCGGCACCTCCTTCAGATTCATATCGTAGCAGCGTATTTTCAGCAATTTATCCACTCTTAAATATTTACATTTGCGCTCTTCGGGACCGACAAAACCAAATGCCAACATTTTGCCAAAAATGATAAGAAACGATATTTGCAAGATCACTGAACTAAGTTCCATGCTAAAATGAGAGAAAAAGAAATTTTTTTTAGTTCTAAATGTTTTGTTCCAAAAAAAAAGAAAAAATAAAGATGAAGGAGGGGTCAATTCCAGTCAATGGCAGAGATTTAGTTAAATTTGGTAGTTTATAACGAATTTCTTAGTTTTGCTACTTACAAAAGCAAAAGAAAGAATTAATTATTTATTAAATTCGTTCAAATAAAATTGTATCTCTTAAACATTCCCATATAGAATTCATTAGGAATTACATAATTCATTGACTTAATTCTTTAATACTTTAAATGTATTGCTATAAGAATTCATTCTTATTACTAACATCTGATTAATGCTTCCGATGTGCTAGATTTGTTAAAGTGTCAGGTGTCTTTCATAGAAAGTACCAGATATTATCACGTAACCATTACTGCTTCGGTTCATTTCCATCTAAGTTGTCCTAAGTTGAACGTTCAATAAAGTTTTTTCAAAATTTTTCTCCATGAGTTTATGTGTTTTTTTTTTTTTTTCTTTATCGTATGGAAATACTTTATTATTTATTATAGATTTTAACCCTTATTTCTAGTAAAAGCTAGAAACAGTGACCCTAACCAAGTTTCAACGACAAAGAACAAATCACGAACATAATTTTTTTTCATTTTATTCTGTGTGGGGAAAACATGACGATGTTAATTTTTATAGTTTTCTTAAAATTACGAGTTTTGTATGAAAACTTTTATTCAAACAAGAACATAATATTGACAAAAGTTATCAACACGAGACAGATTATTGGCTTGTCAAGACGGCGTCTGATGGTAAAAATTCGTTGCATATAAAAACCAGCTGTCACCCGTTGAATTTTTCATTCCTTTTGATCAAATGTATACTACCCCACGTTTTGGCAAGCCATAATTTTGTGGCAACATGAACAAAATTTCGGCAGAATTACACACATCGACATGACACATGAACACATTTGTTCATGTTCTTCTGGGTGGGGAAAACGTATTGATGTAAAAATTCATAATTTTAAAATTCTTTGTAACTTTCTAAAATAGAGGTCATTTGTGTGACAATTACATTTGATGACCGACATACATATACTCGTATACTTGTGCGAATAAATGTTCTGACAAAGTTGTTTTTACAAGAACAAATCACTTACAAGAGTTGTCCACACCCGGCAAATGTATATGCGGGCGAAAAAATTGTTCTCCGAGTGAACAACCCAGCAAGCCATATGAGTCCGAAAGGAGTCTTTTCTGACACCTTTTCCTTTTCGTTCATGCTCTTTATGAGCCCAAAAACCAATCATTATTGCTCCGAAAACCTTCAGAAAAGAGGGTCATTACATTCGAAAATGGTCCGTCAGAAAGAGCTCTTAGATAATGTCAGAAAAAAGTCTTTTATGAGGGTTTTTTGGGCTCTGAAAGAGCTCTTAGATAATGTCAGAAAAGAGTCTTTATGAGGTTTTTTGGGCTCAGAAAGAGCTCTTACATCATGCCAAAAAAGAGTCATTGCAATTTTAAATACAACAAATTTAAGTGTCGCATTTATTATTATTTTTTTAATTGTTTTTACTTAAACAAAAAGGGAATTAATTTACAAATAAACTAAATTAGAATTGGAAAAAATGAAATAAATTGTATTTACAGTAAAAAAAAAATAAAATGGAATTCATTTAAATAAAATATATAAAAATGAAAAAAAAATTAATTTTTTAAGCAAATTTTTGTTTCGCTCCGAAAATGCTTTTTAGTTGGACTCTTTTCTGACTCCTTTTTCGGAGCGCTCCTAGAATGGTATGCTGGGAAGTTGAAGGCATGACAAGGCCGCTGGTTATATTTTTATGCTACAACACTTCAGTTCATTGTTAGTCTATTAAAATTTCCAGCTGTTATTTTACCAAAAGTTTTAATGAAACTTATGATTTATTATTCCCCAAAAAATTTCAATATTTTACAACCGTCACAACAAATTCAAGACACATTACGTTTCAAGGTAGCGGCCACAACAAAATTATAATGAAATATTTATTTATGTTTGCATAATTCACACTAAATGTTTGATTTGGTACTTGATTTACAAAAAAACAAAAGTACCATGCGATTCATATACATATGTACATATTATACGTACATATATAAAACGATTTTCGGTCAATGAGTAACGGCTTTGAACTATATTTGGTTTGAAATTTGATATCCTTCGTGTGCAGTAAAGAATGCGAGCATAGCTGCCAGATTTGACAAACGATTTATCTTCATTTTGACGATTTTTTGTTTTAAAAATAGCAAACTGACGATTTGACGATTTTTTCATTGAAATTGACGATTTTCTTAATTATTAAAATATTCTATCATTTGTTTGTTTTATTAATGTTTTTGTTACCAAATTCTCTCCTTTTTTGAGAAAACAACTATTTTTCTCATTTAATATCATAAATATTAAGAAGAACATGACATATTTCAAAAACAAACTTAGTAATAGTAATTATTGACAATTGTTAAGTTTAAGTATAATAATTCCCAATAATAGTAGAAATTACTTATTTATCTGTAAACATAAAAAGCAAGTTTAAATGCTGAATTCCATGAACTAAAATTTTTAGAGAAAACCATTTCTGAATTTCATCGCGGAACTTCTACAAAAAATTCGAAAGAATATTAAGTCAAATAAATTTAAATAACAAAAATACGAAATTCTTTGAAAATAAGTACATGTATATGATGGATGAATTGGATTCTATAATCAAAATATTATTTACAACTTAACAACCTAAATTGTTTTGACATTGTAATGTAACCTGAATTAATAAAATATGTTACATTCAGATATTTATTTATAAAATACTGTAAGTCTTGTTTCACACTCCTCAGTTTTAGCTGACCAGTTTTTATTGAATTCTCTTTTTAACTTGCCATTTCAGCCATTTCATTTACACACATCAATTCAATTTTCGTACTTTTTAATGCAAATCAACATGCATTAAAGAAAGAAGTAAAAGGAAATAAGAAAATTAACTATTACCATCAAGTTTGTACCCCTTATGTTCTCTTTTCCCTTCTCATCCAAAAATACTTGCCTTGACGAGTCAGAATTGAAGAGAGTGAAAGCGGACTAAGATATTATAAAAAATATTACACAAGTTGTGTTTAACCTTATATTTTTTGTGATTTAATATTTAAAAAGTTAAAATTTGGTATATATTGTACAAGAGACTATATAAACATGAATTTCTACAACTTTTTATTTTTCCGAATTTTTCTTTGACGATTTTTAAAATTCAAAATGACGATTTTTTTCTTTTTTATCGGGATTTTGACGAGTTTTTACGAAATTCATCTGGCAGCCCTGAATGTGAGTTAAAAATACTCATACACAGCGCTGCCAGAAGTAAGATTTTACCTTATTTTTTTAACCGAAAAAAGATTTTAAGATTTTTTTCCCAAAAAAGAAGTTAGGTTCAATTAAACCTGTTTTCTTCAAAAATAAGACTTTTTTTTTGGTGAAATTAAGATTTTTTGCAGAAAATTTCTGGCAGCCCTGCTCATACATAATGAGTGCGAGACTGGAAGAAGGGGAGAGAGAGAGCAAACAGTGAGAAGCAAGGAAACTGATCAGTTTTTTTTTAAATGTACTTCCAAATGCTGGTGATTGTAAGGAAGTTAAACAATATTTCTATATTTAAGGAATTTGTTTGAATAAAGGTAAGGCTAGAAAGGATTTTTGTAAATCCTTAAAGATTTTTTAACAGCAAAGCTGGAAAAGGTTTAGCAGAAATTTCCCGGGAAATTTGTTAATAAATTCTAGTCTTAAACTTACAGTATTAATACCAGCTAGAGAAAATCAAATTTTATTAATAATTAATACAGAAGTTCGTAAGCAAGCTGTTATAAATTAATCTAAAATTACAATACCAATATATGTACGGCTTAATGTGAGTCATTACCAAACTACTTCTAAGTAATGCAGATGGTATGAAGTAGTTATTGAAAAGTAAGTTGTTTAGAAATTGCAGGGATAGGAATATGGCATTCAATTAGCCATAAATACTGTATTATAAATAAATGTTCATAATTTTTCCTTCTTTTACATGTGTATTTCTCATTTAAATCATTCTCAAAATGTCCTTTTATTTATTATTTATAATATTGCTTTGACCTATTTTTAAATTTTGATCGTTTTTTTTTCAAATAATGTTCACAATTACGTGTTAATCGATTTCTATTTATAAACAATTAAATAGCTCAATGCCTGGCTTTAAAATACATATAAAGTTTTTCGCTTAATTGTTTTTTCCCCTAAAATGTTTAAACAACAATTCATTCATGCTTATCGCCGACGTTTTATATAAAATTTTATTGATTTCTTGGGGTTTATTTGTGCAGTGGCAAATGGAAAAATGTTTGAAAATTATTTACTATTTTTGTTTAAAATTTAAACATTAGAATTACATTTGATTTGAATAATGCCACAAATTAGCAAAATACTAAAAATGTCATCGTTGTAATTTATCACAATGATACACATGACTTAAAACGAAATAAAAATCAAATAGAAACATTATACAAGTTATTTATTTATTTATTTACGAGTAGTAAGCTGAACTTTTCCATCATATCGGAGACAGTTGGGGGAGGTAGGGTGCCAGACAGGCCTAGATTTTCAAGTTCGCTTTACTTGGGTAAGTTTAGAGGTGTGTTTAGTTCTATTATTTCATACCTTTCCTACCATTCATTCAATTTAATATGTTTTGTACTTGAATGTTTGCAGTATAACCTTTGAATTTATTTATTTAGTTTATTTTTTTTTTTTATTTTGCGTTAAAGTGCAACAAAATGCCAGTTTTGCTGAGAATCAGATCAACTACTAAATTGTCGTTATCAAATGTTTTAATTATTGTCTATAAACATAACAGATTAAAGTAAATTGTTTATATATATGTACGTTAAAAAGCCTTTTTTTACAGTAATACTGTTACTGGTCACTGCTGTTTTACAGTGTTACACAAAATTGTACCTTTAGTATAGAAATCTTCTATATGTGAAATCAATATTCGTATGTATGGGAGAGTGATGTTTTCTGGGATGTTATATTACATAGAAAGTTGCAGTTTTTAAACAAGTTTACAAAAGTTTAGATGAATTAAAAAGACGACAATTTAAAAATATGTTTCGACGTTGAACACATACATATATACGTGATCATTTGCTCTAGGAAGATGGTCTACAACGCATTAGGCCATAATAGAACCTATGGGACATATAAAACTATTACACAGGCTCCAAAACGTAGAAAAACATTACCCATAAAAAGGACTCTTTAATTTAATATCTGCCTAAGTGGCGGAGACATTTAAGAGCTCCAACGAGGTATTGACGTCTCCTCTAGAACTAAAAGAACAAGACTCAATCACCCCTATCGTGAATAAAAATTCCACATGAAATTTGTTCCCTTTTTATTTTTTTAACATTGAATTTTAATAGGAAAAATGTGAAAAAGGAACAAATTTCATGTGGAATTTTTATTCACGATAGGGGTGAATGAAAAACCATGCGTGAATGGATTGTTCAGCATAAGCAACATGTTTCAAAATAGAACCTACAGTCTCAGATTTCTTTTGCCCATGAGCGTATGAAAAACGAATAATTTTCTGAAAGAATATCATCCTCTGGAGCGATGAATCAATATTTTGTAGGTTTGGATCTAATGGAAATAGATACGTATGACGTCCTCCAGACATGCAGCGCACCCCAAATTATACTTCTAAGACCATAAAGCAGGGTGGTAGTAATGTTATGGTGTGGGCAGCGTTTTCTGCTGGACCTGGTGCTAGACTTGACTGACATGTGGTTTCAATATGACGGTGCTACATGCCACACAGCATGCGAAACAATGGCCCATTTGAGAGGCGAAATCGGTGAACAGTTTGTTTCACTTTTGGGGCCGGTCTGTTGGCCGCCTAGATCGTGAGATTTAAGGCCTTTAGACAATTTTTTGTGGGATCATATCTATAGGGACAAGCCTGCAACAGTTGACGTACTGGAAGCTAATATTAAAGAATTTAGTCGTGAGATACCGGCCGATATGTTGCAGAGAGTATGCCAAAAATGGACCCATTTTTTATGCATTTGGAGTTGTTTGTAGCAGAATAAAATTGATATGTTGAAATGGACAGCAAGAATGTGTCCAGGAGACGTACAACAAAGGATATCCTACTAAATATTAGGATTTAAATGATTTTTTTCTCTTATGAGAATTAAATTTTTATTTAGTGCTAAATTACTGTCCAGAATTTTTATTATTGAGAGAAAACCACCGAAACACAACAACAACTTAACAAGTAAGAAAGTAAAGTCCGAGCATATAATACCCTACACCCAGTATATGTGTAAAAACAGGTTTTCATAAATGGGCGCTATATAGGCATATAAATATTTTTTGTGTTAAACTTTATCTCGATATAAACATTTTAAAATATTTATACATGTTAGAGTAATCTTCGAAGGAGGTCTTAAGGTATGGTCACACTTGGCACTTACTCCAAAAAGCGTAACCACTTCTTTAAGCACAAATTTGTTTGACGTTGTTTACTCTTACAAAAGCTTTGCAAGATCAAACAGAATCAAATAAAATAAAACTAAATATTTGTTGTCTCTTTCCTAAATAAATGAAGTTTTTTTTAAATAAATAAACGAGTTTAAATATTTTTTATTT
Source organism: Bellardia bayeri (assembly GCA_950370525.1). NCBI lineage: Eukaryota > Metazoa > Arthropoda > Insecta > Diptera > Calliphoridae > Bellardia > Bellardia bayeri. The sequence goes on along the minus strand of OX493268.1, from coordinate 84,702,512 downwards.
AGTGGTCTTTTGCGGCAAATATTTGCCAAGTGTGATCGCACCTTTACATATATTATGGACCGCTCTGCACAAAATTAGGTGTCATTTGTGTTGAATTTTGTTTGTATACCAACATTTTTAGGAGATTTACGGTAGTTAAAAGTATTTTCGGAAGAGGGCCTTGATTTGTTCATATATACATAAAACATATTTGTGTAAAATATTGTTTAGATACCAACATTTTTAAGAGATCACATAAAGTAATTCTTATATGCGAGCTATGGCCAATTATGGATCGATCTGCTCAAAATTTATACATGTGATTAGACTTCCTGTACAACTTGTTTGTGACGAAATTCGTTTGGATATGAAATCAAATATTTATGTGTAAAATTTTGTATGGGGCCTAGGTGAAATAATAGACCAATTTCGATCAATTTCAATCCCAACCGTCCTTCGGCCGAAATATTATTATGTACCACCCAGTCAGTCAGACAAACAGCGTTAAATCGACTCAGGAAGTGATTTTGAGTCGATCAGAATACTTTAAGGCATTGGACTAATATTTACTTTATACTTTAAGGTCGGCGTTGGACTAATATTTATGGGCGTTATAAACATCGGCAAAAATCGAATATAAAATTCAAACTTTATTATACAATGTCTTTCATATTATTGGAAATTCACATGTAATCAATCTCTTTTATTTATAAATGTTTGGCTCGTGTTGCACATAAGTTAATTATAAAAAGTAAACAATTAAAATAACCTAATTAAAGTTTTTCACAATAAAAGCATTGTAAAATCATTCAAGAAATATGACACATTTTATAAAGTACTGAAATAATTGTAATATAATGCATTCAGTAATTTATTTTTACATTCATCAACAATATGACACTTTTTAAACAATTTCTTTGGAAATTATTTTGTAATAATTAAAATGTGGAAATAAAGGTTTCAATTACTTTGACAACAGTTTTAATTTGATTGATTAGATTAATGAAGTTGATAAGAAAATCTCAGCGATAACTGGGTAACGACTTAATACTCTTATTGATTGGCATACATTTCAATGAATAATAAACACACCATTATTTTAGAATTAGTAGAGTAATGACTTCTCAATAATTTATAAGACATGTAGCGGCATGTCTTAATATTAAGGTCATAAGGTTATAAGCATTGTTCAGATAAAGTTCGGCCAAACTTTGTAATTACATTAACGTACATTTTAGAAACCCCAGTTATGGTTCTCTCATCACACCTCTTACATTTATATTTTTTTTTAAATTTATTCGAAGTTTACTTCTAGTTAAATATACAATTTATTTGAAAATAATAGTAGTGTAGAAGTTAATTAGAATAACTTCGAATAAATTTTTTAAAAATATTTTTACAATTAATACTCGCAAGAGGAAAATTCTCATTTCTTTATTATTTAAGATAAGATTTTAAACAAAACAAGTTAACAATAAACGAAAGAAATATGTCAACGATAACAAATTGTTGTATTTAATTTTTATTATTTCTTATCTATGCGATCTTCTATTATACTACGAGTATTATACTAGTTATTATACTATTATACTTATACTCGTTATTAGTCTTTACAAAATGATAAACTAGAACATATTTTACTACATAAATATTCTACGTAAGTATATGACGTAACTGTAACCCCAAAAAATATTTTTAGTTTCTAGTCATTCACCTTCACAGTTAATAAATATTAATCTAGATCAATGTTTAATAAACTCAGCAAATTATAAAAGAAATTTATTTATTACTCTAGCAACCTTAAATTTGTCATATTTTATGTTTGATAACTTACATACATACATAGACTTCAAAAGAAATCTTGATTATAAATATTTTAACACTGTTAAATACTCTTACGCCCACTGTGTAAGTAGCTAAGACAGAAATGTCATCGAAAATAAATTTAAAATTTTCAAATAATTAACCCTTTTTTAAGATGTTTTTGAAAAAATCACAAATCATTTGTATTTTGGTAGGGAAACCATATACAAGTATTAAAAAGAAACATTTAGTATGTCACATAAAAATTAAAAGCATAAAATATTTGAATTCTGTGTCTTAACATCAGCTGAACACCCACTCTCACGGTGACAGGTAATAAATGAAAATTTAATGAAATATTTTTCATATTTAAGATTATTATTTATGACAGACTAAAGGTGGATTCACCCATTTGTTCTTAACAAAAATTTTGTTAGAACAACTTTTTTTATATGAAGTTTGACGTCTCTCTTTTTGAGAGAGGGAAAATATTTTTGGTTTAATTTTATATTTTTTCTGGACAAAAATGAATTGAGTTGCCAATAGGTTGCATTTTTTCATACAAATAACAATGCCTTATGAATTGTTATTTTTTGAATTTATATCTGTGATTTTGAATACACAATACTTAAAAATAATTGAATATTTGTATTTTGACACTTAAAACCCAAAGCAAAATAAATCAATGCCCGCACTTGTAAAACTAATAGATTTTGTTTACATATGGCAGCTTTGATTTTTCAGAAAAATCGTTCGAAATGGGTGAATCGTGCTGCAAAAAACTCTCAGTAAAAAAATGTTTCTCCGGAAAAAATTTTTGTTAAGATCAAATGGGTGAATCCACCTTAAATTCACAAATGCATTCATTCCTAATGCAGGAAATTCTGATCGAAATATCTTTATATACATTTTATGCGCAACATGTTGTTGAAAGAAACTAACCAAACCAGATCAAAATTTTTGGAGTTCTAGAAGATCTTGGAATAAGTCCGCTTCTCAAGGTAAATGTTTTTGGTTGATAACTGAAAAGAGAATAAATACTTGACGGTACTAGTCAATTTTCTTATTTCCTTTTGTTTTCTTCATTTATTTTCTCCGTCTTGTTATACCCTACACCACCATAGTGGGAGGGTATATTGGATTTGTGCTCATGTTTATAACGCCCAGAAATATTGGTCCAACACCCACCTTAAAGTATACTGATCGACCCAGAATCACTTTCTGAGTCGATTTAACGATGTCCGTCCGTCCGTACGTCCGTTCGTCCGTCTGGCTGGCTGTCCATGTAAAGCTCGTGCGCAGAGTACAGGTTGCAATTTTGAAGATATTTTGATAAAATTTGGTAAGTGATATTTTTTCGGCCCAAGGACGGATTGGATTGAAACTGGTGCAAATCGGTCCTTTATTTCACCTGGACCCCATACAAAAGTCCTCCCGAAATTGGGGTTTAACGATCATAAATGTTTGAATTTTGCAAGGAACCAAACAAATTTCATCACAAATGAGTGGTAAATGAAGCCAAATCACATCTACAAATTTTGTGCAGATCGGTCCATAATTAGTCGTAGCTCCCATATAAGGCCCACTTCCGAAAATCACTTTAAAGAGCATAACTCTCTCAAAAATGTTGGTATCCAAATAATATTTAAGACAACTATATTTCATATGTATACAAACAATACGGTACAATTTTCTTGTGATCGGTCCATAATTAGTCGTAGCTCCCATATAAGGCCCACTTCCGAAAATCACTTTTACGATCATAAATTTCTTAAGAATGTTAATAATCAAATAAAATTCGACACAAATAATATACAGAAATGATGACAACTAATTTTATAATGGTCAGTTCGTAATTAGTCGAAACTCCCATATAAGACCCTCTCCGTAATTCACTTTAACCTCCATAAATATTTTAAAAGTATTTATATCGAGATAAAGGTTAACATATATAATATTTATATTCACAGACATTATGACACTAAATTTTTGTATGATCTCCCATATAGCGCACATTTCTGAAAAACTGTTTTATACATGTACTGGGTGTAGGGTATTATATGGTCGGGCTTGACCGACTATACTTTATTACTTGTTTTTGTTCTAATTTATCATTTGATGCCAGCCGTACTTGTGAGAACAAATGCTCTAACATGAACACAACATCGACATGATAGTAATAATCCAGAATTTATTATAATGGAGGTCATTATAACCTAGTGTTAGAAAATTCTAATAGTTAAACTTCTACTGCCGTATTCATAAAAAATAAAGTAGGTTTGAAGCGTGCTTTTAGACAAAATTTTCTTAAAGTACATTTGAAGTTTACTTTAATTTTTTATGAATAAGGTTATTGTTTATTAATCATTTTTTTTTTTGCAAGTTCTGTTTAAGCTAATAACAATTAAATAGAAATGTGTTCTTTTGTTAAACAAGTCACTAAATGAGCTGGGGGTTTCTATTTTGCTATTTACAAGATTACAAAATTACACTCATATGTATTTCTTTTAAATCATTCAGACATAAAATATCGCTGAAAACATGATTTCCTTTCATTTTACTTAACGAAGATTTTGATAACACAACAAATCAATAAAATATTAATAATACTAAAAAATTCACCATAAAAACATAAAAACCAAAGCTTATTTATTTAAAAAATAAATAAATTACTAAGATAAAAAAAAAACTTTGTTTTGCGAATTTAAAAATTGTTCTCGTATAAGTCAGTTGAATAAACAGTAACTTTCAATTAGTCATATGGAAATATATGTAGTTTAAATTAAATTTAATCATACAATTCTATTTCAAATTGTTGTTAACAAAAAAAAAATATGTGCTGATAAAATTAACAACAATAATATGTAATTTTTATGAGAACAAAGTAATAATTTAAAAATCTAAGGGTGTCTTGTCATTGTCTAGTTAAGCATTTCCTTTTCAAATATTCAAACTTCAACAAAAAAAAAAAAAAAAAAAAAACAAAATAATTTGTTTATAACAAAAGAAAATATATTGCTAAACACGCAAATTATTGTTTGGCAAAAAAAAAATAATAATAATTTTAATAAATACTTAACTAGTTAAAATGTCTTAAAATGTCAGCACATTTTTCATTTGTTAAATGCACTAAATATTTATGTATATAGTGTACTTTTACATATATATACATATACATACATACATATAACGAGGGTAGTTTAAACATTTTATTAGTGAAACACCCTGTACATGTTTTTTTTTTTTTTTTTTTTTTTTTTTTTTTTTTTTTTATAGCCTTTATTTATTTATTGAATCTTCATATAATGAAATGACAATAAGTATTCAAATCTTAATACTAAAAAGAAAATAATAAGCCCAGCCAGTGCTAGACAAAAATTTTATGATACTAAAAAAAATTCACATCAACTGATCCAGTCATCTATTTTGCGCTTGAGCTAAAGCAAGGGTATCCCTCCTTCTCAACCGATTATGGCCACTAAAGTTAAGGATGTCTCGTGCAAGTGGGTTTGGGTGGTGTTCAAGTTTGCTGACATACTTTGACGCGTGTTTTGTAAATTCAACTTTTACTGATGGCACGCATAGATCTTTGTGAATTCGAGAATTTTTAACATACCATGGAGCTGCAGTAATTATACGTAGAATTTTATTTTGACCCCTTTGAATTTTTTCAATGTTTGATGCTGAGGCAGTACCCCATAATTGAATTCCATAGCACCAGATTGGCTTTAGAATTGCATTGTACAACAATAGTTTGCAGTCCAACTTTAGTGAAGAATTTCTGCCAATTAGCCAATTAAGCTGCACTGCTTTTAATCTCATCTGTGTAAGTTTCGCTTCAATATGAGACTTCCAAGTTAAACGGCGGTCGAGGTGAATGCCGAGGTATTTGACTTCATTATGTTGAGGAATAATTTGATTATTTATTTTGATGAACGAGCAAGTTTCTTTTCGCAATGTGAAAGTGATATGAATACATTTCTGTTCATTAACCCTGATTTTCCAAAGCTCTAGCCAATTCTCTAGTTTATAAACATAATTCTGCAAATTCTGTGATGCTACTTGGTGGTCCTTGTGAACGCTGATAAAGGCTGTATCGTCTGCGAAAGTTGACGTGTGGATTTTGGGGTCTGACGGCATGTCGGAGGCATAAATCAAATATAAAGTAGGACCCAGTATGCTACCCTGTGGCACACCTGTTTCAATTGGCTGAGCGGGGCTTAAAAAATTGCCTTCTTTGATTTTAAATTTGCGACCGTATAAATAGCTTTCCATAAGTTTATGGGTGTTAGCAGGCAGAGTTAATTTTATTTTGTGCATTAAACCGTCATGCCAAACTTTGTCGAACGCTTGGGACACATCAATGAAAAGGGCGGAGCAGTATTTTTTGTCTTCAAACGACCCTCTTATCACATTTACCAATCTGTGTGTTTGTTCGATGGTGCTGTGTTTAGCTCTGAAGCCGAATTGATGATTAGGAATGCATTCAGTGTCGTTCAGAATTGGAATCAACTTAGTCATTAACAATTTTTCGAACAGTTTAGAAATTGTCGGCAATAGGCTAATTGGCCTATATGACTCTACTTTGGTGTGATCCTTCCCTGACTTAGGAATCATAGTGATCATAGACACCTTCCAATCTGCAGGATAGTATTCTAGGCGTAAAATAGCGTTGAAGATAAAGAGGATAATTCTTCTAGCTACACGAGGTAACTCCACAAGCATTTTATTGCTGATTTTATCCATACCTGGAGCCTTTCTAAGGTTCAGAGTACCAATAGCGCTTTGGACATCACCAAAGTTTAGTCTTAGAGGTACAGGAGGTCTAATAACGAGTGGTGGCAAATCAGATACGTTATTTGAGTTGTTTTTAGTAAACACATTTCTTAAATGGTTAACAAATAATGTCCCTTTCTCGGAATCATTTCTAGCCCAGTCACCAGTCGGATTTCGCAAAGGAGGTTTTCCTCTCACTGGTCTTTTTAAACCTCTTGCCGCCCTCCATAACGAGTAGTCAGATTGTGGGGTACTATCAAGACCCTCCAAGTAGGATGTAAGTGAAGCCGTTCTTTGGGTTTCTAAGAAATGTCTTAGTATATCTCTGCATACCCGTAGCCTAGCTTTCAGTTCAGGAGACCTGTGAAGTTGCCACTCTCTTCTCATTCTTCTTTTTTCTGATAGGAGATGTTCGAGTTCAGATAAATAAGTTCTGTTTGTCCTATTTCTACATTCAACGTGATAAGTGGAAGCGTGATGCACAGCTCGTCGAAGGTCCTCGGTAAAGTTGCCAATCGACTCATCGATATCGTCGGTAGTTCTCAACACAATATTTTCCGTGCAATGAGAACTTAAATACTTTTTGTATTTTATCCAGCTTACTCGGGTCTTAGTCATGTTTCTAAATGGAGAGCCACACACTTGAGGGAAATGCATTGAAATGATAGTAGGAGAGTGATCTGAGGACAAGTCTAATGAAGGATCCACTTGCATCCATTCTACAGGGATATTTTTCACTACTCCAAAGTCAATAACATCGGGAATCTTCCGTCGGTCCGTCGGCCAGTAGGTGGGATGTCCGCTTGAGAGTACATCTAAGCCCATTTGAGCAATGGTGTTGAAGAGTACGCGACCCTTTGGGGTTACCAGACGTGAACCCCAAAATGTGTGTTTGGCGTTAAAGTCGCCAGCAACTAAAAATCTAGCTCCAAGGGAATTAAAAAAGTTATGGTATTGGTGTTCTATTATTGAGAATCGAGGCGGAGAATAAATCGATGATAAAACAAATTTGTATTGACAGAATTCAATGCAAATGTTTGTTGCTTGGAGGTAATCCTCACTTATGTTGTTCATTAGATAATGTTTTATTCTGTTCTTTATAAGAATTGCCGAACCTCCACAAGCTCTTCCGCGGGGATCTTTAGTATCGTACAACACGTAGCCATTAATTTTGAAGTACCCTGTCGACGTCAAGTGAGTTTCAGCAATCATCATAACATCAATCTGCTTATCCATCAGGAAGTATTCCAGTTCATTTTTATGTTGGCGGAGGCCGTTCGCGTTCCAAAAACAAATTTTTAAATAAATCATTTCTTTAAAATGGCTTGCAAGATAGTGGATTGCATTTTCAGCATTTCCTGCATCATGGATGTCATGGTGGTCGTAAAAGTGTTCATAGTTTGGACAAGTGTCTGTACATGTGGCAAGAAATCTTTTACCCATCAATATCACTTCCTAAAGACCATTCAATTTGTTTGTTTACACATGATTTTATTAATCTCAAGAGTAACATTTTCATTCTATTATAACATATCATAAAACAAAAGCCCTTTTGTTTAAACCATAGCAAATAAATCAATTTAACTTAAATAATAAATCTTAAAACAAACAATTTCTAATCTGTTCACAAAACAATACAAAAACGAAAAACGAAAATAAATCTCTATTTGAACCTACACGCTTGCAATGCATAAACAAACCAAAACTATTCCCACAATTTAATGTTTTAGTAATAAAACACCTGTTAATATTAAAAACTAAGCAGAATTATACACTTAATTCCCCCCAGACAACCCACCACATCGCTCTACACCAGCAACCACAACATGCATTCAGAAATCTTTCTTATACACCACAACTACATATAAACGAATATTAGCAAAGAAAACAGCATTTCTGAAAGCGTTAAACATTTACAGAAACCCATAAATCTCTAACTAAAAAGAACAGCTACATATGTATGTATGTATTTATGTATGTATGTATGTTCATATTTATCTGTTAAATATTTTCTAATGTCATTTACATATTGAATGTTTTTTTTTCTATATTTAAATACCTAAAAAAAATTTTTTAGGGGAAAACTAAAATTTAATAACACGAAACATACAGATTTGTAAAAAGTGTTTACGAAATATTTTGGAGATTTCTTTATCCGTTCCAAAATTGTTAATATTTATGAACAAAAGAAATGCCCCTGTAATCAAATCAATTATAGGAAAATTTTAAGAATTTTTGAAAAAAGTCATAAATTAGTAAAATAAATAACAAGAGTTCCCAGCAATCTCCCCGATTGCGTGCAGCTGCAGGCCGCCAGTTTATTTATTTTTCAACTGCTTGAAAGTTATGAAACAAATTGTTATCAGAGCCCAATTCCACAAACAACTTATGAACTTTTTACATTGCACTTATCAAATGGATTTTTTGGCAAACTGATAAATGTTTCTGTTTCACAATATTCTTTGCAAATCTCTCTTTGCATTAAGCAAATTTTTGCAAAAACATTGCACTCTTGAGCATGCAAAGTGTTTCACAAAACATTTAATCATCTTTGTATTCCTGTCTAATTACTTTTCATATTGCATTGCTAAATAGAACTTGTTAAAATAAGCCGCAAAATAAAAATTTAAAAGAAAATAACTTGCTGTGTGATATTTTTTTATATTTGCTAGATTTCAAAACAATAAACTATTTTGTTATAAAAGTATTATAAATGCTTTCGACATATTAAAGTTGACATTTCATTTAATTTATAGATGAGCATTTAAGAATGACAAAACTATTTTCAATTATGCGCCGTCCATTGTCAAATTTAATTTTTTTGAAACGAAACAGTCTTTGAAAAGTACGCTTTTCAATATTAACTTTACATTTTGCACAAGACAACGTACGTGGATCATAAATTTCAAAGAGAATGCCAAACTTGCAAATTACACTTAACAATTTAAACTTATCACTTATCAATTTTTATAGTTCTGAGCAACATAAAGTTTTGCAAATTGACCAAAAAATTGCATAAGTGCAATGTGAAAAATTGATAAGTTGTTTTGTGGAATAGGGCCCAGTTTTAAATTCCATTCAAATCCATTTGAAATCTACTCTTCTTGGCCTGGTTCTCGATCTCGAAAAAAAAGCTAATCCTAGGAATTCGATTGAAACTGGAATGAAATGCTTAAATTCGACTGAGAGAGAGAGAGAGAGAAAACGAAGTCTTTTTTTAGTATAAGACATACCCCATTATTAATTGTTGTAAGTTTTAGGAATAAGGGCAATAGTCTTTAGTATAGGACGTAGTCTTTAGTATAGGACGTAGTCTTTAGTATAGGACGTAGTCTTTAGTATAGGACGTAGTCTTTAGTATAAGAAGTAGTCTTTAGTATAAGACGTAGAAGTAGTCTTTAGTATAGGACGTAGTTTTGAGGCCTTTTACATAACCAATCAGTTTCAGCATTAAATCCAGAGTTGTTCAGTTTGTTATCATAGAGTCACCTAGACATTTTGCTATTTAAATACAATAGACTGACATGTTAAGATTAATTTGTTTCTAAATTACTTTCCTGATCTCCCAATACCAAGTAGATTTGATCTATTCTTTGGAGACGTCTTAATTTATCTTCAACTTTGTAGTTCTGCAAATTTTTATATAAATATGTATATCTAAGTATACTGGTCAATATATACATATAAAAAACACACACACACTTTAACTAATGTATGCCACAAATAAAATTCCTTTTCCACCAAGTAAAATAAAACTCAATATAAAATGTGTCTGTTTCATGCAGGAAATGTAGAAAATGTGCAACAACATGTGAACGGCGTGGCGAAGCGTGTGCCTGGCTGCCAGCCTGTCCACCATATACGCCAATATAACAAATGAATGAATGAAATTTATGGCCAAAACTAAAAACATGCATTAGAATCTAAAATAAAAAACAAACATGCAGGCATAAAATTAATTTTATAATTTTGTTTTAAGAAAATTTTGAGAAATATGACAGACAAACAGACGGATAAATAGATGGACATACATACTATAAACACAAATCCACTAGCAAAGTTATACTTCTCGTTTTTGTTTTTTTTTGCCAAGAATTATTTATGTTATTTTAATAGAATATAGTATAAAAATCGTTTATTAGACATTTTTTAAAAAACTTAATTTCAGAAAATTGTTTTTTTTTTCATTCAACAAATATGTATGTATGTATGTTTTTCAAAATCCATATGGCCCCATAAGGTTTTAACACAAATAATTTATTAAGAATCGTATAAAAAAAATATGCGTTCTAATGGTCAAATTTTGTTTAATAAACAATTATTATGGTGACTTACTTATGGGGCGTATGATTAATGTTAAATATTTACAATACATAATAAGACTTTTAGTTTTAACTGCAGTAAAGAGTCAACGGCAGTATACAATGGTTCACAGCTTATTTTATGCAGTGCACTTTTTTCAAAACTTCATAAAAGGAAAACTAATAGGAACTTAAAAGAATAATTTAAAAGAAAGTCTAAAGGTACGGTCACATTTGGCAAATTTTGCCGAAAAAAAAACGTAACCACTAAATAACACATGTATATTTGAACTCGTTTATTTACAATAAATGACAACAAATATTCAGTTTTAATTTATTTGATGCTGTTTGATCTTGCAAAACTCTTGTAAGAGTAAACAACGTCAAACAAATTTGGGCTAAAGCAAGTGGTTATGCTTTTTTAAGTAAATAAATATTTGCCAAATGTGACCGTACCTTAATAAACATAAAATAATTATTGCAAAAATGTACATTTTAATATATTAAAACAAAAAAGCTTTTTTTCACATCACAGCTTATTTTATGCGGCCAATTTCTACTGTACCGATAGCTCAATGCAGCGTTGTTGGTTTTTCATTATATATTTTTTTCTATTTCTATCAATATTTTCTGTTGAATTGTGAATCCGATTTTTGTAACATCAAGAGTCAATTTGAAATAGTTCGAATGAGTCCGCATAGAACCATAGAACAATCAGAAATTTGTTTAAACCTTTTTCAAACTGAGCACTCACAGCGAAAAACAGCGATTTCCGCTTCATAAATGACTATCTCATGTAATCTTCATGTAATTTAACAATTTTAAATTACATTTTTAAATTATTTTAATTATTTTTTCCCCAAAATAAAGCAGTTTAACACTGCGCATTTTCCCATTTAGACACAATTTTGCACAACATAAAAATAAAGCATGCACACTCTTGCTTTTTAAATCTATTCTGAGTGCTTTTCTTAATGTTTTTAACTTTATCTTCTTGTTAAGTAGCGAAAAACAAATTATGTATTTCAATTCATTTTCTTGTATTTTTTTCTTTCAATTTCTATAAAAAGGGTGCGTGTGTGTTTGATTTTTGTTAAGTGTCTTGTGATTGTGGGTCAGACGTCATAATTTTTTACAAATTTATTTTGGGAACAAACTGAAATTATTCACTTTATAATACGGTCGAAAGATATTGAAATTGTTATAAGTTATTATAAATAATTTAAAGACTTTTATGTGAGAATTAAGGGGGGGAAAATATAAATGAATGACAAAATAGAACATTTTTGTTCTGAAGTTATTAGGCGGGAACAATTTTTGGGAATTGCCGAGAATTTTAATTTCTTGCTAACTTTGTGTTCGTTAAAAATTGGTCGTTTATTCCCTTAAGAGCATAAAACAATGTTTTTCGTGCATGAAGTAATTGGATCAGTGTCAGCTTATAAATATGTTTGAGAAGCGAATGCACTTTTAATTTACCACCATATTTAAGCACACTTTTACTATACATACATATGTACATATGTACGTACGTACATACATACGTATTTTCAAAATCTTATCGGCATTTCAAAACCAAAGTCAAAACAAATAAACAAAATAGTATGAAGAATACAACTAAAATGTATGTATGTATGTATGTTCCTTATCAAATTTTAGGAGATTCTACTAAAATATTTATTAGAAAAAAAAAACACACACAAATATTTGTTGATAAATACGAATAAATGTATTTGACTTTCCCTTTCGATTTCCATACAAAATACTCAAGATCTATTACGTTCTAATGTAATCATCATACACTAACAAAACTTAAAGACAATATTATAGGTATTACCATATTGTTTGTTATTAGTTTTTAAATTAAATAATATATGTACAAGCAACAAGTTGTTTAATTTTCTTTTTAAAATAGAATAAATAAATAACTAAAATAAAAAAAAAACTAAAAACACATATTTCAAACAAAAACACTAATATGTACATATATGGGAAACTACGTACAAGCAGACAGTCCGACAACAAAACGCTCGATTGCAACGTTAATTGATTTAAATTGATCGTGCAAATGGAGAGGAGAAAGAAAAGCGAACAAATAAAAAATAAATTGAAAAATTCTTTCACGCCGGCACTCACACAAACGCATGATTGGCGAGGGAAATCTGAAAGGTGTTTAAAGCAAGAGTTTAGTTACAAAGCCCGAGATTTTAGGATATTTTACTGTCTCATAAATGTGTTCCAATCTGACATCTGTCACAATATAGCGTTGCTTTAGAAACATAACGGCCAAAGCGACCAATATCAGTCTATAACTAAAAATGCCACGGCATGTAATCAGTTTCCATTGATCTAACTTATTTTGAATTATTGTGTTCCGTCCCAAATCGTGTGTTAAGAAAAAATCGCCTAATGCTAGGAACACAACTGCAACGAACAATGAATTTCGCCCAACACGACGAATTAGTCGTGACAATTCGCTGTGTAAATTCGTCGATGAAAAAATAATGTTTTTGTTTTCGTACAACATAGTGGATAGTGTGACCATATTAAAAAAAAAAATAATATAAAAAAAGTAAACATTAACAAAATCGCTACCTGCAATTTTTATAGTTAACTATTTTCTATATTTATTTTAATTTATACATATAAAGTAAAAAATAAATCAATAATTAAAGCAAAAACTGCTGACTAAATTTCTTACCATGACACATGTTCTATAACTTAAAAGTATTTTTGTGGAATAGGTGATTTTTAAAGTTTCCAAAAAACTCTGACACGATTTGGGTTTTACAGAATTGAAAACTGGTCGCTCTGTTTTATTTCTGATTTGGACTAGTTTAATAAATATATAGCCCTATTTTCACCAAGTCCAGTCTAGTTATGTATTAACTTTATATGTATATCTATAAATTATAGATTGTAGTTTAATTATCTAAGGACATGATCAACATTTTTAAATGAATTAATCATACTCTTAATTGGTAGGTTATCAAGTATGTACATATGTGTTGGGTGTATAACTTAAAAAATGCGTGATTTTTCCAATTTTCAGCTTTTGCAAGTTTTGCCATATTTATACCCTTCACCTTCATGGTGAAGTTTGTAATTCCACAATATAATTTTCCGACACTATAAAGTATATATATTCTAGATCCTTATAGATAGCGGAGTCTATTAAGCCATGCCCGTCTGTCTGTCTGTCTGGATGTTGAAATCAATTTTCTGAAGTCCCCAGATATTTTAAATTATACATATAAAGTAAAAAATAAATCAATAATTAAAGCAAAAATTAACATTATTTACTAAAACATTAAAAACTAAAACGATACATGGTCACCCCGTATTGCATGTTTCTCATTCGCCGGCGTAAGAAATAGAAATAAATAAAGTTCGACGCGTATTTTCATATACTCAAATGTGTTTTAGTTTTGGAGCTATGCCATAGCTCCCATATAGGAGCTCCCAGCGAATAAAAGGTGACACCAATACCTCAGGCTGCACGAAGCCCAAACCTGTTTATAGTTTATATAAACTAGCAGCTAACCAGAGTTTCTAACTAGAGCCCGCAGGATTTGCACTGACCGGTTTTTGGTTGAGGTCCTATCGGTGAGCGCGCAGTGGCCCTTGTTTGTATCAAAAAAGATTGTTGGTTAACTGGCTGATGTTGGTTCATGTCGGGTTAAGCTAGTGGGTACTGCGCAGCTAGGGTGGACTCTGTACGTTTCGATAATTGTATTAGACTGTGCAAATTGGCATAAATGCTTTTTGTTAAATTGCTTATTTATAACAATTTTAACTTCTTTCGACCGTATTATAAAGTGGTGGATGGCAGAGATAAGATAGCTACAGGACTCTAGCAAAGTGCTTGTATATTTATCCATGCAGTCATGTACGAAGAGTTGCAAATTGTGTGTCTTGCGGAACATACAAATTGTATGCTTCTTGCCAGTCGTGCAATGCGTTGGTGGGCCGTTAGTTAACACGGGGTGAAGAATACTCACGAACGATACTGCACGTTAAACTTATACGAGATTCACAGTTTCCACCAATTGGGAAATTGTCGAATATATAAGGCAGAATAGTTGTAGTTCTTGAAAATTTTAAATAACGAGATTTTCAACAAAAATTTGTTTTCCAACAGGGCCGTATTGAAATAACATGATAGTTTTGACATTTATTTGGTGACATATCAGTAGTAGAAACAATTGTTAGTCTTGTGTCACACTTTTCCAGTTTTAGCTGACCAGTTTCTGTGCAATTCTCTTTTGAACTTGCCATTTCATTCACACACGTCAATTCAATTTTCGTACTTTTTAATGTATGAAAGAAAAAAACAAAAGAAAATAAGAAAATAGGCTAGTACCGTCAAGTTTTTAGTCCTTTTATTCCTTTTTCCTTTCTCTGCCAAAAATACTTGCCTTGACGAGTGAGAAAAAACGGACTTACAACCAACTAAATGTCCCTTTAAAATTTTCACTATAAACATGGTGTATCTAGAAAAACTACATTTTGTTAAACGATATGATGTTTTCGGTCAACATAATCGTCCTTCTGAGAGGGCAATTAAGAATTCGGGCATGGTTGACCGGGTCGATTAAGTGAAAATATTACAGACTTGAATTCCTCGACGTTGGCGACACTGGCGAATTTTGCTTAAATATTTGGCTTTGAATCCTTACCAGATGCAATAACTTAATAAAATTCAGTTATTTGGCCGCGATTTAACACCACTGGATTATTTTTAAAAGATAAATGCCCTTATTCAAAAAAAAAATAAAGTAGACTTCAAATGTACTTTAAGAAAATTTTGTATGAAAATTTTATCTTAAAGCACACTTCAAACCTACTTTATTTTTTATGAATACGGCAGAAAGTCTATATAAACCCAATCGAATAAATTACAGTCTTAAAACTTAAGTTAAATGTCGTAATTAACAACATAGTCCCGCCATTTCTGTTTAAAGAATCGAAATCTGTTTGCGTGGTTGTGGTGTTCCATTGTTAAACCTTAATTAAACATTTAAATGATTTTTATAAAAATTCTTTGTCTTATTTTATTTTATGTGAATAATGTTTTAGAATGCACTTGAATAAAATTTCTCATATTGATTGTCAGTCTCCAAGTATGAAAACAGATTATCGCTGAAATATTCGAATATTGGGAAGTGTAGTCGCACACTAAAGTTAATGTAAAAACACTTTTTCGACCGCCCTCATAATTAACGATCCCTGAACTACAAAATCACAACAAGACAGTGATAAGCATTACAAACTATCACAAAACTGAAAAAAATAAAATTACCTAAAACACAATGTTTGACACATTAGCAAGGAATTAGTCCAAAAGCAAGAAATTAGAGAATAAATAAATATTCACAATTTTTACGGCTTGTAAAATCTTAATGATCTTTGTTAAAATACTCACAGTTGCTATTTCAAAGTGTTTTATTATGCATATTATAGTTTTAATCTGCCCTGAAATTGTCATAAAATAAATATGATCGTTTGTTTGTTAGTTTTATAATCATAATGACAGGTGTTATCTTGGCATGTGGTGAGTATGGCTAAGTTTATGTGTACATGAGAGAGCCTGTGTGTAGAAGAGTGAGTGATTAAGTAGTAAATGGCGGTCGTGTTTTCTGTTATTAACTCGTACGTGTAAATTGTGATTCTTTGTATTTGCAACAGATTAATTTTTGTGAGTGTATGATTTATTCTTTACATTTTTTCTTCGAAATATACATGACAGTCGCTACATAGAAAGAAACAATGTATTTGAGCTTAAATAATATTGAAAATTTTTCAAAAAGTTAAAAATAGCACAACAATTTTGGGGTTTTGAAAATAAAAATAAAATGAAAAGATTTTTATAAAATGAAAAACAAATTCAGAAATTTTAATGTAGTCAATTGTTATGTGACATGAAATAGTTGCTACAAAATCATGGAAACAAGGTTTCCCCTTGCTGTCTAAATTTCTTACCATGACACATGTTCTATAACTTAAAAGTATTTTTGTGGAATAGGTGATTTTTAGCGTTTCCAAAAAATTGAAAACTGGTCGCTCTGTTTTATTTCTGATTTGGACTAGTTTAATAAATATATAGCCCTATTTTCACCAAGTCCAGTCTAGTAAGGTATTAACTTTATATGTATATCTATAAATTATAGATTGTAGTTTAATTATCTAGGGACATGATCAACATTTTTAAATGAATTAATCATACTCTTAATTGGTAGGTTATCAAGTATGTACATATGTGTTGGGTGTATAACTTAAAAAATGCGTGATTTTTCCAATTTTCAGCTTTTGCAAGTTTTGCCATATTTATACCATTCACCTTCATGAGAAGGGTATATATAAGTTTGTAATTCCACAATATAATTTTCCGACACTATAAAGTATATATATTCTGGATCCTTATAGATAGCGGAGTCTATTAAGCCATGCCCGTCTGTCTGTCTGGATGTTGAAATCTATTTTCTGAAGTACCCAGATATCTTCGGGATCCAAATCTTCAATAATTCTGTCAGACATGCTTTCGAGAAGTTTGCTATTTAAAATCAGCAAAATCCGTCCATAAATAATGGAGATATGAGCAAAAATCCGAAACAACCTCTGAAAATTTCATCAAAAAAACTAAGTGTATTAATATTGTTACGAATAATTTCATTAACAGATGGCGTTGATCAAACAAAGTGTATTAATATTGTTACGAACAAATTCATCAACAGATGGCGTGTTTATCGACATAATTATGCATAATATAATTATGCATCCACAACAAAGGTGAAGGGTATATAAGATTCGGCATATAGCACTCTTACTTGTTTTATCAACTTTTGTAATCTAGGCCAAAAGAATTGCTCATTTTTTTGAGGCCAAGAATGAATCAAGTAAATTTCGTATACCCTGTTCTGAAGGGAAGCTTATGCCAGGGAGACTGTTCTGCTTCGATCAAGCTCTTATTGAGTTTGGCAAAAATCTTCATGGAGTAATACCTCAAATTCTTATTACTCAAACTTTTGTGGACGACCTGGGCGATTTTTGACTTCCGTGTCAAAATCACCACTTCTGAATCACCACCCCACAAACCAACTCTCGCACGTTGAAACCACATAACACA
This sequence comes from Bellardia bayeri, assembly GCA_950370525.1. Classification (NCBI taxonomy): domain Eukaryota; kingdom Metazoa; phylum Arthropoda; class Insecta; order Diptera; family Calliphoridae; genus Bellardia; species Bellardia bayeri. The sequence continues at coordinate 84,684,527 of OX493268.1, read as the reverse complement.
TTCCTCATAATCTTCGGTGACCAATCGCTGTGCTTCAGCGGCACTTTTTTATAATTAAAAAGAAAGATTCCTTGTCTAGAATATTTTACCTTTCACAATTAATGTAACACATTTCCAGTGTATAGCATGCGAAATATGGTCTTCTATTCATCCCTATCGTAACTACTTCTGCAGAAGCAATTTGAAGGAAGTATAATCAAATTTGCAGTGTCCTCTAAATAGAAATTTGCCATATTGGACTGTCTGTTGGGAATCTTCTTCGCATTTATTAATATAGATGATTTTCCAGGATATGAAATATAGTTTTATCTTCTTCCTTTTCGTAACTTATTCTGCAGAAGTTATTTCAGAGGTGAACAACCAAATTTGCAGTGTCCTGTGAATACAGCTACTACCTTGCTTATTTGAAATTTTGGTACAATTTACAAGATCTACGAGTTCGGTCGCTTTTTTGACAAACTTATTTTGCAATAAAGCAAGTCGATTAGTAGTTTCCGGAAAGAACATCGTTCGGAAGCTATACCTTTCCTTCGCCACTTTATTCGATATCATATAATACATCGGGTAGTTTGTTGCCCTTTTAATAGCAGATAATTCGACTGCATTTGGAAACCTGACAGACATCCTGATCTCGAATGCATCAAAGCAGACCATGCACTAATAACTTTTTCACTCCTCTTTGAGCGATCGGTGTAAATATTAAGGTTCCGCAGTGTAGAAACAATTTCTTCTCAAATTCCTTGCCATTCGAAAAATATATTATTGGTTTAGAAATTATGAAATTTGATAATTTATCCACTATTATTATTAATCTGTGGTTGCAATCTCAATTTACGTTCAGCATGACAGTCCAAAAGATCCTCTGCTTGGTACCCTTGTTACCTATTGTCCGGACTGCCATACTGCATTAGACACTCTCCATATATGATCGATTAACATTCGATTCTAGTACAATCCATCATACCTATAGTGTTATATAGCAAGTTCAACTTTCTAGGAAGGTTTTCATATCTCGTTTTTATGATGGCTTTGAGTACATATGTATATTATCGCGATCGCTGATATTGCCTATAGATTCATAGTCTTTCAAAGTTTGCTACTAAGTATTTAGAGCTATTGTGAGTACTATTTACTCTAAAAGATTATATCTAGATGGATTACAGAGAAATACAAGTCTAATTAAACGTCATAGAGTCCAATTAGTGTATGGATGAATAGGTTCCACGGGGGAGGAAAAAGAACTTTTCGTATGGAACATTCTTTTAATAGTTTTGGTGATGAGCAAATCCAAAATTACCAGGTGATTTCTCGATTTTAATAATCCAAAAGCACTTTCAATAATACATGAAGTCTACAATCGTAGAACTTTTGAACTCGCTGAATTGCTTCAAGATCAACCTGCTGGAAGTCATTTGTCAAATCTTACTCGTACATGGTTTTGAAACCTTACTAGGTGCAACTGGTATATGAATTGAAGCCTTTTGACCATTCACTTCTCCGTAGGTTCGCTGAATTTCCCAAGATCAACCTGCTGGTTTTTCTAAAAGCCCATTTTCGTTTGTCTGGATACATCAACAAGCTAATTTGCCGCATTAGGACTTTTGAAAATCTGAGAGCAATTGTTGAGAACGCTGAACGCGTCATTGAATGGTGCGCTATGTGGTCTGAAAGTGTGATTGGACCATTTTTTTTTAACAAAATTGAACTGGAAATATACGGCTACGATAAATGTATCACATTATCGCCAGATGTTAAGAAATAATTTTTGGTTTATTATTAATGATATGGATATCACTGACATGTGAGTTCATGGGGACTGTGCCATACGTCTCTCAACCACCAAAACAATAAATTTATTGCAAACCAACTGTCCAGATCGCATAATTTCACGAAATTGGGCTGAAATAGTTTCTGTGGGGGATATGTTAATGATAGAGACTTAAATCTCAAAACCGTGACGTGACGCCATTTTGCAAAAATATGATCGAAATTTAGTTAAAGAATCAAAACAATAAATATTGATTGAAGGACTATTGAAAAGATTTCCAATTAATTTCCCGATTCATTCCAAAAACCTCAATCAGTAAGCATTAGTTGACTTCATTTTCCGTTTTCTAAGAAGTTCGCAATTGTCTTCAGTTAGATAATTTTTCTGTTTTCCCCTACGCAATTTAAATATTCGTTTCTTAGAAGACAAAGAGCTGGAGAGAGCATGATCGTAATACATTTACTTCATACTCACGCATACATGACAATATTTGTTTTTATTCTTAAAATATTATTATTTTCTTAATTGTTTTTAATTGAAATAAACTACTTTATAACGTTGATGTGATAAATTTTTGTTTTCTTTTTTGTGTTTATTGTGCATTTTGTAGTTTTTTTCTTTCTTATTTTTTATCAGAAATATTGAGTCATTTCATTCATTCATACTAACTCGTACATACAACGTTTTGTTTTTGGGGGTTTTAGTGAGTTAGTTAATTAATTGATAAAAAAAATAAATTAAATTCAAAAGCACTCTCTTAAACACACTCATACACGCATCATACATTTGAGATTAATTCGTGGGATTGATGGTTTTAGTTAAACTGAAACAGTTATTTTGAAGTATTTTCAATAGTTAAATCAAGGTCGAAGTTATTTTGAAAATTTTAATTTAAAGTTTGTGAAATTTATTGTGGTTAAAGGAAAGTTTGCTTATCAAAAGTTTTTTTTTTTTTTTTGCTAAAATTTTAAGAATTTAATATATATATAAACGAGCCGATCTTGATGGTTTGAGAATACATACATTTTTTAATTCCTAAAATAAAATTCCACTATATGATATATGATGTATGTATGTGAGATTAAGAATTTCACACTAAAATTTTGATTTTCAAGAATTTTCAATGGTTAAATCAAGTTTGAAAATATTTTAGAATTTTATTTTAAATTTTGTGAGATTTATTGTGGCTAAAGGAATTTTTTTTAAAGTTGTAAATATTGTATATATGTTTTCTGAAACGTCAAGAACTTTGGTAGTATGTTACTTTTAATTCGAAATTTTAAAAAAAAATACGTATTTTTCAATTCCAAAATTAAAATTCATCATTTAATAATAATAAATATAAAAATAATAATAAATATAAAAAGTTCAAACATAGTATTCTCTAAAAATTAATTCATTATTTTTTAATTCGAAAAATAAAATTACATATTTTTTATAAAACTATATTTTATATTACATATACTATTTAACTAAATAAAACATATTTACAAATTTTTATACTGTTAATGATTCCATATTTTTTAATTCCAAAAATAAAATTCCATATTTTTTAATTCTAATATAAAAAATTCTCCTTTTTACAACTAATTAACGAATATTATATATACATACATATGTACATAATAATATTTAAAAATTTATTTATTTAATAATTTTCGATTTAACGGCGACCGTCCGTCTGGCTAGCCATGTACACTTTGTGCGCAAACTACAGGCCACAATTTTGAAGATAATTCCAAAAAAATTCTACATGATATTTTTTCAGCCCAAGGACGGTTGAAATTGGGCCGTTATTTCACCTAGCCCCATACAAATGTCCTCCCGAAATAGAGGTTTATCGGTCATAAACGTTTAATTTATATACGTATCCCAACAAATTTAGCCACAAATAAGTTCTACATAAAGCCTAAACATATCTACAAATTCTGTGCAGATCGTTCCATAATTGACAATAGCTTCCATATAAGGCCCACTTCCGAAAATCGCTTTAGCGACCATAAATCTCTTAAAAATGTTGGTATCCAAATAAAATTCAACACAAATAAGTTTCACATACATACATATACAGAAATCAGGACTCCTAATTGCTTTGACTTTGCTTCGAAAATCATTTTAACATGTATAAATCTTTTAAAAGTTTTAACACAAAAAAAAATTTATACGCACAGAAGACGAGCCATTAAATTTTTGGATGAACGGTCCATAATATTTCATAGCTCCCATATAGCCATTATTTCTGAGGAACTGTTTTGACACATAGACCGGGTGTAGGGTATTTTATGACCATAAATCTCTTAAAAATGTTGGTCAGGCTTGACCGACTAAGAAATTACTTGTTTTTAATTCCAAACGAAACCACAGTTAGACGTCTGAGGCACAAAATTTTTAAATAAAAACTCAAAAAATTTTAAATTTCAAAAAAAAAAATTCTATATTTGCTAAACAAAAGCTCAAAAACTCTCAGAGGTTTAAAAATTTCCTAAACAAAAACTTAAGGCGTCTGAAACACAAAACACATATTTTTGAATTCCGAAAATAAAATTCCATATTTTTTAATTCCAAAAATAAAATTCCTTTTGTTTTACTAAAAAATATTTACATATGTATGTAATTTTAATGACAAACACAAAAACTTTTAATTTTTAGTAAGTATTTAAAATACCTATTAAACAATTTTCGAAATTATAACAGAATACCTTATCCAATGATAAAAATGTATAATATATTAATATCAAACGCGAAATCTATAAAGTAGAGTCGAGAGGTCTACGTTTTCAACTACCAGATCAAGATCATATATTCAAGATCACTATTTGTAACTTATAATAATAAACATTTAACTAATGCTTTTAAACTCTAATATGTTAGCCGTATACTGCTTAATATTAAATTAAAAATATCAACTCACCTTTATAATTGTTTACGATTAATCCAATATTAAAAGAAAAAATAATCCAATTGTTGTAATCCCACAGAATAGATCATTATCGTTGTAAAAATAAATTATAATTAACTTTTTTTTATTTTTTTAATTAAATTTATTTTAATGAAAATATTTTAAAAAAGCACTTTTAAATTCCTTAAAATAAATTTCGTTTTAATTAGCATTGAAAGTGGTTTTTTATTTATTTTTTTTTATTTTCTTTTGAAATTTTTAATTTAAAATTATTAAGCTTATATTATTAGTAAATTAATAGGGAAGCGCACACAGATTAACATTTTGTTATATTAATTTTTTTCGAATCTATAATATTCACACAAACCAAGCAATTGAAAATATATTTATTTTCTTTTATTTAAATTTAACGTTTATTTTAGAGCGATCATCATAACCGTCCGTACGTAACCGAGTCGTAAGTGAAATTGACGTTTATTGAGGTTCTCTTAAAAGAAAATTGTTCTGTTCAAAACAACAAACACAACCTCAAATGAATGTGTTATTTTAGAACAACAACACACAACTGTTAAAAAGAAAGAGCACTTTACGAAAACGAAATAAATAAAAAATACATGTGGAAAAATTAATGAACAAACGAACAAACGTCAACATCAACAACAACAACAAAACTAACAGATGCATTACGGGTAAAAATTCAAAAGAAAAAAAACAAAACAAAAACACCGAGAAATCGAGCAAATTTCCGACACACACATAATACAAACGAACACACACATACATATGTATATGTAGGTATTAAACGAAGGAAAATTTAAAAAAAACAACAACAACTTGTAGTAAATATCTGGAGAGAAGTAATTTACAGTTTGAAAAGCACTGTAAGAGTAAATATTATAGTTTACGTATAGAAAATTGTCTCAGAATCGGTAAAGAAATTGACATCCGAATTTTGGGTCTATATACAGATATGAAAATTAGTCTGAGAATTGTTAGACTACATTTGATATAGAAATTATAATGATAAGCTTCATATATTTGAGACAATATTTTCTAAATGAAAAACAGTTTAAGACGACTGAGACAGTATTATCTAAACGAAAACTATTCTCAGGTGTCTCAGTCTAAACGAAAACTCAATCTCAGACGTCAGAGACAATAAATATTTCCTAAACGAAAGCAGCCTAAGACAATGTCTTTTAGTCTGCGAAGCCTGAGGCTACATTCTTGTATACGAAAACTTGACATGAAATTATGAGACAACAGAAACAGTCTTTCAAGATTACTTTGGGACTATTCTACAGGTTCTTCAACGAAAACAAAATAAAGAATTTATATAAAAAAAAAAGAATTTTTAATAATATTTTGGTAAAATAGCGTGTTTATTTTGCTAATCATGTCATAAATTTTTAGTTTTAAGAATGTAATCCTTTCAATCTGTATAGACTTTATCTTTAACACAGCACCACAAGAAATAATCCAGTGGTTTGAAATAACGTGATCTGGCGGCCTTTAACAGGTGAATTTTGAGAAATGTAATAGGGAAATTTCGTTTGCATTTAATTTATTGTTTCGGCAGCTGTGTGACATGTGGCAGCTTCCTGTTAAAATCATATTTATTCATATCCATATCATCAATAATAAGTCAAAATTTAGTTGTTAACATCTCTCGACAGCGTGATTCATTCACCGTAACTGCATTCCAATTTTTGATTCAGTAGTTGCTCCTTGTAAGGCTTCAAAGCCAAAATTGTACCCAAAATTTGAGAATTATTGAGGAATTTATCTTCTTCAACTCTGCAGCTCTCAGCTGTGATCATTTTAATGGAACGACCAGGACGAACAAGCATTGTTGTATCGATGCGTTGATCAAATTCTTAATACAACGAAATTATTACGAATTTTGCAAATTTACAGATCCATCATTTGAATAATGATGAATATTGGAGATTTTTAACAATTGCAACAATTGCCAAAACCTCTACTGCTGATATCTCAACAAGTAAAATGTTAAAACTTTAAAGTTATTCCGATATGACCCTGCTGAAAGACAAAGTTCTTGTTGATGAAGTTAAAAAACTCAGCATCTGAAAGCATTTTGTTATGGAATACAATTAAAGAAATCTGACACCTTTATCGTATAGAATATAAAATTTAAAAGGATTTAAATAGAATTTTACCATATACATAATACTTTCAAAAATACATTGAACAGAATACTTTGAAACAGATTCGCAAATTCTCTGCAAAATATAATTCCTGGAAATTCTTGAAAAGCTACATACATTCCAAAAATTCGGTTTCTTTAATACATATGTATATTAATTGTAAGTAACAACTACAATTTGCAATTTTAAAGATAATGCAATAAAATTTCATTGATCCAAGTCCAAAATTTTGTCAATCAAAACTACATATAGTTCAAAACACCTAATCAGCCCACAACATTTTCTTAAAAGAGTAAAGAAATTTTATGTCATTGTGTTTAAATGGCATCTAAGAGAGAGAAAGTGAGAACTTTTTAAAGTTTCCATCGGAGAAGGCTTTTTGTGTGTATTATTTTAAAGTGTCATGTTGTTGTTATGGTTGTCAAAAAACAAAATAACAACAATAACAACTATACAAATTGATAACAAGTACGAAGTCAAACTGTTGCACGCTAAGTGCTGATAATAACTACAATCAATATTGTATCATTGTTATTGTTGTTGTCATGTATTCTACAGTGACATGCTACACTACTGTTGCTCTTATTTCAATCTCAATTTTACAATAATAACAATAATATTAATTGAAAATGCCAATAAATACAATTTAAGAGTGTCTGTCTGTTCTGTTGTGTGCGACCCAACTCTGGCTTTAGGTATTCTGTCTGTTTGTAGTAATTGTTGTGTCTATTTGTTTAGTTGCTTTATTTTCCATTAACAAATTATTGTTAATAATAACTTGTTAGTTTTTTTTCGGTTTCAATTTTGAAAATTTCAAGTGTTTTTTGAATACAAAAACAAGTTGGTTTTATGTCAGTTTACGATAAAGAAGCAAAATATCATTAATATGTTTTATTTGTTTTTAGAAATGATATGTGTAAAAAAGTAGATAAGAAAATGATAATTGCTAAAGCTTTGTATAGACGGTTGTCAGATCTTACAACGTTGTCCGAAAAATGTTCCGAAAATGTCTAACAACCGTGTGAACTTAAAAATGTTGTAAGAAAAAGCATTGACAATTTATCTTTTGATACAATTTTTCAATGTCAGTACATTGCTAGATCTGACAACATTGTATGATCTGACAACCGTCTATACATAGCTTAAGATATTTTCATTTTCTATGGTTTGACTTGTGTAACATTTGATTTGTGTTAATAAGTCATGCACGTTTTAGCAAATGATATTTTCATCAGTGTCACAATCATTGATGAAGACAATAAAATGATAGATATTTTTTTATATTTGTACATAATCTACAAAGCCAATCGAATCGATGACAACCTTAAAACTTAAGATCCGCGACATGATTAAGGAACTAGACCAGCAATTTTGCCAAAATATGATTGAAAATTTGTATAAAAAATCGACATCTGTATGAGTGGTCCGATATAATTTTTAATTTATAATTTTCGAACCTTACACTTGACACTTAATTGTCAAACCTTACACTTTCCAAAATAATAAAAAATTAATTGGTTATCTCATAAATTCTTTGTTTTATTTTGTTTTGAAAAGCCAATTTCATGTTGAAAGAAATCGATCATAAATTTTGTGTACAAAAAGGAATTTGTGTACAAAAAAGGACCAACAGAATGGACTCAAATGAGCTGAACGATTCAACATCAGGCTTTTTAACTTCCGAACTGAGCCATGTAGGTCTGACAGTTTAAGATTTTAAGCTCTTTTCTAAACCAAACTAAATTTCAGATTGTGAATTTTGTACTAAAACCATCTTTATTAAATGTGAAGCAGTAATAAGATTCTGGATTCTATACAAATCGGACAATTTGCCTGTTTTATATAAGGAAAGCGGTCTAGAATTTTAAGCTTAAACAAAAGATAATCTCGTAAACCAAACAATTTTCCTATAACAATACAAAGTCAGAAGAAATCCGACAAAGTAGGTAATTATAAGCCAGTATTCTACACGAAATAGATACTTCGAATCTAAGTCTGTAACTGTTTCTAATTTTGAAAATATTGGTTAAATTATTCAAAAAAAATATTGATAAAGAGAAAGCAACATAATCCTCAAATGAGAGATTTGCTTACTGGAAACTTATTATAAATAGGTAGTCTTCCGCTTTCCTTATTCTAATCATTTCAAAATTAAACACTCTACACAAAACTTGTTATTTCTAAGGTCATTAGGGGTTATTTTCCAAAGATTAAAATATATTTGTGTGAAGTATTATTATTTTACCTGCATCAATACTCTTTCCCCTCCTTCACTTTCTCGTTTTTAATTGTAGGTATAGGTTAGAAAAATACAATGGAAAACTCTACTACCTGACACCTTGTTCTTCATAAGATAAAGAACTAAGAAGCAGTTTGTGTTTTCAAAATAAAAACAATAATAAATTACCAAAAATATATTGACTTTTATTACGTTATTTTCTTTTAAATGCATTCCATCTTTCCTTTCGAATTCTCCTCGTGTTTAACCAGCTCTTTCTCTGTGTCTCTCTTACTCACTGTTAACAAAAATAAAAACAAGTTTTACTCTTTAGGGGGTTCTCTACTCGTGATATGATATTTTGTTCTTAACACAAGAACATCAATAACATTAATATTTCCACAACGATAAAAATTGGTAAATTGTTAATTTGTTGAATATTGATTGATTTCATATGATTTTTACGCAAGTGTAAATTGATTGCTAATTGTTTTCAATATGTAAGTTATTTATTCATTTATTTTGCTAAATTTTATACTTTTTATTTTATTGAGATTTTTATGTCACTTCTAATCAGTGAAAATGTTTATTTATTTACTGCACAAATTTTTTTTATTTTAATAACAAAAGCAACATTGAAAACACGCTTAAATGCTAATAAATTATATTTATTAATATAATAATATTAAAATGATAAGAATATTATATAATATATAGTAATATAATTGTTTACTCAGACGCAACAAAAGAAGTGCGTCATTGTTGGATTCAGAAGCTAAAATTCCGTTTTATACAATACACATACATACATACATATAAAAATATAGGCTTAACATTTAATAGCAACAATCTCTTTCGTATAGAAACCAGGCTCCGAATCTTTCAAAAAGTACTTTGATTTTCAAAACATATAATTTATATGAAAACAAATCAAAAATTATATCGGACATAAATATGTACATACGAGGTCTGATCAAAAAATAACCGTTATTTTAAATTTTTTCAAAAAGTATTTATTTATTCATCAATTGTCCCCTTCAAAGTAATCAACAAGCACGTGAGCATGTAAATTCCATGAATGGTTTTTTCCCAATTCTGTGCGTTTCTGACGAAACAGCGTATAACTTCAAGGTAGTATTTCTTATTGGCCGTACGAACTTGTGGCAAGAATTCATGATGCACCACATCATTGCAGTCGAAGAAAACAGTGAGCAAAACCTTCACATTTGACCGAACTTGACGTGCTTTTTTCGGTCTCTTCTGGACGTTTCCATTGGGATGATTAGGCTTTGGTTTCAATGTCATAGCCATACACCCATGATTCGTCACCAGTTATGACCTTCTTGAGGAAATCTGGATCGTCGTTAACGATGTTCAACAGCTCCTGAGCGATGTTGTTTTTGCTCAAAATTTAGCAATTTTGGAACAATCTTCCAGGAAATTGCTTGGCATGAGCCGAACGATATGCCAACATCATCAGCAACCTCTCTGATAGTGATTCGACGATTATCCAAAATCATTTTCTTCACTGCTTCAATGTTGTCATCGGTTGTTGACGTCATCGACCTTACTTAAACCGTTTATACCACAATTGAACTTGTGTTCTACTCATAGTAGACTCGCCAAACGCCACAGTCAACATTTCGAATGTTCTTGCGCATTTAATTTCATTTTTTACACAGAACTTAATACAGTTTCTTTGATCCCTTTTTTCGAATAGTAAAAAATCGAAGAGCACACCAAAACACGACTAACTTTTTTATCTGACAAAAACAAACTGACAATCCAAAATGGCTGATATTAACAACATATGTAACAGACATGTGTACCAACATTACAGAAAAAAAAATCAAACATACATAACTCACGAAATTTGAAAATAACGGTTATGTTTTTGATCATACCTCTCACATAGTCCACCACGACCATGCATACAGATGTCTATATGGTCAATATCTCTAATACAGCCCTGGAATAAAATCAAAAAACCAATTAACGGCTGAATTCTGATAGCGTGACATGTGGCACCTCCTGTTGAAACCACATGTCATTCAGCGGTGTCATAGAAACCAATATTGTCAGAATTGGTTTTAAAACCGACAAGAAAAAATGCTTTGGTGTCATAGGGCACTGGTACACGTTCAATAAATATCGAGATATTTCTAGTATCATGATATTTATTGTATGTGTAGCAGTGCCCTACGACATCAAAGCATTTTTTCTTGTCGGTTTTAAACCAATTCTGACAATATTGGTTTCTATGATTAATTAAAAATTAATTAATATAGATAGATATTATATATAGCAATATAATAGGTCAAAATTTAGTTCTTAACATCTCTCGATAGCGTTACCAAAATGCCAGACCAATTTTCAAAAAAATTGACCAATGATTATTTCTCCTGTAAAACAGAGGATTGTTATTGAATGATTTTAACAACTCTACGCCGATTTTCGAGCGAAAAATTGGGTGTATAACTTCAAAATGCGAGATTTTTTAGCTTTTATTTTGAAACATTTGAACAATACAAATTTAAAGTATTGAACATTGTTAGCTATGACCTTTTCACATATTTCCTAAAACAAATGGATTCCGCGCCAAAAGAACTGCTCGCCATTTTAATAGCGAGAGAAGTCAATTTTGGATATTCTGTTCTGAAGAACGCTTGAACACCAGAGAGAGCGTTCTGCATCGATCGAAACATATAGTAGTCGGACGGGGTAAGGTCGAAACTATAAGGCGGGTGAGGCAAACTACCCAACCACTTTCTTCTAAATAGCTTTTAGCTGGTATTACAACATGTGGCCGAGCCGCATATTCTGAGCTTTTTTAGCCAACCTAGCGCCATGGATATTTCATTTTATCGCAAAATTTTATGTTCATTTTAAATCTTGTTGAGATGCCTAAAAATTAGGTAGTAACTTATGAGTTTTAGGTCGTTGACAATATATACCAGCTTTATTTTGATAACCTGTAGCATGTTCACAATTTTCGGCTGACTACTTTCTCATCACAAACCATCGGCACGTCAGCACATAATGGGCCTTTACGGAAACTGCGCTGCATCTGATACGCAGTACATTCGGAAAAGCAACAGTTGGCATCACTGCAAATGTATTGTGTTCTAAATTGTAACAGCGAAGCAGATGATGCACAAACAACATAAAAACAAGCATCACAAAAATGGCTGATGCAATAAATGAGCATCAGCATCGCAAACTAATCACAGATGTGCATCAAATGCAGCGCGCTGTGATGAATTTCCGAGAAGGCATCTTCCGCTGGTGTATAATCCAAGTCATCATAATCACAGCTTGAAAACGGTAGGTGTCCATCATCCAAATTGATATTGAGAAATAACACATTGAAATTAAGAAATGTACAAATTATTATTGAGAATTTGCAAATTGAAATTGAGAACTCGAAATTGATATTGAGAAATTCAAATTTGTATGAAATTTTTCATATATTTTTTCACTTATAAAATACATAACACGATTTTGAGTTACAAATCTAATAAAATATTAATTTACATTTCTTAATTTGTTTTTTTCTCATTATCAATTTCTAATTTTTCAATATCAATTTGCTTTTCTAAATTGCAATTTATTATCTCTTAATAGGTATCAGTTTAAATTTCTTAATTTCAAATTGTATTTTCTCAATTTCAACTTGAAAAAACATGTTAGAGTTAAAGAACATTTGGAAGAAAAACATCTGGAATTCTCTTTTGTTTTTTTTATTCGAGTTCACACAGTCGAACATGTTACCGGCAACATTCCATTATTGTTGTTATTATTCAAATGTATAAAGCAAATGTCAACAAAGAAAATGCACACAAAGCGTATCGCCGAGTACGGAACACAAAAACGATGCTCTCCTAATTTGCTACCAAACTAAATGTTTCCGTGTCTAAATGCAGACAAAGGAAATTCTATTCAATTATGTTTAAAATACTAAAAATGAACTCCCTTCACAGGCTGCGACTTTTACCTGTAACTTTTCTCCTGTGACTCGAGTTTATAGATGAAATACGTAGTGGAGAGTACGGGGTAGCTACGTATTTCATCTATAAACTCGAGTCACAGGAGAAAGGTTGCAGGTAAAAGTCGCAGCGTATGAACTTCCTATAAGGAGTAAAACCTATCAATATAGAAAACAGAATTAAGGCTATCGAAGTGGGACTTATGGTTATTATTAAAAACACAAACTTTTTTATTGTTTTTAAAGTTGTTTTTTTTTTTAATTTTTATTGCTTTTTTTTTTTAATTTTTATTGCTTTTTTCTGGGTTTATTTGTATATTTTTTTTTTGACAATTGTTTTTTTGAAATTTTTTACTGTTTTGATATTTAATGCAAAAAAATAAAGGATACAATAGAGAAGACATTAGTTACACATTTATTATTTATATGTTTATGTAGATTTGTTGGTTGTTTTCTTTTTCTTTCTTTCATTTAGTTTAAGTTAGTATATTTTTTTATTTTATTTCTAGTGTTTTCTTATTTTTTTACAATACATATTGATATAAAAAAGTGTTTTTTTTTTTTAATTCAACTAACTAAAAGTACAAGAAATTAAATAAATAATTCACATTTATAAATGTTAAAGTTAAAAAAATAAAATTTCTATATTAAAATTATAAAAAAACCTAATTCAATATAACAAAAAAAAACTTGAGTTTGTTAAACATTTATATATAAAAAAAACAAATAATTATAATAAAAATGTTTATAATATAATTAAACAATTCAACCTTTGAAATATTGCAATATATTTTAGTTTAGTTTAATTTATTTCACTCCCTTTCTCCATGAGCAATAATTATAAATCTAGTATTAAGGTGTTAAGTGTACAACTTTCTTTTTTTTTTATTTAATTTAATTTTTATTAAAAAAATAAATGAGCACTCGTTTGTTTGTTGTTATATTTAATTTTATATTTAAATTTCGTTTTCAGTTTTGAAAACAAAATTAATCGTTCGTTTAATATTATATAAAAAAAATTTAATAAATCTTGTTAAAAACAAGTCATTTCGAAATTCATTAAATTAATACTTCATTTCTCTAAGAAACTTTTCAAAAATGTTTTTTCTTTTTTAATTCGTTTTTTTTTTTCTTTTCTTTTTTTAAATATTTTCTTCCAAATTAGCTGCTGGTGATTTTGTAGTTTTTAAAAAAATCTTAAAACTAGTTATTTTTTTAGAAAAGCTTTAAATAGGCTTTTTAAATATCGTTTAAAAAAAATCATGTTTTTCCAAAAAACACATAAAAAAGTTTAATCTTTCAATTTTATTTTATCACATTCAATAACATTTTCTTTTAAATTTTTCAATTTTTGAAATATTTCTTTTTATATGCCTTAGCCGTATAATTTAATATATGCCTTAACTTCCATATATGAGGTTGAGAGAGAAACTAAGTGTATGTATGTGTTTTCTCTGTGTATTAGTGAAGCATACCTTTAAAAGGGTCTTTTAATGCTTCAATTCGTTTGAGTCCATTATTATTATTATTAGCAAATGTATGTTGTCCCATCCACCTTCTTCTTAACATCATTTAATGTTGGCACAGGTTTTTATTTTTTTGTTTAAATCTCGTTTGGGTTTGTGTCAATCAATCTATATTGGTTAAAAATATAGAAAGTTTATTTAATAATCGTCATATAATTATTAAAATAATTTTAAATAAGTAGTTGTGTTATTAAACTATGTAGTTGTCTCAAGCAAATTTGTTAAAAACCATCACCTAAAATTTTATCAAAATGTTAATTTAGACATGCATACATGGGTCAATTTCAAAAAAAAAACCCAATTTTTGTGTCCCCCCACTTTACACTACTATTTTAGGTAAAAAAAAATGTGAGTGATCAGCGAGGAATATGTAACAAAAAAAAACGTAATTCTCAAATTTGTATGTTTTTTTTTTTTTTTGTCTATTCAGAATGGTGTTTTGTTTCTCCTTTTGACTGCTTCTATACAAAAGCATGTGTCCACCGTTAGAATTTTTAGTAAACAAAATAAAATAAAATCAAGAAAAAAGTAAATATACAACATTTAATAACAGTTTTCGAATTATTGCGTTTCTTTCTTGTGTTTTGATTTGTTATAGGTAGTCGTCAAAACTTAATTAGTGCGAATTAGTTTTCAATTTACATTTAAATAAAGTAAATAACGTAAGGAAAGTACCTACAAACTTTAATTATTACAAAAGTGAAAAAGCGGAAAAAAAATCTATCAAAAAAAAGTGTGCATTTGCATAGTTTTTGTGAACACCATGATAAGGGCGCGTTAAAATTTCATGAGCGTCATGCTAATTTTTTTAAAAGTTAATATATTACATGGTTTCAACTCATTTTTTTATAATTTGTGAATTTGAGAAATAAATTTCCTACGAAAAAAAAAACCAAAATAGGCAAACATTTCATGAGCATCACTTTTGAAATATATTTCTTCATAGCTTAAAATGCTTAATTTTGATTTTATTTTTTAATTTTCAAGAGTAAAACAACAAAATTAAAGAGCAAGGAGATATTGAGAGAAAATAAAGCTCGATAAAGCGCGTAATGACGAATATAAAAGAAAGGTATAATCGTGGCTTATTTGAGTTTAATTTTTATTGTTACTGACTGATTCTGTTTTTCCCACAAACTTAATTAATGAGAATGAAAAAAACAAAGCCGCTTGTCCTTTCATGAAGTTTGTACATATTCAGAATAAGAATTCGAATGAAAATTTATAAATTAAATTAAGTTAAGCTATTGTTTTGTGTCAAATATTTACATATGTGTATAAGTTCATTCAATAATTACTACCTTTTTTCCATTTTTGTTAAAGACATCAAAGAATATGTACATGTTAAGTTTTGTATGAAATTTTTTGTTTTTTGAAGAGCTTTTTTTTTATTTACTTTTTGTAAAAGAATAAACTTTTTTTCGTTAAACTTTAAATTTGGCATTATTTCTTGTTTACGTGCAACAAAATCTCTTGATCATCACAAAATATCCTGAGCGTCATTCTTAGTTTTTTCCCCTTAAAACGCTTATAAATGCAGTTTTTTTTAAATACATTGTTACAAGCCTATTACTTTGCAAGTAACCTATAAGTTCAAAAATTTACATATTTTCAAGATAGAAATCATAGATAACATAAAAAAAAATTCAAAAATACATATTGAGAGCCTAAAAGTACCACCGGATTCTTCATCAATTTCTACATAAATTGGCCACTCTTACAGGCGAATTGAAAAAACTTTAAAAATAAGCAAAACAAAACTCGTTGTGTACGTTTTTTTTTTTTTTTTTTTTTTTTTGAAATTGACCCACATACATATTTACAATGTTAATTCAAATTAATACAAATTACAATAAAACTGTGAAAATATATGAAATTATTCGCACTATAATTATATAATATTGGTTGTATAACTAAAAAATGCGGGATTCGTAACATGTTTGAACGCGGTTTTAGTAGTCTTTAGTATCTTATACAGTGTACGTCATTATAAAGTAAACATCTAATATTGTTTAACCAAATGCTTTTATTGTAATGGGTGATTTTTTAAAAGCTATAAGAAAGTTTTTCAAAAAAAAACACATAAAATTAAAAAAAATGCATGAAATCTTTATTTGAATCGATAGTACGGTTCATATAATTTAATGTTTGAAGATTATTTCATGCAAATGTTGACCTTGACTGCGCCTCAAATGGTCCATCCGCTTATTCCATTTTTGGCATACTCTTTCCAACATTTCGGCCGGTATCTCACGAATGCTTCAATGTTGTCATAAGCTTTAACATAATCCCACAAAAATAGTCTAAAGGCGATAGCTCTTGCAATGCTTCTGGCTGATATTCACTCAAAAATCGACAATTCTGCTTATTTACGTACCCATTGAGCCAAAAATAAACACAATTTTTCGGTAATTCATCACGCGATGAACTTTCTTAACAGAGCACGCATTTTGATAATAAAATTCAATAATTTGCAAGCGTTGTTCGTTTGTAAGACGATTCATGGTTAAATTATAGACCAAACTGAAGATGTTTTACAGTGAAACAAAACACGAAACGTGCGTCAGCTGTTTAAACCAGTGTTGCCAAAAAGATAATAGCTAAAAAATCACCCTTTATATACTACAAGTACAAATTGCAAATAAAATATATTGTAATAATCAGGCATGTCACATAATTGGATCGGAATGGTTCAATTCCGTATTTGCAATTCGATCGTTTTTACTTTGCGTTCTCTAGATTCCGATCGATTTTGTTTATTACCAAAAAAAAATTAAATCTCGATTTTTAACCTAAAAACAAAAAACATTAGTTTTTTGTAATAAAAAGTGTAAAAAAAAAAAAATTTTAAATAAAAGTCAACAAAATTTTCTAAAAATGCCCAGAATTTCAATTGTTGCTGTTTTAAATGAACAAAAACATCAAAACGCAGTTGAAAAGCTACGAAGAAGAAATTCCTCTGTCATATTCCAGTGCTGTGTAAATATTTTTATTAAAAGAAAAAAGATCGAAGAAATCAAAATTTAATTTAATATTTTTAATTTTTGTAAATTTTTTGACAAAAGTTTTCTTGTTGCTTTGAAGTTTTTAAAATTTAATAGAAGTATCAATGGGAGAACTAAAAAAAACAATTAAATGATAAAATTAATTATTTAATTGTCATTAGTATGTTTTTTTTTAGTATAAAATCACAAAAACAACAATTCCACTTTAGAAATCTAAAATGGTTTCATTCCGAAAAAAAATTCGTTTTTCGTTTTCTAAAGACTCAATTTAAGGAAACAAAACCACCGGAAACCATCGGAATTGAGTTCTGTGACATGGCTGACTATTATTGCCACATTGTATAAAAGAGTTCGTGATTTATTTTCAAATAAAACTTATTTTTGTTGAATTTTATATTGAAATTGCTATTTTATGTAACATTCACCCCTATCGTGAATAAAAATTCCACATGAAATTTGTTCCCTTTTATTTGTTTAACATTGAATTTAAATAGGAAAACTGTGATAGGAGTGATTGAGTTATATTTCGGGAAGAAATTTGTATGGGGACTATGAGAAATCATGGACCAATTCTTAATATTTTCATCACAGTTTGTCCTTCCATTGCAGAAAATCGTGTACAAAATTTTATTATAAGTTGTAAGTTGTGTTGAAAGAAAAATACTGAAACATCTTTATCATTGAACTTGGTAGAGTATAATTGCAATCATAGGTTACTGATTTTATAAAATAAGTTATTTAAATTTTGCGATTTAAAACCTGTCATATGGTAAGCATGCAGTAAAGACCAACACCAAGCAAAAATAATATATGTAATAACAATTGTTTAAACAACAAAAAATGTGAATGCAGCACGCTTACTTGTTGTAAATACATAAATGTAATAATCGACAAACAACAATTAATTAAATAAAATCTATATTTTTATACATACCTTTTGCAGAAGTGTAACTGTTTATGGTCCTAGAATGTCGTTAATAATTGTGAAATAGATCGATCTGTTTTACCAAAAGATTATTTACACTTTTGATTACATTTATCTACATATATAAATAAGACATTCTAAGTATATATTATTGTTTCTTGTCCCCATATGTATTTGGGAAATAATTGCATTTTTCATAATCGTTAGAGAAAACAAATTTCGTTATAACATAGTCAAAAAGACTGTTTTGTTTTGTAATGTTTTCTGTTTTTAATCGTTGAACAGCTCGAGCATTGTTCATTAAATTTTATATATTTGAATAAAACTAAAGCAGTTTAGTTATAAATTCATAAGATCAGTTTTAGTCATCATATACATACATATATCCTCTTTAGCAAAGAATGGTATTTTTAATTGTCTTGAATTAATTGTAATTTTCAAGGCTTCTTTTTCATCATCACAAGTTTAATTCATGATATTCTTTCAATAAATTAAAGTACATTTGTTTGAAACATTTACATACATTTACATATATATTTTTGTTTAACAGCAACATCTTGTTTGTATTAACTGCTGCAGTAAGTGTTTATTTTTTGTCGTCTTCATAATTTTTTTTGTAAAGTCTTTAGAAGATCTTATTCAATTCGTATTTTTACAGGTTTTGAATTTATTATTTAAAAATTGTTGTGTTTTTGCAGAGGATTTTTATTTCTTACTGCTCATCATTTGCGAGTGGCTCGTTAGCATTTTCTATATTTAAGCTGCCAATGCCACTGCTAGTCTGTTCAACAATAACATCATCATCCTCATTATCATTACCATCAATAGCAGCACCATTAATTACATTAGCATCGACTCCGCCATTTTTAATAATTTGTAAGATTTCCTGTATTATGTTTTTTTCTTGATAGAATACCCTGACAATGTTCAAAGTGTCGGATGTTTTTAGAAATTCTAATTGGAATGTCTCTGAGAAACGTGTATCAACAAATTGTGAGAATTGTTGTATCACTTCGGTAGTTTGTGGACATGTTGAGTCCAAGGAACATTGTTTACTATATCTTTCCATTTTGAGAAGATCTTCAGGGAGTTTGTAGAATTTATCCGTAACGGAATTGTTGCCGAAATCTATGTAGTGAACTTCACATTTGTTGTCCTCTAGCAGGGCTACAATTTCGGCACGATAATAGGCCAGATCTTCGGGAAATTGGGCGGCACATGTGGCTCCCACTTGTAAGTCGGTAAATTTTGGAAATTCTGTTTCTGCATCTAGTAAAACATCGGTGATGTGTTCTAGTTGAGAAACGTCTTTGGTTAATTGTACATAGAAAGAGGTGGGAGAATTTACATGTATGATACTACAATCATAAAGAGTAGGTAAAGGAGAGAATACTTCTTCTACAGCAGTATTAGATTCCACGGCTTTTTTGAGTTCCTCCGCCAAGTCCTTGTAATTGACTTGCAGCTTGACGGTGTGTAGCCGAGTTTCCTCATCCACAACATCCTCTTCGATTTCGTAAATTTCGCCAAAGTGAGTTTCCAACAAAGCAGAGAAACGCTCTTCCAGTATTTGGTCACTCACCCCAGAGGGTATAGAGTTAAGTCGACACTTAAGGGCTATGGCTGGAATCGACCGTAGTTCCTCGGGTAGCTCACGTATTTTTTGAGTTGTTATGGTATTGCCAAAATCTAATAAGAATATTTCGAAGCCTTTATCTGTGGCCAAAACGCCTTCAATGCGTCCTCTATAATAACAGTCATCTTCGGCTGAATAAGCAGAGCATACTCTGCCCACTTCAGCTTGTTGCAGTTTTTCCAGATTCACACTGGGTAAGTTGAATAAGGCTTTTTTGATAGTTTCCATTTTAACTAAATTGGATTTCAGTTGTACGTAGAAGAGTGAGGGCGAAATGGCATGGGATATAACACAAGTTTTAGCTGCCTTTTCTAAATTCAGTTCGTTTAAACTGCTACCACCACTCTGAATGGGTATTGTAACCGTTTCAGTTTTATCATCCAAGCCCAACAGTTTGTTAAGACTTTCACAGAGATTTTCCTCTGTATTTATGGCAAAGGCTTTCACTATGGCTGGCTGCTTGTCAGTGCCTTCATTAATAATATCTACCTTGACTAGACCTTCACATAGATCTATTAAATTGTTAAAAGATTCTGTGGCAATCGAACCAAATTGTGAAAACTTAATAGCATTTTCCAACTGGCATTTCTTAGAGAATTCCTTAAGTTCTACCAAGTCTTGGGGTAAAGTTTTTAGCTCCTTAGTGAGGGCTTCATTGCCATAGTCCACAAACAGAACTTTGTATTCGTTATTGCCCAAAATCTCCAGGATTTTAGCTCTATATAGCTTTGAATCTTCCGGATAGAGGGCAGCACATAACTGCAAATTGCAGGGATTTTCTAATTTCTCCATAGCCAGAGTATTTAGAGATTGTGTCATATCTTCTAGACGTATAGTGTCCTTGGTAAACTGTATATAGAAATCACAAGGTGAATTAGCGTGAGATATAATCGCTTCGTATAGAGTGCCGGTCTCGTAAACTGAGGTGTGCAGAGTCGAGTTGTTGAAACTGGTATTTATTTCGGCACAGGGTTCTGGTTCGGGCAAAGATTTCTTTTCGCACAACTCTTCTAGGTCATCATTAATGTTGTGGCCATCAATTAGCAGATGTACTACAGCATGATGCTGAGAAGGTTCTCGCAATTCTACACTGAATATGGTTTCACCAGTATCAGCAATTTCCATGAATTTCTGTTCGGCTGCATCAGACCAGCAGGTGCAGCTTACAGGCACCTCTAAAGCACACTTCTTGGACAGAGGTGGCAATTCAGCTATTTCTTGGGAAATCTCACGACACTCCGGACTGATACTGGTGTTGCCATAATCTATAAACAAGACCTCGAAACCCTCGCCCACTTGTCTCAACAACTTGGCTCTGTACCACATTTCATCGTCGGGAAATAGGGCGGCCACAATTTTGTGCTTCTCGAATTTCTCCAGTTTCTTAAGATTTTCATAGTCGGCTAAATAGATTTCGATCAGTTCCAAGCCTTTGGAATCCTTTTCGTATTGTATATAGAAGTCTGCAATACCATTCACATGTGATATATAACAATTCTCTCCTGAATCTACTATTTCCAAAGGTTTGGCATAGCCATCCTTTATTAATTTCTCCATAATATTGACACCCTCTATGTACAGATTAACGTAACTCTTTTTAAATTTTTCGCCTTGTGTGATGAACTCATAGTCCAAAACCTTGGTGTAGGAATCGTTGAAAGTAGCATTGGCCGCATCTTGCCAGTCAATAGTGCCATTCGGCCGTATGGGTAGAGCGCAGGGAATACATAGCGGTTCAATGTCGGGAAAAACGATCATTTCCTTTAGGTCTGTGGTCTCGTTAACGCAATCGGTGTTACCAAAATCTATAAATTGCAGCACCATCAATTCAGCATCTAGGATTTTGGCGCGGTACCATTGTTTATCCACCGAGTACATGGAAATACAGTAAGCACCATTGATAATGCGCATTAAGGGTGGCAGAGAACTGGCCACTATTTGTAGATTCTCTTGCAAACGCTGCAGTTCTTTAACCTTGTCCATGGGATGGATAAAGAATTGAGCTGGATTATCACAATGAGCCAATATAGCGTGCTCCATATCGGCATGGGGATTGGTAACAACTTCCGGTTCCGGTTCTGGCACCGACACAGGCACAGGCTCCTTAACAACTTCTTGTGTTTTAGCTGGCAAAGTTGCTTTAGTTTCTTCAACAACTTTAGCCATTTCTTTAGGTTTTTCCACCGCAACTTCTGGTGCTTTAACATCGGCGGTTGTAGCAACTTTAGATTTTTCTTGTGGTTCGGTAATCGCAACCATTTTCTTTATTTCTTGACTGGCGGCAGCAGTCGTCTTTTTCTCCACTTCAACATCTTTGTTGTTGGCTTTCTTTTTCTTGGGCGTAGATGGTTTACTTCTGTTACCTGTTTTGGTTTTCTCATCGCCTGCCTCCTCCTCATCTTCCAGAGTCAAATCAACACATTCAATGTATTCCAAAACATTGGGCTTTTCTTTTTCCAACAGCCGACGCATAAACTCCAAATCGCGTGATTTTATAAGCTTTTGTTCCTTCAGCAAATCAATCATATTTTTACCGTTCGGCATTAAGAGATCGGCAATTAAATGATTGTTCTTTACTTCCAATGACTTAACAGTGATTTCCTGATCTAAAGTCAAGCTGGTCAGCGATTTAATAACAGCAACATCTGTATCATTAGAAGCGTTGGCCGTTGAAATACTGCCTGCTGACTTTTTGCCCTTTTGCTTGTGTTGCACATCGGCCGATAAAGTTTTCAATGGCAGATTTATCTCCACTGCATAAGCACTCTTATTCAAATAGAATTTTTCTTCTAGTTTCTTTAAAAGCTGCTTTTCTACAGGTTCCGTGTTGCCGTAATCGATAAAGTTAACTTCCAGTACGCTCTCGGAATTTTGATTATTTTGTATGCGTGCGCGATACCAATTACCATCACTGCCTTTAGCGGCACACATTTGCTCCAAATCGAATGTGTCAAGCAGAGTTCCTAAATAATGAATAGATTTTATATAGATTAATAGATTTTAGGGTAAAAAAGAGGTAAGATCTACCTACCGTCGTTTTCATAGTAGTTGAACATGTCATCCAGCAATTGTGCCATTTCCATTTCAGTGGCTACAATTTGTCCATACAAACGATATGGTGTTGGTACATATACAATGCGCACATTGAAACTTTCCAATAGAATGGGAGGTGTACAGATATACCAGGGTATGTCTTCTTTAAGCAACGGCATTAGAGGACGCAGTAATAGTCTGCAAATAAAAAATTTGATTCGGAGAATTTCAATTCAATTCAATTAACAAATTCAATTCAATTAATTAACAAAAAGGGGTTAATTTCAAACGTTTAACAACTTTGTGTTTGTTGGCATGTCTATGTCGCTAAATAAGTACCTGTAAATTACATGTCGTGAAACCAAAAACACCAATACTTACACTTTATTATCATTAACATCCTTAATATTAAGCACACACGATTTGGCTTCGTAGAATTGCTTAAACTTTCGGGCAATATCCTGATTGGACTTAACAAAACGGATATCATCGTATGAACACAAGATTTCAATGTGTGTAATATTTTCACAGCCATAAAAAGGTAATTGAATTTTGAAATTCAGCATATTATTGATGGATGAGATTTTGGCACGTATCTGTTGGCCGGCAAGTAA
Organism: Bellardia bayeri; assembly: GCA_950370525.1. Lineage (NCBI taxonomy): Eukaryota > Metazoa > Arthropoda > Insecta > Diptera > Calliphoridae > Bellardia > Bellardia bayeri. Next base: position 84,660,750 of record OX493268.1, on the reverse strand, counting down.
ATCCAAACGAAGTTCTAAAAGGAAGTATTTAAGGTTAAAAACAAATAAACATTCGGCCATGTCACAGAATTTAATTCCGTTCGGAAGTGGAATTAATTTCGTATTTTGCTTCTATAGAAAAAGCCAAACGAACAAATTTTTCGGAATGAAACCACTTTTAATTTGCTATGTGGAATTGTAATTTTAAGAATTTCTAGGTTTCATTCCAAAAAAAAGTTTCGTTTTACTTTTTCTATAGAAGCAAATTACGAAATTAATTCCACTTCCGATCGGAATTAAATTCTGTGACATGGCTGATTATAACAACTAATCTTACCAGGAGAAATTTCGGTTATAAGACCTTCGGAGCTTAGAGTTTGTTTCAGTGATACCTTGTTTACTTTCACATTGACATAGTACAAGTCATGATTGTTCTTTTCGATGTATTCGCATTGAAGGGTTACACCTTGTGGCAAATACTTGTCCATGCGATCAATGATGAGAAGATGATCGTAGTTGCAGACAATGCCATCGAAAGCACACAAATAGGCCATGATGGGGAAGTCGGCAAAACGTTTTTCCACCTGCCAGATATCTTCCGAAGTCACTGTGTATTGGTTACCAAAGTCTACGAAGTGTACTTTATATTTGCGCAACATTTGATTGCAGGCCATGATGCGGGCACGATAGATGATGTTGTCTTTGCGTTGACGTGCCATTACAAACGAACCCACCTTCAATTGTAGCTGTTGCAGCGGTAACTTGTGATAGAATTGTTGTATGTCTTTCATGAAACGCTCAAATTCGCCTGAACGTGATTTTAATTGCGTATAGAATTGATGTGGAGAAATCCACCAAGATATAATGACTTCTTCGCGACAGGGTGTCTCAATGGGTTTAACAGGGAAGGCTTTGTTGAGCGGTACAAATGTATATGTGGCAGGTTTTTCGTTGGTCTGCTGCTGTTGTTGTTGTTGCGGCTGTGTTGTGTTGGTTGACGTATTGTCCCCGTTGTTTTTATTGTTTTGTTCTTGAGATTTTTTGGAAGCTTCACTATTGCCTGAGGAAGTCTTTATGCTGTTGTTGGCATTGTTTAACTGGCTGTCTTTGTGTTTGGGTTGTTGTGAAAAACCTTGTGGAGCATTTTGTGGACGCTGTTGCTGTTGTTGCTGTTGCTGTCTATGCTGGCGTGGAGAATTTTGTTGCTGATAGTTTTGTTTATTTTGCTGTTGTTGTTTCTGGAATCTGGGTGGTGTATTTGAATTACTACCAGAGGAAGGTCTTTGATTATTATAACTACTGGTGGTGCTGCGCTTATCGCTAGACACAGAATTGTTTGAACTTGGTATGTATTGTTGCTGCTGCTGCCTATTTGAGGGATAGTTTTTATAATAGTTTTGTCTGCGCTGACTCTGTATTTGCTGTTGCTGTTGCTGCTTAAATTCGCTAGAACTAGACCGCGAATCTCTGTTATCGGTAGTCAATGAACTATTCGAACTCTGTTTATCCCATTCCGAAGTAGATACAGAAGTTGCATTACTATTGTTATTACGTTGATATAGTCTTTGGTGTGGTTGTTGTTGCTGCATTTGCAGTTGCTTTTGTTGCAGACGTTGTTCTTCGCTTTGCAGAGTTGTCGAATTGAGTATGTGACCCTTTTTGCTCGAATGCATGGAGGCCACATCCGTGGAGGAGGCAATCGAAGGCGTTTTATTGCCATTTTCTGCCTGCGGCTTGTGATGGCCATTCTGTCCATGATGGCCAGAGGTAGCATGCAAATTGAAATCGTCCTTCTCCAAGGTTAGATATTGTTCGAAGGGCATGGACAGTTTGTATAATTTCTTCATGACATTTAGATCTTTGGTACATAAATTAACTAGATTAACACCATCCGGCTGTATGCGAAATACTTTGACGGTAAAGGATCGTCTCTGGCGATTTGATTCCTCGGCCAACATTTCAAATTGAGTGGTAGCCAAGTCTTTGCTCAGTTCATTATTCTCGAAACCCTTTAGGCAGCATTGCACCGCTTGCCTGGGCAATTTTAAATGTTTTTCCGCTATGGTACTAAGGAGATTTTTTGTTACCTTTTGTTCATAGCCAAAATCTACATGTCTGACTATAATTGCTGTCGAATCGGCACGCATAACCTCTGCTCTATACCATTCATTGTCGTATTTGACAATACAGGGAGCGCCCAGAGCCAAGTGATTGGGTACATTTTGATTTTTGTTGTAGTACAAAAACATATCGTCCATAAGCTTTTCAAAGGCCGGTATATTATCCACCCTTTGCACATAGAAATTTTTGGGTGAATCAATGTAACGAATTTCCACTATATCATTGTTGTGCAAAGCCTCAGATTTGGCATACACCAAACGTGTTTTCTGGATTTGCTTTAAGACATGCAAAATATTTTTTTCTTGCAAATACAGCTCGCAATATTGCACCAGAGGGGGACCCTCCAAAGGCATAACTTTTAGTTTACAATTCTTATAAATAACCAAGTCCCTGAAGGCTTTTTTCAAACTATCATCAATGGGTTCCAATTCTTTATGTCCAGACAAAGTGAAACGTAGGGCAAAGGCTTTAAATTTAAGAAATTCATCGGGTATTTCATATAAATCACGGAAATGAACCAACTCGGCATTGCCGTAATCTATATAGGCCACTTTACAAGCAGTTGGTTGCACACCCGTAATGAGAGCTCTATAGAGTTGACCGTCTTCACTGTAGCGTGCTATACAAGCTGTTCCCAACATTGGTTTCTCACTAAACTGTTTCAAATGCACACTCTCAATTTGATTCATCATATCGGTCAGGTCATCCTGATACGTTATAAGCTGGACGGAAAATAAAAATGGTCCATTCTCCACAAAGCTCACACTCACATCGTACACTTGCCCCACAGACAGAGTATTCGATTTAAAAGTGGCTGGTGTGGTACGTCTGGGTGGTGAGAGTGGTGTTTGTAGCTGTGGCATATTCATGGCACTCAATTGTGTGGGAGGTGGTGGTCTTTGATAGCGGGGATTGAAGTTACTAAAGTGTGGCACTGTTGTCGGCATAACACCGGGTAAACCGTTATAAGAACCTGCTGTAGCAGACATTCCAGCGGCAGTGGGTATTGGTGATTGTTGTTGATGATGATGATGTGGGTGAAGCGGGTAATGTGGTTGATAGTGGAGACCAGTATAGGGAATGCGATTATTTTGTAAATGAATACCTTCAAAAGAAGGAAAGTGAGAGAGAGAGAGAGAGGAAGAAAAGAAACATTTTGTTATTACCCAGTAGTAAGACAAACGAAATTCATTAAAAGAGTATTAACCTTGCATCATCGATCTTAGATTGCCGATTGACTGGGGCATACGTGGTTGAACGGGTGCAGTCTGTAAATAAAACGTAAGACATAATTATTTAATGAACAATAAAATCTGAAATAACATTTTTTAATTATTGTTTTTTACTACAATACTTAAAAGCATTTTGTCGCAAACAGCTAGTGCGTCATTGACAATATATTTTATGTGTCTCTCAATAATGAGCATTGTTGAAGTTAAGGACTGCGCAAAATATTCTATGGGTCGCGTTACCAGAACCTCCCTAACAAATGTAATTAGTCCCAGAATTTGTAATAAATACTTAAAGCTAGGTTTAATCATCAAAAACATCTTTCAAAACTGGTTAAGCTCTCCAATATGGCCTTTGAGAGTAGCGAGTTACATATACATACATAATAATAATATCACTAGTTTCATAAGCATCCTACATTTAATGCCCATTTCGAGGCGCTCAAAAATATTATGATGGACTACATGTTCGCGCCACTCGATTATGTTAGGTAGCCCATGATCTCATTTCATGAAAGAGAACATTTCATGAACCTGAACGACTTTTTGAAGTGTGTGCTGTATATACACAGTTCAAAAATGGAGGAAGGCCAAGGAGTTTGGATCTTCATTATGGAGTCTGGGTAACTGCACTTCATACTGACTTCCCGACGAATGTAGTGTCTTTCATTCAGAGATCCTTAAAAATCTCGAAATTGATAATGGTTAACATTACATAGCGTGTAAGGCTGACTATGTTGCTAGTCAAGCTGCATTGAAATACTTAAAACAGCCACGTGGTCGGATACAAATTAGTTAAGGACTGTTGGGTTCTGCAGGGTTCGAGGCACTTCTAATCTAATATTATTAATTGATATTTTAAATACTTTATCTTATAACTATATAACAATTTAATTCATATTATTTTTAAAGGCACTGGTATTACTAAATTTCGTTTCCCCACCCGTTATATACATATATAAAAAACTATATTTTCCTATTTCCTATATAATTATTAAAAATATAATGCATGCAATTAGAGAGACAGAACACTAATAACAATCAATAGAATATGTGTTGGACTTACAAGTATCATATGATGACCAGCTGAAGCCATATGCCCTACATTTGGACGCATATGCAGTTGTTGATGTAGCTGTGGATGTTGCAATTGTTGCAAACGTGCTGATAAAGAACGTCTAGCAGCCATTTGTTCACGCAATTGATTATTTGTAGCACCTGTTGTTGTTGTTGTCGTTTGATGTGGAGCAGCCATCGAAACAGCAGAAACAGCTTTGGCTGCTGCCTGTGCCACTGCTACAACATTGTTTTTTGAGTTTGTATTGATGGCGGACGATGTCGAAGATGGTGGAGAATTATGGTTTTTATTATAGTAATTATTGTTGTTGTTATTTGTATTATTATTATTATTTTGATTTTGATTATTATTCATATTGGGAGTAGGCATATTGTTATTATTTAATAAAGCTTGTTGTTGCTGCTGTTGTTGTTTGAGTAATTTAGAAAATTTATCAAACAACAAATCATTTGCTATGGGTGCACCCATTTTCTTCTGATGTATCAAAAATTCAGCAATATTAAATTCTTTCCATTTCATTGTTATAAATTTAAATTGATTAAACTAAATACATAAAAGATAAGAAAAACAAACAAAGTACAATTTTAAGTTATTGAGCTTTTTAATTGCATCATATATATATATATATATACTTACTTCCTTTATAATGGAAATCTCTACAGAGTGATGTGCTATCATCCGTAAAATTTCATCAAGTTGAGATTTCTTCCAATCTTCACAAATACCCAAAACTATATATTGCGAGCACATAGTTGGGATATTTACCAATTGTTCAGGATTTTGTGGGAATAATAACTGAAATAAAAATTTTTTGAAGAATTTAGTTGAATTGTTTTCCTTATTTGCCAATAAATTAAAACTTTATTAAAGATTTAAATTAAAATTAGAATTTATAGCACTAATACGAGTATACAGAATCAGTGAATAAAATGCTATGTTTAATTGAATAATCAATAATTTATTTCTTTAAATTTAATTTTAATTCATTAAAATCTTAATTCAGAATTAGACTTACTTTTTATTTATTTATTTATTCATTCATTTATTTGCAATATTAATGACCGAATTCACAGTCTTTAGTTAGCTAATGACAAAGGCTTAACTAATGATTCTTTATTCGCAATGCTTGGTTTGCCATAAGAATACCAAGTAATAGTTAAACAATAGTTAGTATTTTAGTTTACCAATGGTTAACTAATGACTGAGAATTCGGCCATAAGCCTTCTCGGCCAAAATAAAAAATATATTACATAGTAATAAAAACTACCTGAAATTTTAATTTAATAATAATAATATAAAATAAAATATTTCTTTCCAAAAATCTATATATTTTTTTTTCAAATTTGTTGGTCTTTTGAAATATTTGCACAAAAATATCAAAGTTTGCTGTTAGATTTGTATGTGTTTGCTTTGTTTATGACAATGAAATAAAAAAAAAACATTATATTGCATGTGGGGTAAACACTTTTTGCAAATTATCCCACACAAATCAAATTATTATAAATATGTAAGGAAGAAACTATCAAGAGCCATTGAGGACAATATTCTAGCAATACAAGAAGTATATATTCTACGCGAGTAATAGCTAGACAGGTTAAAATAAGTCAATCAGTGATTATTAGAGTCCAAGAAAGCCGTCCTATTGTTCCCAAACCACAAATCAGCTATTAATAAAATGTTTTCTTTTTTTTCTTCTTCTTTTATATGATAATTAATATTCTCATTTCAATTTATATTGAATTATTATTAATTGTTTAATTAATCATTAATAAATCATTATGGAATTTAGACTATGTAATATTGTTATTCTGGCCATCTAGGCTTAATATGACGAAATGAATAAATAAATAAATGCCGACGCGCGTCAAGTGTTTAACACCAAAAGATACTACTTTCTACAGTCTTCATAGACACCATGTAAAGAAAACAATAAAGCACGGTAAGAGGAACGTCACGATTTACATAATGGCACCTCAGACCACTGCAAAGAATCGAAGGAATAATGAGGAAAGCGTATTTTACAAACTAATCTTTCCGATTTTGTGGATAAGAGAGGCTATCAAATGCATAAAGTAACTTTTCAACTGGATGGTGACCCGAAGCACACTTCCAAAATCGTGAAAGAATGGTTTAATGAGCAGAATTTTCTTTTGATGTAGTGGCTAGCAAAATGTCCAGACCTAACTTCAATTTTGAACTTGTGATCAATCGTGAAGAGACAGTAGGGACAATACCGATTATGTCAAACCTATTTGGACAAGCTTTCATTTACAAAAATCGATTTTTTATACATATTTGTATTGTAAAGATGTAATTTTCACATTATAAGAAGAAGGAAAAAATGTTTTCCTTTGCGATAATATTATTCTAGTAAAAGGTTTATAATATTAAAATATGATGGTGGTTACACTTCAAAATCTAAAAATATTACTAAACATTACAAGTGATTTTAAAGCCATTCATGCGGTTGCTTAATTTTAAATAGAAACACAAAATCTCTTAAAAATAGCCACCGTTAATGGTCATAAAATGAGTAATCTTTAAGTTATGAAAGTTCGTAATAAATAAAACAAATATTAAATTCAATTAATATTTGAACATCAAGTACGACCAGGCGGCTGGCGGCAAGTAATACGAGTATGGAGTACACACAACCAAGAAGAAATACAAAAACTACACGATCAGCATATTAATTAACAGCAATGATCAATGAAGCTCATCCAGTAATAACAAAAATAAAATATTTCAACTATTTGTAAAGCTAAAAATGTAATACATATGTACATTAAATTGAAATAAATAAAATAAAATCAACTTACCTCAACACTGGCCACGATTGCAGTATGACCATAATCTATGATTTCGATATCTACTTTTGGCGTTGTCGTTGGGGGAGCACTTGAGGGGGCGGCAACAACTTTTAGAATGCGTGATCGTACAAATTCAAAATCTGCCGGAGCGGCACCATTGATGCGTTTGTATAGACACATAGCACCAGGTAACAGTAGATCTAGCTGGCGTGCTACTGGCCACGATGAATCAATCGTATAGCATGTGGTTAATAACTTTTGAACTTGGCTACGCACTACACCCATAGCATCGGGATTAAGGTGACCACTGATCTTAAGGTATGGTCCCAGAGAGTCGACGTGTGTAATAAAGAGACGTTTGCGATCATTGTTGCCTCCTGCGCTTGTGGCAGCACTACTGCTGCTGCCGTTCGTCAGAGATTGCTGTGATGTCGTCGTAGTCGTACCAGACGACGTTGCAGTTGAACCCTGAGAAGTGTTCATATTTCTAAAGTTATTTTTTGTTCCGTTGTTTTCTTTTTTTTTAAGTAACAAAATGGGAGTTTTTTATTTGAAATACTTAAAAATCAATTTATTAGCATTTGCTAATAAAAATGATTTGCTGTATACTCTGCCACGAGTAATTTTGGTACCGTAAATTTTTTTTTTGCAAAATTTGCGATTTTACTTTTTTCCTCTGCTTCTTTTAGCTGTATGAGGTTTTATTTTATTCGACTTTTTATGCTGCGTCCGCTAATTTTCTGCAAAATATTAAAAGAAAAAACAATGAAAGTGTTTGTTGTTGTTAACAATGGAGAAGAAGATAGAGGAGAAAAATATTTAAATAATTATTGTGCATGTTTAAAGTGTGGTCATTGCACGAAAGAAAACTTTTGAAACTACATAGGTACATATAATAAAAAGAAAATTATAAATATTAAAATTTTACACTTTGTGGCAATTATTTGAAATTTATTATTATAGTATAGGTACTAAATAAACTAAACTGACTTATTTGTTCTTCTTTGTGGGGGAGAAAGTGAGATGGAGTAGTGGCATTTTATTCTCAATATGAATTTCTTATTTTTTGTTGACAATATTAACCGTTATAAGTTACGAAATAACATTGGTGATGCCAGAAAATGAATTTCAAAATATGCTAAAACATGAAAAACTAAAATGTTCTACAGAAGATAAAAAAAGTGCTAAATTTTTTTAATGTAACAATACAATTTTTATTTTAAATGTTACAAATATAAATTATAATTTTTTCTAATATTGTTAATAACAATTGTTGACTTGTTTTATGTTTCATATATTAATTCAAAAATTTCCGTGTTCATTTACTTACCACACCGAAAGAAATTTAGTTGAAATATTAATAAGTTATTTTTTATTTTTCCAAAAGAATTTTTTGGAGTAAAATAGTAAAAAAATGTTCGAGAAAAAATTTTTTTTAAAATTTCAATGCATTTTCGAGAAACAAAATGTTAAATCTAGCACTGAAAGTGCTAAAATGGCAACACTGTCTGCAAGTGCGAAAAATGTGAGTGTATTAGTTAAAAAATATGAGTGCATTGAGTTTTTCGAACTGTTACTCGCATGTGTAATCGCTAGGTTATAGAAGGGAAAGGGAGAGAGAGAACAATAATGCACTACCAGGGATGGTATTATTTATATTATAACCTAAGATGGAACTATGGACATTTATATACGGCCCTGTTCTGTAAATCGAATCGTTTTTAAAAACGAGAAATTTCTAAAACCGAATAAATCGGTTTTTGTTGTTCTGCAGATTACTCGTATTGATATGATTCGAAATTAGGTTCGAATTTTTAGTTAAACGTCAAAGCTCTTTTTGGTTTTGATCAATGTATTTTATTTTATATTATTATTATATTATTATATTTTTTGTTTTTCCTCGCAAGCTATTTTTGATCAACAATTCTTTAACAAATGTAAATAAAGCAGCTGTTGATTAAATAAATTCACAATTTGTAAATAAAAATATAAGAAAAAATGGTGATCGCCATGTTAAAAATAAATTGTGTTTTTGCAAAATACTTGTGATTTACGCAATTATTTCATTTTAAATAAGTTTTTTTGAATTAAAATTTAATTTAGTTATAAAGTGTTTGTCATACAAATTTAATGTATAATTATTATAATTTTTAAGGAGTTTCCTTCAGGCAAATTTGGTCAAATGCTTGTTTCCAAACGTAAATAAAAAACTTGTTCGATTTTTATTTTATTTACCCAACGTTTCGTTAGTTTTATTCTAACTTCTTCGGGGGTCTCGTTCTAAATAATCTAGTAACAAAATGTATTGCTGTGTAATAACAGCTTTAACTTATAGACTAAGTTTTACTTACAGCTTTGATGTTTTTTATCATTGGATATTAATTTTTATTATTAATTAGTTACTTAAATACTAAAAAACGGGACATCACGAATGTATAATTTTTACTATTATTACAAGAGAGCTGTGTATTCAAATGCCTTTTATATTCTCTATAAAAAAAGTCATTAAACTTTTTTTTGTCACTCTTAAAGCAAAAATATGTAGAAGTTTTAGGATGCTTTTAAAAAATATTTTTTTTTTTAATTGAAATATATGTAATTTTAATAGAATAAATAAAAAAGACTTCATATTTTATATTGCACTTGTTTTTTTTTGGTTAATTTTGTAGTCATTTATTAAAATAATTACGCACTCGATTTCCTTTCGTCGATTCCGAAACGAATAAAATAATGAATGTAGGTAAATGAAATATGTAAGAGCCCCCACAACACCTTACAATAAATGTAATAATATGAAATAAAATATTGAATAAGAATTAGGTAAACGATGTAAACGATGTTTTTCGTCAGCTTCATATATTGGTAACAAAACTAAATCAATATTATATTTAGATACCTTAATATTTTTAAGAAGCTTTATCCGTCGATAAAATTCTCTTGCTTTTAAATTAATATAGAAATTAAAGGCGAAATGACATACTATTTTTGTCAATCTAACATTTCAATCATGATGTAACTACATAACAAGGTGAGTGCAGTAGCGCAGCTGACTTTTAACTTAAGTAACGTTTTTGAAATAAATTGTTATTATTTATAAACCAAATTGTTTTATTATGAAACAAAAATCCCGAAAATCCAGTTTCCAGGATTTATTTATGAAATCCCGAATCCCGGGATTTAAAAAACCAGACCGTTTTAGCATCCCTAGTACCTAGGTACCTTTTAGGTTTTGCAATTTATTTTTTTTTTTGTAGAAATTGGCAACTATCGTACTTGAAAGTTCTTGAGAGCTACCAACTTTTGATATTTTATTGTATTTAAGCTTTTGTAACATTTCAAATTTTGCTGCAAAATGGATTATTTTTCATAAGATTTGAAAGTATCGTACAAAACATGGAGTTTTTTTTGTCAAACACATATGGGTTAAATAGGTAATTTTTACTTTTCTGCCTAACTTTCTAACGTGAGAGATGACAATTTTAGTATCAAATTATTGATAATAAGCCCTATTGGAAAAATTAATTAACTTTAAAACAATAATTAGATTAGAGGAATATTCTGATAAAAAAGTAAATAAAATGTATTTTGCTTCTATAGAAAAAGTACAAGGAAAAATTTTTTTTGGTATGAAACTACTTTTAATTTGCTGTGTGGTATTGTAATTCTAAGCATTTCTAGGTTGCATTCCGAAAAAAAAAAATTTCGTTTTAGTTTTTCGGAATTAATTCCACTTCCGAACGGAATTGAATTCTGTGACATAGCTGTATAAATTATAATTATAAATACATATAGATTTTAGAAAAAATCTTATTGTTTTGCATTATTTTAATTTTGTTATATTAAATACATATTTTTTATAATTTATTTTTAGCTATACAATGATTTTTACCAAAAAATGGGTAAAGTATATAAGCATCTATCTGATTAATTCCTTATTGAATCATTCAAGATTTCTTTAAATTAAGTCTATTACAAAATAGCTTAATAAAGTTTATTGAATGATTTAAGTTTACTTCAATTCAAATCTATTACAAACTAGCTGACTGCCCCGGCTTCGCTCGGTATTTACTAATGATATGTATTTCAAAAAATTTCGCTTATTAAGAAAAATGAGAAGTGCAAAGGAGGCAGTAAAATTTAGTTCATTGATTTTTGCTAAAATTTTCTCATACTTAAAAAATGAGAAGTGAAAAGGAGGTTTTGGTGTCAGTTCTTCAAGTTTCTTAAAAAAATGTTCCTTATTAAGAAAAATGAGAAGTGATATTAAGGCAGTAAAATTTAGTTCTTTGAGTATCATAAAATTGTTTCATACTTAAAAAATGAGAAGCGAAAAGGAGGTTTTGGTGTCAGTTCTTCAAGTTTCTTAAAAAAATGTTCCTTATTAAGAAAAATGAGAAGTGATATTAAGGCAGTAAAATTTAGTTCTTTGAGTATCATAAAATTGTTTCATACTTAAAAATGAGAAGCGAAAAGGAGGCTTTGGTACCAGTTCTTCAAGTTTCTTCAAAAAATGTCTCTTATTAAGAAAAATGAGAAATGGAGAAATGGAAAGGCGACAATATATTAAAAACTTTAAATTTCCGAGTTTTACCAGGATTTTTTAATTTTTTGTTTTACAAACCATCTGCCGTTTTCACGTGATGCCATTTAATTTAATATGTAGATATAAGTAGAATAAGATGTATTCACAACCTGCCTGTTCTTATTTGCAAATAAAATATCTAAATTTGTACATCATACTTTCTTGAATGACTAACAAAAAAAAATTCGAGTTTTACCAGGAATTTTTGAATTTTTTTCTTTTCCAACCATCTTCTGAAAATTTCGAATCGAATAAAAAAATCAGCCAAATCGCTCCAGCCGTTCTCACGTGATGCCATTACATACATGGACCATTTCATTTTTATATACATATGTATGTATGTATATAGATATCATTTATAACATTTTTTTCAATTAACTTTGTGTAAATGGATAAAAACAAAACTCAAAGCAAATTGGAATATAAAAAATAATGTTCATTCAATTTGATTTAGATTTGAATTCCATTCCCAACTAATGCTTAGCATTTGGTAAGGGTCCTCATTACATCCCCAATTTTAACTGTCTGGGAGGCCCTACTTCACTATGACTAGAGGATTTATGAACTCCCCCTGTTAAAGTAGCACAATTCTTAAGATTTAATCTACTTGTATATTGAATATTGTTAAAACGACTTTGTTATCTCTTGGAGATAATTCTTGACCATTGTAGGCAACATAAATGTTTGATTTTCAAAACAATAGACCAAACGCATATGATTAAAACCGAGACATTTCCACGACAGCCGGTCCTACGCACCGGAATGACCCGAGATCACTCGGCCAAGGGCTGTCAACTCAGCAATTACTGCTGTTACAACAACAACAACAAAGCCAAGACAGGTGTTGAGCAACATCAAATTACTCTGTTTATTGAAAGGCCTAGTCTTTTAAAACTATTTAAAAGCTATAAATATTTTTATTCTAAATTCAGTCACATTTTGTGTTCAGAAATAATTATTTCTTATACAGGTATGTGATGAAAACGAAAACGAGTGAGTTTTTGAAGTCCATTTTAAAATATTTCTAATCAAATTTTTAAGATTCTCTTTAATAGCAAATTATCTTTATATTTTGTGGGATAAAACTGTTTCAATACAGAAATATTACGAAAAAATTAACTTCTAAGACTCACTCGTTTTCGTTTTCGATTTCCATCACATACCTGATACTAGATAGAGCATTTCCGCTAAGGTTCTGTGGTGCTGAGTTGATTGCATGCACTGTGTTAAGACTCAGTACTATTGGAACAGCCAGGGAACATTCAAGAATCCAAGATATCTTTTCCATAACCTATTCCATATCCTACCTTCTATAGAGAATTTGGGTGTCTCCTATTAACGGGAATATCGGAGCTCTCATCCTCAGGTGAGGCCAATCTGTGTTTGACATCTTCATTTAAAAATTTGGAATTAAGATTCCTTTTGGAATCAATGATGATTATAGCATTCTTCAGGCTAAAGTATTAATGTTTAAAAGGGCGCCAAACTTGCTACGGCACTATGGCATATCTTGCAGGGATATTCTTATTTATACTCACAGTCAGTCTCCTATAAAATTTCGAGATTGCCTACTATCCTTTTGCAAATCTCTCACATGTCGTTTATATCAACATGCCCTATTACAAATGCTAAATGCCACCGACTGGTTATAACGGATGCTGCTAAGCAGCCTAGTATCAATTATCCCTGAACGCTATAAATTTGGTGTACATTCCCTGGTGTACTTCTCTATAACCAGTTGAATGCTTACATTTGTAAATATATAGGAGTACTACACCATTTCCTATATTGAATTATTCTATACACTTACATACTCCCCTAGTTCTCTTCAATTATTTTCCCTGTTCAATATGGACAAATTTCTCTCCTCGTATTTTTTCTTTTCAGTTAGTACAAAGATACCGTATGGTATTCAATTAAGCTACTTCTTGGATCCAAACAAATTTTTATCGAAATATACTCCCTCATATATACATACTGATTAAAATTTAAAAATGAATTCACGTGTGTAATTACTCTAAACTGATTCTAATGCATCTACATAAAAATCACATACGTTCATTTTACAAATTATTTATCATTTCACTATTAAAACTAGTTTAGAACTTGCCTAATAAATTATTTACTAACTTTGCCGAACATATTTATATAAATGTATGTGGGCATTTAAACAGCTGATACATAAATATACACAATATAAATAATATTTATATGCGATCTTGAAAAATGAAAACATATAAAATAAAAACACGCCCGACCTACACAAAACAAAAATTGTTTTTATTGTGTTTTGTTTTGATTACCCTTTCAGTACTTTTCAACACAAATAAACACTCGCACTAGTAGAACTGATACAATCATAATAATCACAGACACGTACTCGTATACGCCAAACAAATGATCACCAGCAATGACAGACAACTGGCTGGAAATTCAATTAAAAACGGGGAACGAAAATTCATTTTTAGGAAAAACTATTATGTATTAGTGATAAAGAGGTAGTAAATACTATTGTACCACACCTAAAGCCAATTTCTTATTATAGATGCTTTTAGTTTATTAGGGCTTCAGATAAAAGGCCCCTATTTTACACAAGTAGTTTCAAATGTAAGAAATTTGCAATTTTTTTACAGTATTTGCGTGTTGTGTTCATAGACAAACCAATCCAAATTCACGAATGAATGATTTGAATATATCAGATATTTCTCCTCGTCCTCATAATAGCAACTTAAACAGTATTCAGTAAACTTTATTCCTAACAAGCCGCGTCCTCTCAATACTTTCACTCGGCTAAATATTGTCTACCAAACAAATGTACATATACATACATACATGCATGTGATGGAAATCGAAAAAGAAAACGAATGAGTTTTAAAAGTCAATTTTTTCGTAATATTTCTGTATTGAAAAATTTTTATCACATAAAATATATCTAAAGATATTGGGCTTCTAAAGAGAATCTTAAAACAAAAATTTTAAAAATTAGATAATAAATGCATTAAAATGTATTTCCAAAACTGATTCGTTTTCGATTTCGTATTCCATCACATGCCTGATAATTTCCCAAATAATTTAATTCCCTTCTTTTTAGATCATGCTTAGTTGCACGTTGAAAATATGACCCACAGTTTCATTAATAATAATTAATTTAGCACAATATGCAGTTATTTTTATGAGTAAGAGTTAAATTGACTAAACTTCGACAAATTTTTAGAATATTAGAAAACCTTTCGTATTATTTGATTTAAGCTCACATGTTAGTATCGTGTCCTTATTTAGTTGCACGTACCTCTTTAGCACACACCCATGGACAAATTGCAAAGTGAGAAAGAAATCTTAAGACACTAACCGTCATTAACCACCGGTCATCTTTGCCAGTTGACAAGTATGTAAAGTAATACCCAGTGAAGGAATATCCAAAGCTGTATAAATGCATCTTTAAGGACCATCAGAACAGAAGATTACATAATACTTTTCGATTACCATACTCACGAGTAGATTAAGGTTCTATCGTTCAATGAACTCAACGTAAACTCGAATCAACAGTGCTTCCTAGAATTTGAATGACATTCATAGACACCGTCAATTCCGCTGTATGAATTTGGCACATGGAGGACGCTCAATGCGGAATAGATAGTTAACGACAACTAAGATCAAGATGGAGTAACAGGCGACCGTATCGTCACTGGCCGAAGCCCTATTTTTTTTTAGAAGATAACACTCAGGCAATTAATATGCCTATGTATTAATTAATTAATTGTGTTACTTTTTTTGGAAAGGGATAGGGAGGAGAAGAATAGGTGGTGAAAGATAGTACATATAGAGAAAAGCTTTTCATATGACAACACTGTAATTGCGCGTTATGTTTATTAGTAGTAGTACAGTATTGCAGCGCCTCTGGTGGTGAGTAGGCGCATTGATCAAAGCTTGATTTATAGCCATTATTTAAATATTTTTAGTTATGATAGAATGGAAAAAATAATAATTATCAGAAACTGATGTTGTTTTTGAGTGGCAGCGGTTGGGAATCGAACCCAACCCAAACCCACAAATACCAACTCATGCTTAATGATCAAACGCGTTAATCAATTAAGCTACAGCACCCTCAATAAAGTTATTTTAAATTTAGATTTTTAACTTATAATTAGAATAATAAACTAGAGTGCTATACGAGTATTCTGATGTGCCTATTCTCACGAACATCACTATCTATTTTAGAATTATCCACATACATATATATGTACAAGGTGGCGCAAAAGTAATCCTCCTATCAGAAAATGCTATAAATTTTGCGATTGGCCCCTAATGTCATTTCTGTTCTGACATTTGTGTAGTAAACACATGCGAAATACATGTTAATAAACAATGTTACGCTACACTGCTTCAGAACGCGGAATATTGCTGACTATTTATTTGACCAATAATCGGTCGGTGACTTTGGCGACGGTGACGGGTTTATGTCAACAAGCCTCAGACTCTTGCAGCTCTTAAAGACAATATCCGTCAAGAATGTGAGGACCTATCGCCGGAAGTTTTCGCCAAAGTGATGGAAAATGCCATAAAAAGGGCTCAAATGACAATCAACATATTCTCGACATAAAAATGTAAAAAAAAATTAAAAAAAATTAAGACCAAATAAAAATAATCCACAAGAAGAATCAAAGTTTTTCATTTTTGTATATACGTATGAGTATATATTCCTATATACAACAAACTTATAAAGTTACCAATTTATATACATATATCACCAATAAATGTTGAATATGAAATTCCTTAAATTAGTGTTATGTCATTATCGAAATGACTTGATATCGAAAATACTTGATATCATAGTAAATTAGATTTGTGTGTCCCTACACTTTACACTACTATTTTAGGTAGAAAAAAAAAACAAAAATGTGAGAGTGATCAGTGAGGAATATGTAACAAAAAAACGTAATTCTCAAATTTGTATGTTTGTTTTTTTATTTATTCAGAATGGTGTTTTGTTTCTCCCTCTGATTCCTTACATACAAAAGCATGTATCCCCCGTTAGAATTTTGAGTAAACAAAATAAAATC
Source organism: Bellardia bayeri (assembly GCA_950370525.1). Lineage (NCBI taxonomy): Eukaryota > Metazoa > Arthropoda > Insecta > Diptera > Calliphoridae > Bellardia > Bellardia bayeri. The sequence goes on along the minus strand of OX493268.1, from coordinate 84,643,891 downwards.
AAGAAAAAAGTAAATATGCAACATTTAATAACAGTTTTCGAATTATTGCGTTTCTTTCTTGTGTTTTGATTTGTTATAGTCGCCAAAACGTAATTAGTGCGAATTTGGCGTTGCAAAGAAAGGTTGTCCCCACAATTTGCATTGAGCGTCACTTTTTTATAAATCAAGTAATATTACTAGTTTTCAATGTCAAATTTAAATAAAGTAAATAACGTAAGGAAAGTACAAATTTTAATTATTACAAAAACGAAAAAAAATCTATTAAAAAGTGTGCATTTGCGTAGTTTTTGTGAACACCATGATAAGGGCGCGATAAAATTTCATGAGCGTCATGCTAATTTTTTTAAAAGTCAATATATTAAATGTAAAAAATTGAAGTTGACAATCATTGTTTACATGGTTTCAACTCATTTTTTTATAATCTATGAATTTGAGAAATGAATTGTCTACGAAAAAAAACCAAAATAGGCAAACATTTCATGAGCATCACTTTTGACATATGTATATTGCTTCATAGCTTAGATGTCAAAAATGTATTTGCCAATGTAATAATTTATTTGGACGATATTATGGTAGCAACGGATAATCTTGAGGAACATCTTCAGATTTTGAGGGAAGTTTTCATAAGACTTGTTAATAATAATTTAGAGTTAAGAAACGATAAGTGCGAATTTTTGCAAACTTCGGTCAAATACTTAGGATATACAATAGATGGTAGAGGTATAAGAGCTGACGATAAGGGCCTAAAGGCTATAGAGGACTTTCCGGTTCCAGATAAACAGCATTCAGTACAAAGTTTTTTGGGACTTTGTTCTTATTTTCGACTCTTTGTGAAGGATTTTTCAATGTTGGCAAAGCCTTTATATGATCTGACGAAAAAGGATAGAAAATTTTTCTTTGGGGAAAAAGAATTGGGGGCTTTTGAGCAGCTTAAAAGGAAGTTAACGGAGTCACCAGTGCTTGCATTGTACAACCCAAACAGTAATACTGAGCTTCATTGCGATGCTATCACAATAGGCTTTGGGGCAGTGTTGCTCTAGAAAAAGGGGGATGACATGTTCCATCCAATTTTTTATTTCTCTGAAAGGACGACCGACGCAGAGTCAAAATATCAGTTTTGAATTGGAGACGTTAGCCATAATTTATGCATTGAAAAGATTTCGTATTTACCTCCAGGGTAAGGAATTTAAGATCGTGACTGACTGCAACTCTCTCGCTATGACATTGAACAGGAAGGAACTGACTCCAAGGAAAGCAGGATGGGCTTTGGAGCTCCAGAATTATGACTACGAGTTAGAACATAGGTCGGGAAAAAGAATGCAACATGTGGACGCACTTAGTAGGTGCAGAAACATTATGATAGTGGAGTCGAATACCTTCGAGGAGAACTTAATAATTTGCCAAAATAGAGATGCCAAGATGAAAGACTTAGGGCCGAATTCTCAGTCATTAGTAAACCATTGGTAAACTAAAATACTAACTATTGTTTAACTATTACTTGTTATTCTTATGGCAAACTAAGCATTGCGAATAAAGAATCATTAGTTAAGCCTTTGTCATTAGCTAACTAAAGACTGTGAATTCGGCCATTAAAGGAGAAGCTTCAAATTAACACACATAGTCTGTACGAAATGAGAAATGGTGTTCTGTATAGAAAAACGAGGGACTGTAATTCACTATTTTATTTTTCCGAGGACATGGACACGATGAAATAGGACATGTTGGCACTCATAAGATGACTGATCTTAAATTAGTGTTGTTTTTATCCGACCTTTCAGTTATAACTGAATTCGTCATTATTTCCTCTATTGCATTCTCTCTAACTATACCAAACAAATCATCTGCATATTTCGTCAATATTGTGGGTCTTGTTGTTAATTTTGACAAATTTTGACGATTTTGACAAAGTACAAATTATTGACAGTGAAAACAATTATAAACGCCGCTATATGCTCGAAATGCTTCATATAATCAATACACCGACAAACGAGAGGATAAGCTACAAAGCCGACACTGAAAGTGTAGCGCAAAGTTATCGTCATTTAATTTACAAAGGAAAACGAAGGATAGTGCAATAATATAATTATTTTTAAGATCCGTGTAACATTAGACGATGAGGAAGACACTCACTGTTTAAGCGCAAAAAAAATTAAATGTATTTTTTGTTTTTGTTTTAATGTAAACTTTTTCGGCAATAATTGTTATTGTTGTTTTTTACATTTAATATTTTTTATTTGTGATTTTGTTTGTGCTTTACATAAGAAATTTTACTTTTGTATTTTATTTTGTCATTTTCTTATTATTATTGATGTTCATACACTTTTTGTTTTTTGTTTTTATTTAGAAAATAAGCTTTGGAAATGAAAATGCTATACGAAGTGTAGCGAAATATCAGCAATAAAGAATTTTACATAAACTTGACCTCGAGCTCAAACAATTTTATTTCTTAAAAATGACTGATCTTATTTTAAAAAGTTATTGGTTTCCGAAGATAAAGATAAAGGCAAGTAAACATATACAAAATTGCATGAATTGTAAAGTGTATTCAAACATGGAAAAGAGGAAGGTTATCTGAATAGTATACCAAAGTCCGATGATGTTATCCATATTGACCATTATGGGCCTGTGGATAATGGTAGACCGCTTAAGCACATTTTAGTTGTTATAGATTCTTGCACAAAATTTGTACGTTTATATCTGGCGAAAACAACTAATACGAAAGAGGTCATTATAGCATTGAATGATTACTTTAGGTCATATAGTCGACCGAGGTGCATAATTAGTGATCGGGGAACTTGTTTTACTTCGAAAGACTTTGCAGAGTTTTTAAGGGAAAATAATATTAAACAATACGGTTCATAGATCAATTGGGGAGCATCCGAGTGTTATGTTGTTTGGTACAGATCAGAAGAAAAAAATTTTTGATCCTTTGAAAGACTGTCTTAAGGACGTTAATACATTTACTAGAGACGATCACGGCGGAAACAAGTCAAGGGCATTTGAGAGGCAGAAAAAGGTACAGGAATTTAACGAGGGGTATTTTAATAAACGGAGAAAAGAACCAAAAGTTAATAAGGACGGAGAATACGTATTGGTGAAAAATTTCGATTCTACGGCTGGAATATCCCAAAAATTAATTCCACAATATAAAGGTCCATATAAGATTTCCAAGATTTTAAAAAACGATCGTTATTTGATTGAAGATGTAGACGGTTTTCAACAGCCTCGCACGCCTTACAACGGTGGGTGGGCTGCCGCTAATATGCGACCATGGTTTAGAGGACGCGAAAGGTCATGTAAATAATGTGAGGTCAGGGGATCTCATAGGCAGGATGGCTGAATTGTAGTAGTTAGGTGTAGTTTTCTTATTTTAGTTGCAGTAGTATAGGCATAGCCCCATTACTTTTATTTACAGTGTACCACATAATTGATTTTTCTTTATATTATATTTTCCTCAATGTACATAATACATAAGGATAACGGTTTTTATTTACATATAAATTCGTTCTAGAATTTTCATATTGTATATACCTATCTGTCTCTTTTCATCTTATGTAATACAAACGTAGCTAATACATACGAATTTGGATAATAAGCTAGATAGATCAACGAACTTGAAAGAGCAATCATTAATAAACTTGTTGTCAAACGAAACGGACTTGTTTTATTTTAAAAGCGCCTAAAAACCAGAGCTGTTAAATTTGGATTAAAATTAATAATCAATTAACAATTGACAATTTGATTAAACAATTGATAATTAAACAAATTATTATAAGTAAACAAACATGAAAGTTGATGAAACTTATTATATAGAGTTGCCAAAAAACAATTAATCCTGTTTAATTCAAATAAATCTAAAATATTAATCGATTAATATTTTAGATTAAATGTATTAATCGTAGGATTATTTTTAAAAAATAAATTAATCTAAATAAATCCTATTTAATGCTGACCTAAATTTAATTCTAATCGATTATTAATCCTTAGTTTCGATAACTAATCTTAGTTAATCAATTAAAACAGAAACAAAAAAATTTTAATTCGATTACTAATCATTAAGATTATTAATCATTAATTAACAGATCTGCTAAAAACTTAATTCGAAAGTGGTAAAAATGAATGAGAATGAAAAAAAAACAAAGCCGCTTGTCATTTCATGAAGTTAATACAGATTCAGAATAAGAATATTTTGCGTCAAATATTTTTTCCATTTTTGCTAAAGGCATCAAAGAATATATACATGTTTAGTTTTGTATGAAAATTTTTGTTTTTTGAAGAATTATTGTTTTTTTTTATTTACTTTTTGTAAAAGAATAAACTTTTTTTCGTTAAACTTTGGCATCATTTCTTGTTTACGTGCAACAAAATCTCTTGATCATCACAATATATCTTGAGCGTCACACTTAGTTTTTTTCCCCCCTTAAAACGCTTATAAATGCGGTTTTTTTTTAAATACATTGTTACAAGCCTAATACTTCGCAAGTAACCTCTAAGTTCAAGTCTTTTATTGAACAAAAATTTACATATTTTCATATTAAAATTTTAAAATAACTAGTCACTTTAAAAAAATAAAAATCAAGGTGAATCATGATTTTGTGTTTATAATCGAAAAGGTGATTTTCGCAAAAGTCAATTTTGAGAAACAAAAGAACATCGTAGTAAGCTTGAATTTTAAATATTTTTAGCAATTTTTTATACATACATATTTGGTGTGTAACGCTCAAGATAAGAAGTCAAAGAAAACCTAAAAAAAAAATCCAAAAATATTGACTTTTTTTTGAGAGCCTAAAAGTACCACCGAATTCTTCATCAATTTCTACATAAATTGGCCACTCTTACAGGCAAATTGAAAAAAAATTTAAAAATAAGCAAAAAAAAACTCGTTGCGTACGTTTTTTTTTTTAAATGGACCCATATGTATAACACTGATAGTTCACAGGTAAGATGTCAAATAAAACTTAAATATAAATTTTTAAATAGTACATTTTGAATGTACATACTAGTTAATGGTATGATATGTTAATAATCGATTTCGCAGGCAGTTATTGATAGCCATGGCGGTCCAAAAAAGTATTGAAATGTTTTCTTTTTTAGTTTATCTAAAAAAAAATTATTAACATTCCAAGATGTATTTAAATTTTTGTCGAGTGAATATTATCGTATTTTTAAGAATTACCGTTATGTTCGTAATGACGTCTTAATTTTTTGTTATTTTATTTTGTTATTTATAAAACTAAATAAAACTGTATACTTTAAGTTTCCCTGAAACGTTTACTTTTCTTTAAACAATCAATTTTTGAGGTGTATTTAAACTTTAGTCTTTGACTGTATATTGTTGGAACTCATCAAGATCGTGAGAACAGCTTATTTAAACAATTTTACTACTATTAACTTCTATACGTAAAAATGCTGACATACCTATATATTTTAATCATAGGACTTAAAACTTAAAGATATGTGTGGTTAAAATTATTAATTTAAAATATACCTACATAAGTAGGTAAGTACTTTTTTATACAATATACCTATTATCTGGTGTAGTAGATATTTATACCTATCAAAATTTAAAAGGTAAATAACTTGTAACCTATAAGAGAACGGGCAAAATGTATGCCTTTTAAACAACTGAACATTACACAAATATTTTATTTAAATTTAAAAATAATTACAAAATCAATATGTATTTTTATATTTGGCGACTCTTGTACTTCATATAAGGTATGCATATAAAGCACTAATGTATATTTGGTAACCATACTTGGCATACTATAGAAACACTTACCCTAAGCTTAAGCGAAGAAAGACAGAAAAAAAAATCGAGTTAAAGAAGAGATAAAAAACTCAATCGAAATGAAATTAAACAGGCGATGATGATATTGTTCAATGTGGCCCCTCCTTAACTGCAACGTCTATAAAAAGTTGAATTTTTCTTTTCATTGATTTCTTTTTTAATATGTATTTGCAAAAAGTTTGATGATTTACGCCTTTTAATTACAAAAAAAACTCTTTCTAGGTTTAAAACACTTGTCACGAAATTTATTTTTGAATTTTGCTATTTTTTTTTTTTTTAAATTTTATTGCTCTACAAATCTTTTCACCAAAATTTGTAATTAAATTGTTTTGATTAAGAATTGCAGTATATTTTAGAAGTTTTCTTTTAGATTTTTCTCAAAGTATTTAGTATTTTTTTCGTAATATACATATATTAATTATTGAATAATTAAGGAATTTCTTTAATCTGTTTTCCTCTTTTTTAATCACACACATGCACGTATTTTCATTAATTTGGGCAGTATATTATGGAACAGCTGTGTGTGTTTGTTTGTGTCTTTTTACTTCTTATTTTCTGCTTGTTTTTATACTTTAATATTTTTATACACTTTGCTTTGGTTATATTTTTTGTTCGTTTTCTTTTTTTTCTGTGCTAATTATTCACTTTTTAAGTCAAAGAAAAAATGTCGTCGTGGATATTTACTTCTTTATAAACTAATGTTTGTTTTCCTTTTTATTTTAATTTAATTAATTCAGTCTTTTAAGTTACAAAAGCATAAAACTAAACTTTTCGTTTTTAACGAAAATGTATGCCAAAAAAAGAAAATATATGGAAGTGTTATAGCAAAACTAAAGAAAAAATTAATGATAATGTGAGAAAATTTTCTTTTCTATATTCGTGAGGCGTAGATAAATAGCTAGCTCCCACTTTCACGTGGAGTTAAAGTAATACCGTATAGCTATTCAAGCGTTAACAAATGTTCGTTCAATGTTAATTTTAACGTTTCAATTATAATTTCTTACAAATGCAGTAGTTTATTTAGTTATTGTTTTAGTTTTATATGTATTATAAACGTAAAATAACGAACTAAAAGAAATTAATTAAAAAACTCCAAAAAAGATTTTTCTTTTTTTTTAAGCGCAAACTTAAACACACGTCCCTCTTCATAGAAAAATTGAAAGACGACTAAAGAAAACTATTACCGAATTGAAGGGAGCTATTTTTTATATACAGAAGCTAAAAATTATGAAATTTATGGTAAACTCAACAACAGTACAGCCACTATATGTCGGATTGCACCAAGTAGACCACCCAAAAAAAATAAGAATGCGTAAATTTCTACAATTTATTATTGTTTTTAAAGAATATAATCTTATAGATAATCAAAGAATCAAAACTTTTATTTATGTTTTATATTTTTAAACATATTGATTAATTCTATAATTTCTTTTTTTTAAGCAATTAGGTCAATTTTAATATTTATATAAAAATGTTCTATAGATATATTTATATATTGAATATTTCGCTATATAAATATATAGAACATTTTTATATAAATATTAAAAGTGACCTAATTGCTTGAAAAAAAGAAATTATAGAACATTGAAAAAGGTCGTAAAAAAGAACGAAATAATTAACAGCTAAATTTATTGTAAATAAGGTCTTAAGGCATCTTAGGAAAAATGCTTATACAATTATATAAATTACTGAAATATTAATAAAAAAAAGTTCAAATAAACTATAATAAGAAATTCGTTGTAAAATGTTTGAAAAATTACAATGTTGTTAAGAAATTTGTCATCCATAATATCTTTCATTTATTTTCTATTATTACCTGGTTGCAAAGATGTGAATATCATTTAAAAAGGCTTAAATCTTAATACCTATAATAAATTTCTTAAAATAAAATACAATGTTATGTAGAAAATCATTGAGCTCTTTATCTCAATTAAAATTGAAGACATATCAAACTTTTAAAATGTGAGAGTGCAGCCAAATATTTGGGAAACCATATTCTGTGTGATGATTTTAAGCAATAACAATAAACATATTTATAATTGATCTTTAACTATGCGATAAATTTATAATAGAATTATTTAAAACAGCAATACTAATTCCATGATTTTTTTTTAATTTAAACGTTGCCACCCTTCGAACCCTTTTTTCTCGATTTAAAAAGTTGTACTGAAACATATGATAAAATACATTAAAAAAAACGCTACATTTTTTACTTTATTAACAACACTACTTTATTGCAATACAAAAAAAAAAAGAATAGAACTAGAAGAAATAGAAAGAGCAAAGAGAAGAGAAGTGTTAATAAGAAAAAACGTCTGATTCAGTGTGTAACAAAAAATTATTTCTGGAATATTTTTTTGCTGAAAAAAGCATTACAATATTAGTTTGCCAAATTAAGAACACATCAAAATTAACTAAAACGTTTTATTATTGAAGAATATGACAGCACCGCGACGTTTACGCAAGGAACTAACAGATTTACAACAATGTCAACTAAAATCGTTTCGCGAAATTGCCACTGATGATGATAATCTATTGCGTTGGACTGGTTTAATTGTGCCCGATAACCCACCCTACAATAAGGGAGCATTTCGCATTGAAATAAATTTTCCGGCGGAATATCCTTTTAAGCCACCAAAGATCAATTTTAAAACGAAAATCTATCACCCGAACATTGACGAAAAGGGTCAAGTGTGCTTGCCTATTATAAGCACAGAAAACTGGAAACCTGCCACTCGTACGGATCAAGTTATAAACTCTCTTATAGCGCTGATTAATGATCCGGAACCAGAGCACCCATTGCGCGCTGATTTGGCGGAAGAGTTCTTAAAGGATCGCAAAAAATTTATGAAAAATGCTGAAGATTTTACCCGCAAGAACAGTGAAAAGAGACCAGCTGATTAGTAAAGTGACAAGAAAAACTACATATAAAATAATAGAACAAAGAAAGTCTTTTTGAACCAAATTGTCATTAATACTTTTTCTTCTTTGCTAAGCATTATTGTACATGATTTTATTTGCGAATTTCATTTTAATTTCTTAAGCATCCTGCTGCTGCCTGACTGTCTTCTATGAGTACACCCAACAACTCTAACTGTAGCAGAAAGAAAGAACCCAACTACCAAGAAAAAGTACTTTAACATTTTATAATGATGATGTGTCCTTCGTAACATAAATACATGTTTTATTTTTCTTAATTTTATTTTTAATTATATTTTTCCTCATACGTCATTTTTTAACTTAATTGCATATTGTTTAAGGAAATTAAATTCTGAACAGCTAATGTATTTAAATATACACAAATGAAATTGAAAACAGAAGTTTTAAATAAAATTGTGTATTTCATTTGATTGATTTAATATAGGTATATATTCATTTTTTCCGCCAATATAGAAATGTTCAGGGGTGTTTGTTATATGCTTTGAGTTTTGAAGGTTAGGTTTGTGACAAGACTAAATAATAAGAAAACGCAGTCTGTGAAACCGAGATTATTGGAAGGACCTAATTTGTATGTACATATATGTATAATTTAATGCAAATTTATTATAAGGAAACCGAACCGTTTACTCATAAGAAATAGTTTTGTTATTGTTAGTCATCATTTGTATTTGTGGTTAAATTTTTTATATGGAATTTGGCATTTCAATGAAGTAATTACTTCTTTATTACAAGAGGGTTACTGTGTATTTTATTATTATGCAATACAATGTAAAAAGTATAAAAATTCGAACGAGTTACAAAATAATAAGACGTTAATTGTGAATATTTGATAGCATTGCAATTAGTTCATGGAAATTTCAACGTTGTAAAGAAATACAATATACCTATTTCCGTATTAAAATTCATTTTTATTTATTATTATTATATTAAGTTTATGTATAATAATAATTAAGTCTTAGAGAATTTGAGGGAAAGAATGGCAAATATATAATTCCTAAACAATTTGATAATACTCCTTCCTAATTATTATATGATTGTTTTAAAATCTATAGCAATACATATATTAATTGTTTAATACATATTTAAAGTTTTGCAACAGCAACATATTATTATAAGCACATAAAGTCTTATTAAAATCATTGCGATGTAATTGCAATATGTTAGTAAAACATAAAATGTCTTGATCCGTACTACTGGACAAGGCCACTTTCAGTTCCTCCAAACTGACCATAAAGTCACGAGTACAAGAAGTTAAAGATATTTCAAAATTCTGCTCAAATGAAAAGGATAATTGTGAATAAGTTAAACAGGATAAATAACGTAATATAGAGACCGCGTAGTGTGTTAAAAATGGGAAATTTATAAATTTTATTTCATTTGGTCGAGCTTCCAATAGCGATGAGATTAAGTTTTTGAAAAAGTTTTCTTGTTGCAGGGAGAAGTTACCACAGGTTGTAACAAAATCATTAAAACTTATTGATTTATTAAGAGTATACGTTACTCTAGGCTGCTGCATCCACAAACTATCGCATGAGGCTTCGGCATATAAATCATTTAATTTCGTGCGCATTATTAACAAAAGCACGTTGGCAAATAGAGTGCTGCTCAATACAGCCACCCCGTGCCCCCGGTACAGTGACAGTTGCATTTTAGATTCATCGTCAGTGTCAGTGTTTAAATTTTCAAATTTATATTTTATTTCATTTGCTTGTAAATGTTCTTTTAGCATTTTATCCAAATCATTTAAATGTTTGCGAAAGTTAAAAATTTGTTCTTCTTTTGAAGTTTCCTTTAACATTTCCCTTTCCGAGTGCGATCCCTTGTATATTTGATTTTTATAGCTTTTTTCTATATACTTGTGATATTTATAAAGAATTTTCAATTCATCAGGCAGTTTTTGTATATTATAACGTCTGTAGAACTCATTGCAGACGGCCGTTCTAAGGCTTTGTAAACGTTTTACAATCATTTTATGCGGTCTTACCTCATAACTATAGATATTCTGCTCTATAGCATTTATCTGATGATTCATAAATATGCGGCAACATATTTCATGCTGTCTTAGAAAATCGACAGGCAGTGATGATTTAGCAAACAATGGCCATATCATGGAATTTTCAAGATTTAATTTTCCTTTCATTTTCTCTAAAATCTCAGGCAATTTTGTTGCTTCTTTTTTGTAATTTACGCAAACAACATAGACTTCGGAGTTGCCGCGCTTAGAAGTGCATGGTTTAAATACATGTACCTTTTCGAAAGCACAATTCAATAAAAATAATTTACTGACTGATGATGCTTCGTATAGGGTAAACATTTTAATGACAAATGCTCCACCCTCGGCCAATATACTTAGAGCTGTGATAATTTCGGCATAATGTAGTAAAGCTACTTTTTCCTCTTGACAATCGGGCGACTCTATGCAATCGACTGATCCATCAGCGGTTATAAGATGAACATTGCCTAAACGTTTCCTACATTGCTGTTGCATATGTTGTAAGTTTTCTGTATCGACAATGTTGCCCGTGAAATCCTTATGAAACAGCCAATTGTCGAGGGTGTATAAGAGAAAACGATCATCCATTATCATTTTGTTAACAGGATTGCCTTCATAGTAAGGATTGAGCGTGGTCGCTAACCAATTCCATTTCACCTAAGGAAAGAAATAATATTTCAAATCGTTATTAGTTGTAAAGTTCATATTAATAAACAGACTATGCATGCAATTTTAAACGTATTGCACTATTTTTCACTGAAATTGAGAAAATTCCATATGAAATTAAAAATTTACAAATTTTAATTTTAAATTGAGAAAGTTCAAAATTAAATTGAGAACATTATCTACGTTTTTTACACTCTGTTGTTTTAACAGAACTCATATATGTAACACTATACCCGGCACTGTTAATTTTTTAACATAAAATTATTAGATATGATGTACAAAACAAAATAATTTAAACCAATATACCTATGTATGTATATGTAGAACAAATGCATTAAAAAAAGCACTAAACAGAAATAGTTTTTAACCATATTAAACTATATATTTGTTTTACAACAATTAATCTTTGGTTATAGATTATGAACATACACATGCATGTAGGTAGATACATACATACATATATGACACCTTCCACTACTTACCTCATTTTTATCATAATTTGTATACAAAAAATGATTAAATGCCGTAATAAAAGCTCCCGGAGCTTCACACAAATGCAAAGAATTTACTTGGGGACTTTTAATCAATTCTGGAAATCTTCCCAAACATTCATACATTTTGCACCACGCAATTGTTACAAATTCAGCATTTGTTTCCGATTTCAAACGCCAAGGTATCTCGCCGGCAGGATCTTGACGTCGTGTATGCAATGACCAATCCTCAAGAACGTAATCATTTAATTTACTCTTGACTAGATTTAATTTAATTTTCAACTCTTGCAATGTTTCCAGCTGATAATATTCTTTGAAAAGTTCTTGTGCTTTTGGCAGACACCAGGAACTAGCTGTGGAATATTTCTGATAAAGAAAACATTTTTCGAACATTTCTTGTATTTGAGTATCAAAGTCATTGCACTGCATCTGCATATGATCTACTTGTCTTGTAATACTGTTGTTCTCAATGTTGCTGTAAGGCTTCGTATTGTTTTTGGAATACGATTTGCTGGTTGTTGAGTTATTGGTTGCGGAACATTTCGTGAGCAAAATTTGTGAACCACAACCATTTCTTAAGCCTGGCGGTGGCGCTAAACGTGTATCTTGCGATAAATTCATATTGTTTAGTTTTTTTTATTTCCAAGCAAACATTTTCACAAATTTTCCGTAAAAAAATAAATGCACTGCGCAAATTATTTATAATCAGTGTTGCCAGAGACTTTCGCAAGAAACCCCTAATTTTCCCTAGAAAAATAATATTTCATACAATCAAATATATTTGGATCCTATTTATTTTTTAATTATTATATACATAAAATAAATAGCAAAAAAGTTTTTCGAGCTCGAGGCCAATTATTTGTAAAAAAATATATATAGATATTATTTATTAAATTATTTTCTCCTATATTTCGATATCCATCGGATATCATTATCAAGGAATGAGTTACAATTATATTAGTAAGAGACGTATTATTCTCTCTACACTCAATAATGAAAAAAACTTTTTATTTTATTAAAAGTAAAAAGGTCGAAGAAATCAAAATTTAATTTATTATATAGGTTAGGTTAGAAGGCCGGTGTGAGGTTGTCCCCACACCATCACCCAGAGACCAATACGGTCCATTGTGATGCCTTTCGGAAATGCTTTGAGACACTTAGTGCGTTCCAAGAGCGAAACGCCTAAGCCCTCACAGAGCCCCTTCCCCTGTTGCGCAGCCAGGCCATATTAATTACGAATCCTTTGAGATCCCCGAGCTTACAACCCGAGACATCCCCTAATTCTCCTATGTATCTACTACCTAGCCACCACAACCTGCTAACTTGTAACCTGGGACAATGGCACAGAATGTGCTCAATCATCTCCAGTTCCTCTGGGTCCTCGCACAACCCGCACATTCCATTGCCATTCTACCTATCATACAATGGCCCGTGATAACTCCTATCATGGTTCTTACGCAGACCTTACTCTCGCCCAGTAACGATTCCGAGTCGGACTTCCTAAACGCCGGCCATATAGTCCTTGACACTCGGCAGTCCGTACGGTTTTCCCAGCCCTATTTGTCTCGCTTAGAACACATTTCCTTATTCTCCCATAATAGAGACCTATAGGAGGCCTGACCGCCACCTGGCAATCAGGATCCTCCGAATCTGAGCCGAGTCTCGCCAACTCATCAGCCAGTATATTCCCACTACAGTCTCAGCACGTATTTTGACTTTGATTATTTATTTTCGAAAAATAAAATATAATTGTTTAATAAATTTGACTTTTGTATTACATATTTAAAAATACAATAAAAAATAAAATCCATTTTATTTTTTAATTCTTTTATTATTATTGTCATGGGCCAACTATACAAGGTGAGTGCAAATCGACAACAAATACAAAACAAAACGGAAACAGCAGGCATTTTGTTTGTGTAAAATAATGTACTACTGTCAAAAATACTTGATAAAGTACATTGTAAACAAAGTCAGTCAGCTACTGTACTCACCTTGTATATTTACACCATGATTATTGTAAACGATGTTAATAACAATTGAAATATCAGGATAGTGATGCCATATTTGTGTGTTATAGTAAAATGAATTTAATCTTCCTAATTTCTTTGACCACTTTCCGGGCTTCCGCATCATATGAAAGGACGATATGGAATGACTTTCGGAGGGACAGGGAATTGTCCTCTTTGTCGATCTGACTTATAGAGCTCCTGATAATTCGGATATTGATATGTACATACATCGATCACTTTACCGGTGAAGAGAATAGAGTGGCGACCACAAGATTCTGTTTCCCAGGAATTTCAACAAGACTATCGAACTATGTCCACAAAATATAAAGATAATTTGCTATTAAAGAGAATCTTAAAAATTTGATTAGAAATACTTTAAAATGGACTTCAAAAACTCACTCGTTTTCGTTTTCCATCACATACCTGATTAGCAACTCAAGCCCTACATATATCTATTATTGGTCTACAGCTTGTACATTTCACCGATAGGTATTCCTAATGAGGTCCTTGATTTATCTGACGGACTTACCAGAGTTTTAAAGATCTAATGACCACACATGCCATCGTGGCTGATTTGTTTATGTGGATGCTAGTGATGCTGTAAATCAATAATTTGGGATTAATAAGTATGGAGAAGAAATGGTAAGCTTTAGCTTTGAATTTCACAAATTAATTGCACTGTTTATAACTTCGTTTTAAGACAAAACTATGTATATATGTGGTCTCTTTTATACATATATGTATGTAACTTCGTCTTGGACTACAACATAGCATTAAATAATGAATTCGTATCAAATTTAAGAACAAATCTAATAAAATTTATGAAAAATATTACTATTGGAGCCCAAAAATTGTATGTATATGAAAAATGTAAATGCAATTGTTTGTTTGCAAAATCTGTTTAAGATTTGTGCCCATTTACTTTTTACCTTAAAAAAGTAGTTACTACTTACTCAATGATTAATTTGAATACAAATGTAATTATGTATATGATATTATAAAATAAATGTAAGACTTAAACTATAAATTAAATAAATAATATGTAATCGCTTTTTTGTGATTTCTTCTTCAGTTAAGTTAATATTTAAAATTATTATTTAAATTTCTGGTGGTATATTTCCAGAATATTTCTGTAGTTTTGATTCTTCCCACTCTTTAGGATGTATTTTTTTGCGATGAGCATGCATATTTCCATTGGAATTAAATGTTTTTGGACACCAAGGGCAAGTGTATAAAGTCGTGCCAGTATGTGTGGCCATATGCTCCTATAATCGCAATTATTAAAATGGTAAGAAGTAAACATCTGGATATTATTAACTTACCTTCAATGCTTCCGATCTTTTAAACGCCTTTTCACAAATGCTACACTTGTGATCGTAACCCTTTTCGTGCATAGTGTTTATATGCTTTTTAAGTGCCTTTAGGGTGGGTGATATTTTAGGACAGATGGGACAGTGATGTTCTTGTTTCCCACCTACCGGATGTTGGGATTCTTTGTGCAACTTTAAGCCACGTTCACTAGTCAGACGTAATCCACATACGTCACAGTTGATAACTGGAGCGGGAATGCCTTCATGCTTGTTCATGTGTACTTTGAATTCAGCACTTGAATTTATAGCTTTGCCGCATATGTAACAAATTTTAACAAAACGCTTAAGATGCACCGCTTGTCTATGTTGGTTTAATAGATACGGGCTACCGTAACTGAAAGTAAAAGTATATGTAGTTAAAAATGTTGAGGATTCATTAAAATACTATCTATAGATCACATACTTTTTTCCGCAATCACAGCAGGGGAACTTTTTTTCCTCTTCCGGCAAATGGGTTAATTTATGAATTCTTAACACATAGGCTTCAGTAAAAGATTTGCCACAAACATCACAACAGTGTTGCTTTACAACCTCACTGGCTCTATGAACACGTAACATGTGACTATCAAAGCTGATACGATCGGACATGGCTTTGCCACATTCGTTGCATTTAAAATGATCAGGATTTAAATGGCAGTGAAGATGATCAACCAAACGGGTACGATCGAAAAATTTCCGTTTACAGCAAACAACATAGCCCCTTTGTTTGTGATGTATGGTGAAGTGTTTTTGCATGGCGGGAAAGTCTTCGAATGGTACTTGGCAAAGGTCACAGAACATTTGTTTAAAGTGCTCGGCTATAAATTGATCGTTTTCTTTACGATTTGTGCGGTGTTTACTGTAAGCTTTGCGTCTTTTACTTTCTACAGTTTCGGAGGTGTCTTTTTCAGGACGATAATTAACATCAGCTTCGTCGTTGTCATTATCACTACGACTATCTGAATTATTAGGATCGTTATTATCATTCATATCAATTGGCTCGTCTTTAACTTTTGACTCTTCTACTGTGTTTTCTTCAGTTGATTTTGTATCCTTAGTAGCCTTGGCTTTAGAACTCTTTTTATTCCTAGGCTTACTGACCTTAGTTTTTTTCGATTTTTCCAGTGGATCTTTATTTGCTTGTTCATTTTGTAATCTTAAACGCTTGCAGGCCTGTTCAAGAGGAATATCATCTAAATCGATTTCATCTAAGCGCTCTGTTATCGGTGTTTCTTTATTAACTAGCAAGTCGTGGGATGGTGGTTGGTCTATAAATATCTCTGGTTCCGTCAAATCCTGTGTCTGAGGTTGATCTATTAATATTAATTCCTCTTTACATACCAACACTGACGCACTATCCTCAACTTTTATTTTTCCAAAATTCATATGAGCCTCTTCTACGCGCATGTAGAATTTGTGAAAATTGTCCACTTCTTGCCAGCACGACAAGCATATCCAGGAACTGGTGTGTAAGATGTTCTAAAAGAAATGTTTTTAGGAAGTACTTATTAACAATTGAAAGCGTATAAGGCTGATTTTCCTTGTACTGACCATTTGCCAAAAGTGTTTTTCTATCACCTTTACTATGTCTAGTTCTTCCCATCGCGCGGAATTTGCCTTTATAGAATCCAATATATCTTTATTAATTTCTAAACACAGTAAACACGACTCCATTGTATTATTTTATTTAGTAATTTGTTAAAAATAACATTTTATCAATTTGTAAACAAGAAAAATTTATGCTTTATAGTACTGTATACGATTAATCGGTAATCGATTTTGACAGCTATCAGGTTAACAGTTGTTATTTTCAGCATTAGGAGTTGCCAGAAAATGTTCTGCAGGCAAAAAAAAACGCGTTTTTGAAAATTTAAAACTAAATACTACAATTGAAGTATGCCAATTCCGATCATATCCATAACGTAAGAAAATTAAGTGTCATGACTTTTTTATATATGAAACTTATTTGTATTGATTTAAATTCCTTGGGCCGAAAAAGTATTATGTACCAAATTTTATCGAAATATCTTCAAAATTGCGAACTGTACTGTGCGCACAAACTTTACATGGACAGCCAGCCAGCCACACTGACGGGCATCGTTAAATCGACTCAGGAAGTGATTCTGAGTCGATCGGTATGCTTTAAGGTGGGTGTTGGACCAATATTTCTGGGCGTTACAAACATCAGCACAAATCCAATATACCCTCCCCACTATGGTGGTGTAGGGTATAAATACTACAATTGAAGTATGCCAATTCCGATCATATCCATAACGTAAGAAAATTAAGTGTCATGACTTTTTTATATATGAAACTTATTTGCATTGATTTTGAATTCGATATCTCGTTTTTAAGAACATGGTTATTAAGTGATTATGGTCGTTAAAGTGATTTTCGGAAGTGTGCCATTATTAGTTTAAAAAAGACTGAGATTTTAATGAACATTTTTTCATTTTTCTCAGACTCTCTTCGATAATTTTAATATCTAATTTCTAAACATTATGTTTCTTTACCGATGATATTTTTATCTCTTCACCTTTTTGATACATACATTCAACTTTTAGGAGTTTTGATTCAATTGATCCAAAATTATATTATAAACTTGATAACATAAGTATGTATTTACGCAACATAATTTTTTATTTTTCATTACTGCGTACATTTGAATGTCTAACTAAAATAGTAACTATTAGTGGTTGTTGGTTTATAAATTTCTGGTGGCATATTTCCTGAATATTTCTGTAGTTTTGATTCTTCATATTCTTTAGGGTGAATTTTTTTGCGATGAGCATGAAAATTTCCATTGGAATTAAATGTTTTCGGACACCAAGGGCAAGTGTATAAAGTCGTGCCAGTATGTGCGGCCATATGTTCCTATAATTATTATTAAGATGGTAAAGAAGTAGGAATTTTGGATATCTTTGATTTACCTTCAAAGCATCTGATCTCTTAAACGCCTTGTCGCAAATGCTACACTTGTGATCGTAACCCTTTTTGTGCATAGTGTTTATATGCTTTTGAATTGCCTTTAGGGTGGGTGATATTTTAGGACAGATGGGACAGTGATGTTCTTGTTTTCCCCCTAACGGATGTTGAGATTCTTTATGCATCTTTAATCCACGTTCACTAGTCAAACATAAGCCACATATGTCACAGCTGATAGCTGGAGCGGGAATGCCTTCGTGCTTGCTCATGTGCACTTTAAATTCAGCAATTGAATTTATAGCTTTGCCGCATATGTAACAAATTTTAGCATAACGCTTAAGATGAACCGATTGTCTGTGTTGGTTTACTAGATACGGGCTACCGTAACTGAAAGTAAAAGTATATGTAGTTAAAAATGTTGAGGATTCATTAAAATACTATAGATCACATACTTTTTTCCGCAATCACAGCAGGGGAACTTTTTTTCCTCCTCCGGCAAATGGGTTAATTTATGAATTCTTAACACAAAGGCTTTAGTAAAAGATTTACCACAAACATCACAACAGTGTTGCTTTACAACCTCACTGGCCCTATGGACACGTAACATGTGACTATCAAAGCTGATACGATCGGACATGGCTTTGCCACATTCGTTGCATTTAAAATGATCAGGATTTAAATGGCAGTGAAGATGATCAATCAAACGGGTACGAGCGAAAAATTTCCGTTTACAGCAAACAACATAGCCCCTTTTTTTGTGAAGTATGGTGAAGTGTTTTTGCATGGCGGAGAAGTCTTCGAATGGTATTTGGCAAAGGTCACAGAACAATTGTTTAAAGTGCTCCGCTATAAATTGATCGTTTTCTTTACGATTTGTGCGGTGTTTACTGTAAGCTTTGCGTCTTTTACTTTCTACAGTTTCGGAGGTGTCTTTTTCAGGACGATAATTAACATCAGCTTCGTCGTTGTCATTATCACTATGACTATCTGAATTATTAGGATCGTTATTATCATTCATATCAATTGGCTCGTCTTTAACTTTTGACTCTTCTACTGTATTTTCTTCAATTGATTTTGTCTTGGCTTTAGAACTCTTTTTATTCCTAGGCTTACTGACCTTAGTTTTTTGCGATTTTTCCAGTGGATCTTTATTTGCTTGTTCATTTTGTAATCTTAAACGCTTGCAGGCCTGTTTAAGAGGAATATCATCTAAATCGATTTCATCTAAGGGCTCTGTTATCGGTATTTCTTTATTAACTAGCAAGTCGGGGTATGGTGGTTGGTCTATAGGTATCTCCGTCAAATCCTGTGGCTGAGGTTGATCTAATAATATTTCCGGTTCTAGAAAACAAAATGCTAATTTATCTATATCGGGCTCTTCAACATTATCTTTAATTGTATTTTTTTGTATTGTTAATCCCTTTTTACATTGCAACACTAACGCACTATCCACAACTTTTATTTTGCCAAAATTCATATGAGCCTCTTCTACGCGGATGTAGAATTTGTGGAAATTGTCCACTTCTTGCCAGCATGACAAACATATCCAGGAACTGGTGTGTAAGATGTTCTAAAAGAAATGTTTTTAGGAAGTAATTATTAACAATTGAAAGCGTAGAAGGCTGATTTTCCGTGGGAACAAGTCGGTTTTAGTGACTGCTCAAAAGAAATTAATCAAATAGGGCTTTTAGAGGAGATGACAGCAAAAAAAAGTTGTTGTCGGTCACGCCTATTTTCGAGGGGCGGGCTCTTAAAGTTGAAAATATATAGGCCTATATCTCGGGAACTACTGGGTGTCTAATAATTTGTAATACATTATAAAATATGGGCCGAATATATGTTGAATCCGAAAAGAAAAAAAAGACCCGAATTTTTTTTTAATATCTAATAAAATTAAAAAAAAATGTCTATAGAAGTGTTATTTTAGTTTATTAATATAAATAGCCAAGACATTAAACTTTAATGTAAGATATCATATGTGTCTGTAGGTAATATAATCATAGAATTATAAGATCTGAAAAATTAAAAAAACACATTTTTTCAACATTTTCTATGCAGGATAGGATTTTTTCCTCTATGGTACATTGTACAAATTTCATTGTACAAATTTCCTTTATTGACGACCTACGGCCGGGCGGAAGGATTTTCCCCTCCATGGTATACAGAACATCGCCTTCGCATAGTACAGATTCCCTGAATTGAATGCCTACGGCCGGGCGGTAGGATTTTTTTCTCTATGGTACACAGAACACCGGCTTCGCATAGTACAGATTGTATTTTTTATGGTGATATGTCATAATCTTTCTTTAATATCTTCGGATTTATATTACCTACATGCTCATGTTATACCTTAAATTAAAGCTTAATTTCTTGACTTGACCTTTTTCCCGGATTTTTTAGATCAAAAAATAATTTTACGAAATTTATCAATAGGTGGTTCATATAAATAGGTCATGAAACAAACCGTTAGAAAGGTCTTTAATACCCATCATTATATATCGTCTAATAAAAAAGTGTAGTTTTCAAGATATATCTAAATATATTACAAACTTTAGAGTCCCGCCCACTTGAAAATAGGCGTGACCACCCCATTTTTGTTTATTTTAATCAGAATTTAAAATTCTATTAGTGATAAAATTTTGATAGTGATTTGAGAAAAGTCACTAAAACCGACTTAAGCCGTTCCTTGTACTGACCATTGGCCAAAAGTGTTTTTCTATCACCTTTACTATGTCTAGTTCTTCCCATCGCGCGGAATTTGCCTTTATAGAATTCAATATATCTTTATTAATTTTTAAGCACAGTAAACACGACTCCATTGTATTATTTTATTTAGTAATTTGTTAAAAATAACATTTTATCAATTTGTAAACAAGAAAAATTTATGCTTTATAGTACTGTATACGATTAATCGGTAATCGATTTTGACAGCTATCAGGTTAACAGTTGTTATTTTCAGCATTAGGAGTTGCCAGAAAATGTTCTGCAGGCAAAGAAAAAACGCGTTTTTGGAAATTTAAAACTAACAAGAAAGAATAGTATATAATACCCTACACCTAGTGTATGTATAAAACAGTTTTTCAGAAATGGGCGTTATATGGGAGTTATCAGCTATTTTGGACCAAAATTTACTGTCATGATTTCTGTGAATATAAATATTATATGTGTTAAACTTTATCTCGATATAAATACTTTTAAAAGATTTATGGAGGTTAAAGTGAACTACGGAGAGGGTCTTATATAGGAGTTGCGACTAATTATGGACCGATCATTATAAAATTAAGTGTCATTATTTCTGTATATAAGACGCTTACTTGTATCGAATTTTATTTGATTACAAACATTTTTAATTTATGACCGTTAAAGAGATTTTCGAAAGTGGGCCTTATATGGGAGCAACGACTAATTATGGACCGATCATAATAAAATTGTACCGTATTATTTGTATACATATTAAATATATTTGCGTTAAATATTATTTGGATACCGACATTTTTGAGTGAGTTATGCTCTTTAAAGTAATTTTTGGAAGTGGGCCTTATATGGGAGCAACGACTAATTATGGACCGATCATAATAAAATTGTACCGTATTATTTGTATACATATTAAATATATTTGCGTTAAATATTATTTGGATACCAACATTATTGAATGAGTTATGCTCTTTAAAGTGATTTTCGGAAGTGGGCCTTAAATGGGAGCTACGACTAATTATAGACCGATCTTCGCAAAATTTTTAGATGTGATTTAGCTTTATTTACTACTCATTTGTGGTGAATTTTTTTTTGGATATTTGCATAATTCAAACATTTATGATCGGTAAACCCCAATTTCGGGAGGACATTTGTATGGGGTCCAGGTGAAATAATGGACCGATTTCCACCAGTTTCAATCCCATCCGTCCTTGGGCCGAAAAAGTATTATGTACCAAATTTTATCGAAATATCTTCAAAATTGCGAACTGTACTCTGCGCACAAACTTTACATGGACAGCCAGCCAGCCACACTGACGGGCATCGTTAAATCGACTCAGGAAGTGATTCTGAGTCGATCGGTATGCTTTAAGGTGGGTGTTGGACCAATATTTCTGGGCGTTACAAACATCAGCACAAATCCAATATACCCTCCCCACTATGGTGGTGTAGGGTATAAATACTACAATTGAAGTATGCCAATTCCGATCATATCCATAACGTAAGAAAATTAAGTGTCATGACTTTTTTATATATGAAACTTATTTGCATTGATTTTGAATTCGATATCTCGTTTTTAAGAACATGGTTATTAAGTGATTATGGTCGTTAAAGTGATTTTCGGAAGTGTGCCATTATTAGTTTAAAAAAGACTGAGATTTTAATGAACATTTTTTCATTTTTCTCAGACTCTCTTCGATAATTTTTATATCTAATTCCTAAACATTATGTTTCTTTACCGATGATATTTTTATCTCTTCACCTTTTTGATACATACATTCAACTTTTAGGAGTTTTGATTCAATTGATCCAAAATTATATTATAAACTTGATAACATAAGTATGTATTTACGCAACATAATTTTTTATTTTTCATTACTGCGTACATTTGAATGTCTAACTAAAATAGTAACTATTAGTGGTTGTTGGTTTATAAATTTCTGGTGGCATATTTCCTGAATATTTCTGTAGTTTTGATTCTTCATATTCTTTAGGGTGAATTTTTTTGCGATGAGCATGAAAATTTCCATTGGAATTAAATGTTTTCGGACACCAAGGGCAAGTGTATAAAGTCGTGCCAGTATGTGCGGCCATATGTTCCTATAATTATTATTAAGATGGTAAAGAAGTAGGAATTTTGGATATCTTTGATTTACCTTCAAAGCGTCTGATCTCTTAAACGCCTTGTCGCAAATGCTACACTTGTGATCGTAACCCTTTTTGTGCATAGTGTTTATATGCTTTTGAATTGCCTTTAGGGTGGGTGATATTTTAGGACAGATGGGACAGTGATGTTCTTGTTTTCCCCCTAACGGATGTTGAGATTCTTTATGCATCTTTAATCCACGTTCACTAGTCAAACATAAGCCACATATGTCACAGCTGATAGCTGGAGCGGGAATGCCTTCATGCTTGCTCATGTGCACTTTAAATTCAGCAATTGAATTTATAGCTTTGCCGCATATGTAACAAATTTTAGCATAACGCTTAAGATGAACCGATTGTCTGTGTTGGTTTAATAGATACGGGCTGGCGTAACTGAAATTAAAATTTTATTGTGTTAAATGAAATTTTAGGATCTTGTAGAATATAATAGATGCCATACTTTTTTCCGCAATCACTGCAGGGAAACTTCTTTTCCTCCTCAGGCAAATGGATTGCTTCATGAATTTTTAGCAGAGAAGCTTTGGTATAAGATTTGCCACAAACTTCACAACGATGTTGCTTCACTACCTCACTAGCTCTATGTACACGTAAACCGTGACTTTCAAAACTGCTGCGATCTGACATGGCTTTGCCACATTCGTTGCATTTAAAATAATCAGGATTTAAATGGCAGTGAAGATGATCAACCAAAAGGGTACGATCATAATATTTTCTTTTACAGCAAACAAGATAGCCTCTTTGATTGTGATGTATGGTGAAGTGTTTTTTCATGGCGGTAAAATCTTCAAATGGTACTTGGCAAAGATCACAGAACATTTGTTTAAAGTGCTCGGCTATAAATTGCTCGTTGTCTTTACGATTTGTTCGGTGTTTACCGTAAGTTTTGCGTGTCTTACTCTCTACAGCTTCGGAGGTATCTTTATCTGGCTGATAATTAACATCAGTAGCGTCATTATCATCATTCATGTCAATTGGCTCGTCTTTAACTTTTGGCAATTCTGCTTTAATTTCTTCTGTGTCCGCATTATCGGCAGAAGTCTTGGCTTTAGAAATCGTTTTATTTCTAGGTTTGCTGACTTTAGTTCTTTTAGATTTTTCGAGAGGATCATTATTTTGAAATCTTAAACGTTTGCAGGTCTGTTTTAGAGGAAAGTTATTAAAAGGTTCTGTTATTGGAGTTTCTTTGCCAACCATCAAGTCGGGGGAGGGTGGTTGCTCTGTAAGTATTCCAGATTCAATCAAATACTGTGGCTGAGGTTGATCAATTAGTATTTCGGGTTCTAGAAAACAAAATGCTGAATTATTTTTGTCTGGCTCTTCACCAGTATTTTCGGTTTTTTGTATTGTTGATTCCTCTTCCACCACTGACGTACCATACTCAACTTTTATATTACCGAAATTCATATGAGCCTCCTCTACGCGCATGTAGAATTTGTGAAAACCATGTACTTCTTGCCAGCATGACAAACATATCCATGAACTGGGTTGTATAATGTTCTAAAAGAATTTAATTTCTTGGGAATATATTCAATAATAACTGACTTTCCTTGTACAAACCATTGGCCAAAAGTGTTTTTCTATCACGTTCGCCATGTCAAGTTCTTCCCATCGCGTAGAATTTGCTTTTATGTTATCCAATATATCTTTATTAACTTCTAAACATAATAAACACGATTCCATTGTATTATTTTATTTAGAAATTTATTAAAAATAACATTTATTAAAAATAAATAAAAATTTGTAAACAAGAAAAAATTATTCTCTACAATAATGTCACAGAGTATAAATAATGTGTACGATTTATCAGTAATCGATTTTGAGAATTAACATAGGAGATGCCAGAAAATGTTCTGTAGGCAAAAAATGCGTTTTTGGGAATGAAAACTAAAATCCGTAGCTAAAAATGGGAAATTTTTAGAACATATCAAAGTTCACGCAACAATTCATATTTTCATAATTTGTTTACTAGTTGTATCCATATATTCAATCTTACCTTACCTTGGGTTACCTTGAGCGTAGACTTTCTACTCTGGGTATTTCAAATACAGGTCTAGCTAGCTAAAAAATAAATTTTCTGTTTTCAGAAAGAATACTATTGTAAACTAATTTTAGATAATTGGCAAATTTGAATTCATTTTCTACCCTGCCAAGGGCGTCATTAGAAATGTTCATTGCCCAAGGTCTACTTGTAAGCATCATCTATTTAACTCACCATTATTGAGCAATAGAATTCGAGAATTAATCACATTTCTTTTTTATGTTTACATATATTTGCGAAAATGCCGTATTGTTCAAAAAGTGTATTACACTAGCTCTAATTGTCAGTTATTTTAAGTATTTAAAATTTTAATTTAAATTCAAGTAATGATCTTGTCAAGCTTTATTCACAATTAGTCTAAAAATTTATCCATATTGCTAGTACTACGGAAATAGCTGTTTTTGCACTTGTTACTTCGTGTAATATGGATCTATATTATTATTCTATAATGCAGTTTTTTGACGTTTAATTACACATTCCTCTTTAATTTTTCATTCGCAACAAAGAAAACAAAATGTTAAAATATATGTAAATATAATATGTATACCAAGGAATATTGAGTAAGGTAGTGTATCAAAAAAAGTACAATTTACCGTGTTTGCCATCAGTGACCTGAATAAATACAAATAAAAACAACGAATGTTTGTAATTTTCAGTCAGCTGTTTTTGACATCAATGAAGTCAAAGCAAAAACAAATAACCATGTTTTTTTTGTATTGTTGTAATGTGGCTACTACCATGGTGAAATTAAATACAAGGTGGCAGCATTGCTACAACAATTACAACAAGGCAAGAACAACAGGCATTTTTGTTTGTGTAAAATAATGTACTACTGTCAAAAATACTTGAAAAAGTATTACTTTTGACATAAGTAAATTGTAAGCAAAGTCAGTCAGCTGGGCTACTGCACTCACCTTGTATAGTTGAACCATGATGTATACAAAAAATATACATAAATACAATATACAAAAATTTTAAAAATTGAAGATTTTAATACAGAAGAATTAATTGAAAATGTTCTTGCGCATTAATTTTTACAACGCACACTTCAAAGTCAGAATAAGAATAAAACAAAATAAGTAAAACACAAACCATAGTAAAAGGAAATGTCTTGGAATTTTTTCTACACCTCTTGCTTCTCTCCCCGTTCGCCGACAAACATCAATTGCTCTCAAAATTGCATCGTCTAAAGGGCCTCTAACTTAGTTATTTTAATATATGTATAGCATTGTAAGGAATTGCAAAATTCTCATTTTTCAGTTTAATGTCGGTAGTTTTTTTCATAGTTTTTGAAGTACTATAGATTGAGGCATCCATAAATATATTAAGACATTTTTTAGAAATAGCATACCTTTTTTTATAAAAAATTGAGTTCCTCTTTCAATATGCTTTTACAAGAAAAATTTAAAACTCAGATAACCAGATTTAAAAAACAAGTATTTTTATAATACGTTAATATTTTATTTAACTTATTCCTGATGGAATATTTTGTGCATATCTTTGCAGTTTTAATTCTAAAGATTCTACAGGATGAACATTTTTTCGATGAGCATGCATATTGCCATTCGAATTGAATGTCTTTGGGCACCAGGGACATGTATACAGTGTTGTGCCGGTATGTTGTGAAGCTATATGTTCCTAAAAAGGAGATTAAATAATTAATAAATTCTTCATATATGTACATACAAACTGTTTAAAAATACCTTAAGAGTTTCTGCCCTCCTAAAAGCCTTTTCACACATGCTGCATTTGTGATCATATCCTTTTTCATGCATAGTATTTACGTGCTTTTTAAGTGCCCTAGCCGTAGGTGATATTTTATTGCATACAGGACAGGGATGTTGTTGTTTGCCACCTACCGGATGTTGAGTTTCTTTGTGCAGTTTATAGCTTTTTTCACAGCTTAGACGTAAACCACACACATCACAATTGATGACGGGAGGCGGAATGCCTTCATGCTTGTTCATGTGAGCTTTATAATCAGTGCTAGTGGCTAAAGTTTTGCCACAAATATGGCAGACTTTTGCCTGTTTTTTAAGGTGTACTACTTCGGTGTGTATTTTTAATAAGTAGGAATTGCCGTAACTAAAACAAAAATGTATTTTTAAGAAAATATAATACAAATTATAAATAAAGGCAACTTACGATTTTCCACATACTGTACAAGGGAATTTTTTTTCTTCTTCGGGCAAATGCGTTAATTTATGGGTTCGCAAAACATAGCTCTGGGTAAAAGACTTACCACAGATATCGCAAGAATGTTTCAAAGCAACATCACTTGGTCGATGTATACGCAACATATGATTTTTAAAATTTTTTCGATCGGATAGAGCTTTGCCACATTGAGTACATTTAAAGTGATCTGGATTTAAGTGAATTTGTAGGTGATCAACTAAACCAATGCGTCGGTAGAATTTTCGGTTGCAACAAACTAGATAGCCTTTTTGATGGTGCATTGTTGTAAAGTGTTTCTGCATGGCCGAGAAGTCTTCAAATGGATTGTCACAAAGATCACAGAACATTTGTTTAAAATGTTCAGCTATGAATTTATCGTCTTCTTTTTTATTTAATTTTTTATTTTTGGCGCTTTCAGCGGAAGTTGTACACGGTTCATCATCGTTATCTTCATCATTCATACTATCAGAGCAATCGTTAGTTGAAATATCCGCTGGCTCCGATTTAATTTTCGGGTCTTCTTCGTTCTGTCCAGGTAAATTTGTTTCTGTTGAAGTAATAGTTTTTAGTTTTTTTACATTTCTAGGCTTTGTTACTTTTACTTTTGCTAAAGGATCCTTTTTCAATATACTTTTTTCATCTAAACTTTTGTTGCTTTTACGTTTTGAGGAAGATTCTTTATCAACTACTGACACAGCGAGGTCATTCTGATCAATTAGTATTTCCGGCTCTAGAAAACAATATGTAAAGTTCTCATTTTCTTGACTTAATATTTTCTCTTTAGGCACCAATAGATTTTCTTCAACTTTAATTTTTCCTAAATTGCAATGAGCCTCTTCTATACTCAAGTAAAATTTGTTAAAATCGTCCAGCTTTTGCCAGCAAGACAAACACATCCATGAGCTGGGATTCATAGTGTTCTATAGTTAGTTTGTTTAAGTACATAATTGCTAATATTAAATATTTTAAAGTATGTCGATTTTTCCAACTACTTACCAGTGGCCAGAAATGTTTCTCTAGCACTTTTGTTATGTTAAGTTCTTGCCATCGTTTAGAGTTGGCTTCTATAAAATTTAATAATTCTTTATTAAATTCTAAGCACAATAAACAGCAGTCCATAATTTAATAATTTGCACAAATTGTGTATTTTACAGGGACCCTCCTTTTGTTTACTTTTAGAACTTAAAACTATAGAGCAAGAATATGTTTAAAGCAGAGATGCAAAAGTTGGTAGAATTGTACTTTTTTTTGCACTATTTGAGAGTCAAAAGTATAATAGCATAAGCCCCTTTTACCCGGCCTTTACACATGCAAGTACTTGCATGCGAGTGCTGTGTACGTATTATATACAAAACTTATTCGAAAAACTCGAGTAGTTCTGCAAGTGAAAAAAATGTGAGTGGATTGAGTTTTTCGAACTTGCACTTGCATGTGCATATTTGCACCATGGCCTTAACCTTTCAGAGTTGCGAAATTAATAGACAGACAGAAATTTTTTGTTTATTTTTTCGTTCTTCTTCTATGTTGATTGTTGTTGAAATTTTTATTATAAACACGCATTGAAAATAAAAGAAATTAAAAAACATATTCAAATAACTGTTAATTATAAAGTTGTTGTTACCAATTAATTTATTTGGTTAATAAATTTAATTATTTTTGCAATACGCGCGTTAAAGTAAGAAAAAAATTATGTGAAGCAACAACATGAAAAATGCGAAGGGTGAAAACTAAACGAAAAATGTCCAGTACCATGTCCAGTACAGTAGAGGTTTACCGCACACTCTTCAATACATAACAACAAACTTCGTCTGTCTGTCTTTCAATTTCTCAACTGTAAAAGGGGACAAACCAATGAAATAATTAGAAGAAAAATGTTTCCCTATATTATTACATTGCACAAATGCATTTTAAAATATTCATCCTTATCCCATTTTATCAGGTATGAGAAATGAAATAATGTTTACACATATTTCAAGAATTGCTAAAGGAATATTATCCATTTCACATTCATCTGAAAATGTGGAAAGGATATTTTCGTATCAAAATATAATAAAAACCAGAGTGGAGCATACTGTTTGTTTCGACTGTCTTCAATCTAAATAAAACAAAGGATTTGCTAAAGTCATCTAATTGATGTTGCTACAATTTAGAAATGAGTAAGAATTTGTTAGCAAGAAGTATGTCATAAATGATACTTTTATATTCAGATCTCAACAACTAATAATCTTTATGTACCTTTTGAAATTAAAACATTAATAATTATTGTTAAGTTTATCTACATATACGAGTATGTAAGTACTTAGTAAATAAACTCTTTAAATTCGCTCGAACAACTCAATCATTTGTTGTAATATCTCTAAAGATAAGATCCCATTTGCAAATAGGATTTAGTTTTGTAAAATAATGTAAAAAAAGGAAGACTTTAAATAAAAAAATAAAATAAATAAGTACTTAGGTAGGTAGGTACGAAGGCTGGTGTGAGTCGCCTCACACCTTCACCCAGAGGCCAATATGGCCCATTGCGATGCCTTGATAGAGGAAGTGGTAGAAGTGTATAGAGTTAAGAAAAGAAAAGAAAAGAAAAGAAAAGAAGAAGAGGAGGAATGTTAGATTATAAAGAAGAGAGGAAGAAGAAGAAGAAGACCTGACCAAAATCCTACTCGGACGTATGTCCTCCATTTCTGAGACCCGCACTCCGTATATTGGTACGTAACCAGGCCATTCCCATTACGAATCCTATCAGACTCTCAAGCCTACAGCTCGAGACATCCCCTAATTCGCCCAAGAATCTATTACCCAGCCATCTCATTCTACTGCCCTGTAACCTGGGGCAGTGGCACAGAATGTGCTCAACTGTCTCCAGTTCTTCCGGGTCCTCGCATAGTCTGCACATATCCGACAATTCGGATCCCATCCTCACCGCCATCCTGCCTATCATGCAGTGGCCCGTGATGATGCCAACCATGGTCCTAACGCAGATCCTACTTCTGCCCAACAGCAGTTCCGACTCAGACCTCCTAAGCACCGGCCATAACGTCCGTGAGACTTGGCAGTCTGTTCGGTTCCCCCAGGCTTGATTGGCTGCGTTTACAACCCATTCCCTAATCCTTCCGTAATAGAAGCCTATTGGAGGCCCGACTACCTCCATACGGTCATCCATCTCTGTGCTTGAGCCCAATCTTGCCAACTCATCGGCCACCTCATTACCTGCGATGCCAGAGTGACCCGGTACCCAGCACAGCCTGACCGTATAACACCCTAAGGCTACCTCTAGAGCCCTCCTACAACTGTCGACTAGCTTGGATTTCACATAACAGCCCCTTATGGCCAAAAGGGCCGCCTGGCTGTCCACATATATCGTGACCTCCGAGCCTCTGTCGATGTTGTCCCTCATCAGTTCCACGGCCCTCAAGATCCCTAGAACTTCCGCCTGAAAGACACTGCAGTCGTCAGACAGCCTATATGACATTCTGATGTCCAGATCCTCAATATAGACCCCTGCGCCCGTGCCGTTCATCTTTGAGCCGTCCGTGAAAATGGCAAATCCGTCATACAGTTTGCCCCTTCCAGACCAGCTTTCCCTAGACGGCAATGTCACCTCCGGCAACCGCCTAAAGTCTGCCAAGGTGCTCACATAATCCGTAGAGCCAGGCGATCCAAGGCAATTTCCACCTGCTTCAATCTCACACAGGATTCGCGAGTGACCCTGCATGTGACCCTTTAGCAGTCCCAGCTCCCTCAGTCTAAGAATACTTCTGGCTGCCATTCCCATCACATACTGCTCTATAGGCAATAAATGAAGAATGACATCCAAAGCCGCTTGAGGAGTGCTTTTCATGGCTCCCGTTATGCCGATTGAAGCACACCTCTGAACTTTAGACAGAAGGTTTCTTCGATTAGCCAATCTCAATGTCTCCCACCAAACACAGCATCCATATGTAAGAATGGGCCTGACCACCGAAGTGTAAAGCCATCCCACCACTGACGGCCGAAGTCCCCAACTCTTACCTATCGATGATCTGCAAGTATAGTAGGCATTGAGACCCTTTTTGAGTCTCTCCTGAGTATTTCTTTTCCAAGACAGCTTCCTGTCCAGAAAAACTCCCAGATACTTAGCACTATCCGATAGCCTAAGCTCTACTCCTCCCAGTACCGGCAGCCTGAAACTTTC
The DNA here is from genome assembly GCA_950370525.1 of Bellardia bayeri. Taxonomy (NCBI): domain Eukaryota; kingdom Metazoa; phylum Arthropoda; class Insecta; order Diptera; family Calliphoridae; genus Bellardia; species Bellardia bayeri. The sequence goes on along the minus strand of OX493268.1, from coordinate 84,612,480 downwards.
CACCCTGTACTTCCTAGTAAACAGAACTAACTCTGTCTTCTCCGGATTGACTCCCAAGCCCTTTTCAGTAGCCCAGGTTGACAGTTCGCCCAGTGCCCCTTGCATGACTTCGCTAATTGTCGGCAGAAACTTGCCCGATACCAAAATAGCTACATCATCCGCGTAGGCCACGACCTTCTGACCCATTCTGTCAAAAAGTCTCAGAACGACATTGACAGCCAAGAGCCATAGTAAAGGAGAGAGAACACCCCCCTGCGGGGTTCCTCTTGTCACCAGTTTCCTCAGGCGTTCGTTTCCCCAGTCCGAGTGAATGACTCTGCTGCTAAGCATCAGAGTTATCCAATCGACCAGGAAGGACGGAACCATTAGGTCACATAGTGCCTGCCTAACAGCCTCTATTCTCAAATTGTTAAAGGCCCCCTCTATGTCAAGGAATGCCGCCAAGGTGTATTCCTTGTTTCGCAGTCCCTTCTCTATAAAACCCACCACATCATTCAGCGCACTCTCCACAGATCTACCCTTAAGGTAGGCATGCTGAGCGCAACTGATTATGCCGGCGTCTATCCTCGTCCTCAGATATAGATCGATCAGTCTTTCCAGTGTCTTCAAAAGAAAAGACGACAAGCTGATCGGTCTAAAATCCTTAGGTTTAGAGTGACCGGTTCTCCCCGCTTTGGGTATAAACACGACCCTAACCTCTCTCCATCCCTTAGGGATGTATCCGTTCGATATACATACCCTAAAAAGTTCCACCAACAGTAGGAGAGATGATCTCCCGATATTCTGTAGCATCGCCGGAAAGATACCATCTGGTCCTGCCGATTTGTAAGACCCAAAAGTATTGACCGCCCATGTTACCTTATCCAAGGTGATCATGTCTCCCACTGGCTCCAGTGCCTCATCACCTGAGCGCGGCCCTGAGAAGGAGTCGGCATCCTCAACCCGTTCCCCCGCCCCCGGATCCACGCACCCCGGAAAGTGAGTCTCCATAAGAAGACATAAGGTCTCAGAGCTAGATTCTGTCCAAGAGTCGTCTGGTCTCTGAATAAATCCTGGGACTGCTGGGTCCTTGGATAAGATTCTTCTGAACCTGGACATCTCATTTACAGATTCAACTGACTCGCTAAACTTGATCCACGAGTCCCTTTTAGCTCTCCTAATGTCTTTCTTGTACTTATTGTAACTCAATCTAAAGTTACTCCAATCTTCTTCCCTACGCGTATATTTCGCCCTGTTGAACAACCCTCTCACAGTAGATCTCTGAGTCATCAACTCCTCCGTCCACCATCGTGGTTGTTCGCGTCTGCCCGGGAAGTTCAGCGGACAGGATCTTTCATAACTACTGATTAGTGCCTCCGTAAAGGTACCTACCAGTCGTTCCACCCCGGTCGGAGTCGACCTCCACTCGTGTGTAACCCTAAGGTTATCTACCACTAATTCCGAAAAAGAATCCCAATTCGTCCTTCTCGGATTCCTATACGGACTTCTTTTCGATCTTTCAAACATTAGGTCAAAGGATAGGCGACTATGGTCAGAGAAGGAAAATTCCAGAGCCACCCTCCAATCCTTCACTAATTCCCTACAGTTCGTCAAAAATAAGTAAATAAGTAAATAAGTACTTAGTGCGAATGAATTTTAATGTGCTTTATAAATAATTTTTAAGTTTTTTACACACTTGTACAATTGTACGTTTTTAGTTAATTTTTAATAAAAATTTTTCTTGAAATTTAGTACAATTTGTAAAATCTTATTTTGCATCCCTGATTTAAAGTGACACAAGATGAATTTATGGTACTTGGCGCAGAAATGGAAAACTGAAATAAACATCTTTAAAATGCTAATTTTCAACGTGACGACAGAACTATTACAACAATAATAGGCACTTTGGTGTGCCGGGATAATGTTAATTATTAAACCGCTTTCAGACGTTTCAATTCTGGTTCTTCAAAGTAAGTATTTTTAGTGAGAAGTCTTATTCTACGTGAAATTGATTTACATGAAAAAGTTGTGACTTGATGGTAGCGGGCACAAAAAAGCAAGTTCAGGAGAGAATTAATTGAACAAAAACTGGTCAGCTAAACCTGAAACGTGTGAACCAGCACATAAAAATATATTAGAGATTTTGGGAATTTATAAATACCCAATGTAGGTATGTACATAAATGGGAATACAATAGTATAAATTCGGATTGTATTTATTTAAGTTACCTCCTTACCAGGAGGATTTACTTGGCCTTGATATATATCATAACGCCATCACCAATATCTGGCTTACGCCTAAAGGAGTCTCGTCAAGGAAGATCCACCGACCTATACCTTCGTATGGGAAACCGGACTTCCCGAACTCCACTCCTGAGTTTTAATGGTCTCCACCAATATCAAAAGAGTTTTGTTTGGTACTCCACCACGACAAACTTATCGGTTATAAAACCATAAAAAAATATACCATGTCGTTAATGCAACTTCGATAAACTGTAACGCGGTAGATAAAGATAATGGCAATGACGCGCGAGTTCTTCCTCCACCCAGAGCTGAATTACGACTGTAAATTCAGCTTAAAATATGCATCACTACGAAGTGAAACTGTAATCGTTTTCATTTCCACGGCATTTTAGAAAATGAGTGAAACTTTTATTCTACGATGAACCAAACTGGAAATTATATTTTATCAACTTAATGAAAATTTCACTTCCACTTCATTTTACAAATGCAAAACCCAGGTGTATATAAAAACGCTTATATAGTGATCTATTTCAGCACAAAATATATTTACTAAAGTCAATTACAGTTTTTCCCTAAGAATTATTTATTATTAAAAATAAAAAAAAAAATAAAAACAATAAAACCATAGAATTAACAAATTTATACTAACAAAAACACTGATAACGAAGATTAGAAACAGACTCAGAAGCATTGCCAGCGAAAACCAAAAAAAAGTGCCCTTAAATAAACGTTTGTGAATACATTTATATAGTTTGTTAAATAATTTGTTTTAAAACAAGATTTTTAGAATACGACCGTTATTAGTTTCCAATAAAATAACTCTTGAAAAAAATCAAAAAGCTAAACAACATTTATAAATAAATTGTGACGAAAAAAATATATACACCGAAAAGAAAACTGATCTAATCAAATACAAGTCAAGGCGAATTAATATTAATACGCTTTGATTGTATCTAAAAGGTCCCGTTTTTGAATAGTCCACTATAGTCACTATGATAAAAAGCCATTAAAATTATTTTGAAATAGTATGGCAAATGATAATTTCTAGTTATAAAAAAATTTAAAGATATAAATGTACAAAATTTGTCTTCTTTATAGTTTATTTCGCTCTATATTATTTTCTGCAATCGTTGCTCTCAATTCGACTGGCAAATTCCCCGAATATTTTTGAAGTTTGGCTTCCTCCCATTCTTTAGGATGTACATTTTTACGATGAGCATGCATATTGCCATTCGAATTAAACGTCTTTGGGCACCAGGGGCATGTATACAGTGTTGTGCCGGTATGTTGTGAAGCTATATGTTCCTGAAATGCAGACTGAATAATTAAGAAATTCTTTAAACACATATTTACGAATTATTTTAAATTACCTTAAGAGCTTCTGCCCTCCTAAAGGCCTTTTCACACATATTGCATTTGTGATCATACCCCTTTTCATGCATCCTATTTACATGTTTTTTAAGTGCCCTAGCCGTAGGTGATATTTTCTGACATACAGGACATGGATGTTGTTGTTTGCCACCCACCGGATGCTGAGATTCCTTGTGCAGCTTAAGACTTCTTGCACTGGTCAGACGTAAACCACAGACATCACAATTGATGACGGGAGCCGGAATGCCTTCATGCTTGTTCATGTGAGCTTTATAGTCAGTGCTTGTACCTAAAGTTTTGCCACAAATATAACAGACTTTTGCCTGTTTTTTCAGATGTACTACTTCGGTGTGTATTTTTAATAAGTAGGAATTGCCGTAACTAAAAAAAATATGTATGTAGTAGGTATTAAGTTGAGAATACCTACCTGAGAATATATTAAACAAATTACAAATAAAGCAACTTACAATTTACCACATTCTGTACAGGAAAATTTTTTTTCTTCTTTGGACAAATGCGTAAATTTATGGATGCGCAAAATATTGCCCTGGGTAAAAGACTTACCACAGATATTACAAGAATGTTTCAAAGCAACATCATTTGGTCGATGTATAAGCAACATATGATTTTTAAAATTTTTTCGATCGGATAGAGCTTTGCCACATTGAGTACATTTAAAGTGATCTGGATCAACTAAACGAATACGTTGATAGAATTTTCGGTTGCAACAAACTAGATAGCCTTTTTGATTGTGCATTGTAGCAAAGTGTTTTTGCATGGTGGAGAAGTCTTTAAGTGGATTGTCACAAAGATCACAGAACATTTGCTTAAAATGTTCAGCTATGAATTTATCGTCTTCCTTTTTGTTTTTACGGGTTAGAGGGATCAAAGGGGAGAATTTAGTAAATAACAACTCCGAGGAATTTTCATAAACGTTATAAATTCTATGTATTTATTGAACTCCTGTAATCTATGTATTAGTGTAGTTATTCAATTATTATATACATAGGGTTTAGGGTAAGTATATAGGGTAATTAGATATATTTTTCAATTTCTAAGTTTAAAGGTTTAAGTTAATTTATAATATAAATAAATAAATTATAAATAAATATATTTAACTTTTCACTTATTTCACTGAGTTTGTATGCAGGTAGTAAACGACCTACCAAAAACCCCTTACCCAAACGCCATTGACGAAGCGGTCAAGCATAAGGTATGCAGAATCTTACTTGCCGATCCGGATTTTTATTCCAACTCCCCAGTATCAATGGAGATCGGCGGTGATCTGTATACCAACATTGTTTTTTTTTTTCTAAATCTATTGATGGGGGTTGTTGTGGAGGGGATCTGTGGGTGGGTTGGTGTTTGGGGTATCGTGGTTGCATGGGGGTGTCTTTGGGGGTGTGTTGGTGAGGTGGGGAGGATGGAGTGGTTTTTGAGGAGAGTTTAGGCGAGGTGTGTACATTCCCAACTGATTAAGCGTCAGGAAAGTAAATGGCCATATCTTTCCCTTGGCAGGATTGAATAACACTCCATGGTAGTGTCTTCAATTTAGTAACTATATTGGGCCTCTCCTCAAAGTAACTTTTTACTTTGGAGTTCATTCTAAGAACTCTCTCTTGAGAGGGAGATTCCTTTATGATTTTGACTGGAATGTCTTTAATCATTATAATCACTGATTCGGTGGGGTTTGGAAGCTCCTGTTGGACAACTTGCTGGGGAATAGATGGAGCTGCTAACTTGAAAGATGGTACCGAACGAGAAGTCTCATATTGAGATCTAGTGGACTCCATGAAATCACTAATCTTATCTGGTATCTCCCTTAATTTGCTCATTTCACTGATGTTTCTTTGGATATTCTGCTGGAGGACATCAGTGTTTTGGTGAAGAGTTTCCATAGTGTCACGCTGAGCATCAATAAAATGCTGGGTTTGCTTGATTAAAACATCAAGAGAAAATATGGACTTTTCCAGGGAAACCTGGTTGGCATGGTTTAACCCTGTTGTGAAACCAGAAATAAATGCTGCCAGGGAAGCATCAGCAGAGGCTAGATTTCCAGATAGCAGGCCATCTTTTAAATAGTTCATGATTGAGAAACAAGCCACCACCTCATATTGACTTATAAACTGAGTGACTTCTCGGTGTAAATTGACATTCCTCCCTTGGGAGAAGAAGTTAGTCATCAAATCTGTGATTTTCATAGTTTCCACAATCTGGGCCCAAGCTACAGTATCCTTTTGATCCGTCTGACCAATCGTAGAATCACTAGGGAATGATAAGTCCTTAATTGGGCCTGCCCCTCCAGAGGCTCCAACATAGTCTTGAGCAGCTGTCTGAAGAGGTGTTATACATGATAATTCAGAGGAAGACCGAGACAAAGACGGTGACACACCTGTTTTCTTTGATGATTTGGTGTTAGCCCTGAATGTCTTTTGAACGGCCCCTAATGATGTAGATGGATCAGACAAGGTAAACGGAGAAGGGTCAGGGGAAGCTACTGGTAGGGATGTCAAGGAATCAACATAGGCTTCATCATCCTTCCATGATAGTAGTTGCAAACTGGCAGACTCAATAGACTTGTCGTCCAGCCCAGCTTCTTGAGATAAGCGTTCGAAACGCTTCTTTCCTTCCGAGCGGGAGGGAGGTCCGTGCTTTTGTTGATTTGCTTTCGACATTGTCGGTTGTGATGTTGGTTCGTGGTGTAAGGTTTGGTTTGGGGGTTGATGAGGTGAACACTTTTTATTTAATTTTTTATTTTTGGCGCTTTCAGAGGAGGTTGTACACGGTTCATCATCCTTATATTCATCATCATACATACTATCAGAGCCATCGTTAGTTGAAATATCCGCTGGCTCCGATTTAATTTTTGGGCCTTCTTCGTTCTGTCCAGGTAAATTAGTTTCTGTTAAAGTAATAGTTTTTAGTTTTTTTTACATTTCTAGGCTTTGTTACTTTTACTTTTGCTAGAGGATCCTTTTTCAATATATTATTTTCATCTAAACTTTTGTTGCTTTTACGTTTTGAGGAAGATTCTTTGTCAACTATCGACACAGCGAGTTCATTCTGATCAATTAGTATTTCCTGCTCTAGAAAACAATATGTAAAGTTCTCATTTTCTTGACTTAATATTTTCTCTTTAGGCACCAATAGATTTTCTTCAACTTTAATTTTTCCTAAATTGCAATGAGCCTCTTCTATACTCAAGTAGAATCTGTTAAAATCGTCCAGCTTTTGCCAGCAAGACAAACACATCCAAGAGCTGGGATTCATAGTGTTCTATAGTTAGTTTGTTTAAGTACATAATTGTTAATATTAAATGTTTTAAAGTATGCCGATTTTTCCAACTACTTACCAGTGGCCAGAAATGTTTCTCTAGAACTTTTGTTATGTTAAGTTCTTGCCATCGTTTAGAGTTTGCTTCTATAAAATTTAATAATTCTTTATTAAATTCTAAGCACAATAAGCAGCAGTCCATAATTTAATAATTTGCACAAATTGTGTATTTTACAGGGACCCTCCTTTTGTTTACTTTTAGAACTTAAAACTATAGAGCAAGAATATGTTTAAAGCAGAGATGCAAAAGTTGGTAGAATTGTACTTTTTTTAGCACTATTTGAGTCAAAAGTACAATAGCAAAATTAATAATTATTGTTCAAATTATTTATTATATTAAATAAATATTGATAAAATTATCAGTAAAACCAAAAAACTAACAAAATATGTAGATGACTTATTTTGTATAATGGAAGATAATAAAATTGATATTTTATTATCAACATTCAACTCATTTGATCAGAATATAAAATTTACTATTGAAAAAGAAATAAATTCTTCAATTTCATATTTAGACATATTAGTTACAAGAAGGGGAAATACATTTAAACATATATAACAAAACAACATACAAAATGGCACATAAGGTGAATAATAACGTAGGAAGATTAAAAACTAAAGATAGTTTAGAAAAGACATATGCCAAATTTAGTATATAAAATTCCTTGTGGTGGTAATAGTAACGAGCAATGTAACAAAATATATATAGGAGCAACAGGGACAAAACTTAAACTAGATTAGCAGGACATAGACATGACCAGAAATATAGAAATTATAATTCAACACAAAAAACAGCTTTATCAACCCATTGTAGAGATTTTAACCACTATCCAGATTTCCATAACACATCTATATTGAACACAGAAAATAATACAAAACGAAGATACATGTTAAAAATGTTACATATCAATAATGTACCATCAGAAAAAAGAATAAATTTTAAAAAAGACACAGAAAACTTAGCTCAAAATTATAGACACCTATTGAAGAAAAATATAAATGTTAACAATAGGAGAAATTAACACAATTTATATAGGTATTTAAAAAATTTTATCATTTCAAAATGTTACTATCTTTCTGTTAAAATTATTTACTGTTCAATGTTATTATTGAAAATTTAAAATTATTTTTCTGTAAAACATATTTTTCAATTTTGTCAACCCCTTTCAAACTTATATCAAAATATTTACACATAGAAAATTTGTTTTTTTTAATATACCTACTCCTGAAGAAGATTTCTAAATGAAATCGAAATATCGAGTAATTTATATATAAAAATTAAAAATCTTTTATAAAAAACAAAAAGTGACCTCAAGCTTAAAAATTATTTAATAAAAAAAATTCTGTATTGAAAAACTTTTATCACATAAAATATAAAGATATATTTTGGAACAGTTATTTTCACGCATGTGAGGATATTTCACGCCGAATTTCAACATAATAACGGTATATTTAAGATATATATTAGTATTATGTGGGGGATATAGTCAAATATGGACCGATATTCTCAAAATCCAGCAGTTTGATTTAGGCATGCATGTAAATGATTCGTGTAAAATTTTGGATTGGTACCCTTATTTATAAGAGATTTATGAGTATTAAAGTGACTTTCGGAAGAGGGCTTTATATGGGGCATACGGTTAAAAATAGACCGAAATTCACAAAATTTTGTGGGATGATTTTTGTATATATGTAAATGATCTGTGCAACGTTTTGAGTCGGTACCGATATTTATACAATATATGTATATAGGGATAAATGCAACGTTTTGAGTCGGTACTAATATTTATACAATATATATAGGGATAAATAGCTTTTTTTGGATGTGGATCTTGTATGGGAGCTATGACCAATTCTGGGCCGACCACCATAAAATTTAGTACAACAATTTACTTGCCTATAAAGATTATTTATGTCAAATTTTAGCCGTTTACCATTATTTTTAAATGTTTTATACGTATTTAAGTGAATTTTGGAAGTGGACTTTATATGGGTTCTATGGTCAAACATGGACCGAACTAAAAAAAAAATTTGTTTTGCGATTTCTTTTTGCACAAAACTTATTTTTGCTGAATTTTGTCTTGATATTCCAATTTTATAGTCATTTATGTATAATTGAGAAATATTTCGGGAAGATTTTTGTATGGGGGCTATGAAAAATCATGGACCGATTCATACTATTTTCCGCACACTTTCTTCTTTTATCATAAAAACAACGTATACAAAATTTCATGGTATTATCTGCAATATATTTCAAAATATTGCAATAAAATGGACAAAAAATATCAAATTTATATGGAGGTTGTCTCACATATTGGTCGATAACTCTGGTTGGCCTAAACCGATTTTGCTGATTTTAAATAGCAAACTTCTCGAAAGCATGTCTGACAGAATTATTGAAGATTTGGATCTCAAAGATATTTGGGAACTTCAGAATACTGATTTCAACAGACAGACATGCCTTAATAGACTCCGCTATGTATAAGGATCCAGAATATATATACTTTATAGGGTCGAAAAATTATATTGTGGAAATTACAAACGGAATGACAAACTTATATAGGTATACCCTTCTCATGAAGGTGAAGGGTATAATAATAGGCACTTTGGTTCTGACGTGTGCCGGGATAATGTTGATTATTAGCCCGCTTTCAGACGTTTCAATTCTGATTCTTCAAGATAAGTATTTTTAGTTATTTCACGGCGTTCTAGAAAACGAGTGAACCAAACTGAAAATTATATTTTACTTTTCAAATCATGTTTACTAAAATTAGAACATCAATTTAATGAAAACTTCACTTCCGCTTCATTTTACAAATGCAAAACCCAGGTGTATATAAAAACGCTTATATAGTGATCTATTTTAGCACAAAATATATTTACTAAAGTCAATTACAGTTTTTCCCTAAGAATTATTTATTTTTAAAAATAATAAAAAAAAAACAAAAACCATAGAATTAACGAATTTATGCTATTTTTTTTAATATAAATTAGGTTGGCGGAGAATTAATCCCTCAAATTGCCAGGTTATCCCACGATCGATTTAAGTAAGTCCCAAGTCGACCTATACCTTCATATAGAATTCTGGAACGCTTAAATCTTGTATTAAAAAAAATTAGCATGTGACTAATGCACAACTCCGAAAAACCGTGATGCGGTACAGTTAGACGACGCCAAGTATTAACCAATGCAAAAGTGAGACGTAAATCTCTCGAAGGCAGCGAAAAAAGGACGGCTGATTGCCCTTAAGCGATAATGATAAATGACGCGCGAGTTCTTTCTCCAGAGCTGAATTTACGACGACTGAATTTATACTAATTGCAAAAATACTGCTAACGAAGTAAAAAACTAAAAGTGCCCATACATAAACGTTTGTAAATGCATTTATTTAGAGTTTGTTAAATAATTTGTTTTAAAACAAGATTTTTAGAATAAGACCGTTATTAGTTTCCAATCAAATAACTCTGGAAAAAAAATCAAAAAGCTAAACAACATTTATAAATTGTGACGAAAAAAATATATACACCGAAAAGAAAACTGATCTAATCAAATACAAGTCCAAGGCGAATTAATATTAATACGCTTTGATTGTACCTAAAAGGTCCCGTTGTTGAATAGTCCACTATAGTCACTATGATAATTTCTAGTTGTTATAAAAAAATTTTAAGATATAAATGTACAAAATTTGTTTTCTTTATAGTTTATTTCGCTCTATATTATTTTCTGCAATCGTTGCTCTCAATTCGACTGGCAAATTCCCCGAATATTTTTGAAGTTTGGCTTCCTCCCATTCTTTAGGATGTACATTTTTACGATGAGCATGCATATTGCCATTCGAATTAAACGTCTTTGGGCACCAGGGGCATGTATACAGTGTTGTGCCGGTATGTTGTGAAGCTATATGTTCCTGAAATGCAGACTGAATAATTAAGAAATTCTTTAAACACATATTTACGAATTATTTTAAATTACCTTAAGAGCTTCTGCCCTCCTAAAGGCCTTTTCACACATATTGCATTTGTGATCATACCCCTTTTCATGCATCCTATTTACATGTTTTTTAAGTGCCCTAGCCGTAGGTGATATTTTCTGACATACAGGACATGGATGTTGTTGTTTGCCACCCACCGGATGCTGAGATTCCTTGTGCAGCTTAAGACTTCTTTCACTGGTCAGACGTAAACCACAGACATCACAATTGATGACGGGAGCCGGAATGCCTTCATGCTTGTTCATGTGAGCTTTATAGTCAGTGCTTGTACCTAAAGTTTTGCCACAAATATAACAGACTTTTGCCTGTTTTTTCAGATGTACTACTTCGGTGTGTATTTTTAATAAGTAGGAATTGCCGTAACTAAAAAAAATATGTATGTAGTAGGTATTAAGTTGAGAATATATTAAACAAATTACAAATAAAGCAACTTACAATTTACCACATTCTGTACAGGGAAATTTTTTTTCTTCTTTGGACAAATGCGTAAATTTATGGATGCGCAAAATATTGCCCTGGGTAAAAGACTTACCACAGATATTACAAGAATGTTTCAAAGCAACATCATTTGGTCGATGTATAAGCAACATATGATTTTTAAAATTTTTTCGATCGGATAGAGCTTTGCCACATTGAGTACATTTAAAGTGATCTGGATTTAAGTGAACTTGTAGGTGATCAACTAAACGAATACGTTGATAGAATTTTCGGTTGCAACAAACTAGATAGCCTTTTTGATTGTGCATTGTAGCAAAGTGTTTTTGCATGGTGGAGAAGTCTTTAAGTGGATTGTCACAAAGATCACAGAACATTTGCTTAAAATGTTCAGCTATGAATTTATCGTCTTCCTTTTTATTTAATTTTTTATTTTTGGCGCTTTCAGAGGAGGTTGTACACCGTTCATCATCCTTATATTCATCATCATACATACTATCAGAGCCATCGTTAGTTGAAATATCCGCTGGCTCCGATTTAATTTTTGGGCCTTCTTCGTTCTGTCCAGGTAAATTAGTTTCTGTTAAAGTAATAGTTTTTAGTTTTTTTACATTTCTAGGCTTTGTTACTTTTACTTTTGCTAGAGGATCCTTTTTCAATATATTATTTTCATCTAAACTTTTGTTGCTTTTACGTTTTGAGGAAGATTCTTTGTCAACTATCGACACAGCGAGTTCATTCTGATCAATTAGTATTTCCTGCTCTAGAAAACAATATGTAAAGTTCTCATTTTCTTGACTTAATATTTTCTCTTTAGGCACCAATAGATTTTCTTCAACTTTAATTTTTCCTAAATTGCAATGAGCCTCTTCTATACTCAAGTAGAATCTGTTAAAATCGTCCAGCTTTTGCCAGCAAGACAAACACATCCAAGAGCTGGGATTCATAGTGTTCTATAGTTAGTTTGTTTAAGTACATAATTGTTAATATTAAATGTTTTAAAGTATGCCGATTTTTCCAACTACTTACCAGTGGCCAGAAATGTTTCTCTAGAACTTTTGTTATGTTAAGTTCTTGCCATCGTTTAGAGTTTGCTTCTATAAAATTTAATAATTCTTTATTAAATTCTAAGCACAATAAGCAGCAGTCCATAATTTAATAATTTGCACAAATTGTGTATTTTACAGGGACCCTCCTTTTGTTTACTTTTAGAACTTAAAACTATAGAGCAAGAATATGTTTAAAGCAGAGATGCAAAAGTTGGTAGAATTGTACTTTTTTTAGCACTATTTGAGTCAAAAGTACAATAGCAAAATTAATAATTATTGTTCAAATTATTTATTATATTAAATAAATATTGATAAAATTATCAGTAAAACCAAAAAACTAACAAAATATGTAGATGACTTATTTTGTATAATGGAAGATAATAAAATTGATATTTTATTATCAACATTCAACTCATTTGATCAGAATATAAAATTTACTATTGAAAAAGAAATAAATTCTTCAATTTCATATTTAGACATATTAGTTACAAGAAGGGGAAATACATTTAAACATATATAACAAAACAACATACAAAATGGCACATAAGGTGAATAATAACGTAGGAAGATTAAAAACTAAAGATAGTTTAGAAAAGACATATGCCAAATTTAGTATATAAAATTCCTTGTGGTGGTAATAGTAACGAGCAATGTAACAAAATATATATAGGAGCAACAGGGACAAAACTTAAACTAGATTAGCAGGACATAGACATGACCAGAAATATAGAAATTATAATTCAACACAAAAAACAGCTTTATCAACCCATTGTAGAGATTTTAACCACTATCCAGATTTCCATAACACATCTATATTGAACACAGAAAATAATACAAAACGAAGATACATGTTAAAAATGTTACATATCAATAATGTACCATCAGAAAAAAGAATAAATTTTAAAAAAGACACAGAAAACTTAGCTCAAAATTATAGACACCTATTGAAGAAAAATATAAATGTTAACAATAGGAGAAATTAACACAATTTATATAGGTATTTAAAAAATTTTATCATTTCAAAATGTTACTATCTTTCTGTTAAAATTATTTACTGTTCAATGTTATTATTGAAAATTTAAAATTATTTTTCTGTAAAACATATTTTTCAATTTTGTCAACCCCTTTCAAACTTATATCAAAATATTTACACATAGAAAATTTGTTTTTTTTAATATACCTACTCCTGAAGAAGATTTCTAAATGAAATCGAAATATCGAGTAATTTATATATAAAAATTAAAAATCTTTTATAAAAAACAAAAAGTGACCTCAAGCTTAAAAATTATTTAATAAAAAAAATTCTGTATTGAAAAACTTTTATCACATAAAATATAAAGATATATTTTGGAACAGTTATTTTCACGCATGTGAGGATATTTCACGCCGAATTTCAACATAATAACGGTATATTTAAGATATATATTAGTATTATGTGGGGGATATAGTCAAATATGGACCGATATTCTCAAAATCCAGCAGTTTGATTTAGGCATGCATGTAAATGATTCGTGTAAAATTTTGGATTGGTACCCTTATTTATAAGAGATTTATGAGTATTAAAGTGACTTTCGGAAGAGGGCTTTATATGGGGCATACGGTTAAAAATAGACCGAAATTCACAAAATTTTGTGGGATGATTTTTGTATATATGTAAATGATCTGTGCAACGTTTTGAGTCGGTACCGATATTTATACAATATATGTATATAGGGATAAATGCAACGTTTTGAGTCGGTACTAATATTTATACAATATATATAGGGATAAATAGCTTTTTTTGGATGTGGATCTTGTATGGGAGCTATGACCAATTCTGGGCCGACCACCATAAAATTTAGTACAACAATTTACTTGCCTATAAAGATTATTTATGTCAAATTTTAGCCGTTTACCATTATTTTTAAATGTTTTATACGTATTTAAGTGAATTTTGGAAGTGGACTTTATATGGGTTCTATGGTCAAACATGGACCGAACTAAAAAAAAAATTTGTTTTGCGATTTCTTTTTGCACAAAACTTATTTTTGCTGAATTTTGTCTTGATATTCCAATTTTATAGTCATTTATGTATAATTGAGAAATATTTCGGGAAGATTTTTGTATGGGGGCTATGAAAAATCATGGACCGATTCATACTATTTTCCGCACACTTTCTTCTTTTATCATAAAAACAACGTATACAAAATTTCATGGTATTATCTGCAATATATTTCAAAATATTGCAATAAAATGGACAAAAAATATCAAATTTATATGGAGGTTGTCTCACATATTGGTCGATAACTCTGGTTGGCCTAAACCGATTTTGCTGATTTTAAATAGCAAACTTCTCGAAAGCATGTCTGACAGAATTATTGAAGATTTGGATCTCAAAGATATTTGGGAACTTCAGAATACTGATTTCAACAGACAGACATGCCTTAATAGACTCCGCTATGTATAAGGATCCAGAATATATATACTTTATAGGGTCGAAAAATTATATTGTGGAAATTACAAACGGAATGACAAACTTATATAGGTATACCCTTCTCATGAAGGTGAAGGGTATAATAATAGGCACTTTGGTTCTGACGTGTGCCGGGATAATGTTGATTATTAGCCCGCTTTCAGACGTTTCAATTCTGATTCTTCAAGATAAGTATTTTTAGTTATTTCACGGCGTTCTAGAAAACGAGTGAACCAAACTGAAAATTATATTTTACTTTTCAAATCATGTTTACTAAAATTAGAACATCAATTTAATGAAAACTTCACTTCCGCTTCATTTTACAAATGCAAAACCCAGGTGTATATAAAAACGCTTATATAGTGATCTATTTTAGCACAAAATATATTTACTAAAGTCAATTACAGTTTTTCCCTAAGAATTATTTATTTTTAAAAATAATAAAAAAAAAACAAAAACCATAGAATTAACGAATTTATGCTATTTTTTTTAATATAAATTAGGTTGGCGGAGAATTAATCCCTCAAATTGCCAGGTTATCCCACGATCGATTTAAGTAAGTCCCAAGTCGACCTATACCTTCATATAGAATTCTGGAACGCTTAAATCTTGTATTAAAAAAAATTAGCATGTGACTAATGCACAACTCCGAAAAACCGTGATGCGGTACAGTTAGACGACGCCAAGTATTAACCAATGCAAAAGTGAGACGTAAATCTCTCGAAGGCAGCGAAAAAAGGACGGCTGATTGCCCTTAAGCGATAATGATAAATGACGCGCGAGTTCTTTCTCCAGAGCTGAATTTACGACGACTGAATTTATACTAATTGCAAAAATACTGCTAACGAAGATTAGAAATACACTCAGAAGCATTGCCAGCTAAAACAAAAAAAACTAAAAGTGCCCATACATAAACGTTTGTAAATGCATTTATTTAGAGTTTGTTAAATAATTTGTTTTAAAACAAGATTTTTAGAATAAGACCGTTATTAGTTTCCAATCAAATAACTCTGGAAAAAAAATCAAAAAGCTAAACAACATTTATAAATTGTGACGAAAAAAATATATACACCGAAAAGAAAACTGATCTAATCAAATACAAGTCCAAGGCGAATTAATATTAATACGCTTTGATTGTATCTAAAAGGTCCCGTTTTTGAATAGTCCACTATAGTCACTATGATAATTTCTAGTTGTTATAAAAAAATTTTAAGATATAAATGTACAAAATTTGTCTTCTTTATAGTTTATTTCGCTCTATATTATTTTCTGCAATCGTTGCTCTCAATTCGACTGGCAAATTCCCCGAATATTTTTGAAGTTTGGCTTCCTCCCATTCTTTAGGATGTACATTTTTACGATGAGCATGCATATTGCCATTCGAATTAAACGTCTTTGGGCACCAGGGGCATGTATACAGTGTTGTGCCGGTATGTTGTGAAGCTATATGTTCCTGAAATGCAGACTGAATAATTAAGAAATTCTTTAAACACATATTTACGAATTATTTTAAATTACCTTAAGAGCTTCTGCCCTCCTAAAAGCCTTTTCACACATGCTGCATTTGTGATCGTAGCCTTTTTCATGCATAGTATTTACATGTTTTTTTAATGCCCTAGCCGTAGGTGATATTTTCAGACATACAGGACAGGGATGTTGTTGTTTGCCACCCACCGGATGCTGAGATTCCTTGTGCAGCTTAAGACTTCTTTCACTGGTCAGACGTAAACCACAGACATCACAATTGATGACGGGAGCTGGAATGCCTTCATGTTTGTTCATGTGAGCTTTATATTCAGTGCTTGTACCTAAAGTTTTGCCACAAATATAACAGACTTTTGCCTGTTTTTTTAGGTGTACTACTTCGATGTGTATTTTTAATAAGTAGGAACTGCCGTAACTAAAACAAATATTTATGTAGTATTAAGTTGAGAAAATATTACACAAATTACCTATAAAGGCAACTTACAATTTACCACATTCTGTACAGGGAAATTTTTTTTTTTCTTTGGGCAAATGCGTTAATTTATGGGTGCGCAAAACATTGCCCTGGGTAAAAGACTTACCACAGATATCACAAGAATGTTTCAAAGCGACATTATTTGGTCGATGTATACGCAACATATGATTTTTAAAATTTTTTCGATCGGATAGAGCTTTGCCACATTGAGTACATTTAAAGTGATCTGGATTTAAGTGAACTTGTAGGTGATCAACTAAACGAATACGTTGATAGAATTTTCGGTTGCAACAAACTAGATAGCCTTTTTGATTGTGCATTGTAGCAAAGTGTTTTTGCATGGTGGAGAAGTCTTTAAGTGGATTGTCACAAAGATCACAGAACATTTGTTTAAAATGTTCAGCTAAGAATTTATCGTCTTCCTTTTTATATGTTTTCTTATTTTTGGGGCTTTCAGAGGAGGTTGCACACGGTTCATCCTCGTTATCTTCATCATCATCATCATATATACTATCAGAGCGATCGCTATTTGAAATATCCGCAGTCTCCGATTTAATTTTCGGGTCTTCTTCGTTCTGTCCAGGTAAATTTGTTTCTGTTGAAGTAATAGTTTTTAATTTCTTTACATTTTTAGACTTTGTTACTTTTACTTTTGCTAGAGGATCCTTTTTTAATATACTGTTTTCATCTAAACCTTTTTTTCTTTTACGTTTTGGGGAAGATTCTTTGTTAACTATTGATACACCTAGTTCATTCTGATCAATTAGTATTTCCGGCTCTAGAAAACAATAGGAAAAGTTTTCATTTTCTTGACTTAATATTTTCTCTTTAGGCACGAATAGATTTTCTTCAACTTTAATTTTTCCTAAATTGCAATGAGCCTCTTCTATACTCAAGTAGAATTTGTTAAAATCGTCCAGCTTTTGCCAGCAAGACAAACACATCCAAGAGCTGGGATTCATAGTGTTCTATAGTTAGTTTGTTTAAGTACATAATTGCTAATATTAAATATTTTAAAGTATGTCGATTTTTCCAACTACTTACCAGTGGCCAGAAATGTTTCTCTAGCACTTTTGTTATGTTAAGTTCTTGCCATCGTTTAGAGCTTGCTTCTATAAAATTTAACAATTCTTTATTAAATTCTAAGCACAATAAACAGCAGTCCATAATTTTTACAAATTGTGTATTTTACAGGAATCCTGTTGTTTACTTTTAGAACTTGTAACGAGAGAGAGCAAGAGAATGTTAAAAGTGACAGCAAGACGAATTTATAGTAGTTTGTACAGGGATGGAAACCTGAATCTTTATTATGCTAATTTTCAACGTCAAATTTTTCGTTTAAATTTTGCTTAAAAAATTTATATGTATAAAACAGGATGTATGTAACGTATGGACTTCAATACGGCTTGGCCGATTTTGATAAAATTTTCAGGGAATCCTTAGAATATTCTGGCGGGTGACACTGTGAAGTCTGATTTTTGATTTTAGGTCTGCGGGCGGAGGGGCGTGACAAAATCCAATTTTCATATTGCACCACCAATGACATATACATATATATATTTTTCCCCCCTTGTCATGTTTTTCAAAACGAGATATCAAACTCCTAAATCGGTTATGTAGTTCCCAACATATTTACAAAAAACTATGTTAATAATGATCCAATATCAAAATTCCAAAACTATCGAAATGTTGCATTAAACAATCCGAGTTTTCGGTTTATTTACAAAATATGTATGTATTTATATCATTCGATAACACAAGATTTTCAACGCTTACTAAGGTGTAACATTGTGCAATAAGTTAGAAATAATATTAAATTATCAATTGATGATAAATAACTTTGTGTACTCTTGTATTTAAGATACATACTTACATTTTGTGCACATTTTTGAGTTTTTTTCAAACGCTGATAAAAAATAACGGTACATTCAAACAAATTTTGCTTTCAATTGCTCACTGACTGCATTTGATTTGTTTTGCGTTAATAGTTGTTTTGTGTTCATAAGTTAAAAACCTATAAGTGAAATCAAATTAGTAAATAACAAGTGTTTTGTAATTTGCAATAATAAAATAAGTTTACAAATTATTTTTAATGCCAATTCATCAAACAGGTAATATGATTACTGTGGTCCAAAGCCGTTGTAGACAAGGTTTAACAATCTTCTACAAAAATTCGGATTGGCTGTGCGAAGTGCAATTTGGGCACCAAAAAATAATGATATCAACAAGCTCAATGAGCAAATTCAATTGAAACTGCCCAGTAAATTAATCAAATACAAATCGATCGATACAGTAATGAAGGAAGAACAAGCTGTCAATTATCCCACTGAATTTTCTTATTCGCAACTTGAAACTGCTCACCAAATTTAATCGAGGCAACAATCATCGGAGGCAGATTCAAAGGCGAAGACGTACTTATTCCACGAATTTCGATGATTTTCAACGATTTACCATTCCAATTCAGGCGGCTCCAATTCCCTTTGCGTCTTGCCTTTGCTATTACAATCGATAAAGCACAAGGCCAATCATTGACTATTGCTGGCTTAATTTTGGAAAATTCATGTTTTTCACACGGCCAGTTGTATGTGGCTTGCTCCCGAGTTGGCACGCCAAAAAATACGTTTTTACACCAAATAAAAAAACATTGTCTATCCGCTGGCCTTAAGATGCAGTAATAAATAAATATAATTTCTAATTTGCCTTATACATATATGTATGTACATGCTTTTCTTTTTTGATTGATCCCATATCTATACAATATGTAAGTTATTCTGTAAAAAAAACTTTATGATATGTATTCCATGGATTTTTATCTAAAGACCGTAAATTCCGTTAAAAGCTGAATTTAAATCGTGTGGTAATACAACACTAATGTTTGCTTAGGACCAGCAACGCGGAACGGGTCAGCTAGTATTTAATAAAAATATGTACCTACATACTTTTTATGATTTAATTAAGGGATGTGGGCATTTATTGTGAATTTTATGTTTTGAGGTACCAAATACAATTTTACTAAATGTACCGTGATGATGTCCGCTTTCTTTTTGGTGAGAAGAAAAAGGGAAAAAAGTATTTTTCGACGCGAAGTTGATTTACATAAAAAAAGTTGAGATTAATGGTAGAGGACATGAAAATTTAAAATACACGTCTGAACGAAAGGACAGGTACAAAAAAGAATTGACAGTCGTAATTCAGTTCTCGCGCATTGACCACATGCTATAAGTTTGTCGTGGTGGAGTACTAAACAAAACTCATTTTGGATATTGGTGGAGAGCATTAAACTCAGGAGTTGAGTTCGAGAAGTCCGGTTTCCCATACGAAGGTATAGGTCGGTGGATCTTCCTGGACGAGACTCCTTTAGGCATAAGCCGTATATGATGTATGTATATCAGGCCAAATAAATCCTCCTATTAAGGATGCAACTTAAATATAAACAAACAAACAAGAATTGAACAAAAACTGGTCATATGAAATTCCAATAAAAAAATATATAAATAACAAAATAAATTATCGATTTTGGGAATTTATAAATACCCAATGTATGTACATTAGGGTGGCCCTTAGCTATATGGGAATTTTTTTTTATTAATTTTTTCCACTCTAACCCCCCAGTTTGGTGACTTTTAGTAAAAAAATTATACTGAAAAAATTTCAGGTCAATAGGTTGGGGTTAAGACGTGCGCAAGCCCGCTCGAATTTCGGAAAAATCATAATTTTACAGAAAATCTGATTTTGAAGTAATGTTACGGGAAGGCTATAAATATTACAACAAAACAATGTTTATATAGATTCAAATATACAAAACATTATTTCTAATTAAAATAATAATGGTAATAATTTAGCCGCTTATATATAATCTAATTTTTTTTATTATAATCTCATTAATTAAAATACAGTCGTGCCTCGATTATCTGTGATGGAAAAATATCAGTCTATTGTTTTTTGTTTGCAATATTTTCAAAATTGTTTGCTTCGATTAACCGTGTTTACCTCTATTATCCGTGATGGCAGATTTTTTTTTATTAACTTCAAATTCATACATACAATATAATATACATGCAAACGGGGAATTCCCTTGTTTGCATACGATGAGTCAAAAGCATTTAAAAGTGATTAGTTCAATTTTGAAATTTGGGAAGTATGTACGGGTGATTAGATCTAAGTATGGCATCGTTACCAGTGGAAAAAAAACAAAGAAACGCTTTAAATTTTAAAGATAAAGTTAAAATAATTAACGAGCATTCAAAAAAATTCTGAGTGTTAAAATGCTAGCTCAAAAATACGAAGTTTTAAAAAGAACTATAGTATTTAAAAACTTTATAATCAAAATTGTTAATTGATTAACCGTGAAGTGTGAGAGTGGACAAAATCGAAAATTTTTTATTAAGGGCCACCCTAATGTACATAAATATAAATTCGGCCTTGAAATATGCCTTATTCCTCACTACGAAGTGAAACTGTAATCGTATTAAATTCCACATAGACAATTTCACGGCGTTCTAGAAAACGAATGAAACTTTTATGGCTAAATTCAGTCTTTAGTTAGCTAATGGCAAAGGCTTAACTAATGATTCTTTATTCGCAATGCTTAGTTTGCCATAAGAATACCAAGTAATAGTTAAACAATAGTTAATATTTTAGTTTTCCAATGGTTAACTACTGACCAAGAATTCGGCCATTATTCTACGATGAACCAAACTGGATATTATATTTTACTTTTCAAATCATGTTTACTAAAATTAGAACATCACCTTAATGAAAATTTCACTTCCACTTCAGCACAAAATATATTTACATAATTTGAATACAATTCTTCAATTCTCTAACAATTA
Source organism: Bellardia bayeri (assembly GCA_950370525.1). Taxonomy (NCBI): domain Eukaryota; kingdom Metazoa; phylum Arthropoda; class Insecta; order Diptera; family Calliphoridae; genus Bellardia; species Bellardia bayeri. The sequence goes on along the minus strand of OX493268.1, from coordinate 84,590,835 downwards.
TTTATTATTAAACTGAATTAACGAATATTTTATATTAATTTCAGAAACACTAACAACGAAAATTAGAAATAAACTGGGAAGCATTGCCAGCTTAAACTAAGATCTTTCGAATGATATCTAATTTATCTCAGAAAACTTGAGAAATTTTTTACATTACATTACAATGTATAAAAACGTCACCAAAGTTGAAAAACTTTTGAAAAATCAACAAAATTTGTTTTTGCTCGACAATAACTCCCAAATTTCTAAAGATAAATTAGATATCATTCGAAAGATCTCAGTTTCTTCTTTCCAAATATAGTAAGAAATTGAATCGGAATTATTATCAACAAAATTACAGGCTTATAAGTGCGTAAAGGTACAAAACCGGGTTTTTAACCGTAAACACGGATTTTGGAGGTGTCCGCCATATTTCACTATTGGAATCTTGCTTTACTCGACAAGCTCTACAAGAAAAAATAATATCCGATCCCAGGTTTTTTGGACTGTCGCACCGTGTAATTTGTGTTTTAAAACAAGTTTTTTTTTTTTAATACGACCGTTTCCAATAAAATAACTCTTAAAAATAAAAATCAAAAACCTAAAGAACATTTTCAAATAAATTGTGAAGAAACAAAATACAAACGACTAAAAAATAATTGGGCCAATCAAATACAAGACAATGCGCATTAATATTAATACACCTTGATTGTAATTGTTGCCCTAACGCATTCACCTTAATAATAGCATTGTGTTTGATATTTAAAAAAGGTCCCATTTTTTGAATAGTCCACTACAGTTACTATTATAAAAAGCCATTTAAATTATTTTTAAATAGTATCGGGAATGATAATTGCTAGTTGTTATAAATAAATTTGAAGATATAAATAAATTTGTCTTCTTTATAGTTTATTACTTAATTTCCCTCTATATTATTGTTTGCAATCGTTGCTCTTAATTCGACTGGCAAATTCCCCGAATATTTTTGAAGTTTGGCTTCCTCCCATTCTTTAGGATGTACATTTTTGCGGTGAGCATGCATATTACCATTGGAATTAAACGTTCTCGGACACCAGGGACATGTATACAGTATAGTGCCAGTGTGTTGTGAAGCTATATGTTCCTAAAATGTAGACTCTATTAATAAATTCTTTTAATACGGGTCAATTTCAAAAAAAAAACGTACACGAGTTTTTTTTTTTTTTTGCTTATTTTCAAAGTTTTTTCAAGAGTGAGAGTGGCCAATTTATGTAGAAATTGATGAAGATTTGATATGTAAGATTGAATATGTAAATTTCTGTTAAAAAAAAAGACTTGAACTTATAGGTTACTTGCAAAGTAATAGGCTTGTAACAATGTATTTAAAAAAACTGCAATTGTAAGCGTTTTAAGGAAAAAAAAACTAAGTGTGACGCTCAAGATATTTTGTGATGATCAAGAGATTTTGTTGCACGTAAACAAGAAATAATGCCAAATTAAAAGTTTAACGAAAAAAAGTTTATTCTTTTACAAGAAGTAAATAAAAAAAAAAAACGAAAATTTTCCTACAAAACTAAACCTGTACATATTCTTTGATGTCTTTAACAAAAATGGAAAAAGGAAGTAATTCTTGAAGAAACTTATACACATATGTAAATATTTGACGCAAAACAATAACTTAACTTAATTTATAAATATTCATTCGAATTTTTATTCTGAATCTGTATAAACTTCATAAAATGACAAGCGGTTTTTTTCATTCTCATTCATTTTTACCACTTTCGAATTAAGTTTGTGTCAAAAACAGAATCAGTCAATAACAATAAAAATTAAACTCAAATATACCACAATTATACCTTTCTTTCTTATTTTTTTATATTTATCATTACGCGCTTTATTTTTTCTCGATATCTCCGTGCTCTTTCAGCCGCCGTTATTTTTTTTGTTTTAGTCTTGAAAATTAAAAAATAAAATCAAAATTAAGCTTTTTAAGCTATGAAGCAATATATTTTAAAAGTGATGCTCATGAAATTTTTGTCTATTTTGGTTTTTTTCGTAGGCAATTTATTTCTCAAATTCACAAATTATAAAAAAAAAATGAGTTAAAACCATGTAAACAATAATTGTCAACTTTAATTTTTTACATTTAATATATGTATTCACTTTTAAAAAAATTAGCATGACGCCCATGAAATTTTATCGCGTCCTTACCATGGTGTTCACAAAAACTACGCAAATGCATATTTTAATAGATTTTTTTTCGCTTTTGTAATAATTAAAGTTTATACTTTCCTTACGTTATTTACTTTAATTAAATGCAAATTGAAAACTAGTAATATTATGTACTTGATTTATAAAAAAAAATTACGCTCAATGCAAATTGTGGGGACAACTATTGTTTGCAACGCCAAATTCGCACTAATTAAGTTTTGACCAAGAATGATAAAATAAAGATTACGCCATGCGCATGATTTCCCGTTATGTGACGTAGAAGTTCCATTCTAAGGGTTACCAAGAATGTTTCATGTGTTAGAATTAAAATTTCTTGCGAAAAATTTATGTTTTATGTGATAGTTGGCAACCTTGCAATTGAAATCTCTCTGAGAGTTCTAAAATAAAAGCTGTTTAAAAAAGAAAAACAAACAAAAAGAAAAACAAACAAAAAAAAACAACAAAAAATATAAACATGAAGTGTGCAGTGAGCAAATGCAAGCAAAACAAGAGTAAAAAACAAGTGAGAAAAAAATAGCCAATAGAAAGACAGAACGTGTGACGTCACAGTTCCAAAATGCGCAGAACATTTTAAAATTTTACGCGCGTTGGCGTAATCTTTATTTTATCATTCTTGCTATTGGCTATTTTTTCGGGGACACAAAAATTGCGTTTTTTTTTTTAATTGACCCATACATATTTACAAAATGTTTTAAATACCTTAAGAGTTTCTGCCCTCCTAAAAGCCTTTTCACACATGTTGCATTTGTGATCATAGCCCTTTTCATGCATCGTATTTACATGTTTTTTAAGTGCCCTAGCCGTAGGTGATATTTTGTGGCATACAGGACAGGGATGTTGTTGTTTGCCACCCACCGGATGCTGAGATTCTTTATGCAGCTTAACACTTCTTTCACTGGTCAGACGTAAACCACAGACATCACAATTGATGACGGGAGCCAGAATGCCTTCATGCTTGTTCATGTGAGCTTTATATTCAGTGCTTGTACCTAAAGTTTTCCCACAAATATAACAAACTTTTGCCTGTTTTTTCAGATGTACTACTTCGGTGTGTATTTTTAATAAATAGGAACTGCCGTAACTAAAACAAATATTTATGTAGTATTAAGTTGAGAAAATATTACACAAATTACCTATAAAGGCAACTTACAATTTACCACATTCTGTACATGGAAACTTTTTTTCTTCTTTGGGCAAATGCGTTAATTTATGGGTGCGCAAAACATTGCCCTGGGTAAAAGACTTACCACAGATATCACAAGAATGTTTCAAAACAACATTGTTTGGTCGATGTACACGCAACATATGACTTTTAAAATTCCTTCGATCGGACAGGACTTTGCTACATTGAGTACATTTAAAGTAATCTGGATTTAAGTGAATTTGTAGGTGATCAACTAAACGAATGCGTTGGTAAAATTTTCTGTTGCAACAAACAAGGTAGCCTTTTTGGTGGTGCATTTTTGTAAAGTGTTTCCGCATGGCGGGAAAGTTTTCCAATTTAACGTTACAAAGATCACATGACATTTGTTTAAAATGTTCAGCTAAGAATATATCGTTATCCTTTTTATTTATGGTTTTATTTTTGCCGCTTTCAGAGGAGTTTGTACACGGTCCATCATCGTTATCTTCATCATCATCATTCATACTATCAGAGTAATTGTTATTTGAAATATCCGCTGGTTCTGATTTAATTTTCAGATCTTCTTCATTTTCTCCTGGTGTAATAGTTTCTGTTGAAGTTATTGTTTTTAATTTTTTTACAATTTCAGGTTTTGTGACTTTAGTTTTTGCTAAAGGATCCTTTTTTAAAATACTATTTTCATCTAAACCTTGTCTTTTCTTTTTACGGTTTGGTGAGGATTCTTTGTCATCTCTTAACACTCCCAGTTCATTCTGTTCCATCAGTATTTCCGGCCCAAGACAACAATATGAAAAATTTTCATTTTCTTGATTTGTAATTTCCTCCTTGTACATCAATTGATTTTCTTCAATTTTAATTTCTCCTAAATTAAAATGAGCCTCTTCTATACTCAAGTAAAATTTGTTAAAATCGTCCAGCTTTTGCCAGCAAGACAAACACATCCACGAGTTGGGATGCATAGTGTTCTATAGTTAGTTTGTTAAAGTACATGCATAGGTAAGTGCAAATATTAAATATTGCAAAGTATGTTGATTCCTTCAACTACTTACCAGTGGCCAGAAATGTTTCTCTAGCACTGTTGTAATGTTAAGTTCTTGCCATCGTTTGGAGTTTGCTTCTATAAAATTTAATAATTCTTTATTAAATTCTAAGCACAATAAACAGCAGTCCATAATTGAAAAATTTGCACAAATTGTATATTTTACAGGATTCTTTTGTTTACTTTTAGAACTTAAAACGAGAGAGCAAGAGAATGTTAAAGGTGAAAACACTATATGGTGGTGTTGAAACGCCAGCTGTTTTTTTCGTCATGTGCGTTATGTCAATTTTTGTTTTGTTTGTATATATACAGTGGCGAGCACACATGGTTGATGTTTTATAACTATGACTTAAAAACCGAATAAAACTCTCAAATTTTTAAAAATAATAATGGTTTTTATTTAAAATGTTAAATAAATAAAACAAAAAATAAAATAAATTGAAATTCATTAATTATTTAAGCGGATGTAAAGTTTAGGGTAAATTTATGTGAAATGGCAATGTATCCACTTGCACGTTAAAGTTCGTTTAATCTGGCAGCAAGAATAAATGGACAGTTGCAGCGAATTTATGCCAGAAGCATCGTTATTTGATATTTATAAAAATATCAAAGCAACAGTAAATGTAATTTTTCAAATTATTCATATTTTTTCGTTTTGCAAATTGTAGTTTATTGCGTGCTTTTAATTAAAATGAGAAAAATATCCGACTTTTTAGAAAACTAAGTGATGGATATTACAAATAATAATTATTCAGCCCGCGAAATTGCTAAGAAGTTGGGAATCTGTCATCAAACAGTGCTACAAGTCATAAAAATAAAAAAATATTAGTCCACAAACTCTAAAAGAATCACGAGATGCCAGAACAATTTAGCGATTATTTGTTCTAGCTGCAGCTGCTATAACAAAAAGTATTACTTTTGACATTAGTAAATTATAAACAATGTCAGTCAGCTGGCCTACTGCACTCACCTTCAATATTTGCACCATGGGTGAAAGCAAGTCGTTTTATCAGCGTTGTGAACTTTGAAATATCAAAACGCACCAAAATAAAAAAAAAAAACGCGCCCAGTTTAGAATTTTTTTTGATAAAAATGTTTACTGAATTAATTTTACATGAAAGGTATAATATTTTTGTATTATAAATATAACAATAATTAGAAAAAGTATTTAGAAAAAAATTAAACTTAACAAAATTAAACTAAACAAATTTGTTTATATTCCTTTGTACTAGATATTTAATTATTTTTTTTTAATTTCATAAATTCTATATAAAACTTTAAAAAAATAGATCAACGACTGTTTTTAAATAACCGAGTTAATAAAGATAAAATAAGCAATTAACCACTCAAAATTTAACTCGAAACTAAAGTACTAATTGGTAAAAAGGGTTAATTTCAGTACATATTTGTTACTTTTTTATTATATTTGTTTTTTATTTTAAGTACTTTTATTTGCATTTTTTCCAATAAAATTGAAAACTGGGAACCGTGGTTGTTAGTCTACGGTTCAGTAGACCAAACCATCAGGCTATACAAAAATTTTTATTTACCTTCACGTGATGAATTTGATAGTTTGTATTCATTTTATTTAATCACCCTATTGTAAATAAAAATTCCACATGAAATTTGTTCCCTTTTCACATTTTTTCCTTTAAAATTCAATATTAAAAAAATAAAAGAACAAATTTCATGTGGAATTTTTATTCACGATAGGGGTGATTTATTTATATTTTATTTTGATTAGGGCTTACAATAGGGCTTAATTAATCCAGATTATTCATATGGCAAATACAAAAGTATAATTTAATATAAAAAAATTTCTATATATATAATTTTAACCCCCTGTTGCACAAATGTGAAATACTAAAAGTAATAAAAAAAAACCTTCTATAGATTTTCCAATACAATATTTTTAAATTTCGATATTGAATACGAAAACGTTCGTCCTAAAAACAATAGAGTTCCATAATCTTAAAACTCTGACTACAAATGATATATTCATAATCTTGGAAGAATATCTAGGCATAATTAATGAACTAGTTCTAGTAGACAAGCCTAAATTAAATATTTTAACATACATTCCTATTACAACGTTTAAATTTCATCATTACGAATTATTAAAAAACTGCAAAAAGAAAGATTTCATCACATTTTCGGAAAAATTAAAAAAGCGCATCGAAAGTGAAAAAGGCGGACCGAGTTCCAATCGAGAAATTTTTGGCACAAAAAAAATTAAAAAAGCTCTAAAAATGGTGCGAAACTCACCAAGTTGACAACGCTGGATTATATGGTACTTGGTGCAGAGATGGCAAATTGAATTTTACAATTTTAATCGGCTAATTTTTCAACTTTATGTGAATCGCCAAAATAAATTTTGAGAAATTTAAAATACCCAATGTATGCAACTAGGAATACATTGGTATAAATTCCGCTTTGAAATATGCCTTATTCACTTTAATAAAAAATTAACAGACCATACACAAGGAACATTTGATTTAATAAAGATTAGACGTTAAACCTGTTTCATCGTAGGACTGTACTAAATGTTGTAAAAAATTATAAAAATAATTAAACAAATGAAATCATAAATAGTGATATTATATATTATATTATATAATATTTTATCATTCATATATTCGTTAATCGAATACTGAATAACAATCGAAAAACTATAAAAAACGTTTATATGTTGACACAAAATTATTTAGCAGAAATTTATTTTATATTTTACAATTACACAATTGTTCTTTAAAAATTATTTATTACCAAAAATAATAAAATCAACAATGAAAACAGAATTAACGAATATTTTATACTAATTGCAGAAACACGAAAATGAAAAATAAATTGAGAAGCATTGCCAGCTTAAACCAAAAACAGTATAAATGTTACTCCCATTAATAAATGATTGTGAATACAATACATTTATTTAGAGTTTGTTGAATAATCTGTGTTTTAAAACAAGATTTTTTGAAAACGACCGTTATTAGTTTCCAATAAAAGGATATTAATTAATTCTTGAAAAAACATCAGAAAACTAAAAAACATCAGAAAACTAAAAAACATTTTGAAATAAATTGTCATGATGAAACTATAGAAGGTGAGTGCAAATCGACAACAAATACAACAGGCATTTTGTTTGTGTAAAATAATGTACTACTGTCAAAAATACTTGAAAAAGTGTTACATTTGACATAAGTAAATTGTAAACAGTCAGTCAGCTGGGCTACTGCACTCACCTAGTATAGTTGCACCATGAATAGACCACTACAGTTACTATTCAAAAGTCATTTAAATTATTTTGAAATGGTATCGGGAATGATAATTTCTAGTTGTTATAAATAAATTTGAAGATATAAATGTATAAACGTTGTCTTGTTTATAGTTTATTAACTAATTTCCCTCTACATTATTGTTTATAATCGTTTCTCTTAATTCGACTGGCAAATTTCCCGAATATTTTTGAAGTTTGGCTTTCTCCCATTCTTTAGGGTGTACATTTTTGCGGTGAGCATGCATATTACCATTGGAATTAAACGTCCTCGGGCACCAGGGACATGTATACAGTATAGTGCCTGTGTGTTGTGAAGCTATATGTTCCTAAAATGCAGACTATTAATAAATTCTTTGAATACATATTTACAAAATGTTTTAAATACCTTAAGAGTTTCTGACCTCCTAAAAGCCTTTTCACACATGTTGCATTTGTGATCATAGCCCTTTTCATGCATCGTATTTACATGTTTTTTAAGTGCCCTAGCCGTAGGTGATATTTTGTGACATACAGGACAGGGATGTTGTTGTTTGCCACCCACCGGATGCTGAGTTTCTTTGTGTAGCTTATAGCTATTTTTACAGCTTAGACGTAAACCGCACACTTCACAACTAAAAACCGGAACAGGAATGCCCTCGTGCTTGTTCATGTGAGCTTTATATTCAGTGCTTGTGCCTAAAGTTTTGCCACAAATATGGCAGACTTTTGCTTGTTTTTTAAGGTGTACTACTTCGGTGTGTATTTTTAATAAGTAGGAGTTACCGTAACTAAAATAAATATGTAGTTTTAATAAAATGTAATACAAATTACATATACAGGCAACTTACAATTTTCCACATTCTATACAGGGAAACTTTTTTTCTTCTTCGGGCAAATGTGTTAATTTATGCTTGCGTAAAACAAAGCCTTTGGTAAATGACTTACCACAGATATCGCAAGAATATTTTAAAACAACATTGTTTGGTCGGTGTATACGCAACATATGATATTTAAAATTTTGTCGATCGGACAGTACTTTGCCACATTGAGTACATTTGAAGTGATCTGGATTTAGGTGAATTTGTAGGTGATCAACTAAACCAATGCGTCGGTAGAATTTTCGGTTGCAACAAACTAGATATCCTTTTTGATGGTGCATTGTTGTGAAGTGTTTCTGCATGGCCGAAAAGTCTTCAAATGGATTGTCACAAAGATCACAAGACATTTGTTTAAAATGTTCAGCTATGAATTTATCGTCTTCCTTTTTATTTATTTTTTTAGTTTTGGCGGATTCAGAGGAGGATGCACACGGTTCATCATCGTTATCTTCATCATTCATACTATCAGAGCAATCGCTATTTAGAATATCCGCTGGCTCTGATTTAATCTTCAGATCTTCTTCGTTTTGTCCTGGTGCAATAGTTTCTGTTGAAGGTATTGTTTTTAATTTTTTTACAATTCTAGGTTTTGTGACTTTGGTTTTTGCTAAAGGATCCTTTTTTAAAATACTATTTTCATCTAAACCTTGTCTTTTCTTTTTACGGTTTGGTGAGGACTCTTTGTCATCTCTTATCACTCCGAGTTCATTCTGTTCGATCAGTATTTCTGGCTCAAGACAACAATATGCAAAATTTTTATTTTCTTGATTTGGCACTTCCTCTTTGTACATCAATTGATTTTCTTCAATTTTAATTTCTCCTAAATTAAAATGAGCCTCTTCTATACTCAAGTAGAATTTGTTAAAATCATCTAGCTTTTGCCAGCAAGACAAACATATCCAAGAGCTTTGATGCATGGTGTTCTATAGTTAGTTTGTTAAAGTACATATTCAGTATTTTAAGGTATGGTAATTCCCTCCAATTACTTACCAGTGCCCAGAAATGTTTCTCTAGCACTTTTGTTATGTTAAGTTCTTGCCATCGTTTAGAGCTTGCTTCTATAAAATTTAACAATTCTTTATTAAATTCTAAGCACAATAAACAGCAGTCCATAATTTAATAATTTGTAAAAATTGTGTATTATACAGGATCCTTTTGTTTACTTTTCGAAATTAAAGAAGGGAGCATGAGAATGTTAAAAGTGAAAACAATCAGGGATGTCAAATTGAATTTTACAATTTTAATCAGCTAAAATGTGAACGTTAAAAATATATAAATCGCCAAAATAAACAAGCGATTTTGGGATTTTTAAAATACCCAGTGTAGTATGTAATTATGGATACAAAATAAGTATAAATTCCGGCTTGAAATGTGCCTGATGGGATCTGTTTGGGTTTATTTATATATTAAGATTGCAGTTTATGTATTATTGTGGCAATCATGATTCAATTCATTTTTATTAAGATTTATTTGTATTATCGTTATGTTATTATTACTATGTAATATGTATTGTTATTTTGACCATTTAGGCTTAATATTACGAAATAAATGAACATTTGTTTTATCAATTTATGTTTAACTATACATACATATGTATGTATGTATGTACGTATGTATGTAATTATGTATTTACAAACATTTAGATTAAAGGTTTATTCAGGAAATATTTCTGTAATATATTTAATTTTTGTAAGGCTTTTTATATTACTTTCAAATAAAAGAATAACCTCCTTATTCAAAAACAATTATTAAATTTAACAAACGTTTATTAAGACAGATTTGCATATAAAACTTGCTTAATAAATGTTTGTTAAATTTAATAATCGTTTTTGAATAAGGGGGTAAAACAATTAATAAAATAGTGATGTTTATTTTATCAGAGATTATTCGTCAATCGAATACTTTTAATAACTATTGTAAAACTATATAAACACGTTTATATATTGATATATTCCATCACAAAATATATTTACTAGAGTCAATTAATACAATTGATCTCAAAATTATTTATCGTTATTGAAAAAGATTATTATTATTATATATAAAAAAAAGAGAATTAACGATTATTTTATAATAATTGCAAACACCACTAGTTTGAAAAAAAGACTGAGAAGCATTGCCATCTTAAACTAAAAACAGTATAAAAGTTAAAGCGCTTTTAAACAAACGTTTGTGAATACATACCTACAATACATTTATTTGTTAGTGTTTGTTGAATAATTTTTACAATAAGATTTTTTAAATACGACCGTTATTAGTTTCCTATAAAATAATATTAATACTTGAAAAAAAAAACAAAAAAGCTAAAATAAAAACTTTGAAATAAATTGTGAATAAACTAAAAAATTTCATACGACAAAAAAAAAAAAAAAAAATGCGCCAATCAAATACAAAGTGCCGGCATCGTAAGTATTGCACAAATATACATACCTACATAGGTACATGTTTAAGATAAAATTAAAATATTAAAAACTCGTAACATTTTATTGCAGTTAATTTATAAAACTCAAGCGACTGAAAATAAACAATATAAAAGAAGCGAGAACCAACATATCAACGGTAAGCAACCACTTTATAATTGGGAATTCATAAAATCAATGGAAACCTAAAGTACCTATAAATCCTATTGATTAAAAAAATTGTGCGAGCCGTTACTGAAAAATTTGGTTTTTCCAAAATGAAAAGAAAAATCAGGGATTCCTATATAGATTTAATAGAAAATTAAAGAATACCTCAATCTTTTCATGCCATTAATTAATCAAGGATGCAGTTACTTTTTACATTTATTTTATACCTATTGTTTTTTAGAAACTAGTTATTTTATCCACCAAAAGAAATATCACTTAATACACCTTTGTAATCATAAAAAAAATACGTACTACAAAGTATATAATGCCGAGTGTATAGTAATTTGTAAACCACAGACATCACAATTGATGATTCGAGCTGGAATGCCTTCATGCTTGTACATGCGGGCTTTATATTCAGTGCTTTTGCCTGCTCTTTTAGGTGTACTACTGCGGTGAGCATTTTTAACCCAAAGATAAGTAGTAATTGCCGTAACTAAAACAAATATGTATGTATGTACATATGTATGTAGTTGAGAAAATATTACACAATTTACCAATATGGAAACTTTTTTCTTAGGGCAAATGCGTTAATTTGTGGGTGCGCAAAACATAGCCCTGGGCAAAAGACTTACCACAAATATCACAAGAATGTTTCAAAACAACATCTTTTGGTCGATGTACACGCAACATATGACTTTTAAAATTCTTTCGATCGGACAGTACTTTGCCACATTGAGTACATTTAAAGTGATCTGGATTCAAGTGACAGTGAAGATGGTCAACAAAACGATTGCGTTGTTAGAATTTTCTGGTGCAACAAACCAAATACAACACTTTTTGAGACATTTTTATCAGATTGATGAGTATCAAATATATATTTTACAGTTAATATGGAAAAGTTCAGTTGGGTAATAGTTTTTATACACATACTTAATAAATAAGTAAGAAATATGTGTTTGTATTTTTATTAAAAAAACGGTCAATTCAATTCAGATGCGTACTCGTACCCGCATATTTTTGAAGTTTGGCTTCCTCCCATTCTTTGGGATGGACTTTCTTGCGGTGAGCATGCATATTACCATTTGAATTGAATGTTTTCGGACACCAAGGACACGTGTATAAAGGCGTTCCGGTATGCGAAGCCATATGATCCTGCAATGACAAGTTATAATTGAAAAAATCTTTACCTTTGTCTCATCTGAATTTACTCACCCTTAGAACTTCAGCCCTCTTAAAAGCCTTTTCACAGATGGTGCATTTGTGTTCGTAACCCTGTTTATGCATAGTATTGACATGTTTACGTAGAGCCTTAAGAGTAGGCGAAATTTTGGGACATATAGGGCAATGATGTTCTTTTTTGCCACCCACAGGATGTTGATTTTCTTTGTGAATCTTTAGACCTCTTGCGCTGGTCAAACGTAAACCGCATACATCACAACTTATAATCGGCTGTGGTATACCTTCATGTTTATCCATATGTATTTTGTACTCGGCAGTAGTACTTATAGCTTTACCGCATATAAAACAGATTTTAACGAACTTTTTTAAATGAACGGCTTGTGTGTGTTGATTTAAGATGTAGGGAGAGGCGTAACTAAAATATATATGTAATTTTATATAATTTGAATACTGCTGCAAAAATTGTGTGATAATCAGGCATGTGATGGAAATCGAAAACGAAAACGAATGAGTTTTAGAAGTCAATTTTTTCGTAATATTTCTGTATTGAAAAACTTTTATCACATAAAATATAAATATATTGATTGGGCTTCTAAAGAAAATCTTAAAACAAAAAATTTTAAAATTAGATTATAAATGCATTAAAATGTGTTTCCAAAACTGATTCGTTTTCGATTTCCATCACATGCCTCAATAACTTACAATTTTCCACATTCTGTACAAGGGAACTTTTTCTCTTCTTCGGGTAAATGTTTTAATTTATGCTTGCGCAATAAGGATTCTTGCGTAAAAGACTTATCACAGATTTCACAAATATGGGTTAAAATCACATCACTTGGTCGATGTAAACGCAGCATGTGATTTTTAAAATTTCTTGGACTGGATAGGACTTTGCCACAGTGTGTACATTTGAAACGTTCAGGATTCAAGTGAATTTGTAGGTGCTCAACTAATCGAGTGCGTTGGTAGAATTTTCTGTTGCAACACACAAGATAACCTTTTTGATCGTGCATTGTTGCAAAGTGTTTCCGCATGGCGGGAAAGTTTTCCAATGGAACATCACAAAGATCACAGGACATTTGTTTAAAATGTTCAGCTATGAATTTATCGTCTTCCTTTTTATTTTTGGCGGATTCAGAGGAGGATGCACACGGTTCATCATCGTTATCTTCATCATTCATACTATCAGAGCAATCGCTATTTAGAATATCCGCTGGCTCTGATTTAATTTTCAGATCTTCTTCGTTTTGTCCTGGTGTAATAGTTTCTGTTGAAGTTATTGTTTTTAATTTTTTTACAATTCTAGGTTTTGTGACTTTGGTTTTTGCTAAAGGATCCTTTTTTAAAATACTATTTTCATCTAACCCGTGTCTTTTCTTTTTACGGTTTGGTGAGGATTCTTTGTCATCTCTTATCACTCCCAGTTCATTCTGTTCGATCAGTATTTCCGGCTCAAGACAACAATATGCACAATTTTTATTTTCTTGATTTGGCATTTCCTCTTTGTACATCAATTGATTTTCTTCAATTTGAATTTCTCCTAAATTAAAATGAGCCTGTTCTATACTCAAGTAGAATTTGTTAAAATCGTCTAGCTTTTGCCAGCAAGACAAACATATCCAAGAGCTTAGATGCATGGTGTTCTATAGTTAGTTTGTTAAAGTACATATTCAGTATTTTAAGGTATGGTAATTCCCTCCAATTACTTACCAGTGCCCAGAAATGTTTTTCTAGTACTTTTGTTATGTTAAGTTCTTGCCATCGTTTAGAGCTTGCTTCTATAAAATTTAATAATTCTTTATTAAATTCTAAGCACAATAAACAGCAGTCCATAATTTAATAATTTGTAAAAATTGTGTATTATACAGGATCCTTTTGTTTACTTTTCGAAATTAAAGAAGGGAGCATGAGAATGTTAAAAGTGAAAACAATCAGGGATGTCAAATTGAATTTTACAATTTTAATCAGCTAAAATGTGAACGTTAAAAATATATAAGTCGCCAAAATAAACAAGCGATTTTGAGATTTTTAATACAAAAATACAAAATAAGTATAAATTCCGGCTTGAAATGTGCCTGATGGGATCTGTTTGGGTTTATTTATATATTAAGAATGCAGTTTATGTATTATTGTGGCAATCATGATTCAATTCATTTTTATTAAGATTTATTTGTATTATCGTTATGTTATTATTACTATGTAATATGTATTGTTATTTTGACCATTTAGGCTTAATATTACGAAATAAATGAACATTTATTTTATTTTAACAATTTATGTTTATGTACGTATGTATGTAATTATGTATTTACAAACATTTAGATTAAAGTTCTTATTTATTTACTTTTGGCCAATATGTTGTAATTTGTTGTATTTGGTATTTATTTCCGTATAAGCTACTTGGGCCTAAATTATTATATTGTAAATTAAAAATACATTTAATTAAAATTTTTTCCCAACGTTTCGTCAATTCTTTGTTGACTTCATCAGGGGAATATCTATTTAAACATTTTTTATTAATTACATTATTATAAAAAATTTGTATATTTTTTAAATTTACTTACAATATGTGTATATATATTAAATTAAATGGAACATATTTTTATTTTAATATAGAATATGACATTTAAGTGATTAACCATATCAATACATTATCCAATTACATTATCCTGTAGCTTGCGCTTATTTTGTCTGTGTCTGCCTTCATGTTCATCGTTATTTCTCTCTTCTGTTCTATCCGTAAACTTTCCAGTGTATATCTTTTCCTTTCTGTTTTTTCTTTATCCAGAATTCGTATATTGTGAAAGTCAGTTGTGTGTTTATTTTCTATTATATGTTGTGCTAAAGCTGTTGAATGTTTATGTTTTTCGATGTCATTCTTGTGTTCATTTATTCTGGTTTCCAAATTTCGTTTTGTTGTTCCTATGTAAATCATATCGCATTTGTTGTTCTCAGTTCCTTTACATTTTATTTCGTTACTACATTGTTTTGTTGTTTGGCTTTGTAAGCAAAGTTCATATTCTTATTTTCAATTGTATTTCTTCTGTTTTTATTATCTGTAAGTCAAGGGATGTATGGTACACTGAAGAAAATTTTTTGTTCTTTATTATTGCTCAAGTTATCCGTAATATAATTTTTGTTTTTTAATTTAGTAATAACTTCGTCTATAAGTGTGTTAGTTAATTTTGTTGGAAAATTATTATTTGTCAAGATGTTTTTTATGTGTATAATATTCTCCTTTTGAAATTGTTCGTCACTTAGGGTGATAAAATTCTTTGCTGTATTAATTATTTGACTTTTAGGTTGTGTTGAGCTGAAATTTATCATTCTTCCAGATGCGATGTCTTTTTTGTACCAATTGAAAATTATTTTATTGATTTGTTTAGAAATTTCTAAATCGGGCTTATTAAGGTCATGTATTCTATGCAAATAAAAGATTATTTCATAATTTATTTTTCCGACGTTTCGTTGGAGATTCCCAACATCATCAGGGATATTTTATTAGATATATAATCTTTCGTCAATAGTTTTGCATTTAGAATATTTTATATACATTTTGTTTTACATAAACACAACATAAAACATAAATTAAATTAAACAAAACAAATGCAAAAATATAAATAAAATAATATCACAGTATAATTAAATTGTATTATGTTGGGAATCTCCAACGAAACGTCGGAAAAATAAATTATGAAATAATCTTTTATTTGCATAGAATACATGACCTTAATAAGCCCGATTTAGAAATTTCTAAACAAATCAATAATAGAATAAGGAAAAGGTCGATAAAAACCTTAAATATATGAAAATTATTTTGTTATTCTCTCTATATAGTCTCTATAGTCCTATATATTCAGGAAATATTTCTGTAATATACTTAAGAATAAAACAATTAATAAAATAGTGATGTTTATTTTATCAGAGAATATTCGTCAATCGAATACTTTTAATAACTATTGTAAAACTATATAAACACGTTTATATATTGATATATTCCATCACAAAATATATTTACTAGAGTCAATTAATACAATTGATCTCAAAATTATTTATCGTTATTGAAAAAGATTGTTATTATTATATATAAAAAAAAGAGAATTAACGATTATTTTATAATAATTGCAAACACCACTAGTTTGAAAAAAAGACTGAGAAGCATTGCCAGCTTAAACTAAAAACAGTATAAAAGTTAAAGCGCTTTTAAACAAACGTTTGTGAATACATACCTACAATACATTTATTTATTAGTGCTTGTTGAATAATTTGTGTTAAATTTACAATAAGATTTTTTAAATACGACCGTTATTAGTTTCCTATAAAATAATATTAATACTTGAAAAAAAAAACAAAAAAGCTAAAATAAAAACTTTGAAATAAATTGTGAATAAACTAAAAAATTTCATACGACAAAAAAAAAAAAAAAAATGCGCCAATCAAATACAAAGTGCCGGCATCGTAAGTATTGCACAAATATACATACCTACATAGGTACATGTTTAAGATAAAATTAAAATATTAAAAACTCGTAACATTTTATTGCAGTTAATTTATAAAACTCAAGCGACTGAAAATAAACAATATAAAAGAAGCGAGAACCAACATATCAACGGTAAGCAACCACTTTATAATTGGGAATTCATAAAATCAATGGAAACCTAAAGTACCTATAAATCCTATTGATTAAAAAAATTGTGCGAGCCGTTACTGAAAAATTTGGTTTTTCCAAAATGAAAAGAAAAATCAGGGATTCCTATATAGATTTAATAGAAAATTAAAGAATACCTCAATCTTTTCATGCCATTAATTAATCAAGGATGCAGTTACTTTTTACATTTATTTTATACCTATTGTTTTTTAGAAACTAGTTATTTTATCCACCAAAAGAAATATCACTTAATACACCTTTGTAATCATAAAAAAATACGTACTACAAAGTATATAATGCCGAGTGTATAGTAATTTGTAAACCACAGACATCACAATTGATGATTCGAGCTGGAATGCCTTCATGCTTGTACATGCGGGCTTTATATTCAGTGCTTGTAATTAAGTTTTGCCTGCTCTTTTAGGTGTACTACTGCGGTGTGCATTTTTAACCCAAAGATAAGTAGTAATTGCCGTAACTAAAACAAATATGTATGTATGTACATATGTATGTAGTTGAGAAAATATTACACAATTTACCAATATGGAAACTTTTTTCTTAGGGCAAATGCGTTAATTTGTGGCTGCGCAAAACATAGCCCTGGGCAAAAGACTTACCACAGATATCACAAGAATGTTTCAAAACAACATCTTTTGGTCGATGTACACGCAACATATGACTTTTAAAATTCTTTCGATCGGACAGTACTTTGCCACATTGAGTACATTTAAAGTGATCTGGATTCAAGCGACAGTGAAGATGGTCAACAAAATGATTGCGTTGTTAGAATTTTCTGGTGCAACAAACCAAATAGAACACTTTTTGAGACATTTTTATCAGATTGATGAGTATCATAGATATTTTCGTAAGCACTTACACCCGGTTCTAATTTCACTTTATGTCTTTCTGCATTCTCTCCTTCTATTTTTGTATTTGTCGATGTTTTGGTAAATTTTGATTTTTCTAAAGGATCATTGTTTAACAAATTATTTTCAGCTAACCTTATTAAGCTAGATTTACACGATCGAAATTTTCTTTAAAATTGCTCTTCAAAATGTTATTAATAACTATTAAATAAATAAATGTTGAAGAATTTTTGTTGTTTACACGAGTTTGAAGCATTTTGAAAAAATTTCAATCGTGTAAATCTAGCTTTAGGTTGCAAATCATTCTGATCTATTACAAGTTCCGGCTCGGGAAAAGAATATACATATAAAGTTTTCATTTTCTTTGCAGGCTATTTATTCTTTAATTTGCTTTTTAGCTTTTATTTTTCAAAGTTTTCCTCCAATACTTCCCAGCAAGCTAAAACAGCTTTACAAGCTAACAATATATACATATTAAATTAATATTAAGATATTATAGTACATAAATAAATATATTTTACAGTTAATATGGAAAAGTTCAGTTGGGTAATAGTTTTTATACACCTACTTAATAAATAAGTAAGAAATATGTGTTTGTATTTTTATTAAAAAAAAAAACGGTCAATTCAATTCAGCTGCGTACCCGTACCCGCATATTTTTGAAGTTTGGATTCCTCCCATTCTTTGGGATGGACTTTCTTGCGGTGAGCACGCATATTACTATTTGAATTGGACGTTTTCGGACACCAAGGACACGTGTATAAAGGCGTTCCGGTATGCGAAGCCATATGCTCCTGCAATGACAGGTTATAATTGAAATTTTTTTTTTATCTTTGTCTCTTCTGAATTTACTCACCCTTAGAACGTCAGCCCTCTTAAAAGCCTTTTCACAGATGGTGCATTTGTGTTCGTAACCCTGTTTATGCATAGTATTGACATGTTTACGTAGAGCCTTAAGAGTAGGCGAAATTTTGGGACATATAGGGCAATGATGTTCTTTTTTGCCACCCACAGGATGTTGATTTTCTTTGTGAATCTTTAGACCTCTTGCGCTGGTCAAACGTAAACCGCATACATCACAACTTATAATCGGCTGTGGTATACCTTCATGTTTGTCCATATGTATTTTGTACTCGGCTTTAGTTTTTAAAGCTTTACCGCATATAAAACAGATTTTAACAAACTTTTTTAAATGAACGGCTTGTGTGTGTTTATTTAAGATGTAGGGAGAGGCGTAACTAAAATATATATGTAATTTTATATAATTTGAATACTGCTGCAAAAAGTGTGTGATAATCAGGCATGTGATGGAAATCGAAAACGAAAACGAATGAGTTTTAGAAGTCAATTTTTTCGTAATATTTCTGTATTGAAAAATTTTTATCACATAAAATATAAATATATTGATTGGGCTTCTAAAGAAAATCTTAAAACAAAAAATTTTAAAATTAGATTATAAATGCATTAAAATGTATTTCCAAAACTGATTCGTTTTCGATTTCCATCACATGCCTCAATAACTTACAATTTTCCACATTCTGTACAAGGGAACTTTTTCTCTTCTTCGGGTAAATGTTTTAATTTATGCTTGCGCAATAAGGATTTTTGCGTAAAAGACTTGTCACAGATTTCACAAATATGGGTCAAAATCACATCACTTGGTCGATGTAAACTCAGCATGTGATTTTTAAAACTTCTTGGACTGGATAGGACTTTGCCACAGTGTGTACATTTGAAACGCTCAGGATTCAAATGTATTTGTAGGTGCTCAACTAATGGAGTGCGTCGGTAGAATTTTCGGTTGCAACAAACTAGATATCCTTTTTGATGGTGCATTGTTGTGAAGTGTTTCTGCATGGCCGAAAAGTCTTCAAATGAATTGTCACAAAGATCACAAGACAATTGTTTAAAATGTTCAGCTATGCATTTATCGTTTTCCTTTTTATTTATTTTTTTATTTTTGGCGGAGTCAGAGGAGGATGCACACGGTTCATCATCGTTATCTTCATCATTCATACTATCAGAGCAATCGCTATTTAGAATATCCGCTGGCTCTGATTTAATTTTCAGATCTTCTTCGTTTTGTCCTGGTGTAATAGTTTCTGTTGAAGTTATTGTTTTTAATTTTTTTATAATTCTAGGTTTTGTGACTTTGGTTTTTGCTAAAGGATCCTTTTTTAAAATACTATTTTCATCTAAACCTTGTCTTTTCTTTTTACGGTTTGATGAGGATTCTTTGTCATCGCTTAACACTCCCAGTTCATTCTGTTCCATCAGTATTTCCGGCCCAAGACAACATAATGAAAATTTTTCATTTTCTTGATTTGTAATTTCCTCTTTGTACATCAATTGATTTTCTTCAATTTTAATTTCTCCTAAATTAAAATGAGCCTCTTCTATACTCAAGTAGAAATTATTAAAGTCGTCCAGCTTTTGCCAGCAAGACAAGCACATCCAAGAGCTGGGATGAATGGTGTTCTGTATAGAGTTTTTTAAAATACATACAAGGTAAGATTAATGTTTTCAATGAAAGTGCATTGATTCCTTCAAATAACTCACCAATGGCCAGAAATGTTTCTCTAGCACTTTTGTTATGTTAAGTTCTTGCCATCGCTTGGAGTTTGCTTCCAGGAAACGTTGTAATTCTTTATTAAATTGAAGGCACAGTAAACAGGAGTCCATTATTTGTTTTTGGTAACAATTAGTGTATTTTGCAGGACTCCTTTCGTTTACTTTTAAAACTTGAAAAATAAAAATAGAGCAAGAGAGTGTTAAAAGTGGCTGTTTATTTATTTGTACCGCACAATTTTTGACATGTGTAAAGATAGCATTGAAAAATAATAATAAGTCGTGAAAATATAAGCGATTTTGGGAATTTAAAAATATCCGATGTATGTTATTGGTTATCGAAATTACACAATTAATTAAAATAAAGATTATAAAAATGCACAATTCAATGAAATGTGAATATGGAAACTTGTCAGAAAAACTTCTGATTATTTATGTATGTATATCAACTCTAAGAAATAAACTATACAGCTGCGTACAACTAATTAAGGACAGTAGTATTCAATATTTAAATCGTTATGTTAAAGGCAATATTTATTAAATAAAACGCTAAAATTTGTATTTTTTTTAAATTTTTATTTACCGTTATTTTTTCTTTGTGGGGTTTTTTATAAGATCCAATTTACATGAATAATTTTTTATTGAAAAGATTGTTACAATTTTTTATTGAAATTTCTTCGGTGTTAACACAGCACAATATTAATGCTTAAATCGATTGTATTTTTATTTAAAAGTATACACACATTTGTATATACATACATATGTAATACGAATAAGAGAGTAACACGAATTGCTAGTACAATCAAGTGTGTACTTATCTTCCCCTCACCCTGATGTCTAAAAGGTAATCAGCTTAGCTTAAAGAATTACTTCGCAATTTACACGACTAATTTGTGAAATAAATAAATCATGCACTAAATTAAGGACAGTGACAATTTGTTAACATTTTCAAATTCAGCTAATTTTTAAAAGTTAGTATATGAAAAATCCTTAATACTTGTACCTCCATTGGACGAATGCATATTAGAAAAGATTATTACGAAATAAAAATTAATAGAAAGTTGAAATAATTTGATCCAAAGTACACTCGCGCCACTTTAAAGCATGGAGGAGGTTCTCTAATGCTTTGGGGTGCTAGTTATGTCGTCACGTGGTGTTGGGCCGCTGCATATGTATAAGTTAAGGCGACCAGATTTTGCAAAAGAAAAAAGATGACATTAAGAAAAATAGTAAAAGATTTATTTCATTTCAATGTTTACAATTATTACTTATTGTTACCATTTGCTATTTTAAAAAGCGAAAGTTCCGTCAGTAAGAGTATGAACAGAATAAGCACGACAAGGCGTTTGTGAAGTATAATTTGTTTTATTTGTTAAAGGTAGCGATGCTCATTCTACTTAGAAACCGTGCCGTGCTTGTTCATACTCTAAGCTCAATAAAAACAAATATTATTCATGCATTTAAAATTAAAGATGACTGGGTATGAAAAAGATGACTGAAAGAGGACACAAATTTTATAGATGACAGCGAGTTAAAATAGATGATTGTCCTCCAAAATAGAGGACGTATGGTCACCTTATATAAGTTTTAGTATGCAAGAATTCTAAGAGATACCATGATACTGTTGCTGCTGAGAACATGCCTGTAACTGTTGCATATGTAACATTTATGTCTTACCATTATCATAACGTAAATATAAGAATATGTCATCACTAACTTTAAGATGTAATGTGTATGTAATATATGTAATATGACATCAACATAACATATAAAAGAATAAAGGACACAGTCATTAACTAACACAACAGTAACATGGATATTTCAACAAGATAACGATCCCATTCATCACAGAAGTTCACTATCTGTGGTATATAGTAGCTGATCAGTTTTACCGAAAAGTGTGTTCATCCAATATGTTCAAGAAAATCTAGGATTATATAAGGGGTTTATCAACAATATCTTTGTTTCTCGGAACAAAATAAAACAATTATATAAAAATCATTTAAATGCTTACAGTATTAGAAAGGGTAAGGCTTTTAAGCATACAAAATGGCGATAAAGAGCGAAGCATGAATAAAGAGCGAAGCATGTACCGTGGAAACATAGTATTTTTAAATGTCGAGAAATTATGCGAACGGGAAATTTGGTTTGTAATAATTTCATTTTTTTGTTATCTGTAAGACATCTGCATCGTCTACACGTCAGTAATATATATATAATTTATATATAGTTTGTTAACTGGGGACCCGTCTATTGACACATCTGCATTAATAAAGTGCATTAATGATTGTGTTACAACTTGTTGTGTCTCTACATACAAATAAAAACACGCGTATATTTAATATTTCAAGATACAAATTAACTATATTTATTTAAAATTCAATATGAATGCTTGTTCAACAAGTAAAACGTTAAAGAGGAATAATAAGTATATTCTGTATGCATTTAACAAAAAAGGTACATACAAATATAACTGTTATTAAGAATTGGATAAGTACTAAAGATATGCAAACATAGAAAAGGGTTGCCTTCTAGTAATAATACATTACAATCTCCCACGCTTAATAGCATACGTGGTCCTTCAAATGAGTTGGAGGTCTTCTTACACGACTTGATCTTCTTAAGCTCCCCTCCGGCGTTGCTATCAGCTGAGATTCTTCAGGTGGTATTGGTTGAATTACTGGATTAGTAACTCTATGCTCGATGTGAACTTCCTCTAAATTTGGTTTTTGTTTAACGGGTGGTTCCGCAAATGTAACGGACTTTTTCGGTATTTCAACATTTGATTTATATAGTTGATTAATATGACGTTTAAGTTCATAACCATTATCGAGTATTACTTGGTAATGAAGTTGACCAAATTTGGATTTTACTGTACCAAATTTCCAGATTGGCTTGTTTTTTTCAAACCAGCGCACTTGCACCCTGTCTCCCACGCTAATTTTACGAACTACAGGTGAACGCAAAGTTGATTTGATTTCCCTAACAGGGCGTATGGCATCCAATTGGATTCTTAAATCTCTACCAAGATATAATTGAGATGGAGTTTGACCATTTGCGAGCGGAGTAGCTCTATACCGAAAAATAATTTTTTGTATTTTGATATTTAACGGTAAAATATCATCTTCCATCGCTATTAATTTAGTTTTTAAAATCTGTACGTATCTTTCAGCTAGTCCATTTGTAGCTGGATGACCAGGAGCTATAAATTTTTGAATGATCCCGTTTTTACTACAGTATTCTTTAAACATTGCACTTTGAAAAATTGTTGCGTTATCCGAAACGATGATTTGAGGAAGACCATGTGTAGAAAAAA
This sequence comes from Bellardia bayeri, assembly GCA_950370525.1. Taxonomy (NCBI): domain Eukaryota; kingdom Metazoa; phylum Arthropoda; class Insecta; order Diptera; family Calliphoridae; genus Bellardia; species Bellardia bayeri. Next base: position 84,567,184 of record OX493268.1, on the reverse strand, counting down.
TGTCTTGCAATAAGATGATTGTTTTCTCAGAAGTTGGAGCATCTTTTATCAAACGAATTTCTGGCCATTTTGACTTAGCATCTACTAACACCAAAAAATGGTGGTTTTGAAACGGTCCGGCATAGTCTATATGAACCCTTTGGAAATTTTCATTTGGCTCCTCCCAGTGATGAGTAATAACCTTCGGTGGATCTTTCCTCACTTTAGCACAACTGGAACACGATTTTACCAACCGCTCTATATCAGAGTCAATACCTTTCCAAAAGCAATACTTCCGAGCTAATTGTTTCATTTTTACAACACCAATGTGTGTATGATGTAATTCTTTTAAAACTTCTTCACGTAACTTTGTTGGTATAATTACACGATCACCCTTGAATAAGACGCCATCTTGAATTGAATAATTGCAGTCGAAATTTTCACCTGTTAACAACTCTGCTTTTAATTTTGAAAGTTCTGAGTCAAGATTCGTTTCTTTTGCAATGGTTGTAGCGTTAATTGAAAATGTTGAAATTTGATTAATAATTTGCTCTTGAATTACTCGTACCTCTTCATCCAAAAAATGTTTAAAATGTGGTGTATCGTTGATTGATGCTCTAGACAAGCAGTCCGCGTTAACGTTGTTTTCAGCTTTACGATGTTCTATTTTATAGTTGAATCCTTGTAGAAAAGAAGCATATCGAAGCAATCTTGCTGAAGTCATAGCTGGTGTCTTAGCATTTTGATGAAATATTCTGGACAGTGGTCGATTATCTGTTAATAACGTAAATTCTCTTCCGTGAAGATACATAAAAAATTTATCAACAGCAAAAATGATTGCCAAGGCCTCCCTGTCAAGTTGACTGTAATTTTGTTCGGCCTTCGTTAATGCTCGAGAAATAAATGAAATAGGACGTTCCTCCCCATCGACTATATGCGACAATACAGCAGCAATACCCGTTGGACTTGCGTCACACGCTAACGTTACCGGTAAGGATTGGTTATAGGGTACCAACACCCTATCCTTCAAAATTTCTTCTTTGAGATTTTTAAAAGCTTTTTCACATTTAGCTGTCCAGTTGAATTTTCTATTTTTCTCTAAAATTTGACGTAGTGGAAAAGTAAGCGTTGACACCTCTGGTATAAATTTTGAATAGTAGGTTATCATCCCTAGAAATCTTCTCGTATCTTCTATATTTTGTGGTCGTGGCAGATCCACTATCGCTCGTACTTTTTCGGGACATTTCGAAATTTTGTTGTTGCTTATGACATAGCCTAGGTATTTGACTTGCTCCTTAAAATACTCGCACTTGTTCTTGTTGATATGTAAATTGTATTTGATTAGTCTTTCAAAACACCTTATGAGACGATGTTCGCATTCTTCTAATGTTGACCCATGTATGATGATGTCATCAAAGTACGAAATTGTACCTTCGAGTCCTTGTAGAATCTGATCTAGAATACGATTAAACTCACTTGGAGCAGTTTTAATTCCGAATGAAAGTCTATTCATTTGATACGTACCTCTGTGTGTAGAAATTGTCTGAATTTGTTTGCTGTCATCATCTACCAAAACGTGTAAATACGCCTTATATAAGTCTAGCTTACAGAAATATTTAGCGTTCTTTAGATTGTTGAAAATTTCATCGATTCTTTTTATAGGGTAGTGCGCCGCTTCTAGTTGAGGATTTACTGCTACTTTGTAGTCGACACACAACCGAACACTTCCGTCCGGTTTAGGAATTACCACCAATGGTGAACCCCAATTGCTGGTATTTACTTTGGTAATAATACCGTCCTTCTCCAAGCTATCCAGCTCACGTTCAACTTTTTCGCGTAATGCAAAAGGTACCTGCCTTTCCTTCAAAAACACAGGTTTAGCACCATCATGTAATTTTAGACTGCATGTAAAGTCAGGAATACATCCTACTTTTTCTTCAAAAATGCTTGGAAATTGTAGCTGTATATCCGAAATTGAATTAATTTTACCAACATCATTATTTTTATATTGTTCACGTTGATCGACATCTGATAAATTTATCTTTAAATGACGAATCCAAACCCTTCCTAAAAGAGCTGAACGATTTGCAGACACTACATATAGTTCTTCATTTGATGTTCTGTTTTTGTACTTAACGTTTACGTCTGCGACACCCACTGGTACAAATACATCACCCGTATACGATCGAAAAGCTATGTTTGATTTTCTTATCTTTGTATTTATATTTAATTTATTAAATTCGTTTTCCGGTATCAACGTATAACCGGCCCCCGAATCGACTTCGAACTTTTGTTGTTTCCCTTCAATATAAATATTTGTGTAAAATTTTTCGGCATCTTTATTTGGCAACTGCACTGTATTGTTGTCATAAATATCGATGATTTGGTTTACTCCAAAAAAATTTTCTCCCGTTGTAACAGTTTCGATTGAATTTGCAGTAGTGTTGTTGTTGTTAGATTTGCTTTGTTTCATTTTGTGTTTTATACAAACTTGCTTAACGTGACCAACTTTACTGCATGATTTACATTTCAGGTTGTTCCTGTTTACTGTACAATCATTTGCCATATGATTGGCACGACCACATCTGAGGCACAACCCTTCTATGCCTAGGTCACTGTAATTGATTCTCGATGATGATTTTGATGTTTTATTTCTGGATACGCTTCGACTTCGATTTCTTCCCCTTTGATTGTTATGTTGATGACGCACTTGTAGTATATCACTTGTTGAACCCGTTGAATTATTTGAAATGGCCTTGCTGTCTATTTTCGCTGCTTCAAGTGTTTTTGCTTTTTCCACAATTTCAGAAAATTTTAATTCTGGCTTTTGTAACAACCGCTCTCGAATATAACCATCACGTAAACCCCTGATGAATTGCGATCTTAGGAAAATATCTGCAATTGACTTCCTGCACTCACACACAAAATCACACTCAGTCGATCTCTTTTGTAATACTGCAACAAAATCTGATATTGACTGGCTTTCATTTTGAATTTCGCACAGAAATTTATGCTGCTCAACCAAAACGTTCTTTTTGGGGCAAAAATGCTTTTCCAATTTTAAAACAATTTCATCATATTTTAGGTCGGCCACGCTTTTAGGTGCTACCAATGTTGTTAGTAATGTGTACGTTGATGAGCCCATGTACTGTAACAACAACTTTGCACACATCTCTTTATCTTGAAAAATTTTCTTTATTTGGAAATGTATTTCCAGGCGCTCCTTATATGTTTTAAACGACTCTGATTTTGGATCGAATGCGTCGAAATTTGAAACTATGTTGACACTATTAGTACCAGCATTTGATGCCTGTTGTTGCACTTGCATTGCCGTCGTCATTCTTGTAATGGCTTCCAACAATGTCTTCACTTGAGCGTCCATTTTGCCAGGTTATGTACAAAAAAAATTGTTACTCTTTTTTTTTTTTTTCACCTCGTCGCCAATTGTTGTGTCTCTACATACAAATAAAAACACGCGTATATTTAATATTTCAAGATACAAATTAACTATATTTATTTAAAATTCAATATGAATGCTTGTTCAACAAGTAAAACGTTAAAGAGGAATAATAAGTATATTCTGTATGCATTTAACAAAAAAGGTACATACAAATATAACTGTTATTAAGAATTGGATAAGTACTAAAGATATGCAAACATAGAAAAGGGTTGCCTTCTAGTAATAATACATTACACAACTGCAACAAATGAAAAGAGGCAAAATAAAGAGCTAAGATGTAAAATTGCACCACGGTTAAATGGCAATCTACTAAAAATTATATTGTTAAAGAAAAACCTTATAAAACAACGTAGGAAAAATCCTGGCAATGTTGACATAAATACAAGGTTAAAAAGAATAAGCAACGATATAAAAAATAAACTAAAGATTCTTTGAAAAATTTTTACAGAAAAAATTTAGGCGGGTTTCAGAATGATCCGAAAAAATGTTGGAAGTTTTTGAATGAAACACTCGGTAGAAAGAGCAAACAAATTGACTTATTAGATTCTCATGGTGAACTAATCACTAATAATTTGCAAAAAGCTGAAGTTCTTAATACGTTTTTTCTGAACTCAGTAAAAGATTTGAAAACGCAACGTTTAGATGGTTTAGTTGATTCTTTCACCTCCTTAAGAACCATCTCTCAAATGAATACAAGATTTTACTTTGACTATGCAACACCGGAAGATATATATAATGCGATATTGAACTTTAAACCAAATAAAAGTTGTGGTTATGATAATATAAAGCCGAATATGTATACATACTTTTAAATAACATTAACATTTTTACACCTATTTTGGTAAGCATATTTAATAATATACTGTACAACAGCACCTATCCAGACATGCTTAAAATCCACAAAGTTGTACCGATACCAAAGATACTCAAAAGTTTTATCGTTTATTGATAACGTATTTAAAAAAGTTTTACATAATCAAATTTTAAAGTATATGAAAACCCATAACCTGTTAAATGATTTTCAATTTGGTTTTAGAAGTGGATGTGGCACAAAGGAAGCGATTGTTAATGTCATCAACTTTATTTGTAAAGGACGAGATTATGGATTTATGGTATTTGTGGTAGAGAGCTGTCACTTTTAAGAAGTTATCTGACGAATCGCAAGCAATTTGTTGAAATTAATGGTCAAAAAAGTTCTCTTAGAGCTGTTGAATATGGTGTGCCCCAAGGAAGTGTACTCTACTCTACTGTTTACCATTTATCTAAATGATATACAAAATCTCCAACTCCTTGGAAAACTGTTTATGTATGCGGATGATATTTGTATGTTCTACCCCTACAAACACTTCTTTTAAACCCACTTAAAACTAAAATAATGAGATTTAGACCGCATAGTAATCACGCTAACTTTAGTATATTTGTGGATGGCAACGAGATACAGGAAGTAAACTCCGTTAAATATTTAGGTATGGAGCTACAGAATAATCTTTCATGGAGTCAACATATTAGAAGCTTAAAAAACAAAAACTGCTCAAGCTGTAGGATTGCTTTACAAATTCAAAAACAAATTTGATGGAAAAACAAAATTATTACTTTATAATGCACTAGCTGTACCCTGCGCGCGTTGCTACGCTACCAATTAAAATAAATTTGAAAGAAAGACATTACATAAATATTTATTTTATTTAGGTATTTATTTATTTCAAGTAATATATATAAGCCTTACTAGGCCAATAAATTAAATATATTACAGTGCAGACTCCTGAATAATGAGTAAATGTATAATACAAAAATAAAATTAATTATTCAATTCATTTTAAATAATTTTATTGATTTTGCTCATTTTGATAAATAGTAAAATTGCAGTGTTTCATTTTAATTCGTCTTTTATTGAAGTGCTGTTGGATACACAATATTTTTTTCCTTCCGGTGCGTAAACGAATAAATCAGAAGGTTTTTCGACGCGTGAACAGGCCACATAAAGCTGCCCATGTGAGAAGCATGGATTCTCCAAATTTAATCCACACACTTGCAACGATTGTCCTTGTGCTTTGTTGATAGTAATTGCGAAATTAAGTCGCACTGGGAAATGCAAACGTTTGAATTTGAATTACAAGAATTTGCAAAATTAGGTATTAATTTTGGTTTTTAGAAAGTTTTTAGAAAGTTATTATTTTCATAATAATTTTGAATTCAAAATGTATAATATTGTTTGAAAGCATATGTAAGTACCATGCGCGCGTTCCTAACCCAATTAAAATAAATTTAAAATAAAGATATTACCCAAATATTCAATTTATTTTGAATAATTTTATTGATTTTTCTCATTTTGAAAAAAGTAGGCGGTCGAAAGAAGTATTCTTTGTCATGCCGGATTCTTGAGTTATATTCCGTGAAATTTTTAGTAAGATCGGCCCAGCAGTCTGGCCTTGGAGTGGAGTATGAATCTTAATTTTTACCTCACCTAGAGTAACATGTGTATTCGATTTGAAGTAAATATGTTAAAATCCGAGTAGAATCAATTACACATTTAAAAAAAAGTTGGAGTGGTCGAAAGAAATAAGAAGCTTTGGCACATACAATTTTTATTTTTACCTCGTCTTCAGTAAGATGTGGATACAATTTGTATGAAGTTAATCTGTAAAAGCCCATGCAGAAGAAATTAATCAATTAAAAAAAGTGGGCGTTAGAGTAGGCGTGGTCGCCTTCCCGGTCTCGTGCACAACAACTTTGCCGAATATCATCACATGATCAGATGCATAGTTTAGGAGTCTATAAAGGACATACATACATACAAACATTCATTTTTATATACAGTTGAACCTCGATTATCCGGCTCGCTCGGGACCGGGCTTAACACGGATAATCGAAATACACGGTTAATAGAGGTTGTATTAAAACATACAAGATTTTATTTTTTAATTAATTTTTATTCAGGAATTCAATTTGTATATTGCCAATAGTAAATTTTTGGCAATTTACTATTTGTGGGAGTCATGGTAACAAAACAGGTGTTCACAGATCAAATTCCACTTACATAATGAATAAAAATACATACAAGCACATGATACAATTATGTTCGGACATATGAAATTAAAACGGGGAACCACCGGATTAAAATTAATACAATAAAGTCATATGAATGCTGCACGGATAATAGAGGTAAAAAACCAAAGCACGGAAAAGAGGTAAAAATTCAAAAAAATCTGCATGCCGGTTAATCGAGGTTTAACTGTATATAGATTAGTTCAAAGCCATTTCAATTACGGTGCAATCGTACATATATGGTTACAAAAAGAGCAATGAATTCAAAATGCTACAAAGAGTACAAAATAAAGCCCTGAAAGTTGTAGGTAATCTACCAATAACGTATCCCACAATGTCTTTGTATAATAGTGTGTTTAAAAATGTTCTACCAATCCGTGGAACTTATTACTTGCAGTTGTTAATTTATGTTTTTAAATGTATGCATGGAATTGGCCATCACACAATAAATTTTTCGAGAAATCAATCTGCTACAATACAAGGAGCAATATGAACTTAGCAGTTTCCCGATGTAGACTGAAAGTTACAAAACAAAGAATTGAATACATGGGTAGTCGTGAGTTCAACAACTTGCCGCAATATGAAAAAAAAACATTAATAGAATTTCAATATTTAAAAGAAACGTTAAAAATTATCTAATACAAAACATACAAGTCATTTTAATGTAACATTTTGAATAATTTATTACGTTGTTTTATTATTTATCACATTACATTACAATTTATATCTATATATATATATAGTTTTTTCTATTTTGTATCTCAATAATTCACTTTGTTGAAAAATTGGTATTTTCTTCAACAATGAAGCCAAGCAGATGTGATACAGCTAATTATAGAATTTGCTCGGTGAAATGTCAACCTCCACATATAAAACATATTTACCCAAATGCCGATATGTCTATGTCACTCCTCCTTCAAATATTTTATAAGTTACAGTTCCAAAAGTATGTTGTAAAATGTGTTTGTCTGAAGTTGCTTTTTAAGGTTAAATATTTTAAAAAAATACCTATTTTTGAACAATCGACATTTGCAAAGTTTTAATTCTAGCTGCCAGCTTTCTTGATAAGGAAATGCATTATTTAAATTTGCACAACAAAAGTTAAAAGATTTATCTTTACGACTTTTTTGAGATAGCGTATTGTTTGAAAGTCCATTTGTAGAACCGATTCACTTATAGTAGTTTAGTTTTTAATCACTATGATAAACCGTCATTTAAATTATTTTGAAATAGCATTGCAAATGAGAATATCTAGTTGTTATAAATAAATTCAAAGCTATAAGTGCACTACATTTGTTTTCTTTATAGGTAGTTTATTTAATTAATATTCCTCTACATTTTTCTTTGCAATCGTAGCTCTCAATTCGACTGGCAAATTCCCGGAATATTTTTGAATTTTGGCTTCCTCCCATTCTTTAGGATGTACTTTTTTGCGATGAGCATGCATATTACCATTTGAATTAAACGTCTTCGGGCACCAGGGACACGTATATAATGTACTTCCGGTATGTGAGGCCATATGTTCCTGTAATGACAAAACATTCTAAACATTTTTATTTCTTATCTATTTTTACTCACCCTTAGCGCTTCAGCCCTTTTAAATGCCTTTTCGCATATGTTGCATTTGTGATCGTAACCCTTTTCATGCATAGTACTGATATGCTTGCGTAGAGCCTTAAGTGTAGGTGATATTTTAGGGCATATGGGACAGGGATGTTCTTTTTTTCCACCCACTGGATGTTGGGTTTCTTTATGTCGCTTTAGTCCTCTTTCTCTTTTTACACGCAAACCGCAGATATCACAGCTTATAATAGGTTGAGGTATACCCTCGTGTTTGTTCATGTGTATTTTGTAGTCGGCACTGGAGCAGATAGATTTACCGCAAATGTAACAGATTTTAACGAATTTTTTTAAATGAACCGCTTGTATGTGCTGTTTTAAGGTATAACAACTTCCATAACTGTGTTTAGATATAAGTTAATAAATTAAAAATGAAAAGTGAAAAACAATTTAATATTATTAACACTTACAATTTGCCGCATTCTTTGCAGGGAAACTTTTTTTCCTCCTCCGACAAATGAGTTAATTTATGAATACGTAAACTGTGAGCATCTGTAAATGATTTGCCACATATATCACAACAATGTTTTCTTACAACTTCATTGGCACGATGTACTCGCATCACGTGATTCTCTAAACGCAATCGATCCGACATGATTTTGCCACATGCATTACATTTAAAGTGATCCGGATTTAAGTGACTATGTATATGATCCACCAAACGTGTTCGACCAAAGAATTTCCGTTTACAACAAACCACATATCCTCGTTGTTGATGGGTCTCGGAAAAGTGTTTGTGCATGGCGAAAAAGTTTTCGAAAGGAGCTTGGCAAAGTTCACACAACATTTGCCTAAAATGTTCTTTTATAAATTTGTCGTTTTCTTTGCGATTTGTGCGATGTTTGTAATAAGATTTTTGTGTTTTACTATTAGAAATTTCCAGACCATCTGTAGCTGCTGCGTAACTGCTAACGCATGTCATTTGAATCCTCTTCTTTAGCATTATCAGATATTGTTAATTTCGTTTTTGATTGAGTCTTTTGCAAATGATTTCGTTGATTCTTTCTTACATTTCTACACTTTATACTTTTGGTGTTTTTAATAGTTTCCAAAGGATCTTTTTTACTAATTTGAGAAACTATTTTTAATTTTGCTTCTGTAGGTTCAACTGCCAAAATTTCATCACCAGTTTCTTCTTTAATTATAGTTAGCTGTTCATCAACCAAGTTTTCTTGGAGTATCGGCTCATTTATAAGAATTTCAGGTTCTATATAACCCTGTACAATACTATCCACAATGCCATCGCCTTTGTTCACTTCGATGTCAACGCATTTTTCTTTAGATTGTTTGGCGCTTTCAAATTTAATTTGTCTTCCAAAATGTTGATGAGCCTCCTCTATGCGAGTATAGAATTTATGAAAGTTATCCAATTCCTGCCAGCAATATAAACATAGCCAAGAGGAAACAGTTTCTAAAGTATTCTTATAATCAACACAATTTATTATATTAAAACTTTTTGCGTATGCATAAGTAAAATTCATATAATCTTTACCAGTGGCCAAAAGTGGTTCTCTAACACTTCAGTGATCTTCTGTTCCAGCCATTTGGTTGAATTCACTTTTATGCAGTCTACTAAGTCTTTATTTATCTCTAGACATAGTAAACACGATTCCATATCAAACCGTAATATAATATCGACAAAGTGTCCAGGATAGAGTTGTGTCACAGAGTGTGGTGGTGTCGTTCATGAACGACCTAGTTCAATTGAACCACAGAGTACAGTGCTACTGTAAAAAACACTTGAAAAAGTTTACTTTTGACATAAAATGGCAACACTGACTGAACTAAAGTAAATGAACTGAACAAAAAGAACGAACAACTGAACAGCGTTGCCGTTTTGGTTATTTTTAACCAAAAATGATTATTTTTTTCTTCAATGTGGAGATGCGAACTTTTTTTCATTTTGGTAACTTTAAGGGAAATCAAAAATATAAATGTTTTGATGTCTATTTAATTTGAAAAAATTTGCTTATTTTTTTTTTTGCTTTTTAATATTATTTAAAAATAAACGTTGTTAGAAAGAGGTTTTTTTACGTAAAAATTTCTTTGATTTGTCAAACACAAAATTTTTTGGTAGTGGCAACACTGCAACTGAACAAAAAGAACAACTAAACTGAACAAAATGAATTGAACTAAATGAACTGAACGACTGACCAAAAAGAACGATTAACTGAACTAAATGAACTGAACGACCGACCAAAAAGAACGACTAACTGAACTAAATGAAAGACTGAACGACATCACATCGTTCATATAAGTGAATAGTTCAATTTGTACTCTGTGGACACAACTCTATCCTGGACACTGTCGATATTATATTACGGTTTGATATGGAATCGTGTTTACTATGTCTAGAGATAAATAAAGACTTAGTAGACTGCATAAAAGTGAATTCAACCAAATGGCTGGAACAGAAGATCACTGAAGTGTTAGAGAACCACTTTTGGCCACTGGTAAAGATTATATGAATTTTACATATGCATACGCAAAAAGTTTTAATATAATAAATTGTGTTGATTATAAGAATACTTTAGAAACTGTTTCCTCTTGGCTATGTTTATATTGCTGGCAGGAATTGGATAACTTTCATAAATTCTATACTCGCATAGAGGAGGCTCATCAACATTTTGGAAGACAAATTAAATTTGAAAGCGCCAAACAATCTAAAGAAAAATGCGTTGACATCGAAGTGAACAAAGGCGATGGCATTGTGGATAGTATTGTACAGGGTTATATAGAACCTGAAATTCTTATAAATGAGCCGATACTCCAAGAAAACTTGGTTGATGAACAGCTAACTATAATTAAAGAAGAAACTGGTGATGAAATTTTGGCAGTTGAACCTACAGAAGCAAAATTAAAAATAGTTTCTCAAATTAGTAAAAAAGATCCTTTGGAAACTATTAAAAACACCAAAAGTATAAAGTGTAGAAATGTAAGAAAGAATCAACGAAATCATTTGCAAAAGACTCAATCAAAAACGAAATTAACAATATCTGATAATGCTAAAGAAGAGGATTCAAATGACATTCAAAACTCTGACTCCTCTAGCGTTAGCAGTTACGCAGCAGCTACAGATGGTCTGGAAATTTCTAATAGTAAAACACAAAAATCTTATTACAAACATCGCACAAATCGCAAAGAAAACGACAAATTTATAAAAGAACATTTTAGGCAAATGTTGTGTGAACTTTGCCAAGCTCCTTTCGAAAACTTTTTCGCCATGCACAAACACTTTTCCGAGACCCATCAACAACGAGGATATGTGGTTTGTTGTAAACGGAAATTCTTTGGTCGAACACGTTTGGTGGATCATATACATAGTCACTTAAATCCAGATCACTTTAAATGTAATGCATGTGGCAAAATCATGTCGGATCGATTGCGTTTAGAGAATCACGTGATGCGAGTACATCGTGCCAATGAAGTTGTAAGAAAACATTGTTGTGATATATGTGGCAAATCATTTACAGATGCTCACAGTTTACGTATTCATAAATTAACTCATTTGTCGGAGGAGGAAAAAAAGTTTCCCTGCAAAGAATGCGGCAAATTGTAAGTGTTAATAATATTAAATTGTTTTTCACTTTTCATTTTTAATTTATTAACTTATATCTAAACACAGTTATGGAAGTTGTTATACCTTAAAACAGCACATACAAGCGGTTCATTTAAAAAAATTCGTTAAAATCTGTTACATTTGCGGTAAATCTATCTGCTCCAGTGCCGACTACAAAATACACATGAACAAACACGAGGGTATACCTCAACCTATTATAAGCTGTGATATCTGCGGTTTGCGTGTAAAAAGAGAAAGAGGACTAAAGCGACATAAAGAAACCCAACATCCAGTGGGTGGAAAAAAAGAACATCCCTGTCCCATATGCCCTAAAATATCACCTACACTTAAGGCTCTACGCAAGCATATCAGTACTATGCATGAAAAGGGTTACGATCACAAATGCAACATATGCGAAAAGGCATTTAAAAGGGCTGAAGCGCTAAGGGTGAGTAAAAATAGATAAGAAATAAAAATGTTTAGAATGTTTTGTCATTACAGGAACATATGGCCTCACATACCGGAAGTACATTATATACGTGTCCCTGGTGCCCGAAGACGTTTAATTCAAATGGTAATATGCATGCTCATCGCAAAAAAGTACATCCTAAAGAATGGGAGGAAGCCAAAATTCAAAAATATTCCGGGAATTTGCCAGTCGAATTGAGAGCTACGATTGCAAAGAAAAATGTAGAGGAATATTAATTAAATAAACTACCTATAAAGAAAACAAATGTAGTGCACTTATAGCTTTGAATTTATTTATAACAACTAGATATTCTCATTTGCAATGCTATTTCAAAATAATTTAAATGACGGTTTATCATAGTGATTAAAAACTAAACTACTATAAGTGAATCGGTTCTACAAATGGACTTTCAAACAATACGCTATCTCAAAAAAGTCGTAAAGATAAATCTTTTAACTTTTGTTGTGCAAATTTAAATAATGCATTTCCTTATCAAGAAAGCTGGCAGCTAGAATTAAAACTTTGCAAATGTCGATTGTTCAAAAATAGGTATTTTTTTAAAATATTTAACCTTAAAAAGCAACTTCAGACAAACACATTTTACAACATACTTTTGGAACTGTAACTTATAAAATATTTGAAGGAGGAGTGACATAGACATATCGGCATTTGGGTAAATATGTTTTATATGTGGAGGTTGACATTTCACCGAGCAAATTCTATAATTAGCTGTATCACATCTGCTTGGCTTCATTGTTGAAGAAAATACCAATTTTTCAACAAAGTGAATTATTGAGATACAAAATAGAAAAAACTATATATATATATAGATATAAATTGTAATGTAATGTGATAAATAATAAAACAACGTAATAAATTATTCAAAATGTTACATTAAAATGACTTGTATGTTTTGTATTAGATAATTTTTAACGTTTCTTTTAAATATTGAAATTCTATTAATGTTTTTTTTTCATATTGCGGCAAGTTGTTGAACTCACGACTACCCATGTATTCAATTCTTTGTTTTGTAACTTTCAGTCTACATCGGGAAACTGCTAAGTTCATATTGCTCCTTGTATTGTAGCAGATTGATTTCTCGAAAAATTTATTGTGTGATGGCCAATTCCATGCATACATTTAAAAACATAAATTAACAACTGCAAGTAATAAGTTCCACGGATTGGTAGAACATTTTTAAACACACTATTATACAAAGACATTGTGGGATACGTTATTGGTAGATTACCTACAACTTTCAGGGCTTTATTTTGTACTCTTTGTAGCATTTTGAATTCATTGCTCTTTTTGTAACCATATATGTACGATTGCACCGTAATTGAAATGGCTTTGAACTAATCTATATACAGTTAAACCTCGATTAACCGGCATGCAGATTTTTTTGAATTTTTACCTCTTATCCGTGCTTTGGTTTTTTACCTCTATTATCCGTGCAGCATTCATATGACTTTATTGTATTAATTTTAATCCGGTGGTTCCCCGTTTTAATTTCATATGTCCGAACATAATTGTATCATGTGCTTGTATGTATTTTTATTCATTATGTAAGTGGAATTTGATCTGTGAACACCTGTTTTGTTACCATGACTCCCACAAATAGTAAATTGCCAAAAATTTACTATTGGCAATATACAAATTGAATTCCTGAATAAAAATTAATTAAAAAATAAAATCTTGTATGTTTTAATACAACCTCTATTAACCGTGTATTTCGATTATCCGTGTTAAGCCCGGTCCCGAGCGAGCCGGATAATCGAGGTTCAACTGTATATAAAAATGAATGTTTGTATGTATGTATGTCCTTTATAGACTCCTAAACTATGCATCTGATCATGTGATGATATTCGGCAAAGTTGTTGTGCACGAGACCGGGAAGGCGACCACGCCTACTCTAACGCCCACTTTTTTTAATTGATTAATTTCTTCTGCATGGGCTTTTACAGATTAACTTCATACAAATTGTATCCACATCTTACTGAAGACGAGGTAAAAATAAAAATTGTATGTGCCAAAGCTTCTTATTTCTTTCGACCACTCCAACTTTTTTTTAAATGTGTAATTGATTCTACTCGGATTTTAACATATTTACTTCAAATCGAATACACATGTTACTCTAGGTGAGGTAAAAATTAAGATTCATACTCCACTCCAAGGCCAGACTGCTGGGCCGATCTTACTAAAAATTTCACGGAATATAACTCAAGAATCCGGCATGACAAAGAATACTTCTTTCGACCGCCTACTTTTTTCAAAATGAGAAAAATCAATAAAATTATTCAAAATAAATTGAATATTTGGGTAATATCTTTATTTTAAATTTATTTTAATTGGGTTAGGAACGCGCGCATGGTACTTACATATGCTTTCAAACAATATTATACATTTTGAATTCAAAATTATTATGAAAATAATAACTTTCTAAAAACTTTCTAAAAACCAAAATTAATACCTAATTTTGCAAATTCTTGTAATTCAAATTCAAACGTTTGCATTTCCCAGTGCGACTTAATTTCGCAATTACTATCAACAAAGCACAAGGACAATCGTTGCAAGTGTGTGGATTAAATTTGGAGAATCCATGCTTCTCACATGGGCAGCTTTATGTGGCCTGTTCACGCGTCGAAAAACCTTCTGATTTATTCGTTTACGCACCGGAAGGAAAAAAATATTGTGTATCCAACAGCACTTCAATAAAAGACGAATTAAAATGAAACACTGCAATTTTACTATTTATCAAAATGAGCAAACTCAATAAAATTATTTAAAATGAATTGAATAATTAATTTTATTTTTGTATTATACATTTACTCATTATTCAGGAGTCTGCACTGTAATATATTTAATTTATTGGCCTAGTAAGGCTTATATATATTACTTGAAATAAATAAATACCTAAATAAAATAAATATTTATGTAATGTCTTTCTTTCAAATTTATTTTAATTGGTAGCGTAGCAACGCGCGCAGGGTACAGCTAGTGCATTATAAAGTAATAATTTTGTTTTTCCATCAAATTTGTTTTTGAATTTGTAAAGCAATCCTACATAACCTATCCTAAATAACATTAACATTTTTACACCTATTTTGGTAAGCATATTTAATAATATACTGTACAATAGCACCTATCCAGACATGCTTAAAATCCACAAAGTAGGTGAAAAGCTAATGAACCTATATTGAAAAATCAAAAAAAAAGTCTGTTCTCAGCGAATCTATGACGGTATTTCAACAAGTAAAATGTTAAAACCTTCATTTTATTTCAATATGCCACTTGTTGGAAAACAAAGTTCTTGTTGAAAAACCTTTTATATAGAGTTTGACACTTGAGGCTACATCTATGTCGGCTAAATTTATTTCAACATTATGTTTTGGAGGATTAGATATGGTTCTTCCATTGCTTAATAGGACCAATGCTGTTTTCTGAAAACCATACTTTGCCACTAATTCAAAACAAGTCTTAACTTATTACTAGGGTCTATAAAGTAATTGAATTTAAGTATCTTTGTGGAACATACATACATACGTATGTATTTCGATAATAAAATAAACAATACCACTGCGTGTTACGGTTAAAACTTTTCAAATGGTCAGTGAAGGGAAGTATGTACTCGTAATGTGAGTAAGTTTAAATCTACTGAAATTGGTAGATGCAATTTTAGATATGCATATATCAATTTCTGATTAGATCACTGTGGATTAAATATATCTGTTTTATGTTTTAGAGCCGACAATGTCTCTAATGCTTGGTTTTCACTATGTCAATTGTATGACAACGGGTTGTCTATTGCGTCTAATGAGATTGCAATCATGATTGCAAACATAGATGACGCCATATGACAACCCGTTTTCATACAATTGCCAACAATTTGACAACAAAAATGACATAGCGAAAACCAAGCATTACTCGTATAAGTAATAATTTGTATATTTTCGATTTGTAATTTATTTTACACATTTTCTTGTAGTGTGTCATTAAAGTTATGGTCTTCTGGGAGATGCCCCCTTTATGTTGTACAACTGTCAACTGAAAAATATGTAAGAAACCAATAATAGTTTTTACTATTTCCTTGGAGGAAGAGCGTATGTGTTGGTGGTATGTTTAAAAACACATTACCAATCAAAGACTCAGTCAAACATATAGAAGACATTTCAAATTCACATTAAGAAACAACCAACAATTTGCAACATTAATCGAATTAGTTTTATTTCTTTTTATTACATTTTTCATTGCACATGTGGTACCAGCCAACAGCAGTCAGTAATCGAATCGAGTAAGCAACTAAATGGCTGACTTGCTGAAGGACAGACAGACAGGCAGGCAGGCGGGCGGTTGAACAGACAAACAATTTGCTTGTAACATTTCGTCTAACATCAATAATAATAATGATAATAATGATGAGGATAATGACGATGATAGTGTTCTTTGTTTTCTTCTCCTATGCATTTCCTCTCAGTTCTTCCACTCTCCTCTCACTATTCTCTCTTAGTGCTTTCAATGTTGAAGTAAAATAATGTCACATGAGTGTGAGAATGAAAAAAAGGAACAAACCATCAATTTGCTATTAATGCAATGTGGTAAATGTCAATTACGTGTTATTTTATTATACCATCCACTGCCATAAGTGGTGAATGTATAAGTTTACTCATCTGAGACCCAACAAAGTATATATATATTCTTGGTCCTTACCAAATTCTAAGTCGATTGAACCATGTCCGTCTGTCTGTGTAAAACACTCTCACGTGCAAAGGACACAACAAAAAACCGCTTATAGTCTCCTAAGCAGTTTGGTATTGAAAATCAGCAAAATCGGTGTAATAGAACAAAAGTTATGGATCAAAATGTAAGACAAGCTCCCTAAAAAATTGATATTCTTAAAAATTTTTCTTCCATTTTTTTTAAAATATATTGCAGATATTCCCATGAAATTTTGTACACGTTGTTTTTATGATAAAAGAAGAAAGTGTGAGAAAATTAGTAAGAATAGGTCCATGATTTCTTATAGCCCCCATACAAAAATCTTCCCGACATATTATACATAAATGCCTATAAAATTGGAATATCAATACAAAATTCAGCAAAAATAAGTTCCATGCAAAAAGAAATCGCAAAAGGATTATTTTAGTACGGTCCATGTTTGGACCCATATAAAGTCCACTTCTAAAATTCACTTAAATACGTAAACACTGCTATAAATAATGCTAAACGGCTAAAATTTGACATAAATAATCCTTATAGGTAAATAAATTGTTGTACTAAATTTTATGGTGGTCGTTCCATAATTGGTCATAGCTCCCATACAAGGAACACATACGAAAAAGCCATTTATCTTTATATATGTCGTATAAATATGGGTACCGACTCAATACTTTGCACAGATCATTTACATATATACAAAAATAATCATCCCACAAAATTCTGTGAATTTCGGTCCATTTTTAACCATCGTATCCCACATATAAAGCGCTCTTCCCAAAATCATTTTAATACTCATAAATCTTTTTTAAATAACGGTACCGATCAAAAATTTTACACGGATCATTTACCAACATACATGCCAAAATCAAACTGCTGCATTTTGAGAATATCGGTTCATATTTGACTATATCCCCCACATAATGTCCACTCCCGAAATCCACGTTAATACTAATATATATCTTAAATATACCGTTATTATGTTGAAATTCGACGTGAAATATCCTCATATGCATGAAAATAACTGTTCCAAAATTTAAGAAGATCGGCCAATAATTTGTCATAATTGCCATATAGCAACCATTTTCGAAAAACAAATAAACCCACAAAAATGTCTAATTAGTCACATTTGTGGATACTGGATTTAGAAGTTATAAGTCCATAAATGGTCCACTTCTACTATGCACCCATACATTTTTTTGTAAATAATATTATTGAGATCAAATTCAAACAAAAAAGTCTCACCTTGTACTCTGTTTTTATACTCGGTAATTACATCAATTATAAATTGTCAAAATTAGATAAAATTTCAAAACATTTAAAATAAATTCACATTAGTGAATTACGACCAACAGGTAATATTGTCTTTCAAACAATATATAAAATACTAATAAAATTTGCACTAAGACTGAATAAAAACACGGAAAAGGATATTCTAGTCCTATAACCAGTGTAGTTTCTGTATTTCTTATTACGTTTAGGTGGAGGGTATTAAAGATTCGGCACTCTAACTTGTTTTTAATTTATTTTTATGTGAATTTTATAGCAAATAAGTATACGATAGTTGTGGCAACAACTAATTTGTGTTACAAAAAAATCATTTGTAAGATTGGCGTTTAAAGGAATAGGGGAAATTAAATTTCAAAATTGTTTGAAGGTAATAATACATACAGATAACAAATTTAGTACATAACAAATTTAGTAATTTTATTTATGCAATGGGTGATTCAAGTAGTGATACTTTTTTCAATAGCCTTTTTTTGACAGATCACGTGTGAGTCGTGTCATGCTGTCATGTTGTTTTTATTTAGTATTGTTTGGCATTTCATAATGGAAAGACTAATGCCTGAACAACGTTTACAAATCGTTCAACTTTATTACGAAAATTCACGTTCTGTGAGGAGTGTGTTTCGTGCACTTCACTCAACTGATGGTTAACATAATCAGCCTACTGAGCGTACTATCTGCAACACCATCACCTATTTTGAGACCCAGACGTGGAATCATCGGTCCACATTTCTTTAAAAATGATGCCGGTACGAACGTAACAGTCAATGGCGACCGTTATCGTGCCATGATAATTGACTATTCGATGCCTGAAATTGAAGCTTGTGATCTCGGCGATATTTGGTTTCAGCAAGACGGCGCCACCTCCCACACATCGCATCAATCAATAGATTTATTGAGAGAACACTTTGGTGAGCACATAATTTCACGTTTTGAGCCGGTCGATTGGCCACCAAGATCGTGTGATATCACACCGTTAGACCTGTGGGGATTTGTAAAGTCTAAAGTTTATGCGGACAAACCCTCTTCTAGTTACCAGTTGAAATGCTCGACATACCAACATTTGGTACACATAATCTTCAAAAAATAAATGCCAAAGAATGTTTTTTCAAATTATAATAAACATTCCCGATTAAATTTGAATTTTCTGTGTTTTTTTTTTTTCTTTGAAAAAGTAGGAAACCTCGAAATGAATCACGCTTTATGTTGAATTTATTTATTAACATTACAAAATCAAATTTCAGTCTTAACGAAATTAAACATTATCAGCCATGTCACAGAATTTAATTCCGTTCGGAAGTGGAATTACTCCGTACGAGTATACATATTACTTATGTTAATATAATCAAGCTTTTCTTTTAATAATATGTTGTGTTGATTTTATTTTGACGCTTACAGTATGTATAAGCCGTTAAAATGTAAGTTGTTAAAGAATGTTTTTGCTGATATATGTACATATGTATGTTCTGAAGAACATGTTTTGCTATTTATTAATTTCCTATTAACTAATTAAATGATTTATATTTATTCATACTAATTTATTATAATAAATATTTAAAACAATTATTATTTTATAATATTGTAGTTCAATAATTTCTAAATCTTACTACTTACTCATCCTTAATAAGTATTTCATATGAAATTTTACTTTGTCTTTGTTATAAACTTTTCAATATAAATGTTTGTAGTAGTCTACACATGTTTTAGTTTACAAGAAAATCATTTCTTCAAGTAAATCTTCAAGTAATGGCTTCTAAGAATGTAAAAGTCAGTGAGTATGTATGTCTTTCTGGTGATAATTGTTTGTAATCATCATCATCTTCATCTTCATCATCATTATTGTTATTACATTTACGATGATTATTATGACTTTAGTCTTATATAATTAAATAACATTCAGTATTAACTAATACATACTCTAATAATTGTTAACATTAATATTAAAGTTAAAGGATATTTCAACAGGAAGTGAAAATTTTTCATGGCCGAGTCATAATTCTAGTGTTAGCAGAGTTGTGGGAGGGAGGGAGATTTTGAAATTACCGTACTTTGGCTGTGTGCATTACTTTTTTTTAAATGGGGTTTCAGCAAGAACTTTGTTGACATATCAGTCCATATTATTACAATGAATTCAATTTCGCTCGAAAATTTCATTAAATTTAAACAAGTAAGAAAGTATAGTCGGTCAAGCCCGACCATATAATACCCTACACCCAGTATATGTATAACACAGTTTTTCAAAAATGGACGTTATATGGGAGATATAACCTATATAACCTATTGTGAACCGATCATTATTATATGTGTTAAACTTTATCTCGATATAAATACTTTTAAACGATTTATGGAGTTTGAAGTGAATTACGGAGAGGGTCTTATATGAGAGTTTCGACTAATTTTGGACCGACCATTATAAAATTGTACCGTATTATTTTTAGACATATGAAATATATTTTCGTCCAATATTATTTGGATACCAACATTTTTGAGAGAGTTATGCTCTTTAATGTGATTTTCGGAAGTGGGCCTTATATGGGAGCAACGACTAATTATGGACCGACCATTATAAAATTGTACCGTATTATTTTTAGACATATGAAATATACTCAACTATACTACTCAACTTGCTTAAAAATACAACTCAGAAAGTATCGAGTAACTACTTTTGAGTATTGAGTATCCAAAAAAAGGGCAAATACTCGATACTCGTTACCCATTACTCAATACTTTGCCAGCACTAGTCAACAATCAATATTACGCACTTGGATTTTGGAAATCCAAGAGCAATTGTTGAAAAGCCTTTGCATGCTGAACTTGACACTATATGATGCTTCAAGTTGAATTGTATTGGTCTGCAGGCGTAATTTGGACATTTTTTCGTTAATTCGGCTTACGGTCAATGCATCAAGTAATCGAGAGATAATAACAGCTACATTTTGTCCTATTATTAATGATATAGAAATCACTGACTGTTGGTCTGTCATACAGCCACCGAAATATTGAACTTAATGCCAACCAAATTTTCCAAACGCATAATTTCACGGAATTCAGGGTTTGATTGGGCGTCTGAATCATGCGATTACCCCATTGTATTATTTTTGATAAAGCAAATCGATTACAGGCTTCAAACTAAAAATCCATGAATCCATGAAAATAGACCAGCCAGTTTAATTTAAATTAAATATAAATAAATTAAAAAATTTTTTCTGAAGAAGCTACACAAAGACGTAGCGAAATATCTCTATATATGTATATAAAAATTACGTATATCTTCGTGATCGCTAAACTCAAAAACTACTGGACTCTATGGGCAGTGAGTAGTTTCTGTGTAGTTTGAAGTTCGTGCGACAGATGGCGCAATATTTAGTTTTTTTTTTGTGTTTTTGCACCGTAACTCAATAAAATAACGCGATAATACTATGTTATGTGCTTAATCGGCGTGTGGCGGCGTTAAGTATCCTGACACCGACTCATATATAACCTCTATTTGTGAAAAATTGAAGTTAAATTTACTTAAATTAAATATTACATACATTTTAATAAATTATCCCAAGGTGTTAGTGAAAGTAAATTCATTGTATTATTGAAAGCTATTGAAGAAAAAAATGGGCGGTATCGCACCAGTGGGAGTGGCAGCTCCAATACAAAGTAAATATTTAATATCATATATCTCCAGTACTATAATAGCCATAGTATTAGAAATTTGTGCACGTTGATTATTTGTTAATGTGAATAGTCATGGGAAAAATGGACGTAATCGGACCAGTGGGCGTGTCAGCTCCCATACAAAGTAAATATTTAATCTATATATGTATATAAAAATGAATGTTTGTATGTATGTCCTTTATAGACTCCTAAACTATGCATCTGATCATGTGATCGGACCAGTGGGCGGGTCAGCTCCCATACAAATAAAAATGAATGTTTGTATGTATGTCCTTTGTAGACTCCAAAACTATGCATCTGATCATGTGATAATCTTCGGCAAAGTTGTTGTGCATGAGACCAGGGAGGTTTCTGAGTTGGTACGACCACGCCTACTCTAACTCCCACTTTTTTTAATTGATTTATTGCTTCTGCATGGGTTTTTACATATTTACTTCATACAAATTGTATCCACATCTAAAAACTACTAAAACCAACTAAAAAAATTAATGTTTGTATGTATGTCCTTTATAGAATCGTAAACTATGCATTTGATCATGTGATGATCTTCGGCAAAGTTGTTGTGTATGAGTCCGGGAAGGTTTCTCAGTTGGTACGAACACGCCTACTCTAACGCCCACTTTTTTAAATTGATTAATTTTTTCCGCATGGGTTTTTACAGACATACTTCAAACAATTTGTATATACATCTTACTGAAGGCGAGGTAAAAATAAAAATTTTATGTGCCAAAGATCAACAAAGCGCAAGGACAAACGTTGCAAGTATGTGTATTAAATTTGGAGAATCCATGCGTCGGAATCACGCGTCGGAAAACCTTCTGATTTATTCGTTTACGCACCGGAAGGACAAAAAAATATTGTGTATCCAACAGCACTTCAATAAAAGACGAATTAAAATGGAACACTGCAATTTCACAATTTATCAAAATGAGCAAAATCAATAAAATTACTCAAAATGAATTGAATATTTGTGTAATATCTTTATTTTAAATTTATTTTAATTGGTAGCGTAGCAATGCGCGCAGGGTACAGCTAGTGTTTAAATATTATTGAATGGACCGAAGATAGAGGCAAGTGGAAGGATTGATATGATTGATGTGATAAATTGGGCCAAAACTATAACTGAACAGTGAAGACATCTAATAAGAGGCGGCAAACAATTGTATTGGCCTTCTTTTGAAGAAATAACAAATGGAGAGCTTTTCAGATCACAGCTAAAAACTAGACATTACCATTATTACAAAATTTTGCTTCCTTACGTGTCTGTCCATTCAAATAGAAATGAAATTTTGACTATAAAATGGAAGAAATGCTCGATGCACTTTCGTAACTCTCTGGAAGCTTTAGCTTTTTTTGCAATCAATAAAACCGATAATGTCAAATTTTTAAGAAATTTGTGCTCGATATTCTTTCCCTTTGATTCTTACTCAAACATGATTAAATTGTTTGACAAAATAACAGTAGCTTTATTTAAAAACAAATGAACCACCAGGTATTTACAAAAAGTCTCTGTCCGGATATTATGTGAACAATGTGTTTCATCTGATTCTATTTCCTCGATATTTGGATTTTTGGTTATTTAAATCTAAACGGAATTGCAGCTCATTTCTAACTAACATTGAAAAACTCTATCTGTATTTTCAAATTAACATCGTTATTATCTCGTTTAAGTTGTATTCTTTTTTATTATTACATTTTTAATTTATACCTCTGTTTCTTAATCATGACCATTAACTGTTTGCCAATGTTTTCGTTTACCAAAAATAAATATATTTTTCATGTATTTGCCTGTATTATTGAGAAAACAACAGGATCTTCTGAACTTTATATTTGGTATTTACATTACAGACCGCTGCCTTCCTTTTGCAGCTTTGTATGTATGTATGTATGTATCATACTTCTTTATTGGTTTTTTTGTTGTATTCAATGAACCAACCACACACAAATAATTGTCTTAAATGCCCCAAGACATTCATAATAATGGGGAAATAAATGAAATGTTTGTTTCATTTTTATTTGCTTGTTATCATTGCTGTTCTGCTGGTTAAATCAATAATCCAGCTGCTTGGTTTTCATATTTTTCTGCCAATTGGATTTATCAGGGTATCAATTTCTTTCAAGGATATTAAACTAAATTAATAGATTTGTGTTCAAGGTCATAACCTTAAAAGCAAACATTTAAATGTTTACATGCATATGTAATTGGAAATTAAGAACTTTGCTTTTCAAAACCAAATATAACAAGGAATTTGCATATATGAAAATCATTGAAATGTTTATTCTATTCGAAAAAGTGCGTTTTGGTAATTATAAATGAAAATTTATATCTGACACATACAGCATACATAAAGTGACCATATTTTTTATACCCTACACCACAATAGTGGGGAGGGTATATTGGATTTGTGCTGACGTTTGTAACGCCCCTAAATATTGGTCCAACACCCACCTTAAAGTATAGCGATCGGCTTAGAATCAGTTTCTGAGTCGATTTAACGATGTCCGCCCGTCCGTCTGGCTGGCTGGCTGTCCATGTAAAGCTTGTGCGCACAGTACAGGTCGCAATTTTCAAGATATTTCGATAAAATTTGGTACGTGATAGTTTTTCGGTGATTGAAACTGGTGGAAATCGGTCCATTATTTCACCTAGCCCCCATACAAATGTCCTCCCGAAATTGGGGGTTTCCGGTCATAAATCTTTGAATTATGCAAGTATGCAAACAAAATTTACCACTAATGAGTAGTAAATGAAGTTAACGCACATCTACAAATTTCGTGAAGATCGGTCCATAATTAGCCGTAGCTCCCATATAAGGCCCACTTCCAAAAATCACTTAAAAGAGCATAACTCTCTTAAAAAATGTTGGTAATCAAATAAAATTCGACCCAAATAAGTTTCTTATATACAGAAATAAATTAGTCGAAACTCCCATATAAGAACCTCTCCGTAATTCACTTTAATTTCCATAAATCTTTTAAAAGTATTTATATCGAAATAAAGTTTAACACATATAATATTTATATTCACAGAAATCATAACACTGAATTTTGGTCCAAAATAGGTGATATCTCGCAAATAACGCCCATTTCTGAAAAACTTTTTTATATTTACATATACTAGGTGTAGGGTATTATATGGTCGGGCTTGACCGACTATACTTTCTTACTTGTTTTTATCTGAAAACGGGACATCGAATAATTCTGATGGGTTCTGATGGCATTATTTATTTTACGTTACACTACAAAACAATTGCTTATATGTACATTGTTATATTTTTGCATGGTGTAACTATACAAGGTGAGTGCAATAGCACAGCTGACTGACTTTGTTTACAATTTACTTATGTCAAAAGTAATACTTTTTCAAGTGTTTTTGACAGTAGTACATTATTTTACACAAACAAAAGGCCTGTTGTTTCTGTATTGTGTTGTATTTGTTGCCGATTTGCATTCACCTTGTATAATTGCACCATGTATATTTGTTTCAAAATTTTAGGTGATGATTTCAAATATGTTGGCAGAATTTTTTAATATTAACTTTAACAATTAACATAGCCTTAAGCACTGATACCCTTAAATGAGTTTTATCTGCGGTCCACAATTTGTTCGTCAAAGAAAATACACGTTCAACTGGCGCATTTGTTCCAGGCAAACATAAAATATATTCAACGATAATTTAAAAATTTTGCATGGTTTTGTTAATTGCTTTTAAAATGTTTAACTATTTGCACCCAACGATTTTCCGTAAAAATATTTTGTTGATTTCATTTATCAATTTTCTGCAATGTTACATATTTAGATACGAGTGTATTATTCATCGACTACTTCCGTATCTTTATTGCAATCGATATGTTCTTTTTCCATCAATATATCTAGAACTTTTGGAACATCTTCCCACTGTGGTACTTTTGTTAAATTTGCCCAATTAAGTTTTTCTAGATCTTTGTACATACATACATACATATATTAAAAAAAAAACTATCTTTGACGAATTTGAAGATTTGTTCTTACTATTTTGAACAAATCAACTATTTCTTTTTTCGAATTTCTAAAAACGGGACATTTTTGCGTCCCCGAGTTGTTGTCGGGGACAATGGGACAAAGTAGCTGAAAACGGGACGTATGGTCACGTTAAGCATACAGAACTAGATTCATTTAACAAAATGTTCGATCGCATTGTCTATTTTGTTAATCATTTCACGGAATTTGAATTTTATGACTGTAATCAATTCGATTGGCTCTGTATTGACTGTATCTCTTACACAGCCAAATAAGAAATAATCGCTTGATCGGAGCGGCCATCTGACAGCTAAACTTCCTGAAATTTTCGGTTCGGTAAGTTCGTTTTGCAATAAATTCATTGTTTCGATGGCTTTGTATAATCAGTTATATCCACATCATAAATATTAAGTCAAAATTTAGTCGTTAACACCTCTAAATAGCATGATCTTTTCAACGTAACTGAATTTCTAATCGAATTTTCGAAAAAATGGTTCAATCACGCTCCAGTCAGTCCAAATAGCGCACAATACATTGACTCGTTCAGCATGCAAAGGCTTCTAAACAATTGCTATTGGATGTTCAGGAGCCCATATGCTACAATTTTCTTTACCACGTAACCAGCCAAATGAAAATGGGCTTTGACTGAAGAAATTATTGTTCTTGAATGTATTTAGCGCATCTCGAAGAAATTAATGGTCGGCAGGTTTCAAGTCATGCACTAGTTGCACCTTGTAAGGCTTCAAATCCGAATCCTTAAGGTGGTGGTCGTGGATAGCCCGATTTGCTGAGAAAATCGAGAAATTGACAGATTCGAAACTTTTTCAACACTGCGGATCATATTTTCACTTGAATGATTCGGTCGAATAAACATTGGTGTTGGCACATTATGCAGTACTCAAATTTACCGACCAAATTCCTAATATCGGTATCAAAAGTAGGATTACGTAGATTGAAAATGTAACTTGTAACAGAGGAAATTTTTAATATTTTAGTGTGATTTTTAAACGAAATTTAATACATTAACGCAATTCACAATCTTGTGCAAATGGTATTGCATTATTGCATTTGCACAAGATTGTGAATTGTGCTATTGCTTCTGCTGCTGATATATTGAGAAGGAAAATGTCAAAAATGTTCAAGCTATTTCAATATGGCCCTGTTGGAAAAACTTGTTGAAGAACCCAGTTAACTTAAAAGGAAGCCACATTTATATACCATGTAAATTGAACCAGTTCTTCAAGAAGAGCATTTCAAATGAACCCGCTTGTGAAAAGAAATGAACCGGTTTATTGTGAGTAGCATGTAAAACGAACAATGGGTTCATTAAGAATTCTGATTCTTCAAGAAGATATTCAAATTGAACTGGTTCATTGATAATGATATAAAATTAAGCGATTCATTAGGAATAGTATGTAAAATACACCTGGTTTATTAAGAATAGCATGTAACAGAAAACGATTTTTTAAGAATTGACCAGTTTAATATGAATAGCATGTAAAATTAGCCGATTTTTAAAGGATGTCATGCAATTGAATTGATCCATTGATAGTAGCATGTGAATACATGACGAGCAATTCCATATGAAAGCGATCACCTTTTGGACGACCCCTCTCCGATTTTAAAATAAATAGTCTCAATCGATTGCCCAGCAAAAAATAATGTACCTACATATTTTTTTTTTTTTTTTATAGTGACTGGTTTAGTGGTGGTGTACACCACTGTAAGTGACAAAATTGAAGAATTCTTCATAAGGGACCTCATTGAAAGTTGTTTTAAAAAAAAATACTAAAGCGATCGCAACGAGTGATAGCTCGTTGGAAAGGTATTGAATCAGGCTTTAATTGAAAAATAAAATTTTTCTAATTTTTCTTAGAAATTTACTATTAAATTTTCCCATGAAAATTAAATTTTCCGATTTTCCACAGAAGCCCCTAAATTTTCCGGCTAATTTTTTTTTTTTGGATTCCTCATAATTTTTTCTTTAAGAATCAGCAATAAAAAAATGGGCCCCGACTCCTTGTTTGGACAGGAGAAGAGCATTTAAGAGACCACCTTGTTAAAAATACATTTTAAAAATTATTTTACACCACTAAGCCAGTCACTAAAAAAAAAAATATGTAGGTACATTATTTTTTGCTGGGCAATCGATTGAGACTATTTATTTTAAAATCGGTGAGGGGTCGTCCAAAAATTTGCCAATTTTGATCGTTTTCATATGGAATTGCTCTGAAATTCTTTGAGAATATCATATAAATTGAACCAGTTTATTGAGAATATCATGTTAAATTTAGAATAGTTTCTCATATTTCTTGATTATACAAAGCCTTTCACTCGCTAAGCCATGAAATATTATGTAATATATTATTATTACAATTCGATGGTGGTTCATCCGCCTGAAAGCTAATCTGGTCTTTTCTTAATGACTGGTATCAATATGTCCAGTCTGGAGATACTATTTCAACAACTTGAAAACCCTTTAGAGGGGTGCTCCAAGGCTCTATTTTGGGGCCTCTTCTATTTATGATTTATTTGAATGTCTTGTACCGGCAGACAATTACTGCCATATGATAAGGGACTTGGTCTAGATTTTTTTGGAACAGAACATTAATTAGGATTTGAGGCTTATTTAGGAGTCGTATGAATGATATGAATTGTTTCACTTTGAATCCTTGTAAAACGCGGTGCATGTGGCTTTCGGTTCTAATATACATATGTAATTTTGAAAGTTTTATTGACTTTAGAATATTGCTGAAATTTTATAAGATTCTGAAATATGGGAAGCCAATGTACCTTTTCAACAGATTTTATTTTGGCTCATTAATTATACCTAGATATTTTTTCTAGATTACGAATAGGTCATTTGTTGTCCGAGTTTCAAGATTGTGGAATTCTACTGCACCTTACAGGGGACGAACTTTTTCATATTCAATATCGAAATTTAAAAAACTTGTACTGGCAAATCTTTAGAAGATGGCTATAAACATTTACATGGCTATGTTTATTTTTTACACCGATAATTTAAGAATAACACAAAAATTAATGTAAAATTAAAATGAAAGCAAGTAAGAAGGTATAGTCGGTCATATATGTATAAAACAGTGTTTCAGAAATGGGCGTTATATGGGAGATATAACTTATTGTGTACCGATCATCCAAAAATTTAGTGTCATTATGTCTGTGAATATAAATATTATATGTGTTAAACTTTAACTCGTGAATTAGGGAGAGGGTCTTATATGGGAGCTATGACTAGTTATAGATCGACCATAATAAAATTGTACCGTATCATTTTTAGACATATGAAATATATTTTAGTTCAATATTATTTGGATACCAACATTTTTGAGAGAGTTATGCTCTTCAATGTGATTTTCGGAAGTGGGCCTTATAGACCGATCATAATAAAATTGTACCGTAAAATTTTTAGACATATGAAATATATTTTAGTTCAATATTATTTGGATACCAACATTTTTGAGAGAGTTATGCTCTTCAATGTGATTTTCGGAAGTGGGCCTAATAGACCGATCATAATAAAATTGTACCGTATGATTTTTAGACATATGAAATATATTTTAGCTCAATATTATTTGGATACCAACATTTTTGAGAGAGTTATGCTCTTCAATGTGATTTTCGGAAGTGGGCCTTATAGACCGATCATAATAAAATTGTACCGTAAAATTTTTAGACATATGAAATATATTTTAGTTCAATATTATTTGGATACCAACATTTTTGAGAGAGTTATGCTCTTCAATGTGATTTTCGGAAGTGGGCCTTATAGACCGATCATAATAAAATTGTACCGTAAAATTTTTAGACATATGAAATATATTTTAGTTCAATATTATTTGGATACCAACATTTTTGAGAGAGTTATGCTCTTCAATGTGATTTTCGGAAGTGGGCCTTATAGACCGATCATAATAAAATTGTACCGTAAAATTTTTAGACATATGAAATATATTTTAGTTCAATATTATTTGGATACCAACATTTTTGAGAGAGTTATGCTCTTCAATGTGATTTTCGGAAGTGGGCCTTATAGACCGATCATAATAAAATTGTACCGTAAAATTTTTAGACATATGAAATATATTTTAGTTCAATATTATTTGGATACCAACATTTTTGAGAGAGTTATGCTCTTCAATGTGATTTTCGGAAGTGGGCCTTATAGACCGATCATAATAAAATTGTACCGTATCATTTTTAGACATATGAAATATATTTTAGCTCAATATTATTTGGATACCAACATTTTCGAGAGAGTTATGCTCTTTAAAGTGATTTTCGGAAGTGGGCCTTATATGGGAGCTACGAGTAATTATGGACCGATCTGCAGAAAATTCTTAGATGTGATTTGGCTTCATTCACTACTCATTTGTGGTGAAATTTGTTTGGATACTTGCATATATCAAACATTTATGATCGCTAAACCTCTATTTCGGGAGAACATGAGAATTGCTACAGTACAGTTGTAAAATGAACCGTATTATTTAAAATGCCATGTCAAATTGACAATAGTGTGTAAAATGAACTGGTTTATTAAGAAGTAAATGAGCAAGTAAAATGAACTGTTTGTTTGTAAATAGTTGTCCAATTAGAATGTCTGGAAAACTAAATCATTTTATTTAAAACAGCCTGTAAATTGAGAGAAAATATTGTGTGAAATTTGTGTTTACTTACCCTTCATACAAACTTAATTAAAAAAAAATTAAATTAAAAACACCAAAAACCGATATTCTACACTTAAAACTTTTTTCATTTTTATTCCACTTTTTCAGTAGATTTTTGTTTCCTAATTTAGTTTTATAACTTTTCATTTTATACTTAAATTACTAAAATTATGTAGACACGGTTTTGTTTACTTGTTTTTTTAATAAATTTTTTTATCTTATTTCAAATTGTTTAAAAGAATCTGTGTAGGTTTGTAAAATTGTGTATTAGATGATAGCGTGTGTGTGTATATAGTATTGATGGTTAAATGAACAATGTATGATTTAGTTTAAATATTCTTAAAAACTTTAAATTAAATTAAATTGAAGTTAAGAGTAATTAATGCTTTTAGTTACGTTTTCAGTTTAATATTTTTCGTTATACACACTATATAATTTTATTTTGAATTTTAATAAAGGAACATTAGACATAAATTATTTGAAATTTTGTGTACACGCAGAGAAACATTTTTAAATTTAGATTATACCGTATAACTATTATATTGTTCTCTATCATAATCAAAGAACAATAAATTGTGATAAATGTATGCATTAAAACATGATTGCAACAAATATATACATAGTTACTACAACCGTATACATACATATATGATTCATGTATGATGATGATCATCTGAATCGTAACTTAACCATATTATGGTTACCGCAATCATGTAAAAAATTACCTTGACCATAACATTGTTAAAAAACTTTTAAAAATGTTAACATTGTTGTGATAAACATGTACAACTATATTTTTTCTCTCTGTGTATGATTATTCATATCTATTGTTATTATGTTATTAGTAAGGGAATGTCTTTAATTGTTAGTTGAATTTGTTAAATTCAATATTTATACAAATTGTTGTCAGAGTAGACTTAAGCTTTATTAACAATTTGTTGGAATTTCTATTTTGGGTTTATAAGTCTGTCTGCCATAAAGCTAAATAATTAAAATATTTTTCACATTAAACATTAAATTCTGTTTATTTGTTTGCCCTATAGAACATTGAAAATTCTTTTATCTTAAGTATTATAAATATTCTTTTTTCATATACATACATATGTATGTATATATGTAGGTATATCTGCTAATTTTTATAATTCTATCACGGAAAGGTACATACATTTTTTGTTTACTTTAACAAACTAACAACACATTTATTTCTTAGGGATAGTCACAGTTCTAGCAATAAACGTTCATATAATTTTAGTTATAATAAAACTCCTTGAAAATGAAAATGTTATTAATGTTACTGTTAGTCTTTTAAAAAAAGTTCTAATTATATTTCAAAATTAAACTGTGAATTCCCTTAATGTTTTTTTTTTTGCTTTGTAAATGTTTTGTGTAAGTATGCATGTTGTGTATTTATGTAAGTCAGTGTATTTTTTTATAGTGAAATTGATTGTCAATTGTTGGGAAATAAAAACGAAATACAATTTACTCAAATCAAAATTTTCTTATAACCTAGCACTACATTTTGGTTTAGCCTCTTAAAATCTATTTTCTTTGGTTTTTTTCTTTCTTCTAATTCTATTTACATAAAAATGTTTAAACTACTCGTTACATTAAATAATACATCAACATTTATTATGTTTTAATGTTTTGTTTTTACTATTTAATTCATTAAAAATTGTATTACAGCAGGAGTGTTTAAAATTAAGAAGAAAATAATTTAAATGATGTTTTTAAATATTATAAATAAGTACATATGTACTTAACTATTATAGTTATTGAGGATTACAGATCAATTGATTTAGTATGTTTTAGGAATAGTATATGTAAGTTATATGTAACTGGTTCCTTGAGTATATAGCATGTAAACTGAGACGATTTTTTTTAGCCTAGTTAAGAATAGCATGTAAAATGAACTAGTTCATTGAGAATATCAGGTTAAGTTATATGTAACTGGTTCCTTGAGTATATAGCATGTGAACTGAACCGATTTTTTATAGCCTAGTTAAGAATAGCATGTAAAATGAACTAGTTCATTGAGAATATCAGGTTAAGTTATATGTAACTGGTTGCTTGAGTATATAGCATGTAAACTGAACCGATTTTTTTAGCCTAGTTAAGAATAGCATGTAAAATTAACTAGTTCATTGAGAATATCAGGTTAATTGAAGGTTTATTGAGAAGCGATTATTTAGGAATAACATGAAATCAAACTGATTCGTTGAGAATATCATAATATGCATTCAGTTCATTTAAAATATCATGTAAATTGAACAATCATTCTTTGGAAATTGTATGACAATGACCTGATTTATTGTGTTCATCCAGTTCATGGAGTACATCATGTAAATTCAATCAGTTCATAGAGAATACCATGATTAACTGAGAATAGTACTTTAAATTATTTTTTTTTGAGGAAATCATGTAACATGACTCGTTTCACTATGAATAGCATGTAAAATTAACCGATTCTTTAAAAACAACTTGAAATTGAATTGATTCTTTAAGAAAAGCACGATATTAAACTGCAGCATTAAGAATAACATATGAAGTGATTTAGTTCATTAAGGATGTCATGGAAATTTAACCAGATTGTCTTCGAAAAATATTAATGTACTTAACCCGGCATTTACACATGCAAGTGCAAGTTCGAAAAATTCAATACATTCACACTTTTTTACTAATACACTCAAATTTTTTTCACTTGCAGAGCTACTAGAGTTTTTCGAATAAGTTGTCGTATATAATACGTACACAGCACTCACATGCAAGTACTTGCATGTGTAAAGGCAGGGTTAATGTTCTTCGGATTAGAACCCCATTGAGAATATTTGGGATATATTAAGAAGTCAAATTTATGCTGAAAACCGACAACCTGAAAACTAATAGATCTATGTAACTGAAGATTAAAAAAAAGAAGACCGAAAACATTATTAAAGTCTAAATTTTTTGCGTATTTAGATATTTTAAGTTATTTTAAATTCAGTGTATTTATAGTTATGAAACGCTAATTAATTTCTGTATACATTTTTAAGAGGTAAAATAATGATTTTTTCTGTTAAATAATATTTGTTTTTTTTTTGTGGGTTTTACTTACAGTAGTGGTCATATAATTAAAGCATAATTCCAATCTCATCCAATAGTTTAAAAATTTTAATGCATCTTTTCCACAAAAATTTCCAATTTTTGTCTGTCACTCTTAATTTCTCAGTTATTTCTTTCTATCATCAATTTATTTTGTAGGATAATAAGTTATTTTGCGGTAATACGTGGTTGGGGTGGACACATAATTAAAACATTTTCAACTTTGTTTTAATATTAGTTTATAATCATATATCTTCAAATTGTTCCCCAAAAATGTTGTCGTTAAGTATTAGAAAACTGTTTTAATGCAAAATAATAAAGTTTTACATTGTTAAGCAACAACTTGTTTCGCAGAAGAAAGAAAACTTTTCGGTCGAGTATATGTAGCAACCAAACTAGAGCTGGATTGCCATTAGACAACGCAACTGACATGCAAGTTGTATATGGGTCAATTTCAAAAAAAAAAACCCAATTTTTGTGTCCCCGCACTTTACACTAATATTTTAGGTAAAAAAAAACAAAAACAAAAATGTGAGAGTGATCAGCGAGGATTATGTAACAAAAAAACGTAATTCTCAAATTTGTATGTTTGTTTTTTTGTTTATTCAGAATAGTATTTTGTTTCTCCCTCTGACTGCTTCCATACAAAAGCATGTGTCCCCCGTTAGAACTTTTAGTAAACAAAATAAAATTAAATCAAGATAAAAGTAAATATGCAACATTTAATAACAGTTTTCGAATTATTGCGTTTCTTTCTTGTGTTTTGATTTGTTATAGTCGTCAAAACTTAATTAGTGCGAATTTGGCGTTGCAAAGAAAGGTTGTCCCAACAATTTGCATTGAGCGTCACTTTTTTTTATAAATCAAGTAATATTACTAGTTTTCAATTTACATTTAAATAAAGTAAATAACGTAAGGAAAGTACAAACTTTAATTATTACAAAAGTGAAAAAGCGAAAAAAAATATATTAAAAAAATGTGCATTTGCGTAGTTTTTGTGAACACCGTGGTAAGGGCGCGATAAAATTTCATGAGCGTCACGCTCATATTTGGTGTGTGACGCTCAAGATAGAAATCACAGAAAACCTAAAAAAAATCCAAAAATATTGATTTTTTTTGAGAGCCTAAAAGTACCACCGGATTCTTCATCAATTTCTATATAAATTGGCCACTCTTACAGGCGAATTGAAAAAACTTTAAAAATAAGCAATAAAAAACTCGTTGTGTACGTTTTTTTTGAAATTGACCCATATGTTAAAAAGCTTCAAAATTTCTTTTTTAATCTTTTTTTAGAATTTCGAGTAGAAAATAAACATTTATATGCTAAAAATATAAATAATTTTTCAACAAAATTACTAACATTTAAAAGTTCCCACTTAAAATGAAATCAAAGCAACCTCAAATTCTCGGTTGCCATGTTCGACAACTGAAGTTAACAGTTGACAGTTGCCATCTGTTATATGTTTTTGGCAACTGTCAACTCCACTGAGGTTCGGTTGCCATCGAACCATTATTAATAAGCTAAAAACCGTATTCCAAACAACGAAAAAAAAAACAAATAGGAAGATCTAATTATACCTATAAAAAGAATCTCTCAAACATTCAGACAAATACAGGTTCATCTAGAATAATAAGACGAATGTTTAATAAAGTTTCTCTTCATGGCTGCAGCGCACATTGGAAACCTTTTGTTTAGAAAAACTATATAAAATCAAGGCTAGAGTTTGCAAAAAAAAAAAACCGACAAGTTTTTGAGAAAACGTGATAATTCAAACTTTTGCCGCTGGTTATCGGCTGGTAAACGGTATGTATGGCGTCCGTTAAATAGGCGGTGGTAATGTAATGTTTTAGGGTACACTTTCTAGGCACGAGATGGGGCCAAAATGGACAAACATTTATCTAAAAATATATTAGAAAATACGATGATACCATTTGCTGAAGTAAATTTGTCGCTACTTTTCTTAAATGCTTGTGAAGCCTTGTTTAGAGGAACAAAACATAAATGTTTTCAAATGGCCAGCACAGTCCCCAGATCTCAATCCAATTGAGAACTTGTAGAACGAAGTTAAGAAAAGTTTGGAAGGAAAAAACAGCAAAAATTTAGACGAATTGTGTGATAACATTGAGGCGGCTCGGAAAGCTATAGTCATTACGCTTTCATTTTTCACTTCATAGGCATTTGGTCGCAAGTATGCCAAATAGATGTCTTCATGTGGTAACAAATAAGGGCTAACCGTCAAAATATTAAAGGTAAATTTGTAATTATTTGACGGAAATTGGAAAATTATTGGGATTAATAAAAAAGTTGGTGAATGTTTTAATTATTTGTCCAACCCCTTTAATGATTTTATTTTTATTTTTTTTTTAACTTCATAGATTTATGATGGCGCAAATAAGGATTAGAATTAAGTAGTGAAAAATTTTTTGTTATATTTTTATAAATAGAAAATAAATTGAATAAGTTAGAGTGGGTTCACATGCTGCGATTTGCTGCTGCGACTCTGCTGACATTCTCTTTTGGTATCCCTTCTAAATTAATCATTCATTTGTTGCAACATTCTTGCGACATTTTGACACTAAATTGTTAATTGTTAATGTCTTACAACCGTGTAAACTTAAAATTTTTTGCCTTCCAACGTTGTAAGAAAAAGCATTTTCAGTACATTGCAAGACAAAAATATTGTCAGATATCTAACAATCGTGTAAACACACAATTTTGTCGTTGTCATTGTTTTAAGACAATTGTCAAACACTTTTATGCATCTGCCAATGGCAGCATTTTCATAGAAATTATTTATAAATGCAACTCTGTATATACATAAATAAACAAACAAGTGTGCATTGATAAAATTTTTGAATAAAGTAGAAGAAAATCAAAGAATTAAATTAAAGTGTGCATTAGGACATAATTTGTTCCATGAGAATATTTAAAATTTTTAAACACACACACAGAGCTGCAATACGAATTTGACAATGCCACACAACAAACTGACAACCGTGTGAACTAACAATTTCGGTTGACAGATAAATTCATTGTGTGACAATTGTGTGCAAATGAAATAAACTGACAATTTACATTGCCAGCACATTGCTAGATATGACAACTTTGTAATATCTGACGATCGTGGACACATAGCTTAAGTGTTGTTTTGGTGTAAACACAGGCACATTGATATTTCTAATATTTCACTATTAAATTTTATGACCACATATTATTTATTTATTTATTTAAAATTAAAACAACAATTTGTTTTCTTTTTAATTAAAACTTATTTATTCGCAGTGTTGCCAAACATCTTCTGTAATCCCATAAAATGTAATTTCATTGTGGTAACAACACTGCTGGTAAATGAAATAAAAAAGAAAAAAAATGCAAGAGAAAATAAAAAATGTCAAAATTGTTGTTTCGTTTAACAAAACCTGCGACACAAGCTACCCCGTACTCCCCACTACGTATTTCATCTATAAACTCGAGTCGCAGGAGAAAAGTCGCAAGTAAAAGTCCCTCTTACTTTTCTGATGAATGTTTTAATTATATGACCACCACTGTACATGTAAGTTAAACTGTTGTACTTTAACCTTTAATTTGAGAAAAGTTTTATGGATTTATAGTTTCATTACAAATTTGTAGGTAAATTGCAAATAAATTGCTCTTAAAATACACCTATTCATTGGAGAAAATTTGATTAGAATTGAAAAGTTTTATAATAAATTTTAATGTTTCTATACTTTTAACGGCTACTGCTTGGTTTTTTTTTTTTCTACACTGGAAGATATTAAAGCAGTGATTTAAAAAACAAATTTGGTTGCATTTTGTTTATTTTTTGTAATTTGTAATTGTAAGCAATTTTACTTTATTTGGGCTATTGAAAGTGGTTTTTGTTTGTTTTGTTTTATTGACTTGTCTTTAAAAATAAGCATAGTTTAGCTTTTAACCCCTTAATTTGTAACTTGTGATTTGTTTAATTATATATATCTCGTATAAATACTTAGTTGTATTTTTTTTTTTAATTTTTGCTTGAACTACTTGTTATATTTTGTTTAAATTTATATGTATGTAATAATGTTTTAACAATTAACAGTTAGAAAAATATTTATAGAAAAAAAAAACATTATTTAAAAAGAATCACGGGTGGTTTTTCACTTTGGTTGTTGGTTTAAAAGTATTACTTGCCATATTTGCATTTTTTTTTTTTTGTTAATTTAAAATAGAAATCTGATGCTTATTGAGTTAAATGATAAAGATAGCTACTCGATTTGGTTTCTTGGTGGAATATGAACGAACTGTTTTTTCCATAAGCTCTTGTAGAAGAATTTCATTTATTTTATTATGTACTAAGTATGTACTACCAACAACTAACTGCTTTATAATAATTGTTTTAATTCTGGCCAGCTTAATCCTCACTAATGGTATCCTCCTCCTCCTGTAGCGAAATGATCTGTAGGGGAAATAAAATTCAAACAGTAAATTAATTCAGTTTATTCTTTGTGGTTTTTATGAAAGAAAATATGTAGTTTTTTTTCTAGATGATAGAATAAAAAGGCAAAAACTTTTTCTAGATGAAAGGAACCGTTCCATTAAAATGTCATTAGCCTTCTAATGAATTTAAAACAATAAATCACATTAAAA
Source organism: Bellardia bayeri (assembly GCA_950370525.1). Lineage (NCBI taxonomy): Eukaryota > Metazoa > Arthropoda > Insecta > Diptera > Calliphoridae > Bellardia > Bellardia bayeri. Next base: position 84,528,994 of record OX493268.1, on the reverse strand, counting down.
AAATATGTAGTTTTAATAAATAGCAGGTTAGTTTAGCAGGCGGCCGTACAATACACAGCTCACTATAACTGGGTCTTTTGTGTTGCCTAATAAATAATAATTGAATTAAGAAAGCATTGAAAATAAATTCGCCATATCTTACTGGATGATCCGATTAATATTAAAACACTTCGCTTGGTCATATCATTGACTATTAAATTAACTAAAATTGTGTAAAATTAACTGATTCTTTAAGAAAAGCAAGAAATTGAACTGTTGCAAAGAATAACATGCAAATTGATCGATTTCATTGCATGTTAAATTGTTAAATACAGGAGGTTTAGGAATCATCAGTCAATGTAAAAGAGATCAAACAATATCATTCTAATGTCGCGTTCTAGTCGCTCCTCAGTTACTGGTCACTTGTCTGTCTAGAAATTTATGGAAAAAATATTGAAATTTTAGTCAAAGTAAAAGAAATCAAACAAGGTCGTTGCCATGCCGCGTTCTTGCACATGAATTGACTGTTGAAATAATGTGCGGCGTAATACAGGTAAGGAGTAATTGGAATCATCAGTCAATGTAAAAGAGATCAAAAATATCGTGCTAATGTCGCGTTCTTGTCGCTCGTCAGTTACAGGTCACTTGTCTGTCTAGAAATTTATAGAAAAAATATTGAAATTTTAGTCAAAGTAAAAGAAATCAAACAATGTCGTTCCAATGTCGCGTTCTTGTACATAAATTGGCCATTTAATTAAATTGCGGCGTAATTTATGTAGGAATTGGAATCATCAGTCAATGTAAAAGAGATCAAAAATATCGTGCTAATGTCGCGTTCTTGTCGCTCGTCAGTTACTGGTCACTTGTCTGTCTAGAAATTTATTGAAAAAATATTGAAATTTTAGTCAATTAAATTGTGGCGTAATACAGGAGGTATAGGAATCATCAGTTAATGTAAAAAAGTTAAAACAATATCGTTCTAATGATGCGTTCTAGTCGCTCGTCAGTTACTGGTCACTTGTCTGTCTAGAAACTTAAGAAAATATTGAATTTACATAGAAAATAAACTGGTTTACATATTAAATATAGCTTGTAACATGACTTGGTTCACTATGAATAGCATTTAAAATTGATCGGTTCACTATAGGTATCATGTGAAATGAACCAATTGTTCAAGAGTAACATTAAATTGAACTGATTGATTGAGAATAAGATGACAAGTTAATTGAGAATTAATTAAATTAATTTTAGATTATATTTCTTCCCTGAAAATGATCAACAAAGTTGGTCGAAATATTGGAAACAAATAAAATATAATAAAAATTAAAAACGAACAAGAGTTTTTATATTTTTAATAAAAGAGACCTCAAGCCGAATTAATAAAATAAAAAGATTTTTAATTGAGGATATCATGTAAAATTAAATCAGGTCCGATTTTATGTTTTGATGACGATCCCCAAAGACTCAGGAAAGATGCAAAATTATTACAATTATTATTATGTATTTTAAAAAACATCTAACATATACTGATAGGGGTTTCAATATGTCCTTCAAAATTTAACCTATAAAATTATATTTTTGATAATTTTAAAATCCCAAAATGGACAACAGTTTCAGATACTACCTATATGATATATTCCAAATCATTTGTATTACTCTTTTAACAATTCCACAGCAAACGTGTACTTTCTGATCTGTTGCGTGCCACAGTCTTGGCCTGAGGTTAAAGTGGACAAAGGCTGGTGGAAAGACAGAACAATCAACAAAGTGATGTTTTATTTAGTTGGATTTAAGAGTTTCATCGCAAAGTAGAGTAACTTACAATTCCATACATATATATTACTGCAGATCTAATAGATGTAGAGTCCTAACACTTATCTAGCCTTGGTGTTACACTTGACAGAACTGTCACTTAAATTAAAGCAATCTTTTCTTAAGGCTTGGTTTTGAAACCAAGGATGCTCTTCAGATAAATACTAACATACACGGCCTTATTGCAGTGAAATAAAGTGGAACGGTTGATTGCAAGATCTGTACAGGGTACGCTTAATCATCTGTGTTTCTATTGCCGGGCGCATGAAGTCTATATGAATGTATCCAGACCATCGAGTATAAACGGAGCTAAGCCGCGTGAACTGTTTGGGCACATGCGTAGTTTATGAATCTTTTAGAAGTATTGCTGTCTGGGTTGTTAAAGATAGATTCCGAAAGATCGATTTGAGAATACTGACTGTATTTTACCGGATCGAATGCTATGATAGGAATGACTTTGGATGAATATCTAATATTCCCAAATCACTCTTTTTTAAATTGCGGTTTTCCCAAATTTTTCCAACTTTACATTACAATGTTTGACTATTATGTTTGTGTATTCTCCAGTTTCACAAATTATATGTTATATTATATGTCGGTTGGATCAGCTGACAGACAGACACTGCGCTGTGCAACTGTTGCACAGTGAGTCTAAAATCGAAGTCGTGCCATTTATGGGCCCTTCGGATAGTTGATTACGCTGAACCCACGAGAAGACAGACGGACAACTTTTTATTAATATCCTTATTTTTATGTATCCAGAATTGAGGGAATTATTCAATCGGATTTCCCATATATTGTCTCGAGCCTAGGACAGGAAAATCTAAGGAGACATGTGAAGTGTGGAACACTACAAGGAGGGAGATGTTGTGTTCAACTGCTACAAGTTAATGTCGTCCACAGGAACTTCGAGGTAATAGTTATTCTGGTCCTGCACCTGAAGGAATAAGAATATGCAGGTAGCTACCGCGGAATTAGCACTTGGGCTGACGGAAAGGGTCTGGTTGTGAACATGGCGAAAATAGAGTAGGTTCTATTCACCCGAGGATATAAAGGTAGAAAGAACTTACTAAGGATTTATGAGGCTGCTTTAGTTAAACCATTGTAAAAATTTTGTATAAGATCGAGTGTCGCGGTAACGGGGGTATAATGGTAGGATAAACTTGATTTCGTTCCCTACAAGGGAATATGGGATGGACCCTGGTTCATAGATTGAGATAGGCATAGGATCTTCGGTTTTCGTTCTGGAGTCAGTTACCAGGATTTCATATAGATTTCAAGCTGAGATCAAAGCGATCTTAAAAGCCTAGAAACTGGTAATGGATAAAATAACAAGTAGCGAAATGATGACTATATTTGTTGATAGTCAAGCAGCATTGAAAGCTTAATTAGTCAAGTAATCAGATTCAATGGATACAACTCGTAATGAGTTTAAAGCAGGTGTGCTCGTAAAACCGGCGTTTTGTCATGGCTGGCACCTGGAGTAACAGAATAGGTGCCTAGAGCTATACATACTAAATTACTGTATGGATTGGATAGCGTTAGCCTGAGGATTCCAGAGGGAACAGGTCTCAGGTTTTGTAGAATGTCGAAAAGATAGATAACAATGGAGCACATCTTTGGTCATTATCCTAAAATGCAGAGACATAGATTCTCTTGTCTGAGCGGTCGTTGTTTTGCTGGACTTAATCAGCCTTATTATGAGTGTCGTTTTCTTTTTACGACAACGACAATCATAATAAGGCTGAATAACTTAAGAGACTGTACTAAGTCATAAAATTCACAAGGGCAATCAGGTGATAGGAGAATGTGTTAAGTTTTATTTGTAAATCTACACTTTTTAAATAAACTCTTCTTATATATAATTTCTTTTCTCCTACTCTATCCCCAAGGGGTCACGGAGTGTATCCTAGGATCTAGAATTTAAATATAAATATATGTACCTACATATAAAGTCTTTCACTTGACATGCATTGAATTCATTAAAGGCAACTTTAAAATTTTTGATTATAAAGAAAATAGAAAAAGTTTTTGCAAATTTTTTATGGTAACAATAATATACATATGTATGTAAGTATGTATGTATGTAGCTATGTGCACTTGGTCCGATTAGCAGGCTTTCGTAATAGTTTATAAGAAACCATAAAACCGAATTCAAAAATGAACTTGCCAATCACACACCAAAAACACAGCTATTATTTTAAAAAAAGAAAAGAAACGTTTTTTTTAATGAAAATAAATGAAGAAATGTTTTGATTTGGTTCATGTTCATGTAAAAAATTTCAACTACTTGTTCACATTCATTCAAAAAGCAATCTAAATAATGTCTAATAGAAGTGGTTGTTTACTTTAGTTTAGTTTACAATGGTGTATTTTTATAATTCTTAACTAAGGCACAGTGTTGGGCAATTGGATAAAATTAAAATAAAAATAAAAATAAAAATTAAAAAACAAAATAAATACTTACTTGCATGATGTAACAAACGGTAGCAGACAGAATCCATTATTTTCTTTTTCTGTTTCTGTTTTTGTTTTTGTTTTTTTTTTTATAGATTTTTTTTTATAGATTTTTTTTTATAATAATAAAATGTTGTGTTAACAATTCAGCTAGATGTGAGGTATTTATAATTTATTTAGTTTTGGAATCTTAATGTTGAATTATTTCCTTTAAGTTTTGTGTGTGTTTTTATTTGAATTTATTTATACATAATTGAATTTTACAAAGAATTTCGACAATTTATTTTTCAAAATATTTTTATAATTTTAACTTTAAAAATCTGGAAATTCATCTAAAATTTGAAAGAAACCCCAATTGTTTTAGTTTTGTGTTAGCAAAATTGCAATAGCTTTAATAAAATTTAAATTTATTTCAAATGAAAACAAAGCATACAAACATGTTTGATATGTGCTGCAGGCTGTTGGTTAGTTTTTCGTTTAGAGGGGTAAACAACAAACAGTTTTCGGGTGGCGTTTTGGGGCATAAAACAAACTTGATTTCATTTGTATATTGGTGTTGTCGAACACAAACATTGGGGTTTAATTAGGGACATTTTATAAAGTAATAATACAATTCTCGTGGAGGGGGGGGGGGGCGTGGTGGAGTGACATTGGTTACAGCTTTTTAAATAATTGGCTGTTGCAAAGAGCTACGGGAGCTGGTTTTTGAATGCACTGTTGGTTGCAAGTTTTAGTTTGGTTTTCGATTGTTTGCAATTGTTGATGTTTGATTTGGTTTGGTTTGATTCGGTTTTATTATTTTTGTTAATCATTTTTTGGTTTTGGTAGTCGCAGTTGTTGTTGGGTTAGTAAGTTTTTTGTTTTTTGTTTTTAATTTTTGTGTTTCATTTGGATGGGGAAATGGAAAATAGGAAAAACGTTGTCGTTTTAATATTAATTATTTCAATATTTTATATTATTTTTGTTTAAACTAAGCTCACATTAGGCAAATATTTAAGCAAATAAATGTAAACATTAAATATTTTGTTCATTTAGTACTTAAACTTAATTAAAGAATATCGTTTTTTTTTTTTTTCATTTGCTGCCACAAATAAATAATTGCCAACATTGGTAAAATATTTGCCTAATGTGTCTTCAGCTTTAGTTTTGTTATATTAAGAAATTCTAACTATTAATATGTTGTTTGTTTTATAGTCATAGTTTTTCGTTTTCTATATATGTATGTATAATTCGTTATGATAATTTACAATAGACATTAAGAAAAATTTTATAAATAGTAAAAAAAAAAAAAAATATTTTAATTTAAGTAAAATGTATGTTTTACATGAGCGGGAATATGGTAGGGTGGGTTTTTGTTTGTCTTATTTTTTTTAATGCTGAAAAACAATTGCCAAAACTTACAATAAGAAAAATTAATTGAAAAAAAGATATTTATGTTTGTATAAGGTATTAAACTGAAATAAGTTACAACTTACCTCTTCGAATTAAACATTTTCAAATAATTTAAGTACATATTACAGATATTGATATTTGCAAGTCTCAATCTTTATATTTAAAAAAAGGGAAAAATACTTGTTGCATTTCATCAATTCCTTAAACAAATTTTTTTTTTTTAATAATTTTTCATTTCTCTTACGGAGTTAGCCTCCAAAACAAATGAATACAAATGAAATTCCGACATTCAGTCGGTTCGGAGCAGTGATTTCAAAGAGCTTATGCTTCCAAATATTATTGTAAATGTTGTTATAAAACGTTAGATCGTACACAAAAATATATTTAAGATATTTTACTTAAAAAAAAACCAAGGAACTTATATAAAAAAAACTACGTTAAATAATGAACATGTAAAAAAATACAACACCAGGTAACAGAGGGATGGGGTGGGGGTGTAATCGAATTTATTTCAAAATAAATCAGCCATTTCTAAACAGCTGGTCCGATCGGGATAACATTTTCCATAGCCGTAGATAAGTCGAATTTGTGTTTAAGTTTTGTTTTTCATCTCGTTTAAATTTTCTGAAAGATCCTTAAAAATTTGTTTGCGTATGCTATTGTTTTCTTATAGATTTTGAGTTATACGCATTCAAAATTTGTCTATGACCTTTAAACTTAAGGCCAAAATCCAAAAATCCATATATGTTATGCGCCGATCAATTGCTTTTTAAAACAAAGGACAATTCAAAACCGTTTGAGGGGGTATAAAGCTGGCCCGCTATCTCAGTAAGCAAATTTGTCTCAAACCAGGGTTTTGACGCGTAAACATATTTCATGCTTCACATCCCTGAAAGCGTGCTTATAAAATTTCGTAAATTCATACAAAAATAGAAAAAAACCACAAAAGAGGGAACCAAAAGCATCACTGCTAAAAGGAAGGAGAAATGACTACATTGGACATCACTTAAGTGATGATATGGCCAGATGTTTGCCATATAGGGGTACACTGGTCCCATCCCCAACCTATGACTGGCGAAGTACCCGGAATCTAACCTGTCCCGTGCTATTTTTACCGTCCAAATTTTGATCTTTTCAATAAAAAGTCAAAAAAATTATATACATATTCCAATTAACGGGTCCACTATATAACGTGCTTATTTCGTGAATGGTAACACTTTATTAGTTTTGTCCTTCCGCTGAACGAATATGGTTGTGTATACGCTTGAACAACGCTGGGAAATATTGCGAGATTACTTTGAAAATCATGGTAATGTTGCAGAATGTGTGCGAAAATTGCGTACGGATTTTGGAAGAAGAGAAGCACCGTCGTTATCTTGTGAGAAAAGTGAAAGAAACTGGCATCCTCATCGATAAACCAAAGCGTGAAAAGCCAAAAACAATGCGTACACCCGAGAATATTGCTGCTGTGACAGAAAGTGTGCATGAAGCGCCATCAACAGCAATTCACCGTCGTTCTCAACAATTGAACATTTCGGAGACATCATTGAGACGAATTTTGCATAAATACCTTGGTATGACGCCATACAAAGTCCAATTGGTTCAGCAGTTGAAGCCAACTGACCATCCAATGCGTTTTCGCTTCGCTAAGTGGGCCTGCGATGGATTTTGCCAAAAAAAATCATCTTTTCAGATGAAGCTCATTTTGATCTTGGCGGGTATGTAAACAAGCAAAATTGTCGTATTTGGGGTACAGAAAACCCGCAGGCATACATTGAAAAGCCGATGCACCCAAATGGAGTCACTGTTTGGTGCGGCTTTTGGTCCAAAGGTATAATTGGGCCATTTTCCTTCGAAAAAGAGCAAGGAGTGGCCGTTACAGTCAATGGCGATCGTTATCGGGCCATATTGAACGAATTTTTGTTCACAAAAATTGAAGAGGAGGATATTGGCAACATTTGGTTTCAACAGGACGGTGCTACGTGCCACACAGCCAAAGCTACACTCGATGTTTTGCGCCCTGTTTTTGAAGATCGCATTATCAGCCGCAGAGCTGATGTCGTTTGGCCACCCCCGAGCTGCGATTTAACACCGTTGGACTATTATTTGTGGGGTGCCGTCAAAGATAAGTATTACGCTGACAAGCCAGAGACAGTTGTCGTTTTAAAGAAGAATATTCGCGAAGCCATTGTTGAAATACAGCTGCACACAATCGATAATGTGCTGAAAAATTGGGCCGATGGTGTAGGCTACTGCATGGCCAGCCGAGGAGGCAGCCATTTGAAGGAAATTATTTTCCATTATTAACCGGAAGGATTGTACTTTCAAATAAAAAAAGAAATTTGAGAAAATATTCAGTAGTTTTTTTATAGCATTTTCAAAAAAAAAAGAAAAAAGTTATTTGGCGGACCCTTTATTTGTCACGGGAATAACTTGGGAACTAAATTGCAGAAAAATTCATATGTACAGTCTTTGGTGCTATTTTTTTTACCGCAGCTGTATATACATAACAATGTAGATAACACTTATTGAATTTAAACTCTAAAACAGATGTTTAATTTTAAGTGTTTAGATACTTAAAGTGAGTTTAAAACTTAAAACGAAATCTTCATAACTCATTTAGTATCTTATACTTACAAGTCTCTTACCAACAACGGCCTTTACCGGACTTTTATTTAAAAATATAAAAATTAGAAAACAAACAAAATTTTAAAAATGGTGCAGTGCAACTTACCTTATGAAACCAAAAATTTGAGATATAAAAAAAATAAACAAACAAACTGAGACCATGTTTTTTTTTTTCAAAAATAAATCAAAATTTTAATAATTTTTGTTTTTTTTTTCTTTACATAAAACTTGTGTAACAGCAATTGAATACAATACAATCGATACAATAGACTAAAATGCTAAAATACTAAAGGAAATATTTGAAAATTTTATTTAAAAAACATAGAATAAAATTAAAACATGCCGGTCGTATAAAGTAACTACACCCAGCATACCATTCTAGGAGCGCTCCGAAAAAGGAGTCAGAAAAGAGTCCAACAAAAGAGCATTTTCGGAGTGAAAGAAAAATTTGCTTGTTACTGTCCTGAGTCGGCACGCAGTATGACTCAGTAATTCCATTATGTGTGTACCAAAGCGTCGTTGTCCTGTTATTTGTGCAAGAATGATAAAAACAAGATTACACAGAGCCCAAAAAAACCCTCATAAAAGACTCTTTTCTGACATTATCTAAGAGCTCTTTCTGACGGACCATTTTCGAATGTAATGGCCCTCTTTTCTGAAGGTCTTCGGAGCAATTGTGATTGTTTTTTGGGCTCATAAAGAGCGTTAACGCTCCGAAAAAGGTGTCAGAAAAGACTCTTTGCGGACTCATATGGCTTGCTGGGCACAATCTAAAGATATACTTGTATATGTACGTACATATTTATGTATGTATGTATGTATATGTAGGCAGATACAATAATACAGAAATTTATGTTATAAAATTTCAAGATAAAATAGTACAGTAGGAGTAGAATAGTTGAAATGACAGTGGGTAGAGGGCGGGGAATTTTGATTGCGATTTATTACGCGTTTCATTGAGCAGTACAACTATTGGAACTTGATGAACTGTTCGTAGTTGCTGTGTTGTTGGGTGTAGAGGTTTTGAGTTTTGATTTGGAGCGTGCAGAGGAAGTGCCACAAAAACCGGTACCATTATCACTACAACTGCTAACACTACTACTACTATTGCTGCTATTGCTACTTTTGCGCGTGCTGCTGTGACTGTGGTTGTGACGTTTAGTTTCTTCATCAGGCATTTCATTTATGTTGGCGGTATCGCTGGCCTTCCATAGACGCCATTTACGTTGACTTGTGCAGCTGGAGGACGTTACAACGCTGGCGTTAATGGGGGCTGGTGGTGGCGCTATGGATTTGGGTAAATTGGTCTGTGCATTAACAACTTGACCCCAAGTGGCCTGAGTACTTTGTGGATGCAATAGTATTTGTGTTTGTACCTGTTTGACATTACGATGATCATAGTTCTCCACTATTATAATGGGATTGGGACGCCTTAAATGGCCCACAGGCCTGGAGGTAAGCTTGACTGGTGTGGCCGTTGTGAAATGTTTAGTGGGCTGATGTTTTTGTTTAAGCGCTTGTTCTGGTATATGAACATTTGCCAAGGATTGCGGCTGCAGGGAGTGACAATTGCGTGTGGACATTAGACGGGACTTTAAACTGCGCCACCTAAAGAAACTGCGGAATCTTAAACGGCGATCCTGGCTTAAAATATCTCTTTGTTCGTTGCCTGCCACAGAAGGCTGTAAATCCCTAACCAAATCCGGTTGATGACGTGTAGCTCTACGCAAAGAACTCTTAAAGTCCTTGCGCTGTTCTTCGGGTGTAAGGTGGGTCTGGGTGCTGGTGTGGTGGACTGGTGTGGTAGCAGTAGTGTTAGTTGCTAAGGACGCCGCAGTTGTGGCACAATTTTGATACTCATTCGAGGAATTGGAGGGGCATAGATCATTCGTATTTGTATTGTTTGATTGATTATTGTTTGAATTATTACTAGTGCTACTGTGACTACTATGAAGTGCTTTGCAACTACTTGTGATCCATGCGTGCATAGAAACGGGACGTAAACGTTGTGTAGTTGTTGTTGGTTTGTGAGTTGGTGTTGGTGTTTGAGGAGAAGTACATTGCATGCTTAGGAGTGTTGGTGTTGTTGTTGGTAGTGCTAATCTATGAATTTCATCATAGGATGCTGATAACATACCTGTGCGTTCATCATGATAATCATCATCATCCGACGACTCCAAACGATCCTCGACCAATGATGTTTGTCTTGACAAACCCTGTTTGTTGTTAGTTTTTTTTATGTAATTTGTGTTGATTGATGATTTTTTCAAATTTAATAATTTTTGAATTTTTATATATTTTGGCCACAGTGTTGGTTGTTGTTGTGCAAATGTGAGATTTATTTCATTATAGTTTTTTTGTTGTTGTTTTACAAAAAGGAAGAAGAAATGCAAAAAAAAGAAGCGAAAATAATAAAGATATGGTGTTTTTCTTGATGATAATTTAAATACTCGTATAACTAGAAATATTTAAGCTGTTTGGAGGGAGGTTGGTCAAGATAATAGGCAAAACTTCTTAAGTCTCCTAAAGAGCTTCTACTAAGTTTAGTCATTTGTATTGTGAACTTTGACCATAACTTACTCTAGAATTTTAAATGATTTGTTATGTAATGAATTTTTCTTAAAAAATGCGTTTTAAATTGCTTTGAAATTGCAAAAGCTGGTTTCTGATTTGCAATGAGTTCAAAAATAAAAAAGTAACTATATATAAGTAACTATAGTCGGCTAAAAATGACCATATAATACTCTGCATCGCGTAAATGATCAAAAACCAATGGACACAAAACTAAAAATTATATAAAGCAGTGGTTAGTAACGTATATGTCATTTTGACACTGTGTTGCATTACTATAATTACATTTGATGTTAGCTATTTGTTGTAAAGTTAAGCTAGATTTACACGATTGAAATTTTCTTCAAAATGCTTCAAACTCGTGTTATTATTATTATTGCTCAAGACAAAAATACGTTTGAAAACAGCATATATAAAGTGTGCTAACCTCATGTCCACCACTGTATTTAGGAATACTGAAATTTATTTGAAAGTCTATCTAAATTTACTTCATTAAGAAAGTCAGTTCGTTTCTTTTTAAAAAACTATAATATTTGATTAATGTTTTTGAAAGCGATATGTTATTTTTTGAAAAACTCCCTTTTGCAATATTTTTTAAAATACCTCTAAGAAAATAATAAAATAAACAATTCTAGAGTTTGTTATGTTCTTAATTTAAAATACATGAATTTATACAAAAAAAAGAAAAATATTTTTTTGCCATCTTCATCACCAAACTCCCGTTCAGTGTCTTATATATTTCTTACTGGTAAATCGATAAAAGCATTTCAATTATGTTAAATTTTTGCTACCATTGCTTAATTTAGCTTTTTGTAAATAATTAATATTTTCATGGCGAAAGCTTTGTGCCATTTTGGACAAGTAAAACAATTGAATATGTATGTTACAACTTATATGACAAAAAAAACTTAAAACAGACTAAAAACTTTAAAGCATTTTCTTAAATTCATTTAAATAGTATTTCGTTAACTCCAAAAACAACTCCTAATGAGTGCTCTCTAATTGATCATTTATACAAGATCAAGCAAACATTTCAATGCATATTTTTATTTTTCAAATTTATTTATTTATTCCAAACTACTGTCTACTACAAAGCTTTTACCTTACACGTGTATTTTAAGCTTTTGCACAAGAGAGAGTGTTTACACAAAAGAAAGCTGTTAAAATCTCAACTTACCGCATTGTGTCTTCGTCTGGGTGGTGATCGCTTATTCCACAGTGCTTCCAATTGATCAAAGTGCTGAGATTGCGCTAGGGCCGCCTGTTCGGGTCCCAGATTTGTTTGTGAAGTTATTGTTTTCATTTCGGCTATTTTCGAGATTTCCTCCATACTGGCCGAGACTGAGAAGCGACGTTTGAGTCGTTCATCGACTTGGGCCATCATTACCGAGGAGGTTAAATGTCCGTATTTCTTTTGCCAAGTATAGGTGTCCAGTGATACTTCCTTCTTGAGCAAACGTTTCATTTGCCTTTTGGGGCCTTGTGGTCGAAGATCTGTGGAAATCAGATATGTAATAAGTTATATGACATTATTATACACTTGGTCGAAGTGGACAGAATAAAGAATGAACGTTTTAAAAACTTGACTTGAATCGTCCGAGTTCTGAGTTTCACTTACCTTCCACATCTCTGGCAGGTGCTGAATATGTTGGCAGCTTAATATATTGGGCTGGCGTATTATGCAAACAAATGACGGGTAAATTGAAGCTGTCCACCAGCTGTACCAAAATCCGTGAACAGTCCATACTAATATCAAAACGTGGAAAAGGTACGTGCAATTGCAAAGAAGTCAAAGCCAGGCCACGTTTAGTTTCCCATACAATCAAGGTTTTATCGTCACTACCCGATACAGCCGTCGAGCCATCCGCTGAGACCTTAACATTAATTACCGGGCCTAAATGACCAGCCAAAGTGTGAATCTCTTCGCCTGTATGCAGATCCCAAATAATCAGGTTTGTATCCTTGGAACCCGAGGTAACCTGGGACTTGTTTGTCACAGAGACCGCCGCACACGTAACAGCATCTGAATGACCCACTAAAACTTGAGCCAATTTGCCGCCTGTGGCCTGCCACACCTTCAGAGACATATCGCGTGAACCCGTTATTATAAACAAACTATCGGCCGTTATGGTGAAGCAAGTTATCTCGTCGGAATGGGAAACGGAATACTTTTCATCTTCGCGTGTTAGAGAAAAGATTTTTAAAATATTCTCGCCATTTGTGGACACGGCAAATTTCATATTGTTGGTAGCCGCCAAAGACTTATAAGGTCCTTGTAAGGTCTGCAAAAGGTTCCCACCATCAGCCATCCATACATAAATCAAACCATCACGATCTGAGGACATGATGCGCCTTGAGTCCATTAAAACCACCACACTGCAAATGGGCGCCACATGCCCCTTAAAGGTGTTCGCTATTGAGCCCATGGCCAGACCCCAAATATGCACCATACGATCATCACTACCGGTTACCAGATATTCACCGTTCGGCGCAAAATTCAAACAAGTAACCGGAGCAGCATGACCATCAAACGTTGTCTGATATTCGGGTGTATTGATTTGCATTAGATGGACATGGCGACCCGAGGCTATAGCCACCAACTGGGAATCACGTGACACATCAAAGCAGGTTATCGGTGGTAGTGCTGTCGATGGTGACCTCTGTGATTGTGTGGCTCTCTTCAAAGAACGTTTCCTTCTCTGATTGTGCGAGTAGGGATGAACATACAGTTCCTCATTGCGGAACGAATAGAAGGTGACCTTATTGCCGCCCACGGTTATTAAGAAGTCATCATTGTCCATGGCATATACAGCTGTTACCGGACCGGGATTTGGTGGCATTGATCTTATTAAACGGCCCGTGTGCATATCGTAGATTAGGGCTCTGGTATCCTCACATCCCACTACGGCGCGTTGACTATCACGGGCTATGGATATTGTGCGTATCTACAGAAAGGAGAATGTTAGTAATTAATTTACTCGTATTGTGGTTTTGAGTTAGGAAAATGAACAAGAAGATCGTGTAGAAGATTTGAGAGCAAGACTTATATCGGAGCTCTGACTAACTTTGAAATTTGATTCAGTGTTGTTTGGACTACAGACTTGTCTGGACAATAGTCTTGTCTATAGTCTGGACTGAAGACTGTGACTGAATGTAGTCGCAGGGTGGTGGTAGAGGAGTTATCCACTGGAGTGGGTAACTAGGAGTGGGCTACTAGTTGATAGCAGGCTATCACTACCTTCATAACAAAAAAAGTCTGGACTGTCTATGACTTGTGACTTGTGACTTGTCTATTGCTGAGTTATTGAAATACTAAAATATTATGATTCCATATTGTTAAGAAATTCGATTGTCACCATGATTTTTTAATTTTTGTATTTGAATATATTCTGACGATTTCGTTACTTACTCTGGATTTATGCCCTTTAAGTGTGTGTAATTCTTTGCCTGTTGCTAATGTTCTGACATATAGACCATTGTCATCACAGTGGGCCAATAGAAATACCTGGAACAAAACAAAAAAAAATTAAATAAGTATATTTATAAAGGAATGAAATGATATTAATAACTCTGATTTCCAGCAAAGTAAACACTCCACATGTAACTAAAATGATATTGTAGACATTATTGAGTACTTCGTGATTTGGGTTTTGTAATTTGTGCAGATACCCAGCAAGCCATATGAGTCCGAAAAGAGTCTTTTCTGACAACTTTTCCGGAGCGTTCATGCTCCTTATGAACCCAAAAAACAATCACAATTGCTCCGAAAACCTTCAAGAAAGAGGGTCATTACATTCGAAAATAGCTCTTAGATAATGTCAAAAAAAGGGGGTTTTTGAGCTCTGAAAGAGCTCTTAGATAATGTCAGAAAAGAGTCTTTTATGAAGTTTTTTTTTTGGGCTCTGTGTAATCTTGTTTTTATCATTCTTGTGTGGTACAGCTGTTTTTTTTTTGTTCAAAGCACAAATAACAGGGCAACAACGCTTTGGAACACACATAATTAAGCGGAATTTCTGAGTCATACTGCGTGCCGACTCAGGACAGTAACAAGCAAATTTTTCTTTCGCTCCGGAAATGCTCTTTTGTTGAACTCTTTTCTGACTCCTTTTTTCGGAGCGCTCCGAAAATGTTTTTTTGTTGGACTCTTTTCTGACTCCTTTTTCGGAGCGCTCCTAGAATGGTATGCTGGGTAATAATTTTTGCACCGAATAATTACTTGCTATAAAAAATAACCCCAAGCGCAAAAAGAAAAACCAGTCGAATTGAAAGCAAAACCAAATATCCATACGGTCACATTTTCAAATACTTCTCAAAAAAGCGTAACCACTTGTTTTAGCACAAATTTGTTTGACGTTGTTTACTATTACAAGAGTTTTGCAAGAACAAATAAAATAAATTAAAACTAAATATTTGTTGTGATTTGGCCTAAATAAACGAGTTCAAATATGTTATTAGTGGTTACGTATTTTTCGGCAAATATTTGCCAAGTGTGACCATAACTTTAGTTAATGCTCTGTATTTGACCAACAGGGACCAAAACAAAAGGGTTCTATTTGTAATATAAGCTGTTGAAATATGGTTAGAATATCATAGGGAACCTGTATCGAATGCTAATTATTCTTGGCCCCAAAAAATCAACAGTTCCTTTGGCGTGTAG
Source organism: Bellardia bayeri (assembly GCA_950370525.1). Classification (NCBI taxonomy): domain Eukaryota; kingdom Metazoa; phylum Arthropoda; class Insecta; order Diptera; family Calliphoridae; genus Bellardia; species Bellardia bayeri. The sequence goes on along the minus strand of OX493268.1, from coordinate 84,513,498 downwards.
AACATATGCTGCCATGAAGATGTTAAAACATCATAGGTAACAATGGGTAATAATTTAAAAAATTTTTATTGTACAAATGCTTCAAATTAGAAAAAAAATCTGACATTTTTAAGTAATACAACCAATAAATAAGAACTTTGAAATTTCTCAAAAACCTGCAAAACTTTGCAAACAAACAAGAAATCAAACTCTTCTGTAGTAGAAAGCTTAACTACCACCGGTAATAAATACAAAACTTTCTTTGTGTTTCATATTTATGTTGTACTTTTAACAACAACATAAATATAGTAAAAAACACATAAACTTTATTCTCCTTAATATCCCATGTTACACTTAATAATGCCAATGGCTACTTAAAAAAAATTTAGCTTAAACTTTTTATCTTATGTAGTAATTTACGATTTTGAGACGTGCGTATCCAACATAAACATACACACACAAATAAAATATACATACATATGTATATAGTAATGTTTTTGTCGGAAATAAGAAAACTGTTTCCTTTATCCGTTTCATTTCGATGTATAGTCGCAGTCGTTAACTAACTGTTGCCATTAGCTAGTTTCCTCTATGGCTGTGCTATTATTACTTACTTGATGGTATAAAGTTTTATAACGTGAGAAGGGTGATGTAAACTTTAGCCAAAAGTTTAAAGCAATTTACAACTATTTATAGTTGGCTTAATATCATACCTATAAACAAAAAGCATGTAAAGAATTCAAAAATGCAACAAGAGGCCATAAGATCATTTTTTCTTACTGCTGAAAGTAATTTTCTTAATATTTCTACAAAAAATAATTAGTTTAGAGAAATTATATTGTTTAAGGATAAATTTTACATAATTTACTTTTTAATTTATTAAGGGCCACAAAGAAAATAAACTACAATTCATAAAAGTCAGATCAATTAAGAAGTTGTATATAGTTTCAATTTATTTTTCAATTAAAATTTAACGGTCGGTATCAACATGCAGCATGTTTATCAACAGATGACGTGTTTATCGACATACAACTTGTTTAACATTTGTAGAAATTTTAATTTATAAACATTATTGAGAACACCCTGTTATGAACATAGCTGACGGCTTTGGCTGAATATCTTAGACACGAACATTCTAGACTGGCAGTCATGTACATTCTAGTATCTTAGCTCCGAACCATATAGAAATTATGATTGCTGTATAAATATACTAAAGCTATGTATAGACGATCATCAGATATTACAGCGTTGTCCGAAAAATGTTCAGAAAATGTCTAACAATCGTGTGAACTTAAAATTTTTGTCTTCCAACGTTGTGTAAGAAAAAGCATTTTTAGTACATTGGAAGACAAAAATATTGTCAGACATCTAACAATCGTGTAAATACACAATTTTGTTATTGTCATTGTCTTAAGACAATTGTCAAACACTTTTGTGCAAAGTTTATGCATCTGCCAATGGCGTCGTTCTATACACCGTTTTGGCGAAAGTAAAGTGGTGGCTCTAGATATTTCTAAGGCGTTCGACAGTGTCTGGCATGGTGCTCTCTTATCAAAAATCATTGCTTTTAGTGTCGGTGATAACTTCTCTTGATTTATATCGAGTTTCGTCAGACATCTCACTATACGAGTTGTTATAGATGGGATCTCATCAGCCGAGTTCAAGATCAATTCAGGGGTACCGCAAGGCTCCGCTCTTTCTCACACTTTATTTCTCATCTTTATAAATGACCTTCTTTGTCGAACTTCAAACCCTATCTTCTCTTTTGCAGATGATAGCAACATTTGCCATTCATACGCATTTAACCATAGACCAAACCCTTTGGAGATTGGTGAAATGAGACAAAATATGAATGACGCACAACAGATCATGTTGCTTCATCTGGTTTTATGGGCGGTGTAAATATTAAGGAATCAGACGCTCCTGACGTTCTAGGCATGAGAATCTAGTGTAATGACCGCTGGACCAAAACACATTTTTCAAGTGTCAAAAGAAGCGTTCAAGTGTTTTGGTTTCTTTTTAAACGGTGTAGGAAATACTTCACTTCAGCTGATGTCCATACTATTTACACCAACTATATACGACCGAAAATGGAATACAGCTCTCATGTATGGGCCGGTGCTTCATACACTATATTGGAGTTACTCGACCGCGTACAGGAGAGGGCGAAGATGCTTATCGGTGACAGTAGGGTATCCAACTCTATTGATTTATTGGAGCATCGTCGCAATGTGGGTTATGTATCACTGTTCTATCGATACTATAATGGAATATGGTCTCCTGAAATCAGGGAACTTGTTCCTGAAACACGTAGTTTTTTACGTAATACACGTTCTTCAGTCAGGGCTCATCCAAAATTGGTTCTTTAGCCGTACTGTCCGTATGTGGAACAAACTACCAGCAGAAGTATTCCCTACAGGAAAATTCAATTCAAATGTTCACAAACACTACTCCCTCTATCCTCCCTCCCATAACCTATTTTCCTAGTACCAACACAATGCATTGTATAAGTAGGGGTCGTTCCCTGAGTGCTGGTCCAAGAAAAAAAATTCTTAGTCCGCTTTCACACGTTTCAATTCGGGCTCTTCAAGGCAACTATTTTTGGGTAAAAACAGCAAAAGAGGCCAGTACTAGTGAATTTTCTTATTTCCTTTTGTTGGCTTCCTTTATTTTCTGCGTTTTATTCTAGACGGAGTTGTTGGTATGTTGATTTACATGAAATAGTAGAAACTTTTTGGTAAGGAGCACGAAAATTAAAGATATACGTGTGAACGAAATGGCAGGTTCAAAAGAGAATTGAACAAAAACAGGTCAGCTAACATTGAAACGTATGAAACAGAACTTACTATAAACTTTTTTATGGTATCAATTATTTTAATATCCTATTTTTCGCTTTATTATTTTTTAGTAAAAGGGGTTTGCAACAAGAACTTTGTTTTCCAACACTGGCATATTGGAATAATAACAAAGTTTTTACATTAATTCAAATTCTCTCGAAAATCGCCGTAGATTCGATTAATGCATTCAAGACCAATCAGCCAATTTCGAATATCCTATTCTGAAGTGAAGCGTATTCCAGAAGTAGTATTCTGCATCGATCAATGATGATCAAATCGCTTTCCTGTCTGGCTGCTTATTCTGGGTCAATTTTCGCTTCAAACGAAACAGTTGCTTTTTTAGTAAAAATACCAATTTCTGCCAAAGTAGCGCAACATTAATATTAATGTGAATGAAAGTAAAAAAATAAAGGCTGTCGATGGTACTGGCAACCAGTATGATGCTAGATCCAGCATAAAACAATTTACACCTTAATTTAAGTTCATTTATGGCTTTAATTATTTTAAATTGTCTTGTACTATTCTTGCAGAACAACCAGCCAACAAACCACTCCACTCCAATTCAATACAATTTTCTTTATTTCACATTTTTTTATTTTCTTTGTTACAAATGTTATTAAATATTTATGAAAAATCTAACAAAAGTAATCAGATTACCAAGTTGTTGGCTGTTCAAGAATTGGAGGCAGTTGGGCAAATATCAAATCTTATAAAAATAAGGAAATTACAAAAATATGAACAATGAAATTGTATGAATTTATATATATTGACACACAAATACACTGTGTTGCATTATTATACTTACACTTGATGTTAGCTATTTGTTGTAAAGTTGCAAATAGTTTTTTTTAAAACGTATGAACATTTTTTAAGTGTTTGTTTAATGATCTTTTTTTATACAAAATTTTGGAAGACCATTTCATTAATTTAAGAGAGAAATTGTGCATTAATATTTAGTTGGTGTTTCATAACTATAATTACACATTATTGAATTCGTTAAAAGAAACTTACAAACTAAGTGGAAACAGTTAAGTCGATAATCTTAGTTAATAGTTGGACTATTTAAACATAAATATATGTATTTGTTTTTTAAGGTGATTTAATGGTCGAGAAGGTTTCAACAGCTATTAGAGATGACTAAGAAAGGACCGACGATTTTTCTCAAAAAGAAATTTCGAAGGCGGTTCTTTTCAGTATGCTTGATTTGGCGTTTCCAAGCACCACATTTAATGTTACTGATTACACAAAATTACTAAATGAGAAATTGGTGCCATTTTTAGAAAATAAAAATAAAAAAACAATTTCGTTTTTAACAAGACAACGTCACGGGCTTTAACTATTTAATTAATATTTAGATGAATAAACACCATCGGCGGTAATTTGACACGAAAGACCTGCCCTACCAAAAAAAGGCATTACTTCATTAAGATTGCTGTCAAACTCAACTACAGTTTGCAAAATCATTGGAAGCTAATTAAGCAGCAATTCCAAAATGTTTACAAGCAGCAAGAACTCTTTAGCAATCTACTTATGGTTGATTTGGACACATTTACTTCACATGCATATATTAATAATCAAACATAAGAGTCTTGAAATTGAAGCCGAGCGACCATGAAAGACGATTTTGCATGGCCGAAATGCAGCTTAAACGACATTACTTGCGAGTAAAAATGAATTCTAAACTATAAGATTATGCGAAGAATAAGACGAAAAGCCCGAACCAAAACGACACCAAAGCCAAATAACCCTGTAACCGGAAAGGTAATGTTCTGTATTTGGTGGGAGCAAAAGCGTCCTATCTATTATGAGCTGCTGAATTATGATCAGGCCATCACAGGGAACCTGTATTCGGTACAGTCCATTAATTCGTTTGAAGCGAGCATTGAACGAAAAATGCCCAGAATATGCGGGCAGACATGAAATCGTAATATAGTGTCATGACAAGGCTCGGCCACATGTTGCAAAACCTTTTAAAAACTATTTAGAAATAAGTGGTTGGCATAGTCCAGACTTTACCCCACTTGGCTAATATTTCTTTGGATCGATGCAGAGCGCTTTCATGGGACACTTTACTTTATGCCAGGACATCTGAAATTAGCTTCAAAAGATGAAATAAAAGCTTTAAATGTTATACACCCAATATATTAGAAATATTTATGTAAATCTGGTTCTCTGCCACTATTTATAAACATGTGTAAAATACGTTAGTGTACCTATATATATATATAAACACCTTATAAAGGTTTGCAAATTTTCTATTAAAAACTAGCAAAAACATCAAAGTTCATTAATCGTAAACGACCTAATTAAATTTAATAAAACCTAAAGTTGTTATTAGGTTTTACTTGCGTGTGACGAATATAAAAATAATTTAATGAAAATTAAATTTAATGAACTCGAGCCCGACTAAAAAAATATCAAAAATTTAAAATTAACAGTTCGAATAAAAAATAATAAATTGTTCAGAAAAGTTTTTCTTTAGAATTAAAACACACTAACACAACTAATCAAAAATTTTTGTTTTGTTTTTTTTTTCAAACACACAATCACTTTTAATTTTAAACAAAAACTAAAAAAAAAAACCTTGAAAGATAAAACAAAAGGTACAGACAGCAAAATAAAAATGACAACTAGAAAAAAATGCCATAAAAACTTTCAAATACATACTGGGAAGAAAAAAGTCGGATATAATATTAAGTTGTTGTAACTTAACAGCCAGTGACATACAAAAAATAACACACAGTGTAAGAGACAGAATGAGAAAAGAATACAAAAAGGTGCAAAAATAGTGAAATAATCGACAACATATAACCATACTCTCAAAGATACAGTTAAACTTTGCTTAAAAAAGTAGTAAAAAACTAAAATAAAAAAACAACTTCTTTTTATTATTCGTACGTATACGTAATTTGGTCTTGTCGATAACACTCATACGCAACCATGAACATTGTTCGAACACTTGATTTTAAAATGAGTTGATAGTTGTTACAAAAAATATAATAAATAAATCAACTTTTTGCAGAGTTTTTTTATTCTGTATTACTCTTGTTGTTATTGTTGCAGATACTTATGTAGCAGTAGCAAGTGTAAGTACATATTTACTACACTAGTCTCTGCAGTAGTAAAAGTAATGAGTCTTGCAGTTGTGCTCATTTTTTTTTTCTTGGACCAGCCCTCAGGGAACGACCCCTATTTATGCAATGCATAGTGTTGGAACTAGGAAAATAGGTTATGGGAGGGAGGATAGAGGGAGTAGTGTTTGTGAACATTTGAATTGAATTTTCCTGTATTGAAAGTGGCAGGGAATACTTCTGCTGGTAGTTTGTTCCACATACGGACAGTACGGCTAAAGAACCAATTTTCCCTGTAGTGTGTTGTGCGATCCACTGTCCAGTCGACCACAAATGGATGAGCCCTGACTGAAGAACGTGTATTACGTAAAAAACTACGTGTTTCAGGAACAAGTTCCCTGATTTCAGCAGAACAAATTCCATTATAGTATCGATAGAACAGTGATACACAACCCACATTGCGACGATGCTCCAATAAATCAATAGAATTGGATACCCTACTGTCACCGATAAGCATCTTCGCCCTCTCCTGTACGCGGTCGAGTAACTCCAATATAGTGTATGAAGCACCGGGCCATACATGAGAGCTGTATTCCATTTTCGGTCGTATATAGTTGGTGTAAATAGCATGGAGATCAGATGAATTGAAGTATTTCATACACCGTTTAAAAAGAAACCAAAACACTTGAACGCTTCTTTTGACACTTGAAAAATGTGTTTTGGTCCAGCGGTCATTACACTAGATTCTCATGCCTAGAACGTCAGGAGCGTCTGATTCCTTAATATTTACAGCGCCCATAAAACCAGATGAAGCAACATGATCAGCGTATCATTCATATTTTGTCTCATTTTCCCAATCTCCAAAGGGTTTGGTCTATGGTTAAATGCGTATGAATGGCAAATGTTGCTATCATCTGCAAAAGAATATTTAGGGTTTGAAGTTTGACAAAGAATGTCATTTATATTTGGCAGCAATAATCCATTTTTGAAAAACCTGCAGATAATAAACCCTCAATAACTAAAGCAGCAGAAATTTTGATACCATCATTCACTATGGAGAGCAAAAGAATACTGTTATAACTCTATTCCAGTTCTTTCTAGTAAACCATAAATAAAGTAACCAGAAAAAACTCAAAGAAATTGTTATAGAAATAAATGAAAAAAACATGAATTAACATAAATGATTTTTTTTACGCACGTTAATGAAGTTGACTGGAAGGATTACAGCAGTGCTGATGATGGAACGAATGATAAAAACAAGGATGACATTTTAAGGGGATTTTTTTCTGATGTATAAACGGATAAATATGAATGCGCATAAATATAAATAAGTCTTTATCCTGTTGTTGTTTTTGTTGTTATTGTTTACGATAGTTACGCTTGACAGGACAATGTTAAATGCAAGCACACGCATGCACACAAATACAAATATACATTAACAAATGCTTGTTTGTGTATGTGTATAATATGTATGTGTTTACAAATAAGGATATGTACGAGTATAAGGATAAGTAGAAATATGCTTGTCAGTCATGTGTTGCGTGTTTGTGTGCTAACACTTGTATCTGTTAAATGTAACCCAGTTAAGAAGCTAAAAGTTGCCAAGAAAAGAAAAACAATAACAAAAACAACATTCATTAAAAAACTTTTGCTTTCATAACAAAAGCTGAATTTATTGTGTGTTTTTGTGCAAAAGGATTATATATGCCATATACATACATATGTATGTATATGTGTTTAGAACAGCATATTTATACAAACAACAATAACAAAGTTTAACATAATAAATATGTTATGGCATCTTAAATAACAATTTCTGTTCTTTTTTTTTAACGAAAAGGCAATCAAGAAACTTTAAGAAAGGTATAAATATGAAATCCGATAAGGATGTAACTTATGTTAAATATTTTCATAGATTTTTAGCAAATTTTAAACAACCGCGAATGTTCGAATTGATTTCTAGAAACATATTCTGTGCCAAAAGAACTGGTCATCTTTTGAGATCAAGAACGAACACCCTGTTCTGAAGAGAAGCCTTTTCCAGAGAGACCGTTCTATATCGTTCAACAAATTGTTTGACAATAGTAGGCAAAACTTCTCCACTACTAGTAGCTCAGGCGTGAAAAATCTCTACACGATCAGTAACTCCGAGCTAAAGTTCTTACCGCTGTCCCAAGCGCTAATATGTTCTGGTGTTTATGTCCATCACCTTGACACTGTTAGAGTCCTTGGGAGATATATGACGTCATCGGCGAGGTGCCATGACCTCGAAACTGGTTAGAAGTTGATTGTTGGAAACCTTTTAAACTTGCAGCTGACTAGAGTCTTATCTGGAATTACGGGATCAGTCAGAAGCCCGGGTATTTACAGACCACACTTTGCAGATGCCCTAATATCCCTTCGGGATACTGTATAGGATCGACCGAAAATCGAATACAACTCTCTTGTATGGGGCTTGTATGCTTCGAAGTCTATTTTGAAGTTCCTTAAACGCGTACAGGAGACGGCCTATCGGTGACAGTAGTATATCCAACTAACTCTATTGATTCATTAAAGCAATGACGCAATGCTGTGTTTGTATTTCACTGTTCTATCGATACTATAATGAAATGTGTTCTGCTGAAATAAGGGAACTTGTTTCCTAAACCCAAAGTTTTTTACGCAATACACGTTCTGCATTAAGGACTCATCCATATGTGGTCGACTGAACTGTAAATCGGACAACAAATTACAGGAAAATTCTTTCTTTAGCCGTAAGGTGCGTATGCAGCAGTTTTTCCTGTTACTTTTAATATAGGAAAATTCAAAAAAAATTCCATAAACACTGCTTCTTTTATGCTCTCTGCTGTAATCTATTTACCTAGTTCCAACACAATGCACTGCATGAGTAGGGATCATCCACTGTATTGCTCCAAGCACAAAAAAAAATAACGATTCGCTGCAAACATGATTTCCTTTTATAGCGTTTAAACAGCATTTCAGTTATTCAAATCGTCTTTCATCACAAGTAATGATTAGTTGTAAGCAGGAACTTTCAAGGTCTCTCGGCTTCAATTCATATGGTTCTCAATTTGCATGTTTTTGGTGACATTTTAAAATTGCTGCTTAAGTAACTTCGAATGATTTTTTAAGCTCTTCATGGAGTAATGCTTTCAATTCTAAGTCTTCACACTTGTTTGGTTTGTCTGTTCCGACAACGTTTTTCAAACAAGAATGTGTGTGAAGATAAATTCGAATTTAACTAGCACAGACAAAAACCATATTTGTTTTTAAATTTATGACAGGCCACTGTTAAACACTTAACAGTCATATTAATTGAATTTTTGAAAAGAAGAATTTGTACAAATATGGAACTGTACACGTATTTTACTATATAGAGGGTCCTAAATGAGACTACATACATAAGTCGAGTAATACTGTGGTTTTTGTCTGTGCTAGTTAAATTCAAATTCATCTTCACACATATCAAACAAGAACATAACATCAATAAAAGTTGTCCACATAAGACAAGCGCGGTATAGAAATTGTTCGCTGAGTGAACAAATTGTTGAATGTTCAAGGCATAATGCTGCATAATGTTTTCAATTTTATCTACAACCCTCTCTCAGTCATGTGTTTGTAAAAGTTACATTTTATAACTCTTATAAAATACTTACCGAATCACATGATATGTCAATACGTAATACTGGACTATTCATTTGCATGCTATTCAATAAACTATAATCATCCAATGACCACAAACAGATGGTTTTATCATGACTCGATGATATTAAAACATCACAAGTGGTCACAACTTTAACACTCGTCACGGCAGCACGATGATGGCTAATTTTGTGTAACTGAAATTAAAAAAAAAAAAAGAAAATTAAATACATAAAAATCACAAAATTATAAATTATAGACTTAAGGTACGGTGACACTTGGCAAATATTTACGCAAAAAAGCGTAACCACTTGTTTTAGCACAAATTTGTTTGACGTTGTTTACTCTTACAAGAGTTTTGCAAGATCAAACAGCATCAAATAAAATAAAACTAAATATTTGTTGTGTCTTGTTCTAAATAAACGAAGATTTTTTTTAATAAACAAATGAGTGCAAATTATTTTAGTTAGTGGTTACGTCTTTTTCGGCAAATATTTGCCAAGTGTGACCGTACCTTTAGTAAAGTAATAAAACAGCATAATTTTGTTACAATTAAATTCCTTAATTAGAACTCTTTGCCTTAATGTCGGTCATAATTGATGGTATGTGAGCGTAACGCAAGGAAAATGAACTTAAAAAGACACAAAGCACAAATAATGTGTCCTTACGTGTAACATGCCATTGTATTCTGAAAGGCTTTTAAAGTTTTTTTTTTTTTTTTGTAATTGCCACATTGCGAGTAAGTATTGTATGTGTGTGTTGTGTGTTTGCAGAATTCTCCTAAGGGTAAGAGAGTTGACAGGTTGTTGATGTTTCAGAGTGTGTTGTAAAAATAAAACACAATTTCACCTAAATTTTATGGGTGGAAAGTTAATTATATATGTTAGCATATTAGGGCAGGTATGTTGATGACGATGTTTTATATTTTAACGACGTCAGGCTAAAAATTAGTTTGTTTCAGGAATAACTATTCCACAAAAAATTTAGCAACTTTTGACATCGCTCTCATTTTTTTAAGAGTTTTCCTGCAAAGTAAGTGTGCAAAGTGTTTGAAGACTTTGCGTTCTTTGTAAAGTATTTTCGCTCTCCTGCAAAGTGTTTCACAAAGCATTTAATCTTTGAATTTCTGTCTTATCATTTTTCTTTTTGCATTGCAGTTTTAATTGTTTTAAAGAAAAAAATGTATTTTAGTTGCTAGTTTTCAAGACAATAAAGTAGGTAAAATTATTCAGCCCTATCGTGAATAAAAATTCCACATGAAATTTGTTCCCTTTAATTTTTTTAAACATTGAATTTTAATAGGAAAAATGTGAAAAGAGAACAAATTTCATGTGGAATTTTTATTCACGATAGGGGTGATTGTAAATATTTAGAACATATTAATTTTTACGCTTTGTTTAATTTAGACATGGGAATCTTTCTTCAAGAATGCCAAAATTATTTTTAATTATGAGCCGTGTTTTTTGTAGCAACTATTAAAAGGCTCTTCAACAGGATAAGCGGTATTTCGGCTCAATGATGGTATCAGCTAGTTTTTTAGTCCTTAACCACTATCACCCAACTATATCTAACAAGATCCGAAAATACACTCCATCCACGCTTTCATTTACACTGTTAGCTGTGTATTCTGGCCCCCATATTATCATTACATTCAATGCTTGTGTCATCCATGCAACCACAAACACAAGGGAATCCACCCATCATAAAAAATCACAATACCAGTGAAGTCTTCAGGCCACCACAATGTGTTTTGAAATAAAACGTCTACTATAACGTCGACAATTATATGGATGTTAATTTTGCAACACCTTCAAAGAGAATATAAACAAGTGTCAAACCCCTTTATTCAAAAACGATTATTAAATTTAACAAACGTTTATTAAGCAAATTTTTATATGCAAATCTGTCTTAATAAACGTTTATTAAATTTAATCGTTTTCAAATAAGGGGGAAAAACTTTGCAAATTACCAACCTACCAACTTTAACTTATCACTTATCAGATTTTATAGTTCTATAGCATAAGTGCCAACTAAAAAGTTGATAAGTTTTGTGGATATCAATTATCCTTTATTTCAATTAATTGTAAATTTCCGAAGATGTTTTAATTTTTTGGTCTAGGGAAATAATTGCTGCACACTGGGTACATTTTTTTTAATTTCATTTCAAGTTTCAGTTTTTTTTTTTTTTTTTGAAAAGAGAAGTAACACTCAGGCAATTAATATGCCTATATAAGTTAAATAATTAATTGTGTTACTTTTTTTTGGGAAGGGATAAGTAGCAGAAGAATAGGTGGTGAAAGAAAGTAGAGAAAAGCTGTTCATATGACAACACTGTAATTGCGCGTTATGTTTATTAGTAGTACAGTATTGCAGCGCCTCTGGTGGTGAGTAGACGCTTGATTTATAGCCATTATTTAAATATTTTACTTAGGTGGCGTTTAAAAGATATACCACCGAAGGAGGGCGCTGTGATAAATATTAGTTATAATAGGATGGAAAAACTAATAATGATCAGAAACTGATGTTGTTTTGAGTGGCAGCGGCTGGAAATCGAACCCAGGCCACAAATACCAACTCATGCTTAATGATCAAACGCGCTAATCAATTAAGTTACAGCACCCTTAAAATTGACAGTTTCTAACCATGAGCAAATTAAGTAAGAGCTAGCGAACAAAATTTTTATTTTTTAAATTTAGGCACACCAATTTTGTAAAATGTTGAAAGTGGGCGTGGTCGAAATGTTTAAATTGAAATCTTGTTACTTGTGTTTGTTTGTTGTAAATACGTTTTGAAAATTGTTTAAGTAATGATTGTCCAAAAGAATCATAATTTTGACATTTGACCCTTGACTTAACTGAAATACAGTTTATTTCATTTAGAATTAAAATATTTTAAATATTCCGTTCATGGAACATTGAATTTGGTTGCATGCGTAGTTCTTCGACTTGAAATAACCTCATAAAAATAACTGCAATGATGGAATGATATAAGGGTTTAATTCTGATCATTTAAACGATAGTGAAATGATAATGAAAGGCATCGCCTTGTTGAAATCACATCTATTATCTTCTACTTTAATATCATCCACTTTAGACGAAAATAACTGCGTTATCAAGGCACAAAATAGTTCAACAGCAACGCTCACTACTTTACCAGTCTCATTTTCCGGAAGTATGTTCCACCTCAAACTCGGCACCAAACCTTGTCGGTCAAATATTGTGAATACACGAGTATACATTAGGTTTTTTTTTTTTAACAATCACATGTGGGTTTTCCAAACTCGAGAAGCTGCAATTTTGATGTCAATCGAAAGTCTATCCAACAACTTCTAGTTATACCTATAATCCGACAAGATAAATGCTGCGGGGGGTTTTATTACCTAGTAATTCCTAGTAGTCCTCTGTAAAGAACAATTTAGTTTTATTCGAGGCGTTAGCCCAGTGACAACAATTGTTTCAAAAATTTACACACATTTGTTATGCTCTTAAAAACATTCATTCAATCGTCGTTGAGCAAGCAATGAGAACACATGCGACGGACTATCGTCATTTTTTTCAGAAATTTGTTAAGCATTGTTGTTGCTTCTTGTTGGACGAAGCATAGCAAACACACGCGATTCAATTAAAATTGAACAAAAAAAAAAAAAATAAACAACTGTTTTAGATGGACTTATTTTTGTTTTTTTTTTTCTGAAAATAACTGTTCTAAAATTGTTTTTTGATATTAATAATTGTTATTTATGGTCCCTGATATTTTTTCTTAAGCTGTTTATATCTGACTAAAACTTTTTCTTTTTTTCTTATTCTAAGCGTTTGACAATATGTTTGCTGGGAAAAATCTCCCATCAATACAATTTTTATATTTGAACACCACTGCTTTAACCCATCAACGACCCGCAGATTTAAAAGAAAGCAGACCTCTGAGGAAACTGGGCACCTAAGGCATAACACGGATATAAATAAAAACTGCATCGCAGCCATTAAGGATAAAACGTATTTCATCATATTTCATCGATTAGGACTGTGACAGTTAAACTTTCAATATTTTTAAAATAGTTCAAAAATGAATGCGTTGTCAAGCTAACGTCTTGACAAGTCAACATAACCACTCAGCGAACAATTTCTTGTCCGTATATGAATTTGTCTCGTATGGACTACTATTGTTGATGTTATGTTCTCGTTATGTTATGTTTCGGGTTATTATATTTCTGCCATAAAATGTAATTTTTTCACAAAAATGGCGCCAATAAAAAAAAAATCAAGTCAAAGAAAACTGTAAACATCGACACGTTTCCCCCTACACGTGTAGACCATGAACAAGTTTTTGTCTGAAATTCTGTCGAAATTTTGTGCTTGTTTTGTTTTATCGAAATTTCTTTTGGAGCCAGTTTTAAGAAATGTAAATTTGAAATGATGCAAAAACTCCTAGCGGCTGAACTTTGCTATATTACTTTTATGACAAATTGACAGCAGGTGGGGAACATTAATCTTTTAAAAAGTCGTCATAATTAAACCTACTGATATGTAATCAAATTATGTACACAGTATTCTTCTAATGTATGCTAATTATTTTGCCTCAAACTCAATGATATTTTTTTGACATCATTTCATGCTGTTACTTAAATTCTTTCAATATTATTCATTTAAATTTATTAATTTAGCTTGAAGTTAATTAAAACTCAACGACAGCAATACTCATCATTTGTGTGTATTTGTACATTCACCTATACATACATATTAACATGAACAAATAGCATGAACAAATAGCACTTACTGGCTGGAGTATTATAAGGATTCAAGTACGTGTTGTATTTCATGTGTTTATTTTCATAATGTTCAAACCAGAAATTCATACATAAGAACACTTATAAATACTCGCATAACTATTACGTATTTACATTCATATTTCTACACTTATACTTAGCATACACATAGCACAGGAAAAATTATTAACTAAAAAGGCCTCAACTAACAAGGCCTACTACCAGGTTTATTTTAAAGTCGAATTCTTGTGGATTTTTATTTTATAAAGAAGGTCAGCAAGAAGATGTTTTTAAATAAAGAAAGTAGGAATACAATAAATGGAATTTTATGGAAAAGAAGGAGCTACTTAAGGCAAACAGGCTAGAGTGCATGTCAATTTTTTGAGAAGGTGTTAATATGAAGGCCTGCAAATTAAAGACCTTGCTTTAATTCCCCCTGGCAGCTGCCGAACTCTTACATTTGTAATTAAACGTATACACCATACATATCTATAAGGGTTTTTGCAGTTATTTGCCAAAATTAATGTGTATTTCACTTGAACATTTAATATTACGCGTATTATGAGCAAAGTGAAATTATTATTTTAGTACGAGAAGGCTGGCCATAGATAAATTGAGCTAATTTGATTTAAAAGCAGTACTGTACAATACTTGAAATCATAAATGTATGGAAATGTAAATGTAAATGTAAATGACTGAAAATTTATAAAATATAGAAATATACTGTGAGCGTCAATATAAAGTAAACATGCTCATTGTACATATGGAACAAAATGTTAAAAGTGAAAGGTTTGTAGAGCTACTGAAGAGTAAATATGAATTGGAGCATTCGTGCTGAAAATACCACTTTAAATTTTAAAATAAGTTTTGAAAGTGGGGAAAAGCCATTTTCAAAACACTGTTGTAGCTTTCCGCATTCATGCGAGATGTTGGAAACTGCAACTCGCAGGTGCCATAGTAGGATATTGCTCCCCACACCATCACACCCCCCACTCGGCTGTGTAGGCGGTCCGAATAATACTCCTCCTTACGTAGGTCATGAAAATAATAATTATACCCATCGGGCCCTTCTAAATTAAATTTATTTTCATATGAAAACACTCAGTAGACCAAGTCATGTGAGATCAAGCAAAATTTAACCACATTTCCTTTCTTATTTCCTTAGTGGTGGTTTTTTAAATTTTTGTCTCTGTATGTAAGCAGCTTTCCTAATTACTCTTTGAACCGTTGAAAAACTCGCCTTAATACCAGTTTTGTCTTTGATTTTGGTAGACGAGTCGTGCGAATTTGATGCTTGCTTCAGTATTGCGCGCTTGTCTGCTTGGGAAAGCACTCGATCATTGCCCCCTTTGAAGTTTTTTCCGTAGTGTTCCTTATTTTAAAGAAAACTAGCGACCGTTTTTCTGTGCCTTCCAATTTTTTCCAGCAATTTTATGAAATGATAGTCCAGCATCATGGTAACCCTCAATCTTAGCTTTTTATTCCAAAGATAAAACTGTCCCTTTTCCCATTTTATGTGTTTATTTACGGATAAATAATATATCAATTTAATCAAAAAAATTGGTAACTGTGATTGTCAAAACAAGCGAGAAAATTAAAATTCATTTGGTGGCGCTAATCTGATGACGTAAAATATATGGAATAACAGAAAGCAAAATAGCAAATAATATGTAGCGGTTCTTCTTTCGCGCTTTAATTTCTTGTGAAAGTAATCACACATAATATTTGCGAAACGAGCGAATGGGGGGCGCTAACCTGATGAGGCGCAGTGTAGATCCAAATGTTCTTAAATTAATGACATTCTAATTTTTACCGAAATTTCTAAAACGGAGAAAATGTGTTTCAAAATTTGATTTTTTTTTTTATTAAAGTGCCCACTGTGACGGTACATACCGTGTGATAGTGTATTTACAGTAACATATAGGACTATACAAATATGGAATTAAAAATTTTTTAATTAAACCCAAATTTTTTTTTTAAAAATTGTCCAATTTTGTTCTGGGCAGTGGAGGACTTAAATGCCTAAATTTGCTTAATTTTATTTTACATGCTCGTACATTAAGTTCCTTTTTCGAATCATCTAAAAGTTATTGAAAGTCGAAAAGAATTTTTTTGTGAAAAAATTTAAACAATTCAAATTTTGGATTCGTGTAACTTTTAATAGGGCTCGTAAGTGTTAGCAAGTTTATTTAATATTATATAAAATTTTCTCACAAATATAGCGATATTTTAGATAAATGTTTGGACTCCCAGTACACCTAAATATCGCTTGAACTAAAATAGATGTAAGCATATTTTTTGTAAATCTTCTCAGGGACTGTTTATATTTTCAATTTAGGCTTATTCGCGTCATAGATGGATTCTTGGAAATTTTTAAAATTTAAAATAATTTAAAATAATGTGACCCATTGCCAGCAGCATCATATCCATGAATTCATAAGTATATATATGCACTTAAAACTCAATAAATACTACAAACAGAGAAAAAATATAGTGGTACATGTTTACCACTGCAATGTCAACATTTTTACATGGGTTTCAACAATCTTATGATCACTGTATGTATTTATATGATTGCTGTAAACATAATATGGTTAAGTTACGATTCAGATGATTACTACAATCATATATATGATCGTAGTAACTATGTATATATTTGTTGCAATCATGTTTATGATGAATCCACATAATATGGTATAATTTTTCAACATAAAACTGATCACCATAAACATTACGTAATTGCTATAATCATATATATATATATATAATTGCTATAATCATGTGAAATGCAACTTAATCATATAATGGTTGCAGAAATCATATAAATAATTATAGTGACCATAATATTTTTAAAAAATGTTTAAGCCTCCGATGAGTGAGAAGGTCCCTAACGACCTTTTTGCCTTTTCAAACTGAAATTACTCCTACTTCGGCCACTACAACCCTCCCCAAAGTTACTCTGTATTCCAAGAGTATTTTGTTGCGTATTTTTAGCAAACAAATCAAGCCGATCGGATCATTACTTTAGCAGTTATTGAGGTTTAAGTGAGAATAGTACGCGGACGTGTGAATGGGTCCGTATGGACCTTGTACTGAATTTCACTAATAAATGCATGTTTTTGGGCATAATTATAATTTTTTTGTTGTTTCAACACATAATTTACTTGTTCTGAACACAAAGACCTAAACTCAAAGACATTAGGGATGATCATAAAAACAAAAAATTCTAAGAAAAATTCGAAGACATGTACTTTATTGCTTTCAAGTAAAGGCACAATATTCTAATTTTATACTACTAGCAATAAACCAGTTCTTAGAATTTAGTTTTTTTTTTATTTTTTATTTTATTTTTTATTTTATTTATTTTTATTTTGTTTTTATCATCATCCCTAATGTCTTTGAGTTAAAAAAATTATTTTTGTATGTAGAATTTAGTTATAAACAATAAAAACAAAAAAAAAATCAAACAAAAATTTTTTATATGAAAAAAAAAACATGATTTACAAAAAAGGTCCGTAGGGACCTTTTCACACGGCCGTGAAGTTCAGAACTGTCACTCATCGCAGGGTTAAACATGTTAAAATAGTTGTGCTAAACATGCACAACTATATTTTATTTTCTGCGTGTAGGGTATCTATTCGAATAAAGATCGTTCGAATAATCGAACAATTTCTTAATCGAATAATCGAATAAATCAAATAAATATGTTTATGTGAATTTGTTATTGCTATTTAAAAATATTTATACTTTTATAATTAAAAAAGCCTGTTTAATATTATTTATTATAATTTAAAGTCTGTTTCATATATATATTTTTTAAATATTATTATTAATTTTTAAAATTCAGGAGTCTAAGTATTTGTAGTATATTTATTAAAACGAAAATTAAATAAAGTTTTTCAATCAATATTTTTCAATCAATATACATAGATACATACATACATACATACATATGTGGATAAGTGGCTCGTTAGATTCTTATTTAGTTTTATAAATATTATTGCAATAAGTTATAATTCAGAAAATAAATATGGAAACATAGAGTCTATATTTTGCCGAATTGTTTTATTAACTACTCTAAGTATTTGCCCCTTATTGATAGGTTCAAAGAAAGTGATATTGAAAGTGATTGCAAACAAAATACTGCATTATATGGCATGAGTCAAATGTCAAATACAGATGATGAGGATATTACTAAAACATAGCAATACATCAAATTGAAATACCTAAAAAATGTACATATACAAGAAAACATAATAAATAATATAAATGGAATCATAATGGACATCATTGTTTTCAAAATACACTGGATTTTCAATGGAACAATTAGCATTATTACAACCTAAACTAAGGTGGAGGTGAATGAGATGTTGTATATGTGAAAGTAACAGATATTTAAGATGACATTGATGATGATAACGTTGAAATAGAAATAGAACCTAATTATTAAAATGTTTATTGGTATGGTATGCATTACTAAAGGTGGCTTTAGACGATGAATCGAAAGACCGTTCTAGCTATGCTTTGTTAAGCTATGTGTCCACGATCGTCAGATATTACAACGTTGTCATATCTAGCAATGTGCTAGCAATGTACTGACATTGAAAAATTTTTAGCAAAAAGTAAATTGTCAGTTTAGACGACTGCAAGAAAACTAACAATTTCATTTGCACACAATTGTCACACACTGAATTTATCTGTCAACCGAAATTGTCAGATTGTTGTGTGGCATTGTCTAATTAATTTTCCAGCTCTGTGTGTGTGTTTAAAAATTTTCAATATTGTCATGGAACAAAAAAGAGCAATTGCAACCATTTTATCTGCACTCTATGAAACAGGATTCATCAAAAGATATGTCGCTATATATTTTTTATTTTCTTTAATTTAATTCTTTAATTTTCTTCTACTTTCTTCAAAAATTTTATCAATGCTTGTTTGTTTATTTATGTATAGAGTTGCATTTAGAAATAATTTCTATGACAATGCTGCCATTGGCAGATGCATAAACTTTGCACATATGACAATGAAAAGTGTTTGACAATTGTCTTAAAACAATGACAATGACAAAATTGTGTATTTACACGATTGTTAGATGTCTGACAATATTTTTGTCTTCCAATGTACTGAAAATGCTTTTTCTTACAACGTTGGAAAGCAAACATTTCAAGTTTACACGGTTGTTAGACATTTTCTGAACATTTTTTTGACAACGTTGTAATATCTGACGATCGTGGACACAGAGCTTTACTCTGGTGCGGTTCTAAGTTCTTACTTCTGACCATAGCTGGCAGATTTGACGATTGATCGTCATTTTGACATTTTCTGAACATTTTTTGGACAACGTTGTAATATCTGATGATCGTGGACACATAGCTTTACTCTGGTGCGGTTCTAAGTTCTTACTTCTGACCATAGCTGGCAGATTTGACGATTGATCGTCATTTTGACGATTTTTTGGTTTAAAAATAGCAAAATGACGATTTGACGTTTTTTTTTTATTGAAAGTGACGATTTTCTGAATTTTTAAAAATTTTCTATCATTTGTTTGTTTTATTAATTTTTTTGTTACCAAATTCTCTCTTTTGTTGAGACAACAACTATTTTTTCCATTCAATTTCCTAAATATTGAGAAGAACATGACATATTTCAAAAACAAAACTAAGTAATAGTAGGTAGTATTTTTTTAATTATTGTCAATTGTTAAGTTTAATACTAATTCCAAATAATATTATGAGTCAGGATAGTAGAAATTACTTATTTACTTGTAAACATAAAAGGCAATTTTAAATGCTGAATTCCATGAATTAAATTTTTTAGAGGAAACGATTTCTGAATTGCAATGGGGAAATTCTACAATAACTTCTCCTATTGTAACAAAACGTCGAAAGCATATACAGCCAAATAAATTTCAATGATAAAAATACAGAATTCTTTGAAAATTCGAGTAAATACCTGTATATGATGGATGAATTGATTCTATACTCAAAATGTTATTTAAAATTTAATAAACTGAATTGTTTTAATATTGTAATTTAACCTGTATTAATAAAATATGCTAAATACATATATTTATTTATAAAATACTGTAAGTTTTGTTTCACACTCTTCAGTTTTAGCTGACCAGTTTTTGTTCAATTCTCTTTCAAACTTGCCATATCATTCACACATGTCAATTCCATTTTCGTACTTTTTAATGCAAATCAACATACATAAAAAAAAACAAAAGGAAATAAGAAAATCGTCTAGTACCGTCAAGTTTGTACCCTTTTGTTCCCTTTTCCCTTTTCAACCAACAATACTTGCCTTGACGAGTCAGAATTGAAAAGTGTGAAAGATGTTATAAAAAATATTACACAAGTTGTGTTAAGAATTATATTTTTTGTGATTTCTTATTTAAAAAGTTAAAATTTATATATTTTGATATGCATTGTACAAAAGAATATATAAACTGGAATTTTTATGTTTTCGTTTAAATAAAAATTTAAAATTACTATTTTTCTGATTCTTTTTTTTGACGATTTTTAAAATTCGAAATCGGGATTTTTTCTTTTTTATTGGGATTTTGACAATTTTTTCCGAAATTCATCTGACAGGGCTGTGTGGTAATAAGTATTTCAAAAGAAGCATATATCTGAAGAACCTGGACTGACTAGGCATACCCCGGTTGGAAAGAAAAACTTTATCAAATATTTCTTGAAATTTTCTTTTGCATTACTAAAAATTTAAGAGTTTAAATTTAGTAAACTTCAAAATCTTTTTAAGTTTTTCTTTACTTTACAAAATGTATGTAACTACATTTTTATGATTTTACATCTACCTATACGAGTTTATGTATTTATAAGCAAACTGTTTTATAAATTATCTTCAATTCAGGCACTTATGTATATTGCCCTGAAAGCCAACCCATAATAATCTGTCCTTATCACTGTTTGCTTACAACTGTGTTACATTTGATATGACAAGCAAGAAAAACGAAATCCAATTTACTTAAAGTTCAGATTGCCACTACGACGGGTGACTGATGAGGAGAGGGGGCAGGGGCTGTTTAAAAAGGGAGTGTGTGTTAAGAAGACAAATCAGCTTTTTTTGTGTGTGTGTTTTTTTTTTTTTTTTTTGTTACATTCGTACAGGAAACAGGTGACACAGTTGTTGTCTTCAGGCAACATTTTATGTTTGTTTTTCATTTATAAAGATTTGACAACAAATCCCATGATAACAAAAATGAATAAAAAAAAGTGAGTGTTAAAAGCAGCAAATGTACTGCCCAGTAGTTTTGGCTGACTGTCACGAACAACTGATTTTACCTATCATTCATTTGGTCAAATACCAAATAGGTAAAATTTTTAAGGGCGTAAAGAGAACATATTAATAAAATGAAAAATGGTGCTCATATTGCGGGATTCATAAGAGATAACGTATCTGTTGCATGCGGTTGTTGTCCTTAGAAATTTATATATTTAGGTAATTTTGAAGGGTACAAAACAAAATTAATAAAAATCGGAGTCTGCCAAGTGAGAATTACATTGACTACTTGTAAAACTGCTGGGTAATTTTAAATCATATGTACGAGTACAGTCAAACCTGGATATAACGACCCTCACTATAACGAATTCCCTACAACGATCCATAAGATTTAATACAAAATAAACCTCTCTATTGCGAATACATTTGTCAATAGCCTCGTTATAACGAATTTTTATTCACTGCAGACTAACGAAATATATAGAATTATTTACCTTAACGAATTTTGTCAACTTACAACCTTTGCATAACGATTTCCATCAATTAATCCAAACTATATGAAACAGATCCTCACAAAATTATTGTGTTTGCAACGACAACGTCTCCAGCAAACCTACATTCGTAGTCGACAGCAGCATGCATTAGACTAACGGCTGAAATATTCGAAGAAAAATTTATTGTTGCCAAGTGTTTTCTTTCAAATGTGTTTTGATTTACTAGCGGAAATCGTTCGCTATAACATGGTTAGCAGATGATGATTAATACAAGGTGGCGCAAAAGTAATCCTCCTATCAATAAATGCTATAAATTTAGCGCAACTTGATGAATTGGGATTGGAAAACATGTGGTTCCAACAGGACGGTGCAACGGCACACACTGCACGTGCCACAACCAATATGCTGACGGATGCATTTCCCGGGCGCCTAATCTCCCGTTTTTACACTGGCCAGCAAGATGGCCCGATTGGAAGTGTACTTTTGCGCCACCTTGTATACAAAATTTTTTATTACCTCGTTATAACGAATAGAAGTGCAAATTCACCTCGATATAACGCACCTCATTGTAACGAATTATTCGATATAACGTTTTTTTTCTAATCCCCTTAAGATTCGTTATACCAAGGTTGAACTGTATATATTTACTGCTATAAATAAACATGTGTGTATGTGACATACATATAATGTAGGCTTGTATGTAAAAGTTATTGAGCTCGTTAAGCATTAAATTATACAACAAAAAAAGAAAAAAACAACTTAAATATTTTATCATTTACGCCTGCATTGCCGGTAGTTGTTCTCGTTCTTTTACGCTTACAGTTTATACGCTTTAAACAAACGAACAGACAGAAATGTTTGCAGAGACACGGAAACACGTATTTTAGGAAAATATTTATTTAGGCAAGTTTAACAAAGATTCGTTTTAAAGATTAAAAGATTTCTTAAATATTGTTGTGAATATGTATTTTTAGGTGGGTTGTGTTTCATCTCCGGCTCCACAAAATGCTAGACTCAAATTTTTCAACATGCATGTTTACTAAACTACCTAGCGGAGACATCAAGTATTAGATGGTGCGATTTCATTGGATACCTGTATACAACTGGTTGGATATAGTTTTATATAATATACTAGCATCTGGATAAGATTAAGTCCTATCATTTGTTCAACGAGTGGTGTGATGGTTTTGAAAACAGAATCAAAAGATTTCAATTGAATGCTTGAAAACCAACCACCCAACTAGGTGGACTGTGAGATTTTTTTTACGTTTTACGCCATTTGCTCTGATTTTGAATATCAGTTTCACCTTCTTCAAAACCCAAGTAAAAGGAATTTGCTGTTTACTGTCGTTATTTTTAAACTCTTGATAGGCAACAATGTGACAATGGCTGACTAACCTTGATCTAATAATCCAGCTAGGTCACACTTGGCAAATATTTACTTAAAAAAACGTAAACACTTGTTTTAGCACAAAACTGGCAATATAGGTATTTTTGTTGACAGTCAGGCGGCACTCCTCTCACTGAATGCCTACACAATTTCATCTTCACTAGTTAGGCAATGTAGGAATTCTCTATCAAGGCTAGGTGGTCTATCTGACATTACCTTGGTCTGGGTGCCTGCGCATAGGAACCACCTTGGCAATGAACAGGCAGTCAAACTAGCCAGAACGGGATCTGCCTTAGATATCTCCGATGTGGTCTCAGTAGCAATTCCACTGGGGACTATCAAAGGTATCATCTTCAGGCTGAGTATAGATGGCGTAATTTAGACACATGTAGGATAGCCAAGTTGATGTGGCCATCTTTTAACGAGAAACATACTATGCAACTGATAACCCGGTATAGAATAGGATATATCAAGATTGCTGGCAGTATTAACGGGACACTGGACTGTAGGCAAGCGCGCAAATCGTCTGGGACTCCCTTTTAACGACCATTGTCGTAGCTGTGGGGATAGGGGAAAAGAGGAAACGAATTTCCACCTTCTCTGCGAATGGCCAGCCCTGAGTGTCAAGAGACATAAATTCATGGGAAACTATACATTGAACAACCTTGCTGAGGTAACCCGGTCAAAACTCAATGACCTACTGAGATATCTCACAGCTACAGGTTGGGTCTAGCCAGACACAACTTTCTTGTACTCATCTTAGCTACAGCATGTTGTATAAGACATTCAATCTGACGAGGTCTTATTAAAACGGGGTCCTTTTGACTCTACTTAAGTGTTCGCATGTAGTGAACTACCACTTAAACCAACCAACCAACCAGCACAAAACTGTTTGACGTTGTTTACTCTTACAAGAGTTTCGCAAGATCAAACAGTGCCAAATAAAATAAAACTAAATATTTCTTGTATCCTGTCCTAAAAAAACAAAGTTTTTTTTTTTTTAATAAATAAACAACTTCAAATATATTTTATTTAGTAGTTACGTGTTTTTCGGCAAATATTTGCCAAGTGTGACCGTACCTTTAGTGTACTTAAATTAGGTTGCTTACATGATTCCACACTACCATAGAATACTGAATGAAGTCGTCGATAATCTAACAGATCCTGTAAGTGAGATTTTTTGTAAAGTTGTATTGACAAAGGTTAGATTTTTAATCGATTATCAGTCCTCAATAAATGCCAAAGTTACAAATATAAATAAGTTAATATTGCACAAATGTTTCCAAGTAAAAGCTAAAGATTTTAAAAAATCCTGCATTTTGATATTACTCAGCCAATAAAACAATGATTAGTTAAAAATCTGCAAATTTTGACTTAATTAATTAATTAATTAGGGGTCGTGATAAAAATTTCACATGAAATTTGTTCCCTTTTATTTTTTGTACATTGAATTTTACTAGGAAAAATGTGAAAAGGGAACAAATTTCATGTGGAATTTTTATTCACGATAGAGGTGAATATATGTTGTTGAATTAATTGCCGTAAAACTTTCCTAAATTGCATATAAAGGATTTGCTGGGAAGCAAAAAACCAGTAATCAACAATTTGTTGATATATCAGTAGTAGAAGCTTTGAAAGTTTTATGGACTTACAAAATAAATGTTGTTACGCTTTTTACTTTTTAAAAATATTGGTTTATTTCCTTTAAGTAAACCGGATCAAGTAGTTTGAAGAAAATATTACGAGTCTTTATTATTGATAAAACAGAACTGGGACTGAACGCTATTTTCCATACAATTTGACATAAAATTTTGCCAGAGAAGGCGGAATGTATTTTATTTTGACAGCGAATTTTCTTATTCTCTCACTTTAAAACACAAATGCTCTCAACAATATTACCATACTTTTATTAAATTTTATACATTTTGTAAACAAAATGAATAGAATAGAAGCAAAATAGAGAATTAATTCCACTTCCGAACGGAATTAAGTTCTATGACATGGCTGATAATTTGCAGTCGCTATTGTACAAACATTTTTATTTAAAACAAGATTTGTGGACAAAAATTGGAAAAGCTGTCGGCATTACAGGTTGTTTCACAGAAGAAATATAAAAACATTAAATGACAGTTCGTGAAGCTACCGCCGTCGTTTCAATTGTGGGCCTGGTTTCTTTGAGAGTTGTTTTTGCTTGAAGTTGCGGTCGTGTTCTGTTTCATCATTTAATTGAAATGTACAAAAAAATAAAATTAATTACGGTTTTAGAACACACTTAATTTAAAGTTTGAGAACGTTTACACAACGATGACTCACAATAAACTGATTAACTTGAGTGGCCCTGTTAGTATATTTATACATCAATCATAATTTCTAGATGGTTCGGAGCTAAGATACTAGAATGTTCATGACTGCAAGTCTAGAATGTTCGTGTCTAAGATATTCAGCCAAAGCCGTCAGCTATGTTTATAACAGGGTGATATCAATAATGTTAATAAATTGAAACTTCTACAAATGCAAATGTTGCTAAGCAAGTTGTATGTATGTTGAGGAATACACCGTATGTCGATAAAGATGTTGTATGTGGATAAAGATACAAAATAAAGCAAAGTATTTATATGAAAGTCATTCAAATAATTATTGTATTGGAAAATGTATGTATGTATATTATAAATGAAAACGTACATGCTTATATCGGACAATTGTCCAACACGATCACTTATATTCTTTAATCAAAACTGTCCATCTCATTTGTTTATATACACACAGCTTCAAAAGTGTGTAAGCACCAGTGAATTTTTTGATTTTTTAAGATTAGGAAAAGCATTATAGTTCAACTTAAATTTTTTTTCATAACTGGATCTATTATTCAAACAAATTCCAACAAAACGAAACTTTTAAATTTCAATCGATGGATAGATTTTAGGATTTTCATTATCTTAAAAAAATCAAATAATTAGTTGTGTTTACTCACTTTTGAGGCTCATAGTATTTATATAATTTTTAATTTTAAGGATATAGTCCATTTGATTGGCTTTATATAGACTGTATTTTGAACAAAGTCTTACAATAAATACATGGGTTTAAAAAAATGTTGTTCCATGCTTTTGTAGAAAGTCTTAAATAAATTTCTGATTTATAAAATATTTTATACACTTTTGAAACGAAGACAATATTTCTTGCACTTAGATATATAATGTTACTGTCTAATCTCTTTTAGTTGCCTCATTAATGGCTTTAAAGTTTAATTTGTTTTCATTAGAGTGTTGAAACCCCTTAACAACTGATTAGTTACGCTTACACAATTTCTTTCAATTTATGCATTTATGATGTATCTTACATTTTTGTACATACTTCAGACGGTCCTTCAGTTAGTATAATTTCCTTTAAAATGTCAAATAGTTTCTACATAAACTTACCATTTTACCCGTATTTATATCCGATATAACAATTGTTGCATTTTCACTGCCATTTATAATCACCGAGTTATTCACACCGGCAGCCACACTGGTCACAATAGCAGTATTCGAACTTTAGGAAACGGAAATAGACAGGGAATTAAACAAATGTTAAAAATAAAACTAAACAGCAGCAACAATCATAAATCAAAAGTTTGTGAACAACACAAACAAACAAATTAAACCCTATAACTGAACTAAAAAAATATTTGAGAGGATTTCTTAAACACGACTAAAGAAATTACTAAATAAATTATAAAAGACAAACAAAAGTCCGTAACAAGAAACAACTTACTTAATAAGGACTCTCTGCTCACGTGTTGTTACGTTCCAAACAATCACAGTACCATCTTCAGAGCCGGTCAACAGTAGATCAGATTGTGGCGCCACTAACAGGCACGTGACTGCGGCTGTATGACCTAAAATGTAGCAAGAGAAAAAAATAAAACACCAGGGAAATGTAAGCAACAAGCAAATGGAAATAGACAGCTAAATATATGTATGTATACATAGGCTCAAACACCTTAAACATAAAACATTTTAGTTACCCTGCAGTTTTAAGGCTAGGATTGATCAACTTTGAACTAACTCTAACACTACTAAACCTATATCACACATTGACTACCTATAAAAAAGATCAATATCATTTGGTTTGGTCTCAAACAAATGTGTAATTTTTTTTATAGTAACTAACAAATTCATTAAGATAGAATTTGTACCAAGCACTAACGGGTAAACACACATTTTTCGATAGTATCTATAAGCATTTGAAAACATGTGTCTGCGACCGGACTTTATTTGTAACTTAAGAACTATGTACATATAAAGGATTTACATAGTTATGTTTTGATTTCACATACTACATCTATATAGATACATATGTATGTATGTATGTATGAATATGCCTCTTGATTGAGAGTTTTAGTAATGAGCTGTATGTGCCTGTGATTAAGTGTCTAACAGAAAATGATGTAAATGAAAAATATATTAGTGGATTAGTGTTTGATAAATTATGTGCTCAGTACACACAGAGAAAAAATATAGTTGTACATTTTTACGACGACAATGTCAACATTTTTTTTTACAAGTTTTTGACCATGCTATGATTACTGTAATTATTTATATGATTGCTGTAATCATAATATGGTTAACTTACGACTCAGATGATTACTACAAACATTTATACGATTGTAGTAAGTATGTATTTTTTTGTTGCAATCATTTATTATAATTTGTTGCTCTTTGATTATGATAGAGGGCATAATATGGTATAATTTTTCATCATAAAACTGATCACTATAAACATAATATAATTGATATAATCATATATATGATTTATATAATCATGTGAATGGTAAACATAACCATATTATGGTTGTCGCAATCATATAAATAATTACCGTGACCATAATATTTAAACAAAAAAAATTATTAAAAATATTGAAATTGTTGTGATAAACATGCACAAACAGTACATTTTTTTTCTGCATGTATAAAATAGTGCGTGTTCAAAGCATGAGGAATAATAAAAATGCCCAAGTATATTTTTACATATAAACAATCTAATTATGTAATATACAACCATGTCACAGAATTTGATTCCGTTCGGAATTCTGTTTTTTGCTTCTTTAGCAAAAGTACAAGAAGAAATTTTTTCGTAATGAAACCTAGAAATGCTTAAAAGTACAACACCACATAACAAATTAAAAGTGATTTCATTCCGAAAAAGAAAGAATGAAAGCAAAATACAGAATTAATTCTACTTCCGAACGGAATTAAATTATGTGACATGGCTGACAGAATAGGCACAATCATCGCTCATAGTCGATGGAAATTGCATTCATATACAGCTGTTGGCAACTAATTGGAAACGCTTTCTTTGCAAACCCATAAAAGTTATGTCTGCAATATTTTAGTTTTAAATATTTTTTCGTTTATTTTATCAGACTTTTTTTTAGCATTTTAAAAAGTTATCACAGGCATAAAAGTAACATAAGAAGGTATTCAAACTAAATTACATTTTAAATATTTTAATTAAAATTTTTTCAATTTGACTGCGACAATTAATTGGAAACGATTACAAAGTTGTTAAAATTTTACTCAATATTTTGTTGCAAAACCTTTTTCCTTCAGCTAGGGGTGTCAAACGAGACTGATTTTATAAATCCCGGAACTTCGGGATTTTTGTTTAATATTAAAACAAATTGGTTTATTAATAACAAAAAATATTTATTTCAAAAAAGGAACTTATTTTAAATATAAATATGTTTGAAAAGAAACATTATTACAAACCATATTTTGTATTTTGTAAACAAAACTTTATAAACCATTAATAATTTAAAAACATTCATAATAAAATTACATTGAAATATTAGATTGACAAACGTAATACACTGGCTCACAGCTGCTTTCATGCAGGCAGTGCTTTTGTTTTTGTTATAAAAAACCCTATAAAAAGAAAACTAACAGGAACTGCAAAAGGAAATTGTTGTCATTTAAGAAAAAATGTTGTAGTTTAAAAAAAACACAAATAATTTATTGCAAAAAAGTACATTTTAATATATTAAAACAAAACGAATGCTTGTTTTCTCACGTCACAGCTTATTTTATGCAGCCACGTATGGGTTTTAAAAACTTGAAATTAAAACTGGCAATTACACGATTTAATTTAATATTTTGTGTGATAGCCTTTATTATCTACAACAGACTTAAGGTGCGGCCTGTTTTCGGGTAATACATCAATACACCCAGAGAAAAATTATGGTTGTGCATGTTTACCACAACTATTTCAACATTTTTAAACATTTTTTTTAAATAATATGGTCACTGTAAATATTTATATGATTTCTGCAACCATGATAGGGTTCAGTTACCATTCACACGATTATAGAAATTATATATATGATTACAGAAATTATGTAATGTTTTTATGGTGATCAGTTTTATGTTGAAAGATTATACCATATTATGTTGTTCTCTATCATAATTAAAGAGCAACAAATTATGAAAAATGGATTTGTCATATACATGATTGCAACAAAAATATACATAGTTACTACGATCATATATGTATATGTGATTGTAGTAATCATCTGAATCGTAACTTAACAATATTATGGTTACCGCTAATATAAAAATATTTACAGTGAATATAATATTGTTGAAAAACTTCTAAAAATGTTGACATTATTGTGGTAAACATGTACAACTATATTTTTTCTCTGCGTGTACCTCGCTATGCGTCGTTTCGATTTGCATTTTTCGAAGTTTGCGTTGCTGCTTAATTACTACTAATTTTCACTGTGCATCGTTATATTTTTAACGTTGTGTTGTTTTGGGTTCAAATCTTTAATTTTTTTAAAATTTTTGCAAAATCATTAGATGCTAAAACGACATCATTAGATGCTAAAACAACGGCCAAGAAGTGCTTTGATGATAAAAATGGAGGCCTTTGGACCCAAAGTGAGGTATTGTTGTACTCGGCAAAATTTTTAAATTAAATTATTTTTAAATTAGTTTTGTTAGAAATTTTTTGTTTCCTTATGCGGATTTTTAAAATTGTGGTGGCGGTGTCATCGAATGTGGGCAGTTATATGTATATGTATATTAGTCTCGTTTGAACTTTACTTGACTGGCAATTATTTTGAACACATGGCAAGTATTTACTCAAAAAGCGTAACCACCTTTTTTAGCACAAATTTGTTTGACGTTGTTGCAAGAGTTTTGCAAGATCAAAAACATCAAATAAAATAAAATTAAATATTTGCCGTGTCTTGTCCAAAATAACCGAAGTTTTTTTTAATCTATATTTTGTTTTAAATTTGTACTTGTATTATATATTAGGCTGTTGCACTAAATACATTTAAATTCCAAGTACGAAAGAGAAGCAAAGCAAATAAATGCCAAACAAAAAAAAAAAAAACACAAAGAAAAATTTTATTCTTTTTATACTCTCAGAGTATTTGTATTTACTCATTCTTGCTCACTATAAGTAAAGTAAAGTAAACATTTTTTTTTGCTAATATACTGTAGTATTTTGCAAGGTTCTTATTTTACAATATGGGTATTTTAAGAAGTAAATGCAAGCAATGGTTATGGTTGTTTAATCTGTCTTTTTTGCATCGTTTTTTAAATCGTTGTGATCTTTCCCATGAAATAAATGAACTAGAAGATTAGTGGATAGATAACGGACATTAAAATAGCATATTAAACAATTGAATTTTGAAGTTATTTTTGTTTTTTTTTTTTTAATAAAATTTAAATTTAAATTTTTATAATTTTTAACACGCATATCGTTAGTTGAAATTCCAAAAAACGTAACCAATATTTAAAATAAAATATTTAGTACAAAAATGCCTATGAAAAAGTTGCAGTTTTTATTATTTCCGATAAAAATACAAAGACATTTTAATTAATAAAAATATTGGGATTTAATTGTATAATTCTATTTTAATATGCAGCATAACATATTTTGCATTTCAACTAACGATATGCTTTTTGTTTTTAGTCTTTTTCTTCTCCTGTAATATTTTTCCAATTTCATACAAATAAAATAAAACTTGCAAAATACTCGAGTATTTCAATAAGTAGTTTAACAACTGCCTCTCCAAACACGTGCATTTTCGTATTCTTTAACACTTGTTGTATTTATTTAGTACATAGACAATATTTATTGTGTTTTTATTTTATAAGAGAAAGAGCATTTTACTTTATAAAGAGAAGATCGAATATAGCAAGTAAACAAAAAAAAAGTAAATGTATTTATGTATTTGTTTTTTGTACTTTTGCAACAGCCTAGTATATACACATGTCTAATAAAACATTATTGTTAAACAATATTAGGTGTTTATTTTATATTGACGCTCACTGTAACTCATATGTAACTTTAAGAAGAAACCTTGTAAAGTAATTTAACGGAAATATAGCAAATTCGTGCTTTAGCAAAAATCGTGTAAATCTAGCTATTGATAAGACTAAAAAAATATTAATTCTTATTGAGATACCCTTTATGTGGCTAGAGAGATTACAAAATACTACGTTAATAACCTTACCTTTAAATATATGTTCCAATGAATTGCTCATTATGTGCCACAATTGTACATCACCAGATTTTGTGGCCAAAATTAAATGCTGCTTACTGGGTGCCACGCAAATGTCACGTATTGGCCCTGTACCCGATACCGTCATTGTGCGTATCTGTGATGGCAATGGTGCCGGCAACCAGCCCGTTAATGGCACTAACAATGGCACTGTGTAACCATCGCACCAAGCTGTAGCCGAACGTACTGTCATACTCAATAATGAAGTGTCATTTTCATCATGTTCACTAATCGGTCTTAACCAGGCTATAAGCTAAACATACAAGAATATATATGTATATATGTGTGTACAAATACACGCACGCAAACACTTATGTATGTGTATGAATAAAAAAAAGATAAATGTACATAAGAAAAGAACACGCACATGTCAAGAACAAATTTACTTGAACATACTTGTAAATTGCGTGCTGTGGTTGGTGTTTCTTTCACTTACCTGGGCTCCGAGTTGCATGGGGTCACGTGTTAAAACATCACTTGATTTTCTTATCGTATAATAAATAAGTTCTATATCACGATCCAACAAATAACAACGTACATGTTCGATTAAACAACGTAAATAACTTATGGATACAGTTTGTACCTGTCAAATGGAAGGAGGAAAAGAAAACGTAAATAATAGATTGTTGCATTTTTAGTTTGTTTATTTAGAAATTTGGCTAAATGTTTTGAAATGTTTTTGTAATAAAGTTGGCAGGTTTTAAAATTCAATACTTTAGTATGTGCGAGTATGTGTGTAGTAAATTCAATCAACAGGAAATTGTGTAATTGTCGATGAGAAACCACAGACATTATGAAACTTTAGCCATGGTGTAACTATACGAGGTGAAAGCAGTAGCACAGCTAACTGACTTTGTTTACAATTTACTTATGTCAAAAGTAATACGTTTTCATGGTGTAATTATACAAGGTGAGTTGTTTAGCTATAGGTATAAAGGAAGTCAATCAGTTTGCAAATACAATCAGCCTTATTATGAGTGTCGTTTTCTTTTTACGACAACGACTGTTTCGTAATAGATTAAAGAAACAAACTTAATTTTATCTTTATTCTATTATGAAAGAGTCGTCGTCGTAAAAAGAAAACGACACCTTAAATAACCGGGGGGTGGAAAATAGATTTTTGCTTTTCACTTTAATGGCCAACAAAATCAGTAACAACTAAAAATTAATATAATTAAGAATTAAAGCTTAATATTAATTTCCATTTTGTTTGACATTAAACTTTGTCCCAAGCTTTTTTTTTGGTTCTTTGCTTTTGTTTCTATTCGAAAAAGTTTCTATTTAAAATTTTCCGCTTTTATTGCTGCTTACAAGCTTAGGAGTTGAATTTTTTATTTCCTTGCATTTTAATTAATGTTTTGTATAATTTATTCATTTCAACGAGTTGTTTTTACAATGGTTTTAGTGTTAGTCATTAAAAAACTTTGATTAGCTGTAAAGATTTTATTTTTCACGCTTTTACTACTAAGCAGCTAAAAATTTTTAGGGAAAGTGCAAATTCTTTTTATTATACTCATGGAAAATCAAAGATAATGAAATTCGTGCTCAAATTTCTTAAATATCTGATTGTAAAAATATTAAAATCTTGCATAAAGTAATGTAAATGTGATTATAATATGATTAAGAAACCAAAATCTTACACAGAAAACACTACGTTTAAAATACGGTTCTCATCGGTGATTTTCAAATATATACGTTGCTATAAAACGGCCAAGCATTCAATAATATCACCAGCAAAAAATATTCTTGATTTGGAAGTAAACACTTTTACTACTGCACCATCTTCAGCTTCCTCTATTGCATCTCAAAATCCTTATTTGGATTCTTGTAATACAATGATATACATATGTAAAAATGGAACTGTGATTGCTCGAAAACTTAAGTCGCTTTATGTAAAATGAAATTGGAACTTTTTTAAAATCCCTAAGCTATGAATTTGTAGAAAATTGTATAATAAGAATAAATTACATATATACTTTTGTTTTTCTAGTATTGTTCCTTGTTTATCACAAAATGTATTTATAGTTATGAAACGCTAACAAAATATTAATGCACAATTTCTCTCTTAATAATATTAAAAATTGTTACACGTTTTAAAAAACAGTATTTAACTTTACAATAAATAACAAACATCAAGTGTAATTATAGTAATGCAACAAAGTGTATGTGGTCGCGAGGCGTTTTAGGAATTTCCGTATTTGAAAATTAAACTTTCAAAAATTATAGTGTCATTGGCATGGTGCAACTATACAAGGTGAGTGCCGAAGCCCAGCTGACTGCCTTTGTTTACAATTTACTTATGTCAAAAGTAATACTTTTTCAAGTATTTTTGACAGTAGTACATTATTTTACACAAACAAAATGCCTGTTGTTTCTGTTTTGTGTTGTATTTGTTGTCGATTTGCACTCACCTTGTATATCTGCACCATGGTCATTGGTTTGAGTATATTTAAGTCTATATTAGTTTTAAGTTTTGACATGAAATCTTTACAAGTTAAAATTTTACATTAAATAAATTAAATTTATTATATTAAATTTATATTTTTCACATTGTTTTTATTATTTAAGGTAAATGCCATCCAAAAAAATTATACAATTTATTTATTGCACTAAATTATCAATCTTCAAGTCCTACGCTTTTGACTAATTACAGATACTTATACAAAAAGCTTATATTTACGCTTCAGAAACTCCACAAACCTTGACCTCTTTCACAAATGTTAACGTTTGTTCATATACGAATATTGCATGCAAAATGTGTGTACTCACAATGGGGCAGAATGGAAGTTGTTTGGAAATATATCTTTCTTTTCTAAACCGCTGTTCCGAAGGAGCATTCAATTATACATGAGAGTAGCTAAGGACCATTCGTATCTAAAGTTTGAGGATGGATTCCACGAACCCTCCCGTGGCGGACCTATTGGGTCTAAAAATAGTAATTTCTTTAAATATATGTAATTCTCTTGGTTTTCAGCCAATTTTGTAAGATTTTTACATTTTCTGAAAGTCCTTGGCTAAAACTTCAGAAATATTACATATATGTACTATTTGTATTTTACAGTTTTCGAGTTATATGCCCGATTTTTGTAAAATATCGGTCAGCATTTTTTGACCGATTTCCATCAAATTTTGTTTTGTTAATTACATCGTCTGACAAAAATCATGTGAATTCGTTGCGATATAGTTCTGCAATAGTTCCCGAGATACCGAATCATTTCCAAAATAAAACGTATCTAAACCACTGTGCGACATACGAAGAAGTTACAATCAATTTCCATATATCTCACCAAACATTGCTATAGCTTGGTTACAATTTTAAGTCTTTAAAAGCTTTAGCTATCAATTACAATTTCAATTTACATATTCTTTCAATCAAACCTATAATTCAGAAGTTATTCTTTATTATTACCCAGTTCACAGGGTCAAATACATACATACATACATATAAAATCCAACTACAGGGCGTATGCTTGATATTTGATACAACTGAGTATACGTTACAATTAAATTAAAATATTTCTTAATGATGAAACAGAACACGACCGCAACTTCAAGCGAAAACGACTCTCAGAGAAAACAGGCCCATAATTGAAACGATGACTGCAACTTCACGAACTGTCATTTAATGTTTTTATATTTCTTCTGTGAAACAACCTGTAATGCCGACAGCTTTTCCAATTTTTGTCCACAAATCTTGTTTTAAATAAAAATGTTTGTATAATGGCGACTGCAAATTATATATGCAAGCATGCTTTTGTACTTCTTCAATTAATTTTTCAATAATATCACTCATTTTTTTTTACATTACAAAATCTCATTTTTAAACGTTTCTTTGATTTTCTTTTGTTTTTATTTTTCTTGCGCCAAAGCTACAAAACAATATGGTTGTGTTTACAAAATGTATAAAATTTTATAAAAGTATGGTAATATTATTGAGAGAATTTGTGTTTTAAAGAGAAAACGCTGTCAAAACAAAATAGATTCTATTTGCACGACCGAATACTCTGGCATAATTTGATGTCAAACTGTATGGAAAAAAACGTTCAGCCCCAGTTCTGTTTCATCATTTACTTTAACAAACATTGTTGGCAATTAGATATGTATGTAGGTACCTATATATCATTTAAATATATAAATTTATTTAAATTAATTAAATATTCTGTTGCACAAAGCTAATTGAAACATTTATTACTACACATTTTTTTGTGTAGCAAACTAAACCTCCTCCCCTTAACTACTACGTTTATAAATAAAACAATTAGTTTGATTGTTTTTTGTTGATTTAAATAAATACAAATGAAATTGTTAACAATATAAAGTAAATATTTTACCTTAATCTACAGTTCGTAATGTCATTATCACCAACAACAGCAACATCATGATAATGATGGTGGTGACCATTGTCTAGTTGCCCTTCTGTAGAGTAATTGTCGTTAGCATTTGTTTTTCTTAATTAAAGCGCATACAATAAACTTTGTCGGTTTATGCTTCTTGAATGCAATTGCATGAATATACAAACAAACAAAGAGCAAGGACAACAACAGCAACACAAACTTTATACAACAACAATAACAAACAGCAATAATACAGTATAACAACAAAGATATACACAAATTAAATGCTACAGAAATTGTCTTTTACACTGAACATTAAACAGTAACAAATACGCAATTAATACCTATACTGTGAGTGTCAAAATATAGTCAACACCACATACATATTGTTAACAGAAATGCTTAATGTAAATGGCATAGTCCGACCGAGTATTTGATTTCGATATCGGATTAGGCCAAAAATTTACCGCTTACCAAAATTCGGTTTTCGGTCATATTTTGACCAAAGTCATGACACTAAATTTTGGGCTGATCGGTCCATAATATGTCATATCTCCCATATAGCGCTTATTTCTGAAAAACTCTTTTATTTATATACTGGGTGTAGGGTATTATATGGTAGGGCTTGAACGCATATACTTGTTAAATTTTGTCTTTGTGCTCTTTCAACAAACGGCGCTCACTCTTTCATCTTTCTCTACATCCTGTCATGTGAATGTTGCCATAGAAATTGCACGTTTTCATTTCGCTTGTAAACATTTTTGAATGTTGAAATGTGTGTTGAGTGAAAACGAAGAAGAAAATTAAACCACTTTTCTTGTATTGCTGTTTTTGCTTTTATTTACACAGTTGTTGTTGTTGCTGTTGTTGCTGTTATTTTATAAAGTTTGGTTCAGAAAACATGAATTATAAAGTTTATATGACTTCGATAGTGGGCAGTTTATGAAAGGAAGTTTAGTAAACTGAATTGTAACAAATATTGATTTATTACCTTAATATATGTATATGTAACTGTGTAACTTGAAAGTGCGTTATATTTTAGGTCTTAATTTGGAACATTTGTATAAAATAAATTTATTCACAGTATTGGCCATTGTTAGCTCTGAACTTTTTCCATCTTACTGGCAACAAATAGATTTAGGAATTTGTTAAAACGGCAATTTGTCGCTTGTACAACTAATGGCCGAATTCACAGTCTTTAGTTAGTTAATGACAAAGGCTTAACTAATGATTTTTTTTATTCGCAATGCTTAATTTGCCATAAGAATACCAAGTAATAGTTAAACAATAGTTAGTATTTTAGTTTACCAATGGTTAACTAATGACCTGGAATTCGACCATTATTGGACGTTAACACTTTTCAATAAAGTTTTGTCCTGTTATTGTTAAAAACCGGCAATGAACTAAGTCCAGCCAGCTTCGCTCAATTGAATAATATTGGAATATTGTCAGAGAAAATGCAAGGCAGTGTAGCATATTTTTTTTTTAGCAATTTGGTATAAGTAAGCCGCTCAGGTGAATCGTAATAGTTAAGTACCTTAATATACAAACATTTATGCAACCGGATTTCTTATGAGCAATGCTTTATGTGTCAGCAACGCCACCCTCCTCAAATTTATGTGAAATATTTTTCGCTTTCATTTGTCATATTTTGAATTAAATATCAACGTTTTACAAATAAGAATTAGTTAGGATGGGAATATACAAGATAAAAAATATTAAAATAAAATAAAAATAAGATGCTATTTTTAGTTTTGTGCCGTCCTTGAATACAAACGTATTCTCATTTGTTTGCTAACAAAAATATTTTTATAATTTAAAGCAACTAAATATAGCAACCAACCTACCACTTTTATATTCGTAGTCTCTTCTCTGAACAAAACACAACATTAGGATGGTCCTTTTTGTATGAAGTGCCAAATAAGGCGATGCTATCACAACATCCTTACATATTGGGAATACGATACGAGTATAACTTAAAAATGTGAGGTTTTTTAATATGTTTAGTTTTTATTTTGAAACATTAATACCATATTAATTTATTCAAATTATTGGCCATTGTTAGCGTCAAAAGAATTGCTCAATCTTGAGAGACCATAGCCTTTTTACTTGACAAATCCGTACTTGAATCAAGTATTTTGTACTTGATTCAAGAAAATCGGTACTTACCCTACTATTGACACCGCTCCGGATTGATTTGAGTACGGAATTCTTGATTTTTTTTTCGGTGTAGAAACAAATCAAGTCAATTTCGGCTACCCCTGTTTTAAAGTAAAGCCTATGCCAGAGAAAGCACTCTGCATCGATCGAAACAAATATTAGTTGGACGGGAAACTTTCAGACTACTTCTTTCTAAACAGTTCTTGACAGACATGATTCATGTTATGATGGCATGTTTTGAGCCTTTGTCGGCCAATCCAATTAAAACCAATCAGTTGCATTTTTAGGTTTTCTGTGATGCTCTCGCCATAATACATAGGACCCTTTTGATACCACCAAATACAGAGCATTCGGCTGGTTTGTCGGGCTCTTATGCGTCGGTTTATCTTAATGGAATCATTTTCTATCACAAGTAATGATTCAGTGCTCACATGATTTCCTTTTATAGCGTTAAATTAGCATTTCGGACTTGCCAAATTGACTTGCAAGGTCTCTCGGCTTCAAATCATACGTTACCTAATTACTCTGCTTTTAAATGATTCCTGCTGCTCGCCAACGCTTTGAAATTGCAGATTGAGTAGCCCAATGCTCTAGTAGAGTTTGGCTACAATCTTCATGTTGTAATGGCTTCAACTCATGGTCTTTAAACTTTTTTGACTGCCTTGGGCGATCATTGTTTTTAAAATCTTAGTTGGCTTAGTTTAAATTGTTTACTAACCAAAAAATAGTTCACTTGGGTCTATCGCACAATTCATACTATATTTAGTGGTCGCTGTAATCTTCCAGTCATCCTGTTGCTTTCATGATCTCACATAAAGAATTTGTCGATAGGAGAAAAACTTTACGTCTCATGTGCCCAAATGCAGAGCGGTTCCAAAGAATATGTTCAGTGGTTTCAGTCGTTGTAGGAGATTTTCTACCTTTTAGCATGCACACCTAGAGACCAGTGTCCAGTAATGACTGCTCTGTGGTTCATTAAAATGTTTCTTGACAGATTTATTGCAAATCGTGTTCCCTGCGTATTCATATTGGCACATATTTTTGTGGACTCCTTGCAAGTATGTTCTCTTTCTCTTTTTTGAAGTCAGTTCTTTACCCCTCATGAGAGGAATGCAAGCATTTGGTCTGAATTCATTCCAATTTGTGGTGGTGCGGGCTTGTTCTAGTGCGGTAGTTCTGATATTTCCTTCAATATCGCCGTGTACAGGAATATTATTGGTAAATTTTCTATATAAAATCAATGAATTCTAGGTATCAAGTGACCGCCCTTCTTTCAGTAAATATGTGTTTATTAATATTCGATATTCTGTGGTACTTTTATAGTCATTGTATCGGCTTAAAATATGCCATCGTAGTCATCGTAGTTTAAAAAACAGTCTCAGATTTAGCTGGTCCGAAATTGTATCACATTCGTTAGTGAATATTTAGATGACACGGAACTATTTTGCAATAAATCTGGATAAAAATGGGGTTCTGTAATCTGATAAACAACTGGAACATACTTAATGATGACATGTAAAATTTTGGCATGACGTTAATTCTCATGTTTAAATCTACAAGAAGAACCATGACTTAAGTTGGAAATGTTCCACAAAAGGAACCACGATTGAAGTTAGAAATAATCTACGAAAAGAACCACGATTGGAACTAGAAATGTTCCACAAAAGGAACCACGACTTAAATTAGCAATGTGCCACAATTAGAACCAAGATTGAAACTAGAAATGTTCTACAAAAAGAACCACGATTGAAACTAGAAGTGTTTCACAAAAGGAATCTCACGATTTCAATTAGAAATGAAATAACGATGATTAAAGACAGAAATGTTTCACAAAAAGAACCACGACTTAAGGTTTTTTTTTTTTTCTAAGAGAAGTAACACTCAGGCAATTAATATGCCAAATTAAATTATTGTGTTACTTTCTTTGGAAAGGGATATGTAGGAGAAGAATAGGTGGTGAAAGAAAGTAGAGAAAAGCTTTTCATATAAAAACACTGTAATTGCGCGTTATGTTTATTAGTAGACAGTATTGCAGCGCCTCTGGTGGTGAGTAGACGCTTGATTTATAGCCATTATTTAAAAGGTGGCGTTTAAAAGCTAGTGGCGTTTAAATGCTATACCACCGAAAGGGGGCACTGTGATAAATATTAGTTATAATAGGATAGAAAATCAGAGACTGAGTGATTGGCAGCGGCTGGAAATCAAACCCAGGCCACAAACGCGCTAATCAATTATGCTACAGCACCTCCAAATGGAATGTTGGAAATGTTTCATAAAAATAATCACGATTTTGCGTAATAAGAGATAATCATAAGAGATAACACAGATTGATAACAAACAAGGATGTTTTCAAAGATATATCGGAGGACTTTCATAAAATGTAAAATACCTTGGAAATTTATTAAAAACTAAAACCATTACACGTGTTTAACAAATGGGCCACTCCTGGAGGGTTTTTAAGATCGCCTTTAAAATTTAAGCACAAATAGTCCTTGGCTTCGCATATTTCTCTTTTAACAGTTTTATTGCTATTAGATTTATTTGCAAAAACATTTGATTCTGCTGCACAGTGGCACTAATCCGATTCAATGGCTTTGCAGCATATCAAATAAGTGCTGTACATAATTTACAGTTTTTTGACTATTACATTTTACGGCAGTATTGAAAAGGGGGACTCCCTACTAACAGTAGCTATCAGAAGAACCCAAATGCACTTGTAGTCTGACGATTGTTATTTTTTGTTTTAAAATTGCAAATGTGTGGGTGTTTGTTGTTAAGTAAAAATTAAATTTATTGCTGCTGTCGAGTCTTACAAATTATTAAACAAAATAAAATTAAACTTTTTGCAATTTAGTATGTTGCCATAATAAACTAAACTGCTATAAAGTACATGTAAAATTTATGGCAAAAATACTTGCATAATGATTTTTAAGGAATTTAAAAGTAAAATTTTATTTCTGTAAAAAAAACTTTTTCTTCAACTTTGACAGGGAGTTGCAGAAAAGATAAGAAATGGAAGACACAACTTAAGAAAATCTAATTTATTAACAGAGTTTTTCTTAAGTTATATTAAATATATTATTTATACATAGGATGTATGTATGTGTGGTAGGTGGTTTAGGGAAGAGTATTGCACAATGCTATAATTTATTATAAACTTATGCAAACGTAGGAGCACAACTTTGGTGTTTTATAATAAATTTAAGTGAAAGTTATTAGAATTTATTCGAAATAAAGTCTTATTAACATAGAATACGAACCCAATCGATTGCCTACAGAAAACTTTCAGTAAAATTCTGGACCGATTTAGCTTTCTGTTACTTATTTACACTAAAACTTGCAAGCAATTCTAAATACACAACTTTTAAGGCAACTTTGTACCACTTACTCCAAATATTATGAACTCACAATAGATGCATTACTGCTACTTAAAGTAGACAATGTATGAACTATATACAATCTGTTTTCTCGTTGTTTCTTCATTTTGTTTTTTAATATTTGTTCTAGAGTTTGCAACACTTGCTGTCGTGAAAATTACAAACAATAGCAGCAACTGCTAGAACAAAGGCTCTGTACAGCACAGAAGTACAAGTAACATGAGAAATTAAAAATCTACAAAGACCAGAGAAAGTTTTTAATGAAAGCAGTATATTTCAAATACATACTGTGAGCGTCAAAATAAAGTCAATACCACATATTATTGAAAGAAAAGCTTAATAATATTAATATAATTAATAGTAATAGATTAAAAAAACTCGTCGATTCTATGTCTAGGAGATTGTCAGCTTTTGTATAGTTTTTAAGTTTTTAATTTTATTACATCTGTTTTTTAATTTTTTTAAGGCAATTAATATGCCTATATATACTTGCGTTACTTTCTTTAGAAAGGGGATAGTTAAAGAAGTAAAGGTGGTCAAAGAAGAAAGCTTTTTTTTTATATCACAACTTTGCAATTGTGCATTATGTTTATTTTTAGTGCAGAATAGCAGCGCCTCTGGTGGTGAGTAGGCGCATTAATGTTAAAGCTTGATTTTATAGCCTTTTTGTTTAATTATTTTACTTCGGTGGCGTTTGAATG
The DNA here is from genome assembly GCA_950370525.1 of Bellardia bayeri. Taxonomy (NCBI): domain Eukaryota; kingdom Metazoa; phylum Arthropoda; class Insecta; order Diptera; family Calliphoridae; genus Bellardia; species Bellardia bayeri. The sequence goes on along the minus strand of OX493268.1, from coordinate 84,470,955 downwards.
CTATACCACCAAAGGAGTTATAAGTTACTTATGCATTATGCAATATATTTTTTTTAAACAATATAAGGTGTTTACTTTATATTGACGCTCACAGTATTTGGTTATTTAGAATAGAAAAACAATGTGACGACTTTGTTACTTTGGTTTCTGTTGCTATTGTTTTGTTCGACTCTCTACACAATTCAATAAACGTTTCTTCATGCTCCCACATGGTAATGGAAATTTTATTTCAGAACAATAGAGATTTGATTGCTGTAATATAATATGGAAAAGTTCTGATTCGGTTTTTTTGTGATAAGTTGAGAGTTGTGAAATTAGTAACTATAAAATATAAAATAATACGATTAATTTAATTTCAGTTATCTACAAAAGAAATTGTTCTTTAATATTTTGCTAGTGTTTCATAACTATAATTACAATAGAAAAAATAATACTAGAAAACTAAAAGAATAACTTTTATTCATCTAATTATGCAATTTTCAACAATTTGTTATAAAATTGATGAGCTTCAGCGGTTGAGAAAGTATTCTAAATGCATTAATTGAAGAATTGGTGGATGGTATGCAAAACTCTTTCAAAAATGTTTTACGAAATAACGGGTCTTGGACTAAATACCTAAAAATACTATCATTCCCTAAAGTAGTTGTAAGGTGCAAAATTTAGTACATGCGAATTGTTTTCGTTTCGTTTCGTTTGTATTTTTTTCTTCGGACTTGATACTTTTAGTTTTGATTTCTTTATTAAATATTAAATGACAGAAAATATTTTCTAATTGTTCTTATTAGTTTTATTTTTATGCAGTAACAAGTTACTAACATGTACACATTTGTGCTCCCCACTGTATATCTACTACATAAATAAACTTTTTTTTAAGAAACTTCTCAACAAATTATTTTCACACATACTCATTATGTCATTTTATGAACTCAATTCAACTCTCTTACATCCGCTTAAGAAAATTTAACACGTTTTCAGCACAAATAGACAATTTGTAGTAGAATGCATCAAATGTGCTTTAAACCTTCTCCTATAGACCTATGATATCATTCTCACAATGTTTCTAACTATGGCTGAAATAATTGCAAGTCACTGGTGTGATTTTCCTTTCATTTTCCATTATAACAACTCAACTTGTATTTTGTTGCAGCGTTACAACAGCTGCTCCCTATTGTTGTGGAAAAAGGAAGGAAAAACTTTCATTATTTCCTCCATTGTTATTGCTGATGTTGGCCTCTAAGAGTTTAAAGTATGTATTTGCAAAAATAATTAGAAATTAAACAAGACGACAGAAGCAGCAATTGCAAATGGGCCAACAAAAAAAAAAAAATAAATAAAAAGGGGATAAAATATTAAGAACATTTTATAATAGTTTCTTGTTGTTTTTGAGTTGTAGGATCAAAATAAAACCAAAGAAAATTTCATTAAAAGATTACAGTTGTAAAAGAAATTGAAATTGTTTTCAGTTTTTTTTTATTTAATTATTTATAATTAAAAGGTATTAAAACAAAATGTAAATACAATCACAAAAGCAAAGAAGTAAAGTTTAAAGGAATTTAAAAGGCTGTAATGTTTGTTCAAACTAAAGCAAAGAATTTATTTATTTTAAGTCTCTGTAGCTATGTATAGACGATCTTCAGATATTACAACGCTGTCCGAAAAATGTTCAGAAAATATCTAACAACCGTGTAAACTTAAAATGTTTGTCTTCCAACGTTGTAAGAAAAAGCATTTTTAGTACATTGGAAGACAAAAATATTGTCAGACGTCTGACAATCGTGTAAACACACAATTTTGTCATTGTTTTAAGACAATTATCAAACACTTTTCATTGTCATACATCTGCCAATGGCAGCATTATCATAGAAATTATTTCTAAATGCAACTCTGTATATTCTACATAAATAAACAAACATTAATAACATTTTTAAAAACAATTTTGGTTGATAGATAAATTCATTGTGTGACAATTGTGTGCCAATAAAATTGTTAGTTTTCTTACAGTCGTCTAAACTGACAATTTACCTTTTGCTAACAGTTTTTCAATGTGAGTACATTGCTAGATCTGACAACGTTGTAATATCTGACGATCGTCTATACATAGCTTAAGAAATATCTCTGAAGATTTGGTTGTGCTGCTAATAAATTTTTATATTTACACCTAATTCTGTTTTTACTCGCTTAAAAAACCGCGTAAAAAAGATAGAGTATCCATATTAAATGAGGGAATTGGTTCCACATATGAAATATCAGGTAAAATAAGATAGATAATTCAAATTCATGTTGCTTTATACACAAACATATTTTAACACTTAGCATTTGACTGAATTCTTACACTCTTACTTTCAACTAAATTTATTTGAAATAAACAAGGGAAATCCCCTGTCGATAGTGTTGTTTTGCGTACCAGACGATTTTTAGTGCTGCCAACTATGTGTTTAATTTAAATTTCTCCAAAACCAGTGCAAACAACGTTTTTCTGGTAAAAATACACACATTTTTAGATCGCGTTAAATCAAATCTAGTCGCATAAAAACAGAATGAAATATTTATTTGGAAACGCGTTAAATCAAATTCGCGTAAAAACAGAATTAGGTGTGTTTTGGATTAAATATAATTCTTAAATATAATTTTGTGAATATAAAAATTAAATACTATCAGTCTATATGAGGCAGAGCTTAAATATAAAAGATTACAATATTTGAGATTCCTATTGCAAAGAAATTTTCAGAATCTTAATTCTTCAATCATTTGGTGCCAGTCAGTCTAAATTTTTTAAACATCTGTGGCATCTCATTAAATTCAGATTATCAAATCTCAAAAGTATCATTTTGAAAACGGACACATAATTGCAATTATTGAATTTGTGCTTATTTTTGATTGAACATCAATGCTTTATACTTCGTTGGAAATATAATTCTCACAAGATGGACGTAAACAATATTATTCATATATTTATGCTGAATCCCGACAATATAAAGCTATTATAGATGCTTGGAGATCTATATCTCAAGATAAATCTGGTAAAATAATGCCTGATCGAATTTCGTAGTTGATACAAAATTGTTAAAGTCTAAATATATTTTATGAATTTTTTCAGTTATTTTCATTAAAGTGTATTTATAGTTATGAAACACTTATTAATTTCTATATACATTTCTAAGAGGAGAAATAAGACGTAATGATTTTTTTTTGTTAAATCTATGTAAGTTAAACTGTTTTACTTTTTCTTTAACTTAGAAAATGAAGAAATGTTTTATGTACTTATAGTTATGCAACGCAGTGTATATTAGAGAAAGACTGAACACCTGTCTATATTAGAGTACAGTTTATACAAACTCCTTAAAATAAAGGAGTTAGTAGTTAAAATAAAATCTAACAATAGTTTTTCAAACAAATTTATATGAAAAGAGAGTTTTTTAGAGCAAAGATCAAGAAAATGTACGATTTCTAACTTAATGCAAAATACTGCGCATCTGCTTAACCTTTGGAGCACTTGGCTGGTTACAAAAATTAATTTTCTAAACAATTCGGTCAACGAAAATATTCTCAATTATATTAATTTCGTCATTATTGTAGTAATAACTCTAGTACTTACCGCTGCCAATAGAAAATCAAAATTACACACAGCAATCTGTTTAAATTTGTCCATGTCATCGGAGCGCATCAAATGATGCCAGCTCTCCTCCACGTGACGCATACTATACGAGACATCTGCCGCCATGGGATTATAGAACGTTGAAGTGTCATCATTCTGGTGAGCCGAATGTTTACGACCAGCCGAAAATGTATCGCGATCTTTCATGGTCGTCTGACTGGCCAACGATTGCTTGTCATCACTAATCTCACGTTCCGTACTCTCGTCGTCGTCTCCTTCAAACTCCTGGTCGTCGGGATCGGCGGGGAAAAATATATTTGCAATGGCTATGTGCATGCAACGTATACTATTAGCGTCCATATAGCGTATGCGTGACAATTGTTTGCAGTAGGGATAACGCCACTGGATTAAGACTTTGCCGGACATGATTTTGTCGCGCAATAAGAAATCTGCAACGGCAAATGATTATTAATTAAGGGAAACAAGTAGGCATATTACGGCAGGTGTATTGTCATTAATGAAAATACTTTCATTTATGAGATTTTTAAAGCATACTCACTCATTTCATTGTGTATTTTCTTAAATGAGGAAAAGCAAAAGTTTCCGCTCTCCGATGTGATGCAGGCCTCTGGATCTTCGATGGGCATTAACAATTCCAGCAGTTCCGTTTCCGATAAACCAAACTCCGACAAAGTTAAAAAGGCCGCCAAACGACCAAAACCTTTTCTGCCGTACTTTAATTCTAAGTTATCAAATTGCTTTTCTAAAAATTCTATAAAAGTTAAATTATTGTGGGGGGACAATTGCTTCCTCAACACCGTGTGATTTAGCTCGTTGGACAAATCGAACAGATATTCCGTCGACTTAAAACGATCCTTTTGCATTTGCGTGAACTTCAGTTGCTCCACCGGTGTGGTGGTGGAGCATATCAATTGCACATTCCAGGGCAGAGAGGTGGGTAACCAGGAGAGTGCTGCCACAATATCACAATCCAAGGGATTTAGTAAATGCAAATCGTCTATGAACAAGAAAAGAACATCAAAATTCATATCCTCTATGCGTCTTAACAAATTCTGGAACCAGTTGTTTATGTACAAGGGATCAAAGGAGGCGTCCTTGGGCAGATAACCTTCCGGTATATTGAAAATAATTGATATCTGCTGGCACAGCACCCTTAGCATTTCCAAATTGTACGCAGAACGCGGAGAGGCGGCCGCGAAACGTACTATACGATGTACGCGTGTTTGTGGCTGAAACCAATTCTTGACATCAAGATACAATTCGGTCATTAGAGTACTCTTGCCGCTGCCATGCGTGCCACGTATAAAATAGGGAGCATGCCGACTGCCATTACGGAAATTTGCCATTAAATTCTGTTGCAAACGTTCTACTACTGGTGATTTAATTAAGGCTTTTGCTTCTTGATGTTCCTTTAAAATGCGTAAATGTGTTGCATGTTCGTGAAATATTTCCTGTAAAAGATTGCAAAGAAAAGAGATACATTAAGGCTGTAGGGCCAAATAAGCGTCTAAAGCAATTTGATGTATTAATACAATTAAAATGTTTTAAAAGCATTTTCGGTTGGGTTGGTGTTGTTAAAGTGCAAGTAAAATAGATATTACTCGTACATAATTTTATTTTCAAGGCATTTTCAAACATAATTGAATTTCGTTATTTTTCGTACTAAAATCGTATTTTCTTTTTATTGCTTTGGAGTAAAATAAAATTTAAGTATATTTTTTGTTGGTGTAATTAAATGAAGTGCGGAGTATAAGGGCGTATAAACCCGTTTACACAGGGAAACATTTGGAAGGGAAACATTTTGTTTGATAGAGAGGGTCGGGTGGGGAAAAGAATATGAAATTTGTTTCCCGTTCTTGGAGGCACGCTTTGTGCTTTCAATTCTTATTGTTTACATTTGCTATGCTATTTGACATTTGCTTTTTTTCGGTTTGCTTTGTTGTCACAAACTGTTAGCCTCGGGAGCAAGGGCATTTGCATTAAATTTTTCACAAACAATTTTATACATTTATTGTTAAGTTTGGTACTGTATTTTCACTTTCACAATTATTTTAAGACATTACATTATAATCTTAAATGTTACTTTAATATGTATTTTTTTTTAAACCACAATTATTCTTGTCTCAATAAAATTAAATAATTTAATTTCACAAATCAAATATACTTACATTAGCAAATCAAATACAGTAGAAATTAAAAAAAAACAACACCTCAATTAGACAAATGTCAAAAAAGAAATATAAACTGGAATGTTTCCCTGTATGACCGCGAAGGAAAATACAAAAAAGAATTCCAGATGTTTCCCTTCCAAATGTTTCTCTGTGTAAACGGGGACTTGGTTAATTTTACATTAGACGATGAAAGCACCATATACTCGTAACTCGAAAATTACACAGTTTATTTACTGTTCTACATACGCATATATGTACATCAGTCTAAAGGTACGGTCACACTTGGCAAATATTTACTCCAAAAAGCGTAACCACTTGTTTTAGCACAATTATGTTTGACGTTGTTTACTCTTACAAGAGTTTTGCAAGATCAAACAGCATCAAATAAAATAAAACTAAATATTTGTTGTGTCTTGTCCTAAAGAAACGAAGTTTTTTTTTCTAATCAATAAACGACCTCAAATATATTGTATTTAGTGGTCACGTCTTTTTCGGCAAATATTTGCCAAGTGTGGCCGTTCCTTAAGTTATGTTTAATCTTGTGCAAAGATTCAGTGGAAAATTGGCTTCAGAACTTGCCAAAATTAGTACATAGTTGAAATTGAAGTTTATATTTATGCACATCTTAGTCCTGTTTCAAACTCCTTAGTTTTAGCTGACCAGTTTTTGTTCAATTCTCTTTTGAACTTGCCATTTCATTCACACACTTCAATTCAATTTTCGTACTTTTTAATGCAAATATACGTGCATGAAAGAAAAGATCAAAAGGAAATAAGAAAAATGACTAGTACCGTCAAGTTTGTACCCCTTTTATTCTCTTTTCCCTTCTCAACCAAAAATACTTGCCTTGACGAGTCACAATTGAAGAGTGTGAAATTTTCTAAAACTTTAAACGAAAATCTTTACGTATGTTTGTATATGTATGTCATTCAGTTTGTAATACACAGAAATATTGGTCTAGGATCCGTCTGTGTCTTAGATGGATGAAAAGTTACTCAAACATGCGATTAAAGAACACTAATATTATTTTTCCTAATGCACTTGCCTGACATTCAAATTATTTGTGTCATCGTTGTAGCCACGGTGAAAATACAATTTGTTTCCTGTCATAAAAGGAAATTGAATAACAGCATTGACACTTAAAAGGAAATTTTAAATTTTTTTTAAGGAATTTTATATGTGGAAATGGAATGAAAGTAACTGCTTGTTGGAAATTTAATGGCAGTAAGAAAAGTTAAAAACGAAAAACTGTATAATATACATACATATGCACCTGTATACCTGTATTCAAACTACATATAGTTGCTATTAACCGAGTACATGAAAAACTAAATAAAAGAAACATGCTTCTTTTTTGTACATAAAAGAGCAAAGTAGATCCCAGCAAATGTTGTTTAGATGTTACAGCGGTTACTTAAGTGTAATCCGTTGAGAAAACATATTTCTTTTAAATGTTTGTGCTTGAAGACAGAGAAAATTCATTGAATTTACTTTCAATGTACCCTTGCTTTTTTTTGGTGGAAATGGCACTTCGGTGTTAAGGCTTGAGCTCGCCGGAAATGGGGGCGGGTGGGGGGCGGGGTCGGTCCACCTCGGGTACACACAAATACAAAAAAAAGTTACGTGCCAATTGAATTTTAGCATGAAAGCAATATAGACTACAGAACAATTAACAACAGCAGTTGGATTTGTTGACGGGAACTTACCTTGACCAGCTGACTTAAGGATTCATCCAGGACTAGATGTGATTGTCCTGGCTAAATAAAATCTATTAGTTTAACAAGTTGATCTATTTTGCTTTGGTTTTCAAGTGTCAAAAAAAAAAACAAATATTAAATTATTTTAAAATATTGTGCATTCCAAATGAAAGAAAGTTGCTTTTGCTGATGGCCATGGAATAACACATAAGGCATTATTATTTGTATGAAAAAATGTAACCTACTGGAAAATCAGTTCAGTTTTTTTTCCAGACAATATATAAAATTGAACCAAATTCAAGCTGAGACATGGTGTATTTATACAAGGTGAGTGCAAATCGGTAACAAATACAAGGCAATACAGAAACAACAGGCATCTTGTTTGTGTAAAAAGAATGTACTACTGTCAAAAACATTTGAAAAATGATTACTTTTGACATAAGTAAATTGTAAACAAAGTCCATCAGCTGTGCTGCTGCACTCACCTTTTATAGTTACACCATGTGTTACACGTCAAACTTCATAGGAAAAAACCTTTGTCCGAACAAATATTTTGCTCGGAACAAATTTGTGAATCCAACTTAAAATATAAACTATCCTTAGAAAAAATAATCAATTTTTATCAAAAATTGTATTCCTCGTACCGTTTTCAGAATGCTTACGCCGAATAAAATGCTTCATTCCAGACGAATTTGCTGCGTTCCTGCCTCCAGCATGTAAAGGCCCAAAATGTGGCTATTTTACTTGTTAACATATGCAGACAAAGTGAAAAATGTTGTTCGCTAACGAATTCCGGGAATCTATGGCGAAGTAAATAGTCCACCGTCATTAATTCATGCACCAGTTACCCCTTGTAAGACTTAACCATAATTCGCCATGAAATGAAAACTTTAATAGTTTAGAAATAATAATTTAAAGTAATAAACATTTCTCTTTCAAATTAACTTTAAAAACTTGAAATTCTATTATGTAGGGATATTTGTTGAAGAAACATTTTGTAAGTACATTTCAAAACAGGGCTTGATTCAGGGTCTTTAAATGTGGCAGTCTTTTACGTGGATCTTATCATTGAGAAACTTTTATAATATTGTTGACGTTTGTTTGCTGCTAGCAAATTTTTCAGTTAAATTTATGCTTGTTCAAATGTCGCATTCTTGTACTTCTCAGTTATCAAGTTCTAATCAAGTGGCTGAGAATTGTAATTTAACTGCATGTACGAGAATGTATGTTAATGGCTTTAACAAACAAAGTTACAGCTTAAATTTTACTTTGAATTACAAATTGTGTAGCGTTTGCTATCACAATTTTTTTTTAAACAATTGTTTTTTATTGTTTTAACATTAGTATTTAAACTTGGCAAATATCAGTTAAATTTGGAACAAAAAAGGAAAATTTGAAACTTCCTTCGATTTCAACGTGCGAGATATGGTTTGTAATGATTTTGACACAAAGATCGGCAAGGCCAGCCAAAGAAGTTTAAGGACCAAGAACGGCCTCTCTGGGATACGGGAATCCGAAATTGGCTTGATTAGTTCTTGGCCTCAAAAGACGAGCAGTTCTTTTGACAACGTGAATCCATATGCTGCCAGAAAGATAGTAACATCTCATAGCTTACAATCGCCAGTACTTTGTATAAGTTTATATTGTAGAAATGTTTCAAAAGAAAACTAAATATAGAGACTTACAAAGTTCTTGTTATAAAACCCTATATATAACTGCTACGACAGGCTATGATTAGAACAAATATTGCTGGGTGCAACCAATAAACAAGTATGTAATACCTAACTGAGTCCTACTCAAAGTAAGAGTAAAATGGAAAGTCAAAACCAAAAAGCAAAAAAGAAAACAATCCAATTTGCTAAGTGCTTCTTTTTCTGTGGGAATGGCAACATATAAGTATGTCCCAAATACCCAGTTCCAACAAATGAGCAAACCAGGGCACCAGGGCACCAGGCAGCAGTGAATGTAAAAGGCCATGAAGAATGCAAACAAAACCCAACTGAAACAAATTTAAATGTGCGGCGAAAATATTTGTAAGCTCAAATATTATACCCAGCAGTTCTGCAACAGAAATGACAACAAATGAAATCAATGTATCACAGTAATGTTCTCTGATGTTAAATTAATGAGCTGACTGCAATTTTTGGATTTTACATGGTATGCGAATTGGTTACTTTATACATCCCAGGTAATTAACAATAAGGTGAATCACTTTAGTGTCTCTAAATAATCTAGAGTGTAGTCACTTTAAACTCTGGAAGTAGTCTATTGGAGAATCCATTGTCATCATTTTGTAAAGTAGAGTTTACTCGTTGTAATAATGTACGTGTGTGTACAGTCAATCAACTTACGTCTAGGACAAGCAAATGATCAAATAATTCGTTCCATAACTAGTTCCGTAATAGAGATGGCTAAAAACACTAAATGGTGATACTTGGCAAAAACTGCTGGGTACAGACAAAAAAACTTCTACTCCTGCAACGTAAATTGTCTCATTTAAGATGTAGATGTAGAAGCAGAAGAAAACGAATGAAAGACAAATTGAAACACGGTAATTTGTGACTGAGTATGAAAATGAGACCGAATGAAAATGTAATAAAAAAGAAAATGTTCATAAAATATTAAATAATATGATTACGAATTTACTAATGCCTCTGCTATCGCTGCTGCTGCTGATGATGATGATGATGACGAACAGAAAGGCTTGTATGATGTTGCTGATGAACAGTGGGTAGATAAAAAGATTGTTCCTGATGATGACGATAATGACGGCGAATGGCGTTTGTTGATATTATTGCGTCATCATATAATTTCGTTACTACTGATACTTAAATGAAAGGGATCAAAATATTATATTTTGTACAAGTACTAAGCGCACGTACATACTTACATATGCAGCTATATGTACACATAAAATAGATTTTTGTCGACAATATTTATGAACAGATTCAAATTCAGTTTGTTTGCAGTATTTTTTTTTTGTTTGGTTCTCAAACATCATTTGTTACTGTGAGAATATAGAATAAAATTATTTGTTGAGTTTTGCATTTGTATGAAAGATTTCTGTCTATTCAAACCTGTCCACTTGACATCAAATACAGTCAGTTATATTTGAAGGTAAAATAATAATATACTTTTTTTTAGGTTAAAATAATGCTGCTAAAGTATTATGCACTGAGAGAAATTATCGAATTGGCCACTACATCAAAATTAAATTCTGCTCGCTAAGTCCTTCTTTTACGATTTTGGAAGTGTGCCTTGGCTCCCTATCTGCTTCTTCCATTTCCTTATTATTATTTCTTCTTATTCTTGCAGTGGTCCGAGGTGCCACCATGTACAGCCATTCCATATCATAATGTTGCTGCCACCGTGCTTGTTTGTTTCCTTAACATGGTGTCTTTGAATTATCTAGGCTCTTCAAGCCCAGCAGATTATAATTATAATTTTTCAGTGTATTTTTCAATCTACTATCCGATTCCCGTGCTTTAACATTTTTTTTTTTATCGACAATGCAGGTTTTAATTTTCTCTCTGCTGAAATGTAACCAATATCGCGAAAGGCTCGTTTTGCTGTCCATCGACTAACGGCTTTGCCTATTACATCTTTTGGTGTTAAGCACTTGTCTCTTTTCATTCTTTTTTTTTTTATCATGAGACCTGCCTCCGCTTACATTAGTAAATTTTTGCGATCTCTGATTTGTTGTTTGGGAACAATAGAACAAATGTTTTGTTTTTTGTCATTGCTATTGTTCTCAATGGCTCTTGACAATTTCTTTATTATTTATTTTAATTTGAGCTGTGTTGGATAATTTGCAAAAAGTGTTTATATTATATTTTAAAAGAAAATCTTATGCAAAATTAAGTACAAGTTATGCAAGTTTTTTTTTATACTAAGTGCTTTGTCACACGTTTCTGTTTCAGATTTTGTTCACACAAGTATCTTCAATTTTCTTGCTCTTTAAGTTTCTACTTTTCCATGAAAATCAACATGAAAACAACTTTGCGTAGAATAAGACGGAGAAAATATAGTAAGCAAACAAAAGGAAATATTTTCTTTTGTTTGAAATAATTTTATTCTCTTTTCCCTTTTTAACTAAACATTTTTGCCTTGAAGAGTCACAATTGAAACGTGTGAAAGCGGACTTACTGCCGCAGTGCCTGAATTGCGGAAAGCAAGAAACAGTTTTTCAATTCCTCTTCATCTTTTTAGACACAAATGTTTGAACAAGCATATACTAAATTTTCTATCTAAGACAACGAGTATCTGATTTGAAACGTGTGAAAGCGGCATTGCCATTTTGTTTTGTAAATTATTTTGTTTAACATTCAACCTAAAATAAAAGACGAAAAATATTTTTCAATTTTCTTTATTAGTTTAATTGTTATGCAAAATGCACATATTACAAACATGTACTTATTTGTGCTCCCCACTATATACTTCGATGTAAGAATGGGTAACGGGGATGTTTATGGTACTTTGTTATTATTTCTTTTTATTTTGATTTTCTTACTAATGGATCTAGTACGTTCAAATATGTATAAAACTGAAGATATATCGAAAATTTTTCTTATATCGATCGTACTTAATCTATTTTAATTATATCGTACTATATTATAAACGAAAAATGACCAGATTTCATAAAATCGCCATAATTACAATTATTTTTGGGTCTTAAATAAATTTCGAAAACGGGATTAACAAACACCTAATTCTGTTTTTACACGGTCTTGATATAACACGGTTTGAAAATACAGAAATTTTACATTCTTACACGATCTTATTCCATTTAACACGATTTCAAATATAATGGGCTTAATTGTACCCTACACCACCATAGTGAGGAGGGTATATTGGATTTGTGCTGAGATTTGTAACGCCCAGAATCACCGTCCGTCCATCAGTCCGGCTGGCTGTCTATGTAAAGCTTGTGTGCAGAGTACATGTTGCAATTTTCAAGATATTTCGATAAAATTTGGTACGTAATATTTTTTCGGCCCACGGATCGACGAGATAAAAACTTGTGGAAATCGGTCCATTATTTCACCTGGCCTCCATACAAATGTTCATCTGAAATTGGGGTTTACTGATCATAAATATTTGAATTATGCAAGGAACCAAACAAATTTCATCACAAATGAGTGGTAAATGAAGCCAAATCACATCTACAAATTTTGTGCAGATCGTTCCATAATTACTCGGCCCACTTCCAAAAATCACTTTAAAGAGCATAACTTTTTTAAAATTGTTGGAACCCAAATAATATTTAACACAAATATATTTCATATGTCTAAAAATAATATGGTACAATTTTATTATGATCGGTCCATAATTATTCACTTTAAGCTCCATAAATCGTTTAAACATATTTATATCGAGATAAAATTTAACACATATAATACTTATATTCACAGACATCGTAACACTAAATTTTTGGATGATCGGTCCATAATAGGTCATATCTCCCATAGAGCGCCCATTTCTGAAATCTGTTTTATACTGGGTGTAGGGTATTATATGGTCGCGCTTGACCCACTATACTTTCTTACTTGTTTTTTTTTTTAGTTACATTTAATTTTTGTAAAATATTTTCATATAATATAAAGTATATATATTCTGAAGCCTTATAGATAGCGGAGTCTATTAAGCCATGTCCGTCTGTCTGTCTGTCTGTTGAAATCAATTTGCTGAAGTCCCCAGATATCTTCGGGATCCAAATCTTCAAAAATTCTGTCAGACATGCTTTCGTGAAGTTTGCTATTTAAAATCAGCAAAATCCGTTCATAAATAACGGAGATATGAGCAAAAATCCGAGACAACCTCTGAAAATTTCATTAAAAAAACTAACCCCCTTATTCAAAAACGATTATTAAATTTAACAAACGTTTATTTAAGACATATTTGCATATACAAATTTGCTTAATAAACGTTTGTTAAATTTAATAATCGTTTTTGAATAAGGGGGTGAGTGTATTATCAAACAAAGTTTTTAAGTGTGTTCTTAAACCGTAATGTAAGTGTGTAAAAAGACAGTGTGTTCATTATACCCTTTTTTTTTAATTGGGTTTGTGTACATTTTAATAAATAAAGACTCGTTATATTTTCTTCAAACTACTTGACGCTTTTATTTTGCAATTAAAAAGAATTCGGGTTTTTTTAAAGGAAAGAAACCACCGTTTTTAAAATGTAAAAACGTAACAATAATATATATATATGTATGTGAAGGGTATATAAGATTCGGCATAGCCGAATATAGCACTCTTACTTGTTTTTCACTAATTTCAATCGGTTTTAGAGATAAGGAACCAATCATGAATTACCGTGTAAAACCAGAATTAGGTGTACTTGACTGAATACCTGCTGTGGCGGCATATACATATTAACTTTGGAAATAAATGTTAAACAACTTTTAAATTTGATGTTTCCTACTCTAATATTTTTCTAAGTGCATTTTCTTTTCACATTTTCAAGTAGTAGTGGAAGAACATGGTTTAAGAAGATTACAACAAGGTTAAAAGGCTTAAGCAAACATACAATATTTACACATTTTAATATATACTTAGAAATAAGTTTACTATAACTATGGATGTTTGCATGTAAATATTCATTTATAAGTATACCTGTATATCGTATAAGTATAAGTACCCTGCAGTTCTTAATAAACATATTGTCCTCTTTGCTTTACTGAAGCTTTGCAAGCCGCTGACAAAACAGTTTCTTTGTTTGTTTGAAACACTTTCAAATATTTAAAAGTGTTAAAACTTTAAAATTATATCGGCTGGCTATTTGGCAATTGAAGGAGGAACAAATCAACAGAACTGCTGGGTTATGATGAACTTTAAATGTACATGTATGCTGCATACACTTTCAAATAGCACTTTCTGTGGAAGCAATATTACACAGTTTTTTTTTTGCATTTTTACTTCCAAAAAGGAAGTTGTAGTTAAATATGATGACATCATTTATGGACGTACATCTTAATGGCATAAATACAAAAGATAATAAAAGTAGATTTGACGATTTGACAGGGTTTGTAATAAAGGTATTGATTTACATGTAATCTAATGTATTAGCAAAGTATTAGAATAATATAAATTAAACGGACATTTCAGAGTGAAACATAATAAAATTATGTATTTTATATAAATTAAAATTAATCAGTCGGAATATGTTTGTACGAAAGCTGAGCCAAGGAAAATCAAAATATCACAAATGTCACGTTCGCTAGTTCGCAAAAAAGCTAAAGCTTTCAAAAATGCTGCAAATGATGTTATAAAGCAATATGAGGAAATCGTGGTGTCTCCGATAAAAAATGAACGCTATTATAAGTAACGGGAGGCTAGTTTTCAAACCAATAGTGCAAGTAACTATCGGGCACTCTTTCTTTACGGCAAAGTTTTAACGGATGATGAAACATTCAGAATAGGAATTTACATATTATGAAACATAAGTAAAAATGGACCTTAAACGGAAAATTTAATGTTGCAGTGAATCGAGCCAATCAAAAATATAAATATTAGAGTCCGATTGAATTTGAATGATCACATGTTGGGGCGTATTTTTCATTTAAACTCATATTTATCGACTTTGAGATATCAGTGATCAAAGATTTAAAAAATGTATTTAGGATTTAACAAATTTTGACTTTTACATAATAAATCGATTTTGAGTCAGAAGCATGAGTGAAATAACATTACATTTGAAATAAATTTGTTAAAAAGTTAATGGTTTGGCAAACACTTTGCAGTTGTGGTAATCCGTACTTACCTTTTGTCAACTCTCTTCCTGTGTTTATATAAAATAATGTTTACTTAGTTGCTGTTTCTTATTTTTGATAGTTTGTCATAGAGTCCATATGAAAGTGTTCTTCTGTAATTTGTCTAAAAGCAAGATATTAGCACAGCAAATGTTCTAGCGATTCGTTATATTCTTCACACTCTTTACATAGCATTACGTTGGCAATAGCACAAGTATATTTATTTAAGAAATAATGTAAACAAAATTTCCTCTCTCTGCGCATGACGTCACAGGTTATTTTTTTCGTATAATCAACATGTAAAAATAATTTTTCGTAAATTTTTTGATGCAAAATAAAACATTTAATTATTTACTATTTAATTCATATTAAAATGTAACAAAAAAGGGAACAATAGTTTAGTATTTTATATTTTTGTATTATCAATTTATTAATTTTGTTTGTTTCCGTTTGTGTTTTTTTTTGTCTCATCCGCTAGGAGTTGATTTAGTTTTCTTATTTAAAAAACATTCTCGATAGAAAAAAAGTATTTTAGCTTTAATATCCGCATTAATAGTACTTGACTCATTTATTATTTGTTGCAAATTAAGAGATTTTCACCATTCGAAGATTTGAATACAGCTTCCAGATTTTTAATTTGACACACAAATTATTCAGTAGCCTTTGATAAGCTAAGATAACGTAAAACGTTTCAGTTACCTATCTTTAATTTCATATCTCCTTTTATATCATCTGCTTAAAGTGTTCAATACAAACTCTATGAGACACTTTTATTTTTTTTTTTCATCAATGTGGCAAAATTGTGCCCATTGTTTGTTTTTAATTTATTTCCTTTTGGAAATTGAAAAAAATTTAAATTTATGTGATTTTTTAATATTTCCACAATTAAAAATGGCACACTTCATGTTGACACTTTTATTTGCATTAAAATTTATATAGAAGTTAAGCAAACATAAAAATATTTGTGACTTGTGACGTCACAAGTAGAAATTTTGCTCTCAATTTTATTCTCACGGTTTTTGTAAAATATAACGACCTGCGCAATGCGAAATTTTTATTACAGCCATCCCTAAATATCGACGGTAAGCGTTTTTTAATTGTCAAAATTTCTCATGCTCGTACATTTTGTATGGAGCATACCGAAACAACGCGCCGGCATCGCTTTGCTATTGGATTTTGACAAGGCGTTTCGCAGTAAAGTTAGCTGCAAAAGAAAACAAAAAAAAAGAGAAATAAAACAACAATGTCCAGCTGTTACAATAAACAGGGTCGTTTTATTTATTTGTTTGATAATCCGTTTTTTTCGTTTTGACATAACGTTGACGCTTTTGTTTAGGGATGGGATATCAGCGTTAATGCTCAACGTAAAAAAACGTTCCGCTTACCGTCGGTATTTAGGGATGCCTGTTATTTGATTCATGCTACATTTAAGAAAGGGTTCGTCAACGAGAACTTTGAAACAAAGAATTTATATGAAAATCATTCAAATGTTTATGGTGTTGCAAAGAGTTAGGTTTGACAATGTCCACCACGATCTATTAAGACTATTTCGTAGACCTTTGACTACGGAGATCGTGGTAAATTAACGCCCTCTTTAAAGTTTTCTGATTTGCTCTCTCTTACGATCAGGAAAAGTACCTGTTAGGTTTTTAACTGAAATAAAATGTCAATACTTTCATGTTTTTCGAACAGGGTTTATAATTTTTTTTTATAAATTTCAAATAAAAATTTATAAAAAAAAAATTACAAAACGAAGTAGCAGAATATCGAAAATAAAATTTTATTAAAAAAAAGAGTTAAGCTTAACGAATTATTGAAATATTAATAAAAAAAGGTCAAATGAACTTTAGGGTGTTTTTTTTTTAAATGTATAGAACTTTAAGTTGGCGACATTTTATTAACTGGCGGCCATTTTGTCAGCTGTCAAGTCATTTATATATATGTGTAGTTTAGTTTGGCATTTCAACATTTGACGCTTGAACCACACTTCCAAATTGTGCATAATTTGAAATTTTAAAATCATGGTTCCGTTCGAAATACGTTTCTTTAAATTGATTTCTTTAAATTGACATGAAATTTACGTTATTCGAAAGACAATTTTTTGGCATTATAATTCAAATGTGACTTCTGGCATATGGCTGGCTCGAACGCACTTTAATTTAAACGTCTAATTTTCGATGACTTGAATGTTGTGCTCCAAGTGATCAATCGTTTCAGGCTTATCGGCGTAGACTAGCGAACACAAACATAAATGACTTGACAGCTGACAAAATGGCCGCCAGTTAAACAAGTGTGGCCAACTTAAAGTTCTGTACATCTGAAAAAAAACATCCTAAATAACAAGAAACATGATTAATGTTAAAACTTTCTGTTTAACAAACTAACATTGTGAACAACAAGGCCCCCTTTGAGCAACAAAACATATTTTTTAATATTTTTATTTTTCTTTTCAAATCTGTTATGTTTTTAAATCATCGTTAGCCAAACTGCCAAATTTTTATCCAGCTTTTAACGACTTTTTACATTTTTAATACCTACATTGTGTTTATTTTGTTTTGAGTCATGGGGGTTTTGGCCCAGAATGCTGATGGAGGTTGACCAAGAAAACGAAAAAAAAGTTAAGTAAAAATCACTGTATGAAATTCATAAACCCATTTGCGTTTTTTGTGTTTTGTCGGTTTTTTGTTGTTGTAGCAAAATATTGAAATAAGTTTATGCCACAAGGTTGGCTAGAAATTGTGGCAAACAAATAATATTGCATGCAGGAAAACGTTAAAAATGAAGAAGGAAAAACCCGTATGAAAAGGTAAATGTGAATTTACATCGTGAATGTTACTAGCGCTGTGCCACCAATCGCTAGAGTGTTTTAAATATTTCATATCTTCCAAGCCATGGCTGGCATGCAGCAGGATTAAAAAAAAAAAAAAAGAATTCTAAAACAAAAGAAAAAACCACTGGAATTAGTGAATTTGTATTTTTTATTCGTTCGTGGCTGTTGGTATTGTTCCAAAAAAAGGTCATTTGTTGTTGAGCATAAAAGTGAAATTAAAAGGAATTGGATTTTTGCTGATAGTGTTTGTGTTTTCTGGTAAAATATTGTACAATATTGGTCATTTGATTGAAGGGAAGTGATAAACGTTTTTTTTTCGTTGCTGTTTTTATGAAAATGAAAATGTTTTTATTACGGTTCATGAACTCCAGATTGAGTGTATGCAATCATACAATTGCATTTGCTTGAACAACAGTGTGCGGCCAATATGAATATGTATGTTTAAAGCATTTAATAAATGTAGAAAAAATTGTGTTTCTTTTAAGATTTCTTATCCACTGTTTGTTTGTTATGCCTTTAGTTTTCATAACTGATTTATGACTATTTTGGTTTATATTCGTTTTCAACTTACCTGTACAGTCTTTTTTCTACCCTTTATAACATCGGGATCATTGGCAATATGTTCTTCTATTAGATTTCGCAATTTATCAAAAACTTTGTTTTTAAATTTACTCAAATACGTTTCGTGTTGTTCATTGTCGGGATCTATGCCGCTGTCACAGCAATCACCAGGCACCCTGAAAGAGCCAACAATACAATAATGAGAATTCTAAATAATTCGAATCAATAAGAATAAAGTGAGCACTTGAAAAACAGTTACCAAAACAATTAATTGTAACATTTCTTAACATTTTAAAGATCTTCCTTAAATTAGTAGAGGAGAAGTTTGTGTCGGTTTAAAGATTTTAATTCTTTATTTTTAAATTGTAACATTTTTATTAATGAAACCCCGGGTGATCAAAGTTTGTCATATTCTATGTAATTTCTAAAATATTATTTTCCGATTCATAAATTATTCTTATAGACAGTAAAGTTGTTATACATAATTAGCAACTTTAGTCTGTCTCTCAATTGGAAAGTGATTAGAAAAATCTGCACCTAGATGAATGGATATACAGAGGACACTGCCTAGAACCCATCTATGAAACTTCATAGGAGTTACAAAAGTCAGAACAGAAGTTCTAACACTCATCGAGCCCTCTTTAAAGGCTTTATCTATTAAGTTCTCTAAAGGTTAGAATTACACTTAAAAGAACCCTTACATGGAATAGTGATATGCTTAACACTACCAATAAAGCTAACTATTAGGGCAATCTATGTCTGTCATATATGTACATTAGGGTGGCCCCGTTTGTATGGAGAAACAATTAAGTATCGATGTTCCCGACTAATATGAAAATTTTATTCATTTTAAGACTACGTTTCTCAATTTTTTTTTGTCCTGGGGTCAATATTTGGTGAGCTGGATCAAAGGATAAAACTGACCTTTTTAGAGGTTTTTTGATTTTTTTCACATTTCTTCCAAAGGAACTATATGTAAAGTTGGTATCATATGAGAGGTTTTTGTGAGGCGCATTCAATGTTTTTTTTTATTTTGGGGCCTCCCTAATGCACATAGGTAGTGCGTGAGGGTTTAAATCGAGGATTAATTTATTTAGAACAGCCGCCTTAGTGAATGAAATGAAAAATGTAGCTGCGAGTTCATATCTCTTCAAAAAGGTAGCGTTTATAAGAGTAAAATAAAACTATCAAATAATATCATTTATGCGCGTTGTGGAGTATTTTAGAAAAATATTAAGGTACATAAGGAATTTTGTGGTTTCGTTTAGGCAGACAATAGTTAAGGCCGTAACTTGCTCTGACGAAAGGTGGGGGAGTCATTGTGTTTAGTACTTGGTCATGACTGTTAGGCTTTGTTTGCCTTATAAGGCCAGTGGTTCTGAACCACTTTTATCTATCATATCTATCATAACTAATATTTATGACAGAGCCCTCCTTCGGTGGTATAGCATTCAAACGCCAACGAAATTAAATTTATGTATCATATCTATCATAACTAATATTTATCACAGAGCCCTCCTTCGGTGGTATAGCATTCAAACGCCAACGAAATTAAATAATAATTAAATAAAGGCTTATGAAATCAAGCTTTAACATTAATGCGCCTACTCACCACCAGAGGCGCGGCAATTCTGCACTAAAAACAAACGTAATGCGCAATTGCAGAGTTGTAATATAAAAAGCTATTTTCTATAGAAAATCTTTAGTATAAGATCATTGTCAAGCGGACACAAACGCGTAGGAAGACGAGGAAAAATAAACAACTTGTTCTTTTGAACTTTCGTTTTTTTTTTGTAGTTCGTAATTTTCGATTCCCGCCAGAGTCTGCATGTTTTCTGCAGATAAGCCAAAAGCTTCGCAGTTTGTGTTTGTTAATTATATTAAAAAAAAATTAATTCAGTTTGGTGTCTAAAAAAGAACTTGGTTCTTTAAGGTAGATATTAAAAATGAAAAATGTATCTTTCAACCAGTGCTAAAGGAATCTGAATTTTTTAACAAAATATTTGTCACAAAATAAATAAAATAATAATTTTACATTTTAGTCCGGACATTTTTCATTATTTTTTTAAACAATAAAAGTATGGTCGTACATGACAAATATTTACTCAAAAAAGCGTAACCTCTTGTTTTAGAACAAATTTATTTCACTTTGTTTACTCTTACAAGAGTTTTGCAAGATCAAACAGTATCAAATAAAATAAAACTAAATATTTGTTGTGTCTTTTACTAAATAAACAAGCTCAAATATATTTTATTTAGTGGTTACGTCTTTTTCGGCAAATATTTGCCAAATATGTAATTATGGTTACAAAACTACTTACACTAATGTTGTATAATTGTCTGTTGATAAATTCATTGTCAGCTGATCCTTTAACGTACGCAAACGTTCCGAACTCTCAGCATCCTTCACACTCAATTGCGTTGATGACCATTCACGGTAAACGGCCAAAATTTTTTCATTGGAAAGTTCTGTGGAAATGAAATCAAATAAATAAATTAATGAATTTATTTTATTTATTTTACAATGAATAATACAAATGAATAAAACAGTTAATCGGCTGCGTTCCGTACATTGCAGTTTTAATGGGTCAAATTAATGTCAGCTCAGTGCAATGAAAATATGTACATACATATGTATGTATTTATTTGCCTACGAAATTAAGAATATTTTTTACTTACAAACCTATATTGTGTTAACAGTGATGTTGAAAGCAATAGCAATTGGAGAAAAATTCAATTTTATTATATGAAAAAGTGTCTGTAGTTCTTGTAACAAACTTAATGCAAAGTTGCCCAATTTTAAAGTATAAATGTTGACAAATGTTATTTTATTGTCTACATTTTATAACTTTAGACAACAGCAGCCATTCTAATATATCTACACATATAGACACAGACATATATACATACATATGTTTGTAAATACATATATTATAATAAAGCTTTTGCGATAACTTACCCAATGCCTTTAATACTTCTTGTTCCATTTGCGTTTGTCGCAACTTTTGCAAATATTGTTGCATATCGGGCGTCAGGGTTTTTGTTGTTGCCAGCACAGTGTCTCCGCGTAAAATACGTTGCAGGCATTTATCAATAATGTCACACAATTCCACATATTCTTCGTACCATTTCTCAAGCACCATATCGCTGTAATTAAAATACAATATAAAAGTAAGACAGGGGGGCGTAAAATAAGTGCAGAGTAAAAATTAAAATAGAAATCATTAAATTTAAAACCTATAGGCAAGACAAATGAAGAGAAGTAGATAATAAAAAGAGATATATAGAGGAGCAGAGTAAATAATTAATGAGTTTCTAGCAGGGATGGAAAATGAAATTATTGTTAGGCAAAGAAAATAACAATTAAATTGTACTTATTTCTATCTCCGAGTACTAAAGTTGAACGAAGATTTTTTTTAAGCAAATACAGTGGCCTTAAAGAATATCTATTGCAAACACTATTATTATTGTTTTCTATAGGACATATTATTTTTTTCTGGGAAAAAAACTATTTTACAGAAGATTATATATATAAAATGTTGTTCTAGTCAAGATTTCTATCGAAAATACTGTTATACTGAAGATTTTCTATAGGAAACACTATTATACTGAATGTTTTCTATAAGACCTATTATTCTTTTGACGATTTTTTCTGGAAAAAAACTATTTTACAGAAGATTTTATATATAAAATGTTGTTCTAGTCAAGATTTCTATCGAAAATACTGTAATACTGAAGATTTTCTATAGGAAACAATATTATACTGAATGTTTTCTATAAGACATATTATTCTATGAAAGATTTTTTCTGGAAAAAAAACTATTATGCAGAAGATTTTATATATAAAATATTGTTGTTCTAGTCAAGATTTCTATCGAAAATACTGTTATACTGAAGATTTTCTATAGAAAACACTATTATGCTGAATGTTTTCTATAGGAAATATTATTCTATTGGAGATTTTTTTTATAGAAAATACTATTATACAGAAAATTAATATATAAAATATTGTTGTTCTAGTCAAGATTTCTATCGAAAATACTGTTATTCTGAAGATTTTCTATAGAAAACTCTATTATACTGAATGTTTTCTATAGAACATATTATTCTATTGAAGATTTTTTATGGACAAAGAACTGTTATACAGAAGATTTTACATATAAAATATTGTTGTTCTATTCAAGATTTCTATCGAAAATGCTGTTAGGCTGATGATTTTACTGTTTTTTAGAGGATTTCTCAATCTTGTAAAAACAAATTTTTAGTTTCTTTTATATTTGAAGTCTATGAAGTCTATTTTTTAATTATTTTATTGTGGCATGCACATAAGCAACATTTGCTGTGATCTCCAAACATATATGTAGGTAAATAGGTACTTCCCACAATATCAGCAAGAGATCATTAGTTTCAAATGTATGTATATGTTAAACACTCATACCACATTGTTGCAGGTAGCAAGAATTTAGTTTTAAAATGTTTCAATATTGTTTCAATATTTTAGTTTAAGATTTGTTAATAGAATCTATTTGCTTTCGAAATTCTAAAAGAACAAGTTTTACGCGCCCGTGCCCTCTTGACAATGTTCTTATAATAAAGATTTTTTGTAGAAAATAGTATTGTAATGAACAATTTATTATGCTGATTTTCGTAATACTTCTAACGACGGGGAATTCGTTAAAAATAAGGAACATTCTCAACATAAAAAAACCCTGAATGTATGAGAGAACATGGCAGTTGATCGAAGGACGCAAAAAGCTTGCAACAGCATATATACACAGAGAAAAGATATACTTGTACATGTTTACCACAACAATGTAAATATTTTTACAAGTTTTTTTTTCAACAATATTATGGTCACTGTAATTATTTTTATGTTCGCGGTAACAATAATATGGTTAAATTACGATTCAGATGATTACTACAATCATATATATGATCGTAGTAACTATGTATATATTTGTTGCAATCATGTTTATGATGAATCCATTTATCAGAATTTGTTGCTTTTGATTATGATAGAGAACAACATAATATGATTTAATCTTTTATCATAAAACTGATCACCATAAACATTACATAATTGCTATAATAATATAAAGCGTGAACCATTTCGAGGTTCCCTACTTTTTTAAAGGAAAAAAAAAACCACAGAAAATTCAAACTTAATCGGGAATGTTTATTATAATTTGAAAAAACATTCTTTTGCATTTATTTTTCGAATGGTTGATCCGTTGAGTCCAACTTTCGATGACTCGTTCAAGCAATTCGACTGGTAACTGGCGAATGACACGCGTAATGTTTCCTTCAAGGCCTGAACCGAAGCGGGTTTGTCCGCATAAACTTCAGACTTTACATATCCCCACAGGAAAAAGTCGAACGGTGTGATATCACAGGATCATGGTGGCCAATCGACCGACTCATAACGTGAAATCATATGATCGCCGAAGGGTTCTCTCAATAAATCCATTGATTGATGCGATGTGTTGGAAGTGGCGCCGTCTTGCTGAAACCAAATGTCGCCGAGATTACAAACTTCATTTCCGGGAATAAAATAGTCGGTTATCATGGCACGATAACGGTCGCCATTGACGGTTACGTTTGCACCAGCATCCATTTTGAAGAAATATGGACCGATGATTCCACCGGCCCACAACAAACTTCACAGCGTGCTGCACGTGGTCTATGCGGTGGAATATTATGCAATAATGGATGGATAATAAATGGGTGATAATGTTGCGAATAGTTGGCTCAGTAGGCCGATTGTGTTGACCATAAGTTGAGCGAAGTGCACGAAACACATTCCTCACAGAACGTGAATTTTCGTAATAAAGTTGAGCGATTTGTAAACGTTGTTGAGGCGTTAGTCTTTCCATTATGAAATAACATGACAGCATGACACGACTCACACGTGACCATTTAAGAAAAGGCTTTTGAAAAAGTATCTCTACTTAAATCACACATTATGATGGGTATGATGGTGTGAATAGTAACTTAACCATATTATGGTTGCAAAAAGCATATAAATAATTACAGCGAACATAATATTTAGAAAAAATTTAAAAATGTTGAAACAGTTATGCTAAACATGCCCAACTATAATTTTTCTCTGCGTGTTGCGGTATTAACAGCAAAGTTGAAAGCAGTAAACGCTTAGATAGAAAGTTGTATACAGATGGTCTAACAATTGAAGCACAAGCTGCAGCTCCTACCGCTTTGGTGTAGCTGAACTACAGTTCTCCACCGCTTAACCAAAATATTTATAAAGAAATTAAATAATGGAAATGTTGAGCTGGTTATCTCGAAATCCGAACAGCTGTATAAATGGGCATGTCACTACGTGGAGCTGCTTGATTAAACAAATAGGCCCAAACACAATATCTTGTGCAAAGAACATAATTAGTACAAATTTTAAGCAGCAGAAAAAATGACAAAGCACCAGTACCGTCATCTTTGTAATGGAAATGCTAAAAGCAGACCTCAAAGTCAGTGCAAGATTTATTAATACCTATATTTGAAGAATTTTGTAGAACGAAATGTCTGCCTATTTACAAAAAAACCAAGAAAAGGCAATTTGTTGGGTTGTAATAACTGCTAGGAAATCACAGTTTTGAGTTTGATGACAAATCATAACAAGACGACTCACATCCGGCTCATGGAACCAGAGCTACGCATTGAGCGAGCAGGCATTCTACCAGGTAAATATCCTGTATGACCAATTAAACAAGAGGAGAGTAATCATAGAGAAGTGGAAATTCCTATTATATCTAGTATTTTAAAGCTGGACAAGGAAGTGGCTTTGACACGTAAAACTTGATGCCCTCCCTAATGGGCATATTGCAAATACGGAAATAACCAAATATGAATTCATTTATTTGATTAATTACATAAAATACTGAAAGTAGTTTGAAAGCATCAAAAAAGTAGCAGGAGTACAACAGTACTTTTACATATCGCACCCTAAATACAAAAGGGTCACAACTCAAAATACTAAAATTTTCAGGAGAGATAAAAAACTGTTCATCGTGCACAAGCAACAACACACTTGACATAAAAATAGACATAACTGTATTTTTTCAGTTAAAGAAGATAGAGATGTGAATGAAATTTTTGCAGCTGTTAGAGATGTGTACTGTGAATTAATTTATCGAAAAAAGTCAGTTTTGGAAAATTTTGAGTTGTGACCCTTTTGTATTTAGGGTGCGATATATCATACGTATCTACTTGTCCAGCCCTGTTTTCTACTACTGTGCCTGCCTGTGGGCTACAATGAAAAAGGAAGATTATTCCATTAATCATTTCAAGTGCTGAGAGTAAGAGCAAGAGTTTTAGGTAAAGGTATAAGGTAAGGAGTGGAGGGGTAGTGATGAGAAAGTTATTTTGTACTGTGTTTATATTTTTTCATATTTAATTTAAACATATCGCTTGTTTTTTATCGCAACTGGAAATTTTTCATGAAATTATTTTTAAGTTTTGAGTGAACAATTTATCAAGGCAAATAAAACAAGATGCCATCATATTTAATGTTATACGTGGCGTATGAGTGATTTTAGTTTGTAAATTAAATGTAGGATTTAAATATGATGTGGTTTTAGTATTTATTTATTGTAGTATATAATTTAATATATATATATATACCTTTTCTAAAGAAGCAAAATACGGAATTAATTCCACTTCCGAACGGAACTAAACTCTGTGACGTGGCTGATACTCGCATATTTGTTTAAGGTGATTTTTTCCGATGAGAAAAAAATCAATCTTAATGGTCTAGATGCTTTCAACAGCTATTGAAGACACCTGTCGAAGGTACCACGATATTTCTGAAAAATAAATTTTAGTGGCGGTTCATTGATGGTTTGGAGAGCTTCTTGTGAAGACCGTATGCTTGGTTTGGCGTTTCCAAGCAGAAAAATTAAATCTTCTGATTGCACAAAATTACCAGATGAGAAATTAGTGCCATTTTTAGAAAATAAAAATCAAAAACAATTTCGTTTGCAACAAGAGAACGCACCTATACGTGTAAGTCGTCAAACAGAGGCATGGTTGTTGCAAAAAATATTAATATACTTAAATGGCCGGCATGTTGTCCAGATCAGAAGCTTTGGGGAATTTTAAGACGTCGAATTTATGCAGAAACCGACAATATGAAAGCGTGTAGCACCTAAAAGAAGCTGTTGTAGATGCTTGTAGATCTCAAGGGTGATTTTTTTTTGCAAAATGTCCTTTTGGAAAGAATGTTTTTGGCAGCTAAGCTATTTTGGTGTAACATGTTTAGTTTGGTCTATAATTTAACCATGAATCGGTTTAAAAATGAAAATTATTATCAAAATTATTTGCTCGAAAAATTATATAAAGATGATTCACTTTTTTTTTTATCAAAAAATAGTGTTCCACGACAAAACTCCTTTCTGATTGAATGGATACATTAAGAAACAAAATTCGGTGACATGTGGCTTCAACAAGACGTGAGCCGTTTATGGACTTTTTGGCTAGGATTCCATAACTAAATGAATTAAATAAAAATAACAACAATAATAAAAATAAAAAAGATGGTGCCACATTCCACACAGCATGCAAACAAATGGCCCAGTTGAGAGGTGTGAAGAGCAGCCAGCAGAAGCATTGCAAGAACTAACATGCTTCTGTAACTGTTAGGTGTGGATTATTCGCCGATGGCAGCACTAGACCGTACTTTTTCAAACACAACGATGGAACGTGCGATGATTACAATTTTTCTTTTGTCTATAATGGAAGAGCTGGAGTTGGCTGACATGTGGTTTCAATAAGACTTGAGTAGTAAGATTTCAGCGGATTATGAAATTTTTTTCTACAATTTCATAATGAATTAAATAAAAATAAAAAAAGACGGTGCCACACACAGCACGCGCAACAATGGACTTATAGAGAGGCGAGTTCGGTGAACATTTTATTTCACGTTCGGGACCGGTGAATTGGCCGCCTAGATTGTGCGATTTAACGCCTTTAGACTTTTTTTGTGGGGCTATGTTAAAGCTCATGTTTATACAGACAAGCCCACTTCAATTGACGCATTGGAAGATAACATTGAAGCATTTATTCGTGAGATACCGGCCGAAATGCTGGAAAGAGCATGTCAAAATTGGACTAAGTGGATGGACCATTTGAGGCGCAGTCAAGGTCAACAATTGCATGATATAATCTTCAAACATTAAATTATATGGACTGTACTAACGAATCAAATAAAGATTTCATGTATTTCTCTGAATTTTATGTGTTTTTTTTTTTTGAAAAACTTTCTTATAGCTTTTAAAAAATCACCTTTTACTTTAAGAGCTTAGTGCTGTGTGTAATTGTTCATGGATTTCAATGGACTCGTTGTCATTTTTAAGTCCCCTGTTTAAAACACACGTCACTAGAGAGTGCACTGGTTAATTTCAGGAATTATGTGTACAAAGTCGTATTACATTTGCCAACGCGGAACTAGTTCTTAGAGCTGCAGGGTTGAGTGTTTAAGTATTTTCAAGTTATTAATTTTTATAGCATACTTTTTGGCTCTTATTGTTGTTGCGGCCATTCAACATCTTACTTAAAATTGTAGCGTTTTTCTTACATTTGACTTACATAAGTGGCATCTTAAATATGCTTTTGTGGTTACGCTTTTTCAAAGCAACATTTTCTTTTTTTATATTTCTATTTTATTTCAATTTTGCTCTAAACCACATACGATGTTGTTAAAACAACTGGCGAAATTTGGTAAGTTGTTTATTTAATTGTTGTACATTGCAGGCAACACATAAACAATTCAATATTTATGAACATTAAATATATTTTTAACCTTGTGGCATAAATATTGTATGAATATGTTTGTAAATGAAATTAAATTGTTGTACGAAATTTAAGCATAATTCTAACGGCAGGTATTTCGTGAAGCAGGTGCTTCTTATGCGATTCTGTGAAATTAAGAAATTATGCCTATCTATACATGCCTGCGTAAATGAATTTAATATAAAGTGAAATGAATTACTTTCTTACAAAACAGTTTTTCTCATAATTTCCATTAATTCTGTAATATAATTTTAATTCAATATAAAAACTTTTTAGCAAGAATGCAAAAATGGGTATCTTTGAACTACTACTTTCCTTTACTCAATAATATTCAATAGTTTTCATTTGGGTACTCAATACTACTCGATACTTTTAACGGATCTTTTGAAATTAGAACGCATAGTTTGTATCTGCAAATTGAAGTAGTTTCTTTAAAAAATAAAAATAGATCTTCAACTATTATTGGTTTTGTTTGTCTTTTATTATTAAATCAAAAATAAATGTAAAGCTAACAATTTATTATTTTTTATTCGAACTGTTAATTTTTTTTTATTTTAAATTTTTAATATTTATTTTAGTCGGGCTCGAGTTCATTAAATTTAATTTTCATTAAATTATTTTTACTAAAGGTAGGAATTGTTTTACAGCTTGAAAAATTTTTAATTAAAATTTATTAATAATTTTCTTGGCTGGGATTCGAACCTGGGGCCAAATCACTGCATTCGATATCGAGTAAAATTTATCGTAATTTTCTTATTTGAGATTATGGCATTCGATATCGAGCAAGAAATTTAGTACATATTATCATAATTTCGATATCGAAATCATATTTCGATACGATAGCTCATTCGATCACGAATGCGGTGATTTGGCCCCTGCGTTGTTGAATTTACATATGTTTCGAGAAACACCACTTTCTCTCATCAGAATTCTTTTCGTTCTAACCCTCTGCACCACTTGTGGTGCCTGCTAGCCAACAGACAAACATCAATCTTTTAACCAATGTTACCTGGTGGTTCGAAATTTGCTGTAATTATAATTTTTATTTTTATTAATTTTTATTTTCATGTTGCCTCCTTTTCTTCAGTTTTTTCGAGTTCATGCCAAGACTTCGTCTCCTGAATACATTTGTTTTATTATGTTTGTTGTCCACTTTCGTCGACATTTTATGTGTACTACTTTAAGTAAATCAACGTTAACAACAACTGAAGAAATAATAGACAGCTTTATTTCGGCGGTTGGTTTAATTTTGTAGCGTACACATTGTTGTCTTTTTATACAGTGATGTATTTTTATGCACTATTTTACCCACTCAACTTGCTTAAAAATAAAACTCAGAAAGTATCGAGTAACTACTGTTGAGTATTGAGTATCCAAAAAAAAGGGCAAATACTCGATACCCGGTACCCATTACACGATACTTTGCCAGCACTACTTTGAAATTTTCAATTAATGCTGCGTAACTAGATTACCCACCGCAGACACAATCTTAAAAGTTAATAGAAAATAAAGTGTGCATGTATATTTAAGCTTATGAAGATTAACTAAATTTAGTGTAACATGCTAAAAAAGAAAATTAAGCACTAAACCGCAAACACAGGCACATAATCGTTAAATGATGGGGGGTGGGTGGTTGGATTTGGGTTGGTAGGTTGAGAGAAATAAGCAAACAAAGCAACACATTGGCTTGTTTAGCAGTAAACATTAATTGACACATTGACACCATGTCACCATGTCTTAAATTAACTAACTAATACTCTTCCTAATACACATACAAACAAACCTGACGACTTCCCCTTCTGGCCTCCCCCAAAAAAACCAAAATATTTTATATTAAGAAACTAGTAAACAACTACAGAGTTACTAAAACAGATTGGCAACAAACTATGCGCATTATTATCAAGTAAAACTAGATTCAAGAAAACAGCAGTGTGTACATATGTACAAGTTTATACCACCAAGTCATCAACACTACAACATAAGAAATGTATGTTGTATTGGTATGCATGTCTATATATGTAGTTACTAGATACGCCCCAGTAAGAGTGTTCTCAGTTATTGAATAGTGTGTGCTGTGTTGGCTGTTCATGGCTTGTTTGCTGTGCAAATAAATTTGTATTTAGTCTTTAACATTTAACTGGGTTATATGATACCTGATACTAAGTTCAACTAAATGATATTATGGCTATATTGTATATAAACTTTTGTCCATACGCACTCAAGATTATACACATTAAGCTTTTTTAAAAAGACTCGTAATTCAGCTCTGACGTCATTGTAATTATCGCTTAAGGGCAATCAGGCCGTTCTTTTTCACTAAATACTTGGCGTCGTCTAACTGTACCGCGTTATGGTTTTTTGAAGTTGTGAATTACAAATTTTTTTTATACACTATTTAATCATACCAGCTTCCTACATAAGTAGGTCGACTTGGGATCGTGCGATAACCTGGCAATGTGAGAGATTAACTCTCCGCCAAGCAAGTTCAAATTCAAGAAAAAAGCTTTTTAAACAACTCCACAAATTACACTGATTTGAAATTATAATTTTAATTAAAGAAACCTTATATACAGTGGGAACCACAAGTAAGTGGATGTTTATTGTAAAATGTTTTTTTTTACATTTATTTTATAATTAATGTTAAACAAAATAATTTACAAAACAAAATCAAAAAAAAAAAATAATTTTCAGCGATTTAACAATTAAAGCAAAAACACTTGAATTTACACAATTTGGTACGAGTGTATCTTTTGAAATGAAGAAAACAAAAGTTTGATATTAATTTAATTGTATGTGGTAAACACGTTTTGCAAATTATCCAACACAAGTATAACAAATAATCAATAAACAAACTATCAAGAGCCATTGAGCCATCAAGCAATGAAAAAAGTAGCTAGTAATAATGGAACAAATCAAAGGAACCAAAATGCTATTAACGTATGCGGACGCACGTCTCATGAAAAGAGACAGGCATCTAACATAAAAATAAGCAATAGGCAAACAAGCCCTTCGCAATGTTGGTTTCAGCGGTAAAGAATGAAAACCTGCATTGTCGATAATTAATATTGAGGCAAGATTAAAGTTTGCCAGCGAGAACAGAAATTGGACAGTAGTTGACTGGAAACGTGTAATTTGGTCAGACGAAACCAAATTTAAACATTTCTAAACCGACGGTAAACAATATTGCTGGCACCGTACACCCCAGAAAGAATGAAACAAGATGGGAGGAACGTCATGATATGGCGTTGCTTTACAAGATGTCACCTTGGGCCACTGCAAAAAATCCAAGGAATATAAAAGAAAAAAAGTCTGTCTGAAGATAGGAGCATCTAAAAGTTGGCTGAAGTTGCTTTTTAGCTGAACGGTGACCCAAAACACACTTCCAAAATTTACTTTTTACAATGAACATTTACTCATTTGAGCTTCCACCGCATTTTTCAAATGGATTTTACGAACAGAAAATAATTTTGCCACCGAATAATAACTTGAAATGAGAAATGGATAGATTATGATAAGCGCAAGTGTTAGAGATCGTATATGATGCCCATTCAACCAAAGCCAAATATTCATGTCGCTAAGGTAATCATCTGTATTTGTTGGAAAAAAAGGACCTCTCTATTATGAGCTTCTCTTGGTCGAATGCTACTGGTTCGTTTGATGCGATTAGTGGCAGAAAAACGCCCACACATGAAAGCGTAATGTCCATCGTGCCCACATGCTGTTCAGAAAGTTGTAGGTGGGAAGTTTTGTCCCACCCGCCTTATAGTTCAGACCTTGCCACGTCCGACTACTATTTGTTTCGTTCAAAACAAAATGCTCTCTCTGGAATACGCTTCAATTTGGAAGAGGATATGGGTATGATACATGTTTGGCTTCAGAATATGAGTAGTTCTCTTGGCATGGAATAAGTTGCCAGAAAGTACAAATATTTCATTTTAATAAACGTTAAAAACTTGAAAAATCCCGAATTTTTATATATACAAAAAGTAATTGGCCAACGTGTTGTCTGGACAGCTAGATTTTCCTAAACATTGCTGGTTACTTTTCATAATAATACGCTCAGATGTCAAATCTGATTGTCGGCAGTATTCTTAAACATTTTGCAGGAAATAATAAATCAATTTAATTTTCTTTGTGCATTTATCTCGACCAGTTTCCGAATGATTACCTGCTTTAAATATTTAGGAAACATTTTAACTTGAAATATATTGTATTTAAAGGAGTTTTGTATAAATTAAAAATAATATAATAGTACCAAAACCCAACGATGTAAACAGCGGTATAAATCTAATTTAATTTTACCGATTAAGCGATTTCTGGCATTATTTGAAGTGCAAACTGATGGGAAATGATGTTAAAGTTTGGCCACATCTCATAAACATTCTGCAATTTAAAAAAACTATTTCTTGCAGCGTCTTGATAAGCGATCAATTTGTTCATTTAGCATTTGATAAAGCAGAACAATGACGTTGGAAAACGAAAAACACCTAAGTATATTTCAGGAGCTCCATAGTTATGCTGACTTTAATGTTCTTCTTGAGAACATAGTGAGTGATGAAATCAGAGTTATTATTTAAAGCCTAGTTATTTTTCTAATAAATATTCTACCATAAATGTTACTTAGCACTTAATGAATTTATGCGTATATTGCTGCTGCTACACAAGTAGAATTTATTGAAAGAAAAAAAAAAAAAAAAAAACTATATGATTTGATGATAGACATGAATGACATACAGCCTGATACAATTATTACACTTTTTCTACAGACATAAACGCACACAATCTCTTCTTTCCTCTCACACACAAGCGTCCTACTTCTAGTTGTAGTTGTAGTGAATGCAGGAAACAAAAAAATATAAAAGCATTTAAGCTTATTTGTTGTGTTTTTTTTATCTCTTTTACACACACACACATATATACACACACACACATATACACACACACACACACACACACACACACATTTACAATACATACCGATAGTCCTGCTTGAGTTTGTATTGAACCCTTTTTAATGTGTCATCATCACACTGTATATTGCCATTGCCTTCGACAGTAGTCATCTTCTCCTGTTGCCCGGACTTTGTCTCCGGCGTATACCACTTGCTGAACAATTGACGCTGGCTGTGTGTTAAAGTGGTTTCAGTTGAAATGGCATCATATACCTCTTTATCCAATAGTATGGGTAATGACATACGGCCAATGCTGTCCCCTATTAATGCCTAATTAAGGATAATTTTATTTAATTTAAAATTGAACGATAAGAGAAAGAAATACAATAAGAGAAAAATATCAATAATGGATTTTAAATAAATTGTTACTTAAATAATGTAATCGAGGAAATTTAACATGAAATGTCCTTAAATCTAATTAACCAAACTGAATTCTGAGCGACTTAATGAAAATGTGATGAGTAACATCAGAAATTGTTTTATTGGTAAATATTTAAGTATAATTTAATATAAATACCATTTCAATTATTGTTATTGCTAAATAATCCTTTCCTTAACATAACCTTAACCCTTAAGCTATGTACATCTTACAATTATATGTATCTTACAATATTGTCAGAAAACTGTGCAGAAAATGTCTAAAAACCATGTGAACTTAAAATCTTTTGTCTTTCTACGTTGTCATCTAATCTAATAATCGTGTGAACACATTACGCTGCCATAGTCAGATTAATGTCATACACTTCTTATTGTCAGATGTGCAAAGTTGATGCATCTGACAATGTGTTTGTCCCGTTATTTTATTTTTACGGTTTACTTGTCTTGCAAACACACTGCGAGAGAAAGCAAAAAAACATAAACAGCGAGGCATATTGCGAGGAAGCAAAAGCGTAGAAAAATATTTAATGTTATTACACCAAACAAACAAACTCAGGCGTGTTTTTCTAAATATGTCTTTATCTTAACTTCATACATAAGTATGCCCCAATTGAAAAATTTTATAATTTTTAAGAAGTTTCCTTCAGGCTAATTTGGTCAAATGTTTGTTTCCAAACGTAAATAAAAAATTTTAAATATTTTCATGTTCAGGCAATATTTAACAACAAATCTGCCAATTTTTGACATACAACAATCTGCCAACAGTGTAAACTGACAATTTTAATAGATAAATTTATTATGTGACAATTATCTGCCATTGAAATTGTAAGGTTTTCTTAAAATCGCTAAACAACATTGTAAGATCTGACAACCGTCTGTACATAGCTTTAATCCTACGTCATGACGAGATATCGTTTTGTACTCGACGGCGGAATCACGGGTAGTTGTTGTAAGGTAGTGGGGTAAAGTATTGTTCACATTCAATATTTATGGAACAAAAAGAGATATTAATTGCTTTTGAATTCTAAAAAAAAGAAAAATTGTCCTAAGCTGGCGTAAATTAAAAGAATTCAGACGTATATTTACAATATTTTTTGGAAACTTTAGCTTTTTTGCAAACATTAAACTGGCCAATATAGGATTTTCAAAGAAGCTATGCACAATTTATAATAACAGATCGAAAGCAATATATTGAAGGATGAGGAATTATACCTGAACTTTTTACAAGTTCTCGTACTTACCATAAAGAAGACACTCTTTGAGTACAGAGCACATGTTTCAATTTCATGTAAATAGTCCTTTAATATATAAGGATCCTTTTCAACTTCTGTTATATCCAGGCTGCCAGTGCCGAAATGCATGTCAATAATTTCAATTTCAATTTGTCGATCATCGTACATTGATTGTAACTCTGGACCTACCAGCTCCAACAGCATGCGACGTTCTTCGTAAAATTCTACAAATAGACACGAATTTAAAATTGTCTTAAACTTTTCAAGTATGCGAAAGAAAACTTACCTTGTTTTAAACTGGAGACATAAACTTTAATTATTAAAGGCTTAGGCAGGCGAGTATTTTGGCTGGTTACACCCTTGAGGGCATTCAAAACGCCCTCGTCAATGGGTACAGCCATGTTTCAGTTGGTGGGTTTTCCTAATTTTATTTTATGATACTTATTTTTTATTGTTATTACTATTGTTTGCAAAGGGGCGCTTTGCCTTTTTGCTGCAATTTGTGTGTGTGTCCTTTAATTTATGTCCTTTTGTTTTGTTTCCTTTTTGGTATTTTTGTTTTCACTCCAATAGTTTTGGATTTATTTAAAATTTTTTTATTTCAAATTGATTTACATATATATGTATATAGTATATATTATGTGTATGTATGCATTTGTATATATTACAGAAAAAAGGTGACTTGACAGGATTATAAAGGACCCTTTTCTTAAACTTTGATTGGCTGACCGAGTGATTGTATAAAAGTGTTTATTTCATTATAGAGGCTGTTCATGTTGCGTCTATAAAATTTTATTTTGTTTTATTTCATTTCATTTCATTTTTTCATTTTATTTATTGTTTTCTGCTTCTGTTTGCCAATAAATATTGCTTTTTTTCGTTTAATTTCATATAGAGCTTGTGTAGCATTTGCCTTTTTATTTATTTATTTGTGGTTACTGTGTGTAGAAATTCTGTAAATATATAAAATATAAAGAAAGTTAAAAGTAAATAGTTAAAAGTGTTTTTCATTAATCATCATTGAAATACGATTTGAATTTGTATATTGAATTTGTATATTTGTCTCATGGATTTGATCAATTGTCAGTAGTTTGCCAATAAAACAGAAAATCTCTTTAGGGTTCAGTTTCACTCCTATGTTATACAAATTTAAGTGATTTATTTAAAATAGTTTTTAGTAAAAAATTAAAACAATGCTATTGATTTTTAATAGCAAACTGCTTAGAATAATTCTGAACATTCTGGGTAAATGCTTTTTCCTTATCAATATTACCGCACAATCATCAATCCAAATACTTTTGCGGATGTAGCAGATCCGGCGGCAACTACATTTCTGATTTCCTTTTAACTTCTTTTAATCGTTCTTATTGTTGCCTCATTTAAATTAAGAGTTTTTGCAACATGAGAAAGAAAGATGTCTTTTCCCCTTTTAACAAACGATCCAAAATATCTATTTTTATCTCCAATGAAATAAACTTCTTTTCTTATTTTCAGACATTTGTTGGCGGCTTACTGCAAGTTTTCAAATCTATTCCTGAAAGCAGTATGTATGTTATAGCAAATTTAACGTGTTAGAATGAAACCGTGTTGTAGATGAGGAGGGTTTCCGCAAAATTATTTTTTCGTGTAAGATCGAAACCGTTTTGTAGGAAGCCGTCTTGTAGGAGGGTTACCTGTTTATATAAGTATATTGTTATCTGTATGTATGTAGGTTGAAATCACAGACTCATACCGCGAAAAGTTTTTTACCATATGGGTTCTCACGATTTGAATTTGATGCCATTTATGTATAAAACTGTTGTTTTATAAATATTATTTCATGTTGTTTAATTTTTTTTTTTGTTTTTTTATTTGCAAAATGTAACAAAAAATGCCACAATATTTTTACAAGTATTGAAACAAATTGCAGTTTTAATATCTTTTACATACAATATCATATTTTCCATTTGTTTGCACTTGGCTTTCACCCATTTTCACCGTGTTAACCAAATAGCTGTAGTCCCTGGCGGAAATTTAGGGCTAAAGCAACATCATCATGCCTATCGTGAATAAAAATTCCACATGAAATTTGTTCCCTTTTCACATTTTTCCTATTTAAATTCAATGTTTAAAAAAATAAAAGGGAACAAATTTCATGTGGAACTTTTATTCACAATAGGGGTGAATATAAGCCACTTCCTACACGATAGAAAAGAGAATCACTTTGTCACGTCTTCAACTATTTATATAAAAGAATGCCTGCCGAAATATTGCTGCCTCTTATTAGACGGGATTCATTACACGAGTAAATGGCATATTTTTGACCACGGGTTTTATCCTAAGTAACTTATATGCCATTTTGAAGGTTATATATCTGCCATTCATTCTCATTTAGTTATTGAAAATTTTTTGCTTCGAAAATGCCGAATTTTGTCCCAACAAAGCCTCATATGCGGAAAGTTTTGCTTTAATTCTTTAATTTAAAACAAAAGTGCTCAAAAGTGATGAATGTGCTTCATTGGTTTCAACATGCGAGAGATGATCTGTGCGATTCAGAAATGTTGTTTTTGATACGGTAGCCAAAGATCGCTCAGGCCAGCCAAGAAAGAAGCATCAAGAATTGCAGGCACTGTTATATGAAAATTGTTTTCAAGCTCAAGCAGAGCTTTACAAATCAGTGGCAGCT
This sequence comes from Bellardia bayeri, assembly GCA_950370525.1. Taxonomy (NCBI): domain Eukaryota; kingdom Metazoa; phylum Arthropoda; class Insecta; order Diptera; family Calliphoridae; genus Bellardia; species Bellardia bayeri. Next base: position 84,433,299 of record OX493268.1, on the reverse strand, counting down.
ACTAAATCAAACATATCGAAATGTTTGCGAGCAGCTTGTTTTTTCCAAAAGCAGGAAAATTGACTTTGAGAGATTATCATTATTTGTGAAGGAAAATGAATTTATTACGATAATCCGAAGTGTAAGATATCGTATGTGAAGTCCGGCAAACCAATCGAATCGTCACCAAAGCCAAATGTCCATGGCGCGCTAAGTATTTGGTGGGACTAAAAGGTTCTTCTCTATTAAGATCTGTTAAAATCTGGCCAGACAGGAAACCTGGATCTTATGCTCGTGATTCGTTTAAAGCTAGCGTAGGCGAAAAAAATGTCCAGAACGACAAACACTTTGAATAAATTTATATTATACAGATGTTTAAAAATAAAAGCTAAAAAGTCCCGAATTTTTAAGTTGTACACAAATTCACTATGCAGACAAGGTCCTATTAGCTTTTCAATACTGGCCTGGTCAAATTCAAAATGCTATTGACTTATTGGAATCCTCTAATAATATATCAGCTAATTATGTCTACAATTGTAAATTCATAGCATTGTCCGTTCCATGAGTTCTTTTTTTAAATTTCCCGAATACTTTAGCATTATTAAAGTTGTTGGTCTTATGGCCGAATTCTTGGTCAGTAGTTAACCACTGGAAAACTAAAATATTAACTATAGTTTAACTATTACTTGTTATTCTTATGGCAAACTAAGCATTGTGAATAAAGAATCATTAGCGAATAAATGAATTCGGCCATTAATAGTGTAACTAATCACGTCAGCCTTTTCGTTACGTATGATCGCATGCTGGCGTGAGATCCAAATGATTCTCATATGATCAGTAGAAATTTATTTAATTCTCATATTTAAGTGTTGTTCTACCTTTTACAGTGTATATCGAGCGTAAGTCGAAACAATGTTGTAAATATCGTCAACCAAATAATCTCTAATTTGCATACGTTGACTAGGAATGTAATTCTTTCTGAAGTTTTAGAGTTAAATTTGTAAAAGTGCTGACAATATCCAGTTTTGTACAGTGACAGTTCGGGTTATTCTCACAATAGCGCAGCCATAATTGAACATCTTGTCCCCTGATCATTTATAGTGTCCTACTTTAATAATTTGGCTGCTCTAAAAATAATTATTTAAATCATTATTTTGAGTCGTAACTCAAATAACAAACTATGAAAATGTCATGAATTAGCTTGTCAAATCATGTTGACATTTGCTCATATTTATTCTTACGATATTTTTTTTGTCAAAAATTGTAGTACGAGTAGCCCGGTCACATAAATTGTTAATATTAAATTTCCAACTGGTTAGTATTACAAACAAAGTTCAAAGTTGTTATTTGGTTTGAGTTGTTGTTGACTTTATAAAATTTAGTTGTTTTTTACTGCTTGTAACTACAGAGTGAATGGTGTGTACAATCTGTACATTATCAATGTAAATTGAATTTTATTGATTTATTTATATTTTTACCATTTTGCTGATTGTACCATAAAACACAATAAAAATAGTAAAAAAGTAGAGGAAAGTGTAGCATACACTAACTTGCATGCAAAAATATTTGTATATATGTAAATATTAGGGTGGCCCTTACTTATTTTTAAATCTAAAATTTGTCTGTTAACTAAAAAATGTATGCTGGAAATTTGAGGGAAATTTGCTAAATTAAATTATTCAGCCATGTCACAGAGTTTAATTCCGTTCGGAAGTGAAATTAATTCCGTATTTTGCATCTGTAGAAAAAGTAAAACGAAAATTTTTTTTCGGAATGAGAATGCTTTTAGTTATAAGTTATTTAATTATTAATTTAATTTAAAGTCATTTCATTCCGAAAAAATGTTTCGTTATACTTTTTCTAGAGAAGTCAAATACGGAAATAATTCCACATCCGACCGAAATTAAACTCTGTAACATGGCTGATTATTATCATTTTAAATATATTTAAATTTTCTTTAGAAAATACAGTAGCATTTTACATAAACTCTTGGTTTATATTTTAACTTGCATTTGAAAATATTAATTTTGAAATCCTTTGTCTTTCTGGGCGTATGATTAATATTTAATACTACCTGTAATCACAAAACTGCCTATAACTTTGAAAATATTTAACTGATTGGCCAAATTTCGTTAGTTATAGAACGTCAATACGATTAGCTTTAGTTCGAATTTAATTATTTCTCATATGCCTGATAAAAATTGAAACAAAATTAGCAAAATATAAGAAATTTTAGAAAAAAAAAATATTTTAATGTTAAACAATTTGTTTCCTCCTTAAAAAGCTTAAATATTTAAGCTAATTTAATAAAATATAGACAAATTTTTGGAAATCTATTGGCTTGTATTGCAACTTCATAAAAAATTTAGCAATTTTTAGCAATTAACTTAATTTCAAATTATTTGTCATACTAGACGTATGATTAATATTTAATTGGAACTGTTCTTACAACAATGTGTATAACAGAAAGAACTCTTTAACTGAATTGTTAAATTTCATTAGCTATGCCAAGCTAACATTATGAGCTTTAATTTTAATTTAATTCTTTTTCATGGGCGCAATAAAAATTCAAACAAAATTGCCAAAATATATGAAATTTTTTGAGAAAAATGTTTTTATGTGCAAAAAATTGTTTTCCATAAAAATCTAAAATGCTTAATATTTAACACGAGTTATACTCAGAAAGTAGTGTATAACTTCGAAACAATTTGTGTGATTTGTAAAATTTCTAAAGCTGTAAAAAAGTCAACATTATGAGCATTAATTGCAATTTAATTATTTATCTTGTTCGTAATAAAAATTAAAGGAAAATTGGCAAATTGTAAGAAAATCTTGTTATTTTATAAAATATCAAATTCTCATACAAAAATAATGTACAATTGTATATCAGTTTACATAAGATTTCAATAGATATAGCAATTTTGTTGAAATATCTTAGTTAAAAATTATTATTGTCCAAAAATCATTAATACTCCGGCATATCTTGAATCCCAATTTTTTTGTAAATGAAATTTCTAAAAAATTTTTTTGGTGTTTTTGATTTTAAAAAGCGTTCAATGAGAATTAATACTGCTAATTGTATTTGTTGTGCATATTAAGGGAAAGTGTGTGGACCGATTTGATTTGTTGAATTCCGATGAAATTCAGTTTTTGGTCCCAAATTTGATAAAATCTTTCATAAAAAACATTTCATTTATTTTTTTTTTTTGGTATCAAGTTGCAAGTACAGCCACAGTAAAAATGACAAAGAATAATTTTAGACCTCGGTAGAATGGAAAAGGTGCAAAATTAGTTGCACCCTAATGTAAATATACATATACCTACATATACATACTTGTATAAATGTGGGTATAGTTATGTGGAAGCAAAAGCAACCATCTGCTGCCATCTCTGAAATATTCAAGATTTTATTGAAATAAATAAACAAATGAAGTAGGAAATTGTTGTGGCCATGTATTCGTCTACAGCATGAGGTTTTAATTGGAAATATGTAACTGCACTTAACTGGTATATTGTGCTTTAATACTCGTAAGATATTGTAATTGCGCGTGCTTAAGAAACGTTCTCAAATAAATACAGATTTCTTATTAAGATTCATGTTTTTAAAGTGATTTTTTAAATCAACAGCTTCGAAAGGTTAAATGTAAAGCTTAGGTATTTTTTTTTTTGCTATAGAAGTGTTTGTGACAGGATATCAAGAAATAAAACAAAAACTAATTTAAAATCATGGCAACACACATGTAAATAATAGAACCAACGGAACATGGTTGTGGTGACCATAAACAAACATCTCTATTTTCTGATTGTATTTTATGCTTGCTAACTAATTAAAGTGTGCATGGTAGAGTCTAAACATATTATGAATCCAGCTCAATAATAATATGATTATTTTGATACCTATTAGATAATATGACTATAATATGATTGCAATTGATTTTATGCTTAACATTCAACAAGGTAATCTATAAATCAAAACTAAAAGTAGCAAGTTCTGGTAAAAAAAAACGAAACCTAAGCAACCAGCATGTACTCAATTTCGCACCATACAAGAACTTTAGGGAATGATAATATTTTTAAAATTTAGTACAATGATTTTCAAAAATAAAAAAAAAACTAAGATGTATTGGTGACAGATTTGGCCCAGCAAACATTATGCCAAACGTTTAAAATTAAAAAAAAAGACTGTGGCCGAAAATGTATAACATTTTAAAATAGTGAAAATTTAACATTTTATTTGTTCTTTTAGGTAAATTAAGTGTTTCTATTTCAATTAAAAATAAATTCTTTTGTTTTAAAAACATATATTTGAGGAAAAGAAATTTTTTGAAAAAAAATCTTAATATTTCGTAGAACCTCCTTTGGCATCAATTACAGCTTGCACCCTTTTTGGCATGCTCTGAATGCATTTTTGAAAATTTTTTTTAGTTCTTCATCGTGATGCCAGACTTTAATCAATTCCTCTATAAGATTTTGTTTGTATAACCTTAAAAATTGCATATTTCACACTTCAGAGCAGAAAGATCTACAACTGCATTCTAATGTTGCCAATCATTGTTGACACTGCACAAAATATTTAACAGTATTACCAGAATTAAAATACGAAAACATCTGGTACAAGAAACAGATTTATATACGTCTTAAAAGCGGTTGAATCCTAATTAATAAGAAAAGCTATAGTGTAACTAATAATTTGGCCACCCACTGTAACTAAATTGCTCTGAGAACAACCACAGTTTTGCTTAGTCAATGACGAATGCTTTCTGTAAAACATTTGGTGATTTTTGAGCTATTAATGGTCTTTATTCATTTTATGTTGGTTTGAATCCGGTTGTTGGTTCGCAATGCAGACTCATTATGTATTCAAGCAATGAAGCCAAATGAGCATCATAAGAAGATAACAACCAGATAGTCGATTTGAGCAAACCATAGCTATTGCATAAATCTATTAAACTATTTTCCATTTAAACAATTTATTTAAATTCTTAACAAATAATATTTTATTACAATGTCAAATTGTGTACGAGTATATTTAAAGCTTTTCGCTCATTCAGCCTTACAAAAAGACATTATTATTATTGTCGCATTATTATTAGCCAATCATTACAAATTCCAGTCCTTCTATGGCCACATACATACTTCAATCACCTTGAAAGCATTTTATGGATCATGATAAATTATCAGCAATAGATAATGATTTGTAAGCAACACAAAAGTACCAAATAAATGCAATAAGTAATACTGTCATTACACATTACACACATTCGATAATTTTGATGTCACACAAAATATTTATAATTATCACTGTCAATCTCATTATCATCAACCCATATGTAGACATTGTTCTCAACATCAACAGTATCACAATTTTGTCGTTATAAATCGTTATTATTGCCATTGACAGAAATGCCAAAATACTACATTATACATTTGTATATGTACATGTATGCACATTAGGGTGGCACTTATTTTACTTTTAATCGTGTTTTTTATTGCTAACAAGTTGTAAAATTGTTCTCCAAAATGCTAAAAATTGTCTAACGCTTAAAATTATTGAAAACTTAAAAACTGCAAGGTAAGTGCTACCCTACTTTAATAAATTATTGCTCCTCTGACACCTGTTCAAGAAACGTAAGCTGAAAATTAATAAACCCTCAACAAACCTCACTCACATGGCAGAATACTTGTGCCAAAAGCGTTTTGTAAATACATATCGATATACATACATACTCGTACATATATACCCAGCATACCATTCTAGGAGCACTCCGAAAAATGAGTCAGAAAAGAGTCCAACTAAAGAGCATTTTCGGAGCGCTCCGTAAAAAGGAGTCAGAAAAGAGTCCAACTAAAGAGCATTTTTGGAGCGAAAGAAAAATTTGCTTGTTACTGTCCTGAGTCGGCACACAGTATGACTCAGTAATTCCACTTAATTATGTGTGTACCAAAGCGTTGTTGTCCTGTTATTTGTGCTTTAAACAAAAAAAAAAAAAACAGCTGTACCACACAAGAATGATAAAAACAAGATTACACAGAGCCCAAAAAAAAACCACATAAAAGACTCTTTTCTGACATTATCTAAGAGCTCTTTCAGAGCCCAAAGAACCTCTCATAAAAGACTCTTTTCTGACATTATCTAAGAGCTCTTTCAGAGCCTAAAAAACCCCTCATAAAAAACTCTTTTCTGACATTATCTAAGAGCTATTTCTGACGGACCATTTTCGAATGTAATGACCCTCTTTTCTGAAGATCTTCGGAGCAATAATGATTGTTTTTTGGGCTCATAAAGAGCGTTAACGCTCCGTAAAAGGTGTCAGAAAAGACTCTTATCGGACCCATATGGCTTGCTGGGTAATTTGTTTTATATTTTGTAGATAACATTAAATGAATCATTGTCTATTAATGTTTTGTGCAGAAGTTTTTGATCGGCCAATTAAGCGGCAATTACTTGTCAGAAACATGCATTTATAGTTTTATATACTGGCAATGTACGAGTAGTGTGTAGTATAGTAGACTATGTACGTCTAAGTTTGTATTGAACATTTGAAATCATAAAAAGACAATTTGTGCAACTTAAACTCGCTAAAAAACACTTAACGCCAGATTATAGTCAGCAAAGAACCACCACACAGTGGGGGGATTTGGAAAAAAATGAAAATAAATATGTCCGATTGCAATAAAATGCGAGAGGAAGTGTTTTGAACTTTGATCGCATAAGCTTACCAGGGTCGCTATCAAAGACCCCCAAAGTGGGACACCTCGGGTATGTGGGAAATTAAAACCGTGCTCCAATTTCAAAGATGATTATGCTACATATGAGAAAAACTTCATCATAGCTATATATTCACCCCTATCGAGAATATTTTTTTCCCTCGGAATGGTTTCCCCTTTTTACAAATTGCAATCGTGAATAATCCCTGCAGGAAATGTCAACAGTGAAACTGTACTGACTTACTACAGTCACCAGTACTAGTGAGTTATAATATGCCAGACAATGCTAAGTACTATAGACATTTAACATGTAAGTGTCATTGAAAATCCACTACTGCCATGGGTACTATTGACAAGGTAGTTCTTTTAAGACCACTTTGTCTACACTTTTGTTACTTCTCTGAAATAGAATTGAAATGAAAATGCATTTTTTTTGCTAACTTTTGGAGTTTTATTAAAAAAAAATACTAAAAGGTTTTTCCTAATTAAAAATAAAATAGAAATATTCAGAATCTTCGGCGATAATCGAACCCGCAGCCTTACGGCACACTATCTCCCAGTCAATTGGGGCACACAATTGAAAAAAATAATTGTTTAGTAAATGTGACAATGCTGTTGACAATGTCGCCAAACAGTCACCAAAATAGTAGACAAAAGTGGTGACTTGGAGACACTTGTCCCCAGGTTTCCTTCAGGGATATTTCCCATGAAATATTTTTTTTGTGAAATATTTTACAATCAAACAAAATTTCCCTTATCGTGAAAATATTTTTCCCTCGAAATATTTTTTCCATTCCCTTTACTTTGTTCACTTTATTTTTGCTGGGGAGTTAAATTCATCATGTTGGTATTGATTTTTTTTAAGACAAGTTACACTCAGGCAATTACTATACCTATATACATATAATTGCGTTCAAAACTTTCACTTTCACGATAGGGGTGATTATTTATTATTATTAATATTTATTAAAAACTAGTAAACACAAATAAGAGTTTATTCGGGTGTGCCGAATCCTATATACCTACCACAACATCACCTATTATGGAGATTTATAAGATATTTATGCCCATTTAAGTGATTTTCGGAACTGGATTTTATATGGACCGTTCAGCATGAATTTTGGTACGACGGTTTTAATGTATATTTTGATTATGCTTGTCTAATTTCAACTGGATAGTTATTTTTTGCAAAGGTTATTTTCATTTAAGTAATTTTCGGAAGTGGTCTTTGTATGGGACGATGTCAAAATTATGGACCGATGCAAACAAAATATTGTTTTGTGATTTCAATTTGCATGAGACTTATTATTGCAGAATTTTGTTTAGATACGGTTTTCTATAGACATTTATGTACCATAAAGCCATATTCCGGGAAGACATTTGTATGGGGGCTGTGAGAAATCGTGGCTCGATTCCTACCATTTTCAACAGATATAAAAATAAAGTGTGCAACATTTCATGATATTATCTGCATTATGTTTGAAGAAAACAGCTAAAATACCTGAGAAATATCGAGGTAGTCTGAAACCTTGATCTATAACTCAGATCCTACTGGACCGATTTTGCCCATTTGCAATACCAAACATTTCGGTGGATCAATGAATGTTGGGTAAAAATTTCATTGTTCTATGCCTTTTTTTTTTTTTTTTTTTTGTAGCTCGTCTTAAAATCTTATCAGGATAATGGTTCTACGATCATTATTTCGATGTGTTACAAACCGAATGACAAACGCAATATACCCCCCATCTTTTTGGTGGTGGATATAAGAATAAATATTTAAAAATCATCATAAAGTCAAATGTAATAGGCATTTAAAGTTAAACTGCCGTATTCATAAAAAATAAAGTAGATTTGAAGTGTGCTTTTAGACAAAATTTTCATACAAAATTTTCTTAAAGTACATTTGAAGTACCCTGACCAAAAATCTACAAAACAACATTTTTGGGATTTTTCCAAACTTTTTTGGGAGTTTTGGGGTTAATTATAAACAAGTTAGAAAGTATAGTCGGTAAGTCGGACAATATAATACCCTACACTTACACCTATATGGCATATATAACCTATTGTGGACCGATGATCCAAAAATTTAGTGCCATGATTTCTGTGAATATAAATATTATATGTGTTAAACTTTATCTCGAGATAAATACTTTTGAAAGATTTAATGAGCTTAAAGTGAATTACAGAGAGGGTCTTATATGGGAGTTTCAACTAAATATGGTCCGACCAATATAAAATTAGGTGTGTCATTATTTCTGCATATATGAAACTTATTTGTTGTGAATTTTATTTGGATACCAACATTTTTAAGAAATTTATGATTGTTAAAGTGATTTTCAGAAGTGGGCCTTATATGGGAACTACTAATTATGGACCGATCTGCATAACATTTGTAGATGTGATTTAGCTTCATTTACCACTCATTTGTGGTTGAATTTGTTTGGATACAAGCTTTACATGGACAGCCAATCAGCCAGACGGACGAACGTACGGACGGACATTGTTAAATCGACTCAGAAAGTGATTCTGTGTCGATCGGTATACTATAAGGTGGATGTTGGACCAATATTTCTGGGCGTTACAAACATTAGCACAAATCCAATATATATAACCTCCCACTATGGTGGTGTAGGTTATAAAAATTTAAAATTTTGTTTTCACTGGAAGACTTTATTAAAAAATATTTATAAGTTTCGCTTTCACACTGTTCAATGGTGACTCATCAAGGCAAGTATTTTTGGTTGAGAAGGTAAAAGGGAACAAAAAGGGTACAAACTTGACGGTACTAGTCAATTTTCTTAATAAAACAAATGTACGAACATTTTATTGACGTGTATAAATGAAATGGCAAGTTCAAAAGTGAATTGAACAAAAACTCGTCAGTAAAACTGAAGAGTTTGAAAAAGGACTAAATAATAAAAATTTCAAAATAACACATCTTTTCTTTGTTTTGCAAAATGTCTGCCATGAATTTCTTATTTGTGAAAAGTTTTATATATTTAAAAAAAAATAGACACAATTTTCTAACCATTTATCGTTTCCACACGTCAAATTAATTAGGGTGTAGTTAACAACTCATAGGGAATTTTTTCTTGAGGATGCTACACATGGAAAACATAATATAACGATTTTATTAAAGATGACCTTAAGCTTGAATAATTATTAAGATATCAATAAGAAGGTCAAATAAACTATAATAGTAAGTGAATAGTTTTTGATTAACTTCCTACTTAACTTAACCTAAGACAAAGTATATTTAAGTACCAGTACAACGTTAGTTATTTTTGTGGTTTTCAACTAAACAGAACTTTCTTTCTACAAAACTATAAATGCAAAAATTTTTGCAAACATATTTTTATATGCGTTTAATAACAAAAATGTGGGAAAAGTAACATTTCAATAAAAAAAAAAAAAAAACTTAACAACAAGGAAACAAAACAATATTTTCTCGTAAATTTCATTCATTTCATATTTACCAATAGAGATGCAGAAACCGGCTTTATTATATTACATGCGACTATACATACATATAATATCTTTCAGAATAATTTAATGTTTTTAGAAAAAGTTTTGGCAAGAACTAACTGCAAAACTCTGGCCCTATTGCATTGAGCAGCAACAAAGCAACCTCTGTATTTCTATATATTTTATGTAATCATTTTTTTTTTATCTTTTATTGTTTAAGTTTTTCCATCAATCACTCAATTTACCAATCATTTTTAATAGAAAAAAAGAAAAAAAAAAAAACACAAAAGTTATTTCATCATCATTTCTTGTTTGTTGGAACTCAAGTAAATTTGTATGTTTTTGCCAACATGAAATAAGATTTCCCAAAGTATGATTTTCGTTATCAATTTTTTGCTCATGTTTGTTTTTCATTTATTTTTTTTTGGGGGGGGGGGTTGTTTGAATTTCCAGCTACTACAGCATAGATGCTGATGATGATATTAATGGTGAAAACAAACAAAAAAAATATGAAGAAAAATATGAAAAATCAATTGATTTTATTAACGAAAATTGTGTTTCTTTTACAACTAATGTTGTTGTTATTTGGCTTGACTCAACAAAATAAAATATCGCAAAATATCAATTTTAGGAGCTGTGTTGTTGCAACAACAAACAGTTTTAATGATTAAATTCAATACTTTGTAAATTATAAAATAAATGGTAGGAAAAAAGTTATGAAGGCAAAATGTTAATAAATAAGAGAATAAAACAAATGAACTTAAAAAAAAAATGTATAAAAAATTACGACTGCGGCAGACGGTACGTATGATTGATATTTATTGGTGTGATTTGGTGTGATTTTAATGCAAACAGTCATACGCTGTGGGGTACCAATCAGGTGTGTTTGGAAGATCTCTGCTTATACAGCTTAATTGTAATTATGACTTTTTATTTAGAATAGACACAATTTCTCTAACAATTTAAGTACGATGTTTTTCAACAAGAACATTGTTTTTCAATTGAAAATAAAGCAAAAAGCAATAAAAATAAAACTCATAAGAACAATGTTTTACAATTAACTTTTGTTGTTTATATTTCAATATATCAATATTTCAATATCGTTTTAAAGTCTGGCAGACTGAGCATTTTTACGCCCTCGTAAATTAATTGTCATAAATTACATGAAAAATTATTTACACATACTTCGTAAATTTTCCCAACAATTTTGGCTCGTAAACTTGCATTGTTACATTTTGCATTTAACTCAACAGCTCATTTTTTTTACTTTTGAAAAAAAAACCGACATTTGGAAAAGAAAATTTTGTGATTTCGGCACTGAATATTGCTTAGCGAAAATATTCTTCAGCTGCAAGAACATAAGTGAAATCTTCCAAAACCTTTTCTTCCGTCTTGCGTTGATGTAAACAATCAAAAAAGAAAAGTAACAGAGTGACATACACAAAAGGATTTATGCTTACCATCATTGTTTATGCGCATAGTGTAAATGTCCTCCAATTATTGTTCATAGGATTGCTAATTGTGTTTTCGTTAAGTTAAATTGTTGTTATTTTGTGTCGATGCTGTATCTATACTGATTTTATTATTGTTTATAAAACCCTCAAAGTGTACGGTACGTACTTGAAGGCAAGAAAATCCCTAAACTGAAATAAACCCGTAAATTTATTTGTAACTAAACAACCCTGTCTGTTTTATTTTTGAGAAAATATTTCATGAAAAACATTTTGGTCCTTCGAACCGGATTCAGGTGTTAAGAAAAAGAAAAATTTTAAGTTTATTTCATTTTATTTTATTTATTTTTGTATTGACGTTTCTCACAAACTGAAGTTGTTTGATTGCACAAAATTTAAAAAGGGGTTTCATGGAACAAATCTCGCAAGTTTGCCCAATTGCACAAATATCATGAGTACCCTTAATAGTATTGGTTGTATGATTTCAAAGTTGGGGTCTCATAACACATGACATGGCTTTTGAACCCGGTTTTTGTCTTTCACAACTTATTTGTCATTACACAGAAAAAAAAAATCATGTTTCTTTTTCAATGAAACCTTTAATTGATTTTAAAATAATTTTCAATTAAAATTTTAATTGATTCAATTACTTTTTCTGATATTTTCAATTAAATCTCACATATTTTTTTAATTGATACTATCATTTTGTTTCCAGGTCCGATTTCAATTAAATTTTTAATTGATTCCACAAATATTTTAATTGAAACTCATTTTTATTTTTTTCTGTGTACATATCTGTCATTTATTAACATTAAGTTATAGAACATTAAAATATACGTAAATAAAAATATTTTTTTTTTTGATTCAAAAACTACGATATTCTACGTCCCAATAAGCCGGAAGTTTTGCTTTACTTATTAGAAAATTATTATTAGAAAAAAAAGAGAGCCACTGATTGCTGCTTATGGTAAATGTATTTCATTAGTTTCATCGTGCAAGAGATGCTTAGGGCTGTTCAAAAGTGGTGATTTCAAAGAATGCCCAGGCCAGACAAAAAGTTTGAATACCCTAAAAAGGAGGCATTTCTCCATGAAGATTGCTGGAAAACTCAACAAGATTTTGCAAAATCATTGGGAACTACTTAAGAAGCAATCAGTTGTTTTTCCAAATGCAGGAAAACTAGGTACCATATGAATTGTACCAGAGACATGTTGCAAGACGATTTTGTATGCCAAAAATCCATGGCTGTATTTAGTAGGAGCAAAAGAGTCCTTTGAGTTGCTGAAATCTAGTCAGACCATCACAGGAAACCTGTACTGAATGCAACTGATTCGATAAACACCCAGACATTAAAGAATAATATTCCATCATGAAAACGTTCGGCCACATGTTGTAATACCTGTTAGAAACTATTGTGAGGGAAGTGGTTGGGAAGTTTAGCCTCTGTGGAATACGTTTCACTTCAGAGCAGGGTATTCGAAATTGACTAGATTCGTTCTTGGCCTCAAAAGATGAACAGTTCTGTTGGCGTTGTCAAAAAGATAGGAAAACTTCATAGCTAACAATGGCCTATACTTTCAATAAATTTGTATTGTACAAATGTTTCCAAATAAAAGCTAGAAATTTAAAAAAGTCCAGCATTTTTAATTTAATATTATAGAAATCTGAAATTTGTCACATCAATCGTTAAACAAAAACTATTTTATATCGAAAATCCTGAAATTTTCCTAGAACTTACTGACTGGAATTCTTCCAATAAAATGTTTTCGCATTCAAGTACAAAAACGATGCTTGGGATTGCAACTGGTTAAAATCGGTCCATTATTTCACTTGGCCCCCATACAAATGTCCTCCCCAAAAAGGAGTTAAACGATCATAAATGTTTGAATTATGCAAGTATTCCAACAACTTTCACTACAAATGATTTGTAAATGAAGCCAAATAACAGCAACAAATTTTTTGCAGATCGGTTCACAATTGATCATAGCTCCCATATAAGGCCCACTTTCGAAAATCACTTTAAGGAGCATAAATCTCTGAAAAATGTTGTTATTCAAATAAAATTTACCACAAATAAATTTCATATATACAGAAAGGATGACACCTTATTTTATAATGGTCGGTCCACAATTAGTCGAAACTCGCATATAAGACCCTCTCCGTAATTCGCTTTAACCTCCATATATCTTTTAAAAGTAATATAAATTTTTTCATGATCGGTCCATCATGGGTCATAGCTCCCATATAGCGCCCGACTATATTTTTTTACTTCTTTTTTTCTCAGGTTATCAATTTGATAGAGTTTATCAATTTTTCTTTTTTGTTTTTGTTGACCAAGATACCATAGTTTTTGAGTGTTTTGCGATTAAATCAATATACATTAATACATACATACATACATACATACATACATACACATGTACATATAAATGTAGATTTAATGTTTGATTGTCAAAAATCAGAAAACAAGATGACAAAAAATGTTTACAATCACCAAAAATATGTTTTCATTGATGTTTAAAAAATATTGAATTTGTAGCAATAAAAGATGAGATTTTTAACAATATTACAGATTATTGCAAAGTCAGTAAAATTGTTTAGTTTTTCAATAATATATTTTATATACATATGTACATATGTATGTAGGTATATGTAAATTAGAATCTTATTATTAAATACATACATATGTATGTTAAAGGTTTGATAATATTTCCTAATAAAAGATGTAACTTATTGTAAGGTCCAACTAAATATGTTCACCTGTTTCTACGAGATGTGATCAAAAACTAACCGTTATTTTCAAATTTCATGAGTTACGTATGTTTGATTTTCGCATTTTTTTTGTTATGTTGGTACACATGTCTGTTACATACATACATATATGTTGGCAATATCAGTCATTTTGGATTGTCAGTTTGTTTCTGACAGATCAAAAGCTTAGTCGTGTTTTGGTGGTGTTCTCTTCGATTTTTTACTATTCAAAAAAATGGATCAAAGAAACTGTATTAAGTTTCGTGAAAAATAAAATTAAATGCGCAAAGATATTTGAAATGTTGACTACAATGTTGAATACAATTTAAATTGTGGTATAATCGGTTTAAGGAAGGCCGAGAAGATGTCAATGACGATGCTCGTCCTGGTCGCCCGAGCACGTCAACAATCGATGAAAACATTGAAGTAGTGAAGAGAATGATTTTGGATAATCGTCGAATCACTATCAGAGAGGTTGGCATGCCAAGCAATTTTTACGGATGTTTTAGGCATGAAACGTGCGGCAGCGAAGATTGTTCCAAAATTGCTAAATTTTGAGCAAAAACAACGTCGCATGGACATTGCTCAGGAGCTGTTGAACATCGTCAACGACGATACAGATTTCCTCAAAAAGGTCTTAACTGGTGATGAATCATGGGTGTATGGCTATGACATTGAAACCAAAGCCCAATCATCCCAATGGAAACGTCCAGAAGAGCCAAGACCGAAAAAAGCACGTCAAGTTCGGTCAAATGTTAAGGTTTTGCTCACTCTTTTCTGCGACTGCAATGGCGTGGTGCATCATGAATTCTTGCCATAAACGCACAGAATTGTGGAAAACCCAATTATGGATTTTGCACCATGATAACGTATCAGCTCACACATCGATGCTTGTGCCTCAACCACCGTATTCAGCGGACTTGGCTCCCGCTGACCTATTGCTCTTCCCAAAACTGAAGACACCGTTGAAATGAAAGCGTTTTGCTACGATTGAGAAGATAAAACCAAAATCGAAACAGGAGCTGTTGGCGATACCAAAACGTGCGTTTCAGAAGTGTTTCGAGGATTGAAAAAAACGCTGGCATAAGTGTATTATATCTGAGGGGAATTATGTACTTTGAAGGGAACAAGATAAGTAGTTATTGATGAATAAATAAACACTTTTTGCAAAATGGAAAATAACATTTACTTTTTGATCAGACCTCGTATTCAATATTAACAGTATAGAACAAATAAATAAAAAAATTTGGGGGCCATCACATTGTTGTGTTATAAATTAAACTCATTTTATTTGAGAAAGTTATTAATTTTGGAATTTTATTCATGATGCCTGTCTGCCTGCCTGCTGCAGTTAAAACCTCAATGAAAATAAATTTCTGGTGATTGCAAAGTTTTTGTGCTGTTTGTCATTTTGTTTTCAGAAATTTACATTTATATTGATTTAATCACAAAAACAACAAACACAACAACAAAAATATACACAAAATCAAACAAAAACTCAAGAGAATTTATTGCCAGAGGAAAAGTTTAGAAAAGAAAAACAAGCAAGAGGGCTATATTCGGCTATGCCGAATCTTATATACCCTTCACCTTTGTTGTGGATGTATAATTATATTATATACATACATATACATTTATATATTATATTGTTACGTTTTTACCTTTTAAATATTGTTACGTTTTTACCTTTTAAAAACGGTGGGTTGTTTCCTTTAAATAAACCCGATTCTTTTTAATTACAAAATAAAAGCGTCAAGTAGTTTGAAGGAAATATAACGAGTCTTTACTTATTTAAATGTACCCAAACACAATTAAAAATGAACACACTGTCTTTTTACACACTTATGTTACGGTTTAAGAACACACTTAAAGTTTTCGAAAACTTTTTACACATTTATATTATGGTTTAAGAACACACTTAAACACTTTGTTTGATCAACGCCATCTGTTGATGAGTTTATTAGTTTTTTTGATTAAATTTTCAGAGGTTGTCTCGGATTTTTGCTCATATCTCCGTTATTTGTGGACGGATTTTGCTGATTTTAAATAGCAAACTTCTCGAAAGCATGTCTGACAGAATTATTGAAGATTTGGATCCCGAAGATATCCTTCAGAAAATTGGTTTCAACAGACAGGATCCAGGATCCAGAAGATATATACTTTATAGGGTCAGAAAATTATATTGTGGAAATTACAAACAGAATGACAAACTTATATATACCCTTCTCATGAAGGTAAAGGGTATAATTATGTATTGAACATACATACATAAATACATACATACACACATACATCCATACATATCTATATACAAATGTATGACTTTAATAAATTAAAAGTTTATCATACAAAGTGCGATTATGATTACAAGGTATTTATTTATTTCTTTTTCCTTTTATCGAAAATGCTTGAAAACATCTTGAAAACAGCAAAAGCAAAAGAGAAAATAAATTCAAAATTAGGCTTTTTTTTAACATGATTAATTGGTATTCGGTATTAGTTGGTATTTACGCTACCACAACAATGTCAACATTTCAAAACACTGTTTTTTTAAATAATATGGGCACTGTAATTATTCATATGATAGCGGTAATTATATTATGGTTAAGTTCTGATTAACATAATTACTACAATCATATATACGGATGTAGTAACTATGTATGTATTTGTGGCAATCATGTTTATGATGAATTCATTTATCATAATACGTTGCTCTTTGATTATGATTGAGAACAACATAATACGATACAATCTTTCATTACAAACCTCATCACCACAAACATTACATAGTTACAGAATAATTATTATTTCATAATCGAACTGTTAATTTTTACTTCTTGATAAATTTTAGTTAGGCTCGAGTTCATTAATTTATTTTTACTGAAGTTAGGAATTACAACTTGAAAAATTTATTATTAAAAATTTTTGATAATTTTTCTTGACTGGGGATCGAACCTGGGTTGTTGAATTTACATATGTTTCGAGAAATCCCACTTTCTCTCATCAGAATTCTTTGCGTTCTACCACATAGTTACTGTAATCATATATATGGTTGCTATAATCATATGAATCATAAAAATCATATAATTAATTACAGGGACCATGATATTTTGAAAATAATTGTAAAAATGTTGGAATAGTTGTGGTAAACATGCATAACTATATTTTTTCTCTGCGTGCAGCTTATTTACTAATAAATTGTTGATATATTTAACTATTTAAAACACAATTTTCGTTTGGTTTCATGACAGCATTTTTAGGATGTTTTTTCTTTCAACACAAAGAAAAAATATTCTTTGAATTGCAATCATTCAAAAAATAATTTTTTTTTTTTAGAAACATCAGCAATTACCAAATGAAGTCTGGTTTCATATTAGAAATATATGAACATAGAACAATATAATTATCAAATGCTATTGAATTTTGTTAATGTGTCAAGTTGTTATCAAAATTTCTCTGCCTCTATTGTACTCTACAACGCCTTCACAATATTTTGCTGCTTTACAAATTATGCTGCCTAAATTAGCATGTCGCAGTTTATGAATATAAAATTTCTAGTGAAAATTTATTTAGACCAACACTGTGCAAAGGTTAAGGGGCATCTGAAACCACATTTCATAAAATAAAAATTTGTTACGTTTCCGCTTAGGGGAATACTACTGCCGAAATACAGATACACAAGCACAATTTACAATTTACAAATATGTATATTTAAACAATTAAACAGAATTTGTTTAAAATGAATGGCAAAATGAATATTGAATAAATTTAAAAGACGTAATGGCTACAAATTGGAAAAACATATTTGTTTAGATAATTGAAATCAATTGTTACTCGTATTAAGTAAATTTCCATTGAATGTGAATTAAGTTACAGAACGACGAAAACTTACCAGACATTCGGTTTGAGAGTTTTGATCAGCAACTGGATGATGCAACTGCAAAAATATGAATAATTGAGAAAATTGTTTTTAATTATTTGTTTATACAAATAGAAAATTTATGCTAAAAGTAAAATACATCCTTGAATTTATAATAGCACAACAATTACTTCATATACATACATACTTACATATGTATATGTAATTCATAATTCATAAATGACTTGAATTGCAATAGTATGCACCTATGTACATATATGAAAACAATTTTACATTCAACTCCTAAAATATTTATGTTTATTTATTCTGTAAGGATTTTTTTGCATAAAACTTTTCATTTAGATAATTAATATTAAAAATGTTTGTTCTTTCTTTTGCATTGGAATGTTCGTTGTAAGAGACACATAATATGGAAAGTTTTTATAACTTTGGCCTTTATATGGAAAAAAATAATTGTGTAAAAAGTAAAAAAGAAGAAAAAAAATTATAGAAAAATAATTTATTGAAATATGGAAGGCTACAAGGAAGTTACAGAGAGAGAGAGAGAGAGAAAGAGTCAGAAATAGAACGAGTGTACATATGAGTGGCGTTTGATTGATAAATTAGAATTTATTTATTAATCATACGTTACGTGTCACAGTGGTTTACAAAAGTTTTTTTTTTTTGGGAAATAATTTGGTATTTAGCGATATTTTAAACTAGTTGAAACTATTTTCAAGTGGATTTACACAAAGAAAAATATAAAATTTGAATTAATGAAAAACGGTTAAGTATTAAGGATATCATAAAAAAATTTTACAACTAATATAGATCCAAATATCCATAAAGCATTGGCTATTTTTTATTTTCAAATAGCTAAATTTCTAAAAAGTGAAAAATATATTCCAAAAATTGTTTTTTTTTTTTTTTATAAAAGTGCCCACTGTGACGTTATTCGCCGTGTGATAGTAATAAAGTTTTGTATGTCATATATATGTAACATATACGGCTATACAAATATGCTGCTTTTCCCAGAATAGAACTAATGTGTTTTTGGAATTTTTTACTAAAACCAGCATTTTTTTTTATCAAAATTGTTCACTTTTTAAAGGGCTTTCAGCAGTTTTATTTTACACGTCTTTCCGGATCATATAGAAATTGTATATAGTCTTAAAGAAAATTTGTTTCTATGTTTGAAAAGAATATAGGAACTTTTTTACATGTTCCGACTTAGAATTCAGGTAACTATTTAGCAAGTTTTATTTAATTAAATTGAAAATTGTATTGCAAACATAGCTGATATTTTAGAAAAAAAAATTTGAACCTCCTTAGGCCCGCCAAATCAAAAAAAAAAAAAAACCTAAAAAGATCGATTAAAAATTTAAAAAATAAACCTAAATATCTCTTAAACTAAAAGATATAACTTACACATGCAATCATATGTCGATTTTCTTAAGAAATATTTTCACTTTAAATTTCAGCTGATTTTTTAAAATTTTAGACCAACTTTCTTGGTCTACCCACTGGCCTCTATTTCGCCGAGGAACTGAAAAACACCTCAGTCATTACAATATCTTCAGTACCTCCCAACATACCGAAATATTTTAAAAACAAAAAAAAAAAAAACGCTTCTAAACTACTGTGTAGGGTTTTTAATGTGACTTAAATTTATTTAAAAATTCTCAATTAAATCAAATATTTCAAAATAATAATTTAAAAATTTATTTATTTTTTGAATTGTAATTTTATATTTGTATACCCTACACCACCATAGTGGGGAGTGTATATTGGATTTGTGCTGATGTTTGTAACGCCCATAAATACTGGTTCAACACCCACCTTAAAGTATGATCGACACAGAATCACTTTCTGAGTCGATTTAACAATGTCCGTCCGTCCATCTGTCCGTCTGGCTGGCTGTCCATGAAAAAATAAAAAAAAATATAAAATTTTGTCTGAAATTTTGAAAATTTTTGAATTTAAAACTTTTTTTTAATTTTTGATAACCCAGTGAATGCGCCTCTCAAAGATCTTTCATATGATACCAAATTTACATATAGTTCATATGGAATAAATGTGAAAAAAAATCAAAAAACCTCTAAAAAGGACGTTTTTATCCTTTGATCCAGTTTACCAAATATTGACCCCAGGATAAAAAGATTGAGAAACGTAGTCTTAAAATGAATCAAATTTTATATTAGTCGGGAACATTGAAACCTAATTTTTTTCTCCATACAAACGGGGCCACCCTAATGTATATATATCTAAAGATATAAGAATGAATCTGATGAATAGTATGTCTGATTAAATTTTTGAGTTAATTCAAACATTAGAAGGCCTAACACAATATTAAAGTCCACATTTTTTGTCAATATTGGTATTTTAATTTCAGTGTATTTATAGTTATGAAATGCCAATTAATTTCTTTATACTTTTTTTTAAGAGGTAAAATAAAAAATAAAGATTTTTTTCTGTTAGATACCATTTGCTCTTCTTGTTCATTTCACATACATGTTGGTTAAACTGATTTAATTTTTCATTTTTGATATTTTATTTTAGTTGGGCTCGAGTTCATTAAATTCAATTTTCATTAAATTATTTTTGCTGAAGGTAGGCATTGTTTTACAACTTGAAAAAATTTTTATTATTAAAATTTTTCTTGGCTGGTATTCGAACCTGGGTTGTTGAATTTACATATGTTTCGAGAAACACCACTTTCTCTCATCAGAATTCTTTGCGTTCTAACCCTCTGCACCACTTGCGGTTCCTGCTAGCCAACAGACAAACATCAACCTTTTAACCAGTGTTACCTGGTGGTTCGAAATTTGCTGTAATTATAATTTTCATTTTTATTAATTTATATTTTCATGTTGCCTCCTTTTTCTTCAGTTTTTTCGTTTTCATGTCAAGACTTCGCCTCGAAAACCTGAGTACATTTGTTTTATTATGTTTGTTGTCCACTTTCGTCGACATTTTGTGTGTACAGTAGTTTTGACTTAACTGCCACTCTTTTAGCTGCCAATTTGAGATACCTGCCAAAAAATTACAAAATTTTACTCATTTCTTTAATTTCGTATGAAATGTACTTGTTTAAGTGCCAATTTCATATGTGCCAATTTAAGTTAGCTGCCACAAATATTTGGAATTATTATCCCATATTCATTGATAATTTTTTATTTAACTCCCACAAAATTTTTTTTGCAAATAACGAAAAAATATTGAAGTTCAGTATCTACCTCCAAATACTGCTGCCATACTACAAGCCCTTGGATCAAAATTATTGTTAAAAAGCAAATATCTGCTTTGGAGAGAGAAGTTTCTATTGCAGACTTCTATAAATTTATAATCTTTTGGACTTCTCTTCTTTGTATAGCTGTCATGGTGGTTAGAAGCTTTGAATGCCCCCCAAAAATATTGTATGCACCACGAGATTGATATAATTCCAGAAACTATTGAGGATCATATCCTAAAAGGGTCTATAAAAGCTTTTAAGCAAACTTCAATTACTGAATATTTTTCTTAAATGTTACTTTTTAATTACCTGTTCCTTGTTTACTTGTTCCTTTTAATTTATATTATTTTTCCTGAAGTACATTTATGTTGTTTTATTAATAAATAATAAATGAAAAGAATATTTTTATTTTTTTTTAAGTTTTGGTTATAAAAATAGGAAATTGTGTGAATCGCACTTATGGGCCTCTTCTGTGGCTAGTAAACGAATCAGATAACTACCAATTTTTGACAGTTAAAAAATTTAACTTAAGTGCCATTTTGACTTACCTTCCACAAAATGCGTGCAAAACACGGTGTGGCAGTTAAGTCAAAAGTACTGTACTACTTTAAGTACACTTGCAAACATTAGCTTGCACCCAGCTATTTAATGAAATTTAATGAAATGAGGTATGATGGGTTTTTCTTGATTCTGGATTTTCAATAAAATTATGTTTTTCTTTCATTTGTGCTCTTCTTTCTCTACATTTTTAGTACATTTCTAAGCAAGTTAGGACTTTCTAGTTTTCACCATGTGAAAGAGCGTCTCAAAAACTATCGAAACCAGAAAAAAGTGGAAATTTTTTTTTTTGAGTCATAAGCCACCTTTTCATAGTCATATATAGTCATACATATATACAAACATTATTACACTTCTTTATGAATTGTAAAACAAATACAACAAGTTTCTTATTTGCAACAATTCTGCGAACAATTATAGCAGACATGATGAAATAAAAAGTAAACTTTCTCAAATAGATAGAATAGTGCTACAATTTGCAACCTTAATGTAGAGTCTGAAAAGATTTGAAGGCCTTAAAGAATTTTTATTGTTGAATTCACTTCACGCGCCAATGAGCAGCAACATCCCCTACCAAATACAAAGTGAAAAATTGCAAAATGATGGTAAAACACACAGATACACACGACTCCAGTTGTTACCAAAATACCAAAACAAACAGAAAAGTATAACAATTCAATATAAAAAATGTCCGCTGGTTTCATGTTTGCAAGTATAGATTGCTGTTGAACTATTAAATAAATAAATAAATAAAAAAGAATAAATGAATATTTAAACATACACCATATTTGCAGTATCTATGTGTATTAAATTCGACATGAAGTGCAGTGAAATAAAACAAATAACAAATACAGAAATTGTATGAAAAATTCATTATGACAATGAACAAGTCTTCTTTCTCGCTGATGCTGTTAAATTTGAATATTATTATAGCCTACAACACCATAGTGGGGAGGATATAACTATTGGATTTGTGCTGATGTTTCTAACGCCAATAACTATTGGCCCAACATCCACCTTATAGTATACCAATCGACACAGAATCACTTGCTGAGTCGATTTAACGATGTCCGTCCGTCCGTCCGTCCGTCCATCTGGCTGGCTGGCTGGCTGTCCATGAAAAGCTTGTGCGCAGAGCACAGGTCGCAATTTTCAAGATATTTCGATAAAGCTGGGAACATGACATTTTACGGCCCAAGGATGGATGGAATTGAATCTGGTGGAAATCGGTCCATTATTTCACCTGGCCCACATACAAATGTCCTCCCAAAATTGGGTTTTACCGATCATAAATGTTTAAATTATGCAAGTAACCAAACAAATTTCATCACAAATGTGTGGTAAATGAAGCCAAATCACATCTACAAATTTTGTGCAGATCGGTCCTTAACTACTCGTAGTTCCTATATAAGGCACACTTCCGAAAATCACTTTAACAACCATAAATCTTTTAAAAATGTTGGTATCAAAATAAAATTCAAACAAATAAATTTAATATATACAGAAATGATGACACCTAATTTGAAAATGGTCGGTCCATAATTAGTCGAAACTCCCTGATATAAGATCCTCTCCTCCATAAATCTTTTAAAAGTATTTATATCGAGCAAAAGTATAACATACATAATATTTATATTCACAGAAGTCATGGCACTAAATTTTTGGATGATCGCTTCTCCCATAGAGCGTCCATTTCTGAAAATTGTTTTATACATATACTGGGTGTAGGGTATTATACGGTCGGGCTTAACCGACTATACTTTCTTACTTGTTTTTAATTGTACATACTATATTAATATTTATTTACACGTATACATTATATTTTAATATGTTTGCCAGAAGTTATGTAATTGAGTTGAATTGAATTGAATTGAACTGAATTGAACTGAATTGAATGCAGTACAAACTTTTTCCATTTTTCCATAATAATGAAATCATTTTTTTTTTTTTTTTTTTAAATATTAGTAGTCTTTAGCTGTACGTTACGGAAAATAATTTTAATTTATAACAGTTGTTACTTTAATTATGAAAGATATTGAAATATTATAAAATGAAGTCGTTAAAAACAAAATTAATTGCATATATTGCATTCAATGACGAGCAAATGAAAGTTACAATGAAATTTATAAAATTTTAATTAACAACAATTTGTGACATTATGAAAAGGTCATCACAATTACAAAAGTGCTCATGTTTCATTAAATTTGTTGTTGGTCATTATTGAAAATATATTAAAAGAAACATACAAACACAAAAATGGCGCAATTATAAAAAGTTTGTTGGAAAAGTCAATGATTGCTAGGAAATTATATGAAACCTTGCAACATACAGAACAGAACATACAGTTCAAAGAAAGGTTTTGCTAGAAAAACTGCAGAGTAAGGGGAATATTGTAACTTTTTGCTGCTAATCACTTGGCGAAGGAGACAACGAAATGACATTAATTAATGGCCATAAAAGAATAAAGTTTTTTTTTTACTATCCTTGAATGATACCTACTAAAATAGTTATCATCAATATGCAATCAATGCGTTAAACTCTTTAAACTTATTTTATAAAGTTAAACTTTAAGATTTAAAGATGAAATTATAAAATTAAATTGATTTATATTAAATATGTTTTATTCCAGCACAATAAAATTTATTCAAGAACTACTTAACGACCTGACTCTCTTATTTAATTCAACTTGATTATAATAATCAAAAAAAAAAAAAGCAAAAAAAAGTAAAAAACAATCATCTCAATAAAGTAACAAAGGATAATAAGCTTGAATGGGGGAACAAGATAACAACAGCATTATTCAAACAACCTACACAACTACAGAAATGTAGATATATAAAGAAAGATAAAACAAAGACTTTATTAGTCCTTGACGTAAAACTCTTCACGTTACTTTAGAAGGATTTATTTGTGAATAACTACCTTTAGACGTTGCACTTTGCTGCCTGCCCAAGATAAAAAAGCTCTATTAAGTGTTCTTTGTCAATACTTAATCATTCATTGTTAAATGTATTCAATGTAGTGGTAGTGGCTCTCAGAGCTACATGTCCTGTAAACAACAAAAATGTCATAAAAACTAACAACTGAAATGAACAAATAATAATAATAAATAGCTGATCAGATTTTAACAGAGAAATTAACCGCCTGGCCCACGATGTCGAACGATAACGTTCGCTTAGATAAGACTTAAGACACAATCTTTTTATCGTATCTATTTTTTACTCAATCAAGTTTGTTTATTCCACAATCAAGTTTGTGTCTTAAGTCTTATCTAAGCGAACGTTATCGTTCGACATTGTGGGCCAGGGTGTAAATGCTAAACATTGTCTTTACAAGCCTTCAATTTGTTCACTCATTGTCAGAAGATTTGTTGACATTTTCTCAACAAAAAGCCCGACTTTTTAAAAATTACCAAGAAAACTGTAAACATGAACATCGACACGTTTTCTGCACACAGAAGTTCATGAACAAATGTATGCCAGTAATTCTGACAATTTGATGACTCGGGAAGGCGTAAAATAATATAGAAAATTCAAAAGAATAGGTTAGAAAGTGCAACTTTGATTTGCCACTTCACTTATGGTGTTTTCTTTTCTGAAATAAAATGTTACACCTTTATTATGTACATTTTTATAATGTTTACCCCACATTTTAAAGATGTCGCATTGTGAATGGTCAGAATAGAACATAAAATCACAACAGTGTTACACTTTTTTTCATGTAGAGCTGTTTTTTTTTTTTTTTTTTGTTAAAAAAGAAGATGCAGATAGCTCAAAAGTGTCCAACAACAAGTCATCCAAAATTTTTTCAGCACATAAAAAAGTAGTAATATTTTCCATTTTGTATATTTCTTTTTGTTTCTTAACACAAATAGACATTCATAAACAAAACAAATGTCAGCTGTTTTATCGTGCGATTCTCCCCTCTAAAAATACAGAGTGTGAACGGTGCAACATTTTTTAAATTTATAGTGTGACATTTATAGAAAAGAGCACACTACACTCTAGCTGTGTTGACAGAAAAGAATACGCCATTAGACTCCTTATTCTCCACTTTAATCAATCTCACAAAACATCTTTAAAAGTTATAAACTATACAGGCACACCCTTAAGCTAGATTTACACGATTGAAATTTTCTTCAAAATTGCTCTTCAAAATGCTTCAAACTCGTGTAAACCCCAAAAATTCATCAAAATTTATTTATTTAATAGTTATTAATAGTTATTTTGCATTTCAAACATTCATATGGTACCCAATTTCTCTGCTTTTGGATGAATCCTCCTGCTCGCAAATGTTTGAAAATTATTGCTTTAGTAACTCCCAATCAGTTTCCAATATTTTGTTGAGTTTAACATGGAATAATGCCACAAATTCTTGGTCTTCAAACCTTTTTTTGCTAGCTTGAGGGATCTTTGTGTGCCGTGTCACAATCACCACTTCTCAACCAAAAAACCATTCTCTTGCACCAGAAGAAGTAAATAAGTAAAGCAAAACTTAAAGCATATGACACATTTTCGGCACATACATATGTAATCCGACATTTTCGAAGTAAAAAAAACTTTGTTATTTACAGTATAATGTTCAATAACCAAGTGATAATAAATTACAGATTTGTGTCCTTCGAAATATACTTCAACATTTTTAAACATTTTTTTTTTAATATTATGGTCACTGTAATTATATATATGATTTCTGCAACCATGATATGGTTATGTTTACCATATACATGATTATAGCAATAAAATATATGATTATATCAATTATGTTATGTTTATAGTGATCAGTTTTATGTTGAAAGAGTATAACATATTATGTTGTTCTCTATCATAATCATAGAGCAACAAATTCTGATAAATGGATTCATCATAAAAATATAATACATAAAATACATAGTTACTACAATCGTATATGTGATTGTAGTAATCATTTGAATCTTTAGTAAACCATATTATGGTTACCGCAAACATATAAATAATTACATCAACCATAATATTGTTGAAAAACTTTTAAAAATGTTGACATTGTTGTAGGAAACATGTACAACTATATTTTTTCTATGTGTGTAAAGACAAAAACTGAATCTAAAATTTTTGGGTAAGACAGCCAATATTTTGTTACAATAAAAAATGTTCTCTGTGAAAAACCCTTTAGATATCGATAAAGAAGTTTGATTCAATTGTTTAAAAATCATTAATTTATTATAAAAGACGTTGAACAGCTTTTTTAAATTAAAGACTTTCGGTAATTTCTTATTCACTATGGAATATTGTCCGAGTATTTGTTGGATTGTAGGGCTGTTTTCAAAAGAATTACAAACCGATATGTTTAAAACGGCTTCACTAACTATATATTAAATATATTTGCATAAACATATACTCGACCTTATGAGATCACAAACAAATGTGTTGGAAATTACAAACGTAATAAAAAACATAAACTCACCCTCCATCACCATGGAGAAGCCTTAAAAATGCAATAAAAAAACATGCAGAGAATCCTTAATAACATTCGCAAAAGTAGAGTATCATAAAGGATTTCAAAAGGAAAACTTTTACATACAAACGTACCACCAGTAGATATCATTTACAAACTAAAGACTTGTTATTAAAAAGAAAAACAAAACGGGTTGCTTATAAAGGATAATGATTTACAGAAATTGAATAAATTAAATACTTAACTTGATTAAATTTCCTTAAATAAGGAAATTCAAAACTCTTTTACAACAAAAAAGAACACAATACATACATACATAATTGTTTTAAAGAAGTTGCCATTCTCTTCCTCTCTTCCTGTATGTTTCATATGTTAAATTTACACTCAGTGTTTTCAAAATAAATTGCATTACTTTACATAATATTACTATTCGCACAATTAAAATTGTATAATTTTCCACCATAAATTTCCTTCTTGTAGCCTTAGGCCATAAATATTCGCTGCACCATATGTTCGTGAGCAAAATGTATCATTATGCAAAAACAAAAAATAAATATACTCGTATATATTTCAAATGCCACTAATGCCACTAAAAATTGTTTTTAAAGAGATCGTTAAAATTTAATAATCCTCCCCCCCCCCCGGGCATGGTGGATGTGGATGAAAAACCCAACTTTGTTTTTTTTTCTTTGGAAATAATAAAAATGCACACAAACATGCCATTTTAGCATTAAATGAAAAATGTTATGCACTTTCAAATGTGTTTGCTAGTTTTTTTATAGTTTTTCTTTTCTAATAGATGTTCCCATAACGATAGAGGCAAAACAAAAAAAAAAAGACTCAAAAGCAAAGTGTTTAAATATTGGAGACATGTAAGTAGATTTTGGGCTGTTTCTAAGGAAACAAACAGACTTAGCTGATTATAATATTTTCATACATATCATGGAACACTTAAGCAGTGGCTAGTTAAAAGGCTCTCGCTTTACTTTAAATGTGAGAATTTGTAAGGTCACGAACGCGACATTCTTAAGCCTTAAAAGTGAACAAATAACATAAACTCTTAAGAATGTGTTTCATATTTACAGTTTTATACAACTATATTTTGTGCAAAAAATGCAGTGGTTTTGTCGATTTATTGTTTGCAATATAACAAGGTTTTCAACACGAACTTTGTTTTCTAACAGAAATATTGTCTTAAAATAAAAGTTTTAATATTTTAAATTGCAGGGAACCTCCTGTTACTCCGGGTTTGAAACTGGGGCAATGCTCAGTCTGTCCAGGATCCTTTACATAAAATTGTTATTGATAAGACCTTGCTTTACTACATTTACTTTCACAGATTTTTATTTAATTCACTCTTTTGTTTCTTTCTTTTATTGAGAACAATGTGCCGACTGTATGGTGAACTAACGGTGACTTGTACCGGTGCCGTACTGCCTACTGTTCGCCAGCTCCTAATCTTATTAATATACCAGGATGTAATCCTGGATTCTACTCTCGCCTCTGATTTTTCCTATTGTTAACTTCCAAGAAAACTATCTTCCACTTTGCCCTGAGTCAGTGCTGCTCTATGATCCTACCTGAACGGATGTAAATCTCTTTTGGCTAAGGTAGGATGTAAGCCTCCTCGGTTACTGATTGTAAACCAGCGCCTTGTTCTTACAAAACAAAGATTGGTGTTACCACCTGATTATTTGACAACCCTAGCTTTGCTCCATAATTTCTTTAAAAAAACTTTTATCACATAAAATATAAACATATTGGGCTACTAAAGAGAATCTTAAAACAAAACTTTTAGATTATACATGCTTTAAAATGTATTTCTAAAACTCATTCGTTTTCAATTTCGATTTCCATCACATGCCTGTTAGTTAAAAGTGATTAAAAGTGAAAAAATGGCACCAAGCCACGGCAATATTTAAAAAAAAATGTATAATGAAAAAAAGGCAAAGTACTGCATTTACAAGGAGTTAGCTTTTTGTGGCAGTAAAAAATCTCGTCAGATTTAAAAAATAAAATTTAAAACATATTTTTTAAGTGCGCCTTTTTGAAATAAAACAATTGAATAAAATTGCATGTTTTATTTTTTCAACAAAAACAAGTTGTAAACATTTTTGATTTTATTAGTTTAAGAAAAAACAATTATAAAAAAAATCGTAATCGACCAAAAAAATCGACTTTTATATTCGATTAATCGATTATAATAATCGAGTTAAAAATGGTTGATCGAATAACCGAAAATCGATTATTAACATTTCATAGCATTCACTAATCTTATGTATTATTCCTTCACGTCTCTCTGTTGATACTCTATGTCAGTGATGGAAAATGGGTTTTTGTTTTTCGTACCAACTATATAAATAAAATGTACTTTTTAGACCTCCATGGTACCATTTTTAATATTTTTTAAATAATCATAAAACTTTACCACAAATTCACTTTATCGAAAATTTGATATATCTTATAGCAACATTATTGCGTTAATTGTCGCGATTATCTAAAAATATTCTTATTTATGAAGTATCGGCTCATTTGCGAAAAGTTAACCTTGGTAAATACAAGGTGGGCCAACTTGGACTGACTGATTTGAAATGCTTATAACTTTTGCATTTTTAATTTTTTTTAATTTTTTTTTTGCAGATAATACAGAATTTTATAAAATTTCATAATGTCATCATACTCAGTGGAAGAACGTGTAAAAAAAATATGCCAATAGATTGATTTTGCTAGCTACAGAAAATGACAATTTTTTGGATAATCTGATTATGAGCGATGAAGCACATTTTCATTTAAATGGATATGTGAATAAACAGAACTGCCGAATTTGGGGTACAGAGAATCCAAGAGCATTGCATCAGCGACAATTACACCCTGTCAGATGCACTGTTTGGTGTGGAATCATGGCTGATAAAGTTATTGGTCCATATTTCTTCGAAAATGAGCTTAATGAACCACAAACCGTCTCTGGGGTGGACCATGTTGGAAAATTTTTTACGTCCGATAGTTCTCAATAATCGTAACATATGGTTCCAGCAAGATGGAGCTACAGCTCATACCGCAAGAGCCACAAAAGTTATAAGCAGTTCAAATCAGTCAGTCAAACTTGGCCCACCCTGTATATATATTTCCAAAATAACTAGAATTATTATTGTAAGAATAAAAGATATAGCAGAGTTAACTTCTAACGATTTTGAAATCCTGATTAACTACATTTGAAGCTTTAGTTTTTGAATTCAGCCTCAAAATCATTTAATGTAAATGAATATGTCAAAGACTCATATTGTTCGATAATTCAACCAAAAATTTATTGTCGTAATAATCATCTTATAGATGAATTAATTCCATTTTTTGCAAAACGAAAAATTTGTTCGGAATGAAACCAATTGTTCGTTTTACTTTTTCTTTGGAAGCAAAATACGGAAATAATTTCACTTCCGAACGGAATTAAATTCTGTGACATGGCTGATATTTATCTGTTTCATCTGAACTATTTGGTATATTTGATGCAACAGTATTTAGAAATTGTACCATATGACTCGTGGTAGTACCACGGTACCAACTGTGTTTAAAATGTATAAAAAAAAAATACAATTGTACCATGTTTGCCATCAGTGCTCTATGTTAGTCCACTCTTCTGATACACTGTTGACTCTGTCTCTCTCTCTCTGCTGATACTCTCTGCCAGCGCTGCCTTATTTTTTAACCGAAAATAGTTTTTAAGATTTTTTCCCCAAAAAAAGATTTTTTGTTTTGTCCCATTTGAAAAATTTTAAACTACTATTTCCAAAAATAAGATTTTTTCCTCAAAAATAATACTTTTTTTTTTTGGCGAAATTAAGATTTTTTGCTGAAAATTTCTGGCAGCCCTGCTCTCTGCTAATACAAATAAATAAACACATTAACACATATACGTCGGTAATAATTGATGAAAATCAAAAAGTTCTTATTTTTTTTATTTGACCGCCGATTATTTGAGCATCTCCGGTTGCGTTTAACAACAAAAATTTATTTGTTTTGTCTTTGCCATCTTAAAAAAGTTTTACGTGTTTAACAAAAAGAAAAAAAAAAAAAACAGTGGGCCATAATCATAGACAAACACTAAAGTCGGTTCTTTTTAAAAACAACTTTAAACTTAAAATCTACTTTTAATTATTTTGTAACTTTAGTCGAAATTTAAAGTCGTTTTAAGTTATTTCATACAAAATTATTTCATACAAACTGTAAAGAAAAATAAGCAAGTGACAATTTTAAACAGTTGTCATTGAAAATTGAAAAAAAAACCAAAATCGGCAAAATAATAAAATTAAGTGGGAAAATTTAAGAAGTGTTTGCGGTGGAAAAATAGAGAAGGTTAAATTAATATCAGCAACTTCAGCTGGTTTTAAATTAAAAGTATGTTTTAGCGTTTAAAGTATACTTTCACGTGTCTATAGTTAAAGTAAAGTGTACTTTTAACAAAAGTCAACTTTTTAACTCTTAAAGTACACTTTTTTGTGACTATGGTTATGGCCCAGTGTGTTTTATTTGTGGTAATGCATAATGGAAAAGTGCAAGTAGTCAATAACAATAAATCATCGTCCGACGATGAGAAGATTTGATACAAACGCTACCAAATCAAAACACAAATGGTGATTGTACGTCTCTTTTAGAGCTACAAGCATACGACACTCACACATACATATGCACTGATTGACGCTTAAGAAAATTACCCGTCAGTTTACCGAAAAAGTGTGTCTGTACTATGTCTGTGAGAAAGGTTCTCGCTTTGAACTGTTAAAGATACTCGCAAATAAATTCGTGGCGAGATATCATTCTTCGTATATATTTTATACATTATATTTTATGTAGCACTTTAACAATTTTCTTTTCGCAAAACATAGTTTTCTTTTAACACCACGAAACTATTTTAATTTTAATCATAGTACTCTGTTCAAAATTTCAAGTGGAATGCTGTCAAAATACATGTTAAAAAATTCACATGAAATTTTCATGAAAAAATGTTGCAGAAGTAGTACTCTGTTCATTTTGTGAAAAACATGTGAAATGTATCTGGCAACATTATTTTTTCACAGCGAAATAATTAAAGTAGCAATTGTTTCACGGTGAATATTCATCCAAAAGCTCTTCTGTCGCAACAACAATATATATTACTTGTTGTTCTGCTGCACAAGCGACTAGTTATATTTGTTTATTCATTTTTATTTAACTATTTCGATTCAACACTGATTTTTTAATATTTTAACTTTTATTTATTTTCGATTTAAATTCACAAAAAAGCAAAACATATGTGTGTTGTTTACATAAGTAAAACAATGTGGCGTACTTTCAATTAAAAAAAACGTCAAATTATGTTAATTCGCGTGATAGGCAACATTGGCTATACCTCAAATTTTCCGTATGAAATAATTAATGTTGCTCAACATTTTTCCCAAATTTGAACAGAGTACAAGGCTTTAATGCAAATTATTTTTTTGTAAACTTTGTATAGCCGACGGTTGTATTTTTGCCGCCGTCGTTGAAAATTTTTCAATTTTAATTTTTGATATTTATTTAGTTAGGCTCGAGCTCATTAAATTTATTTTTCATTAAATTATTTTTACTGAAGTAGGAATTGTTTTACAACTTGAAAAATTTTTATTATTAAAATTTTTTTGATAATTTTCTTGGCTGGGACTCGAACCTGGGTTGTTGAATTTACATATGTTTCGAGAAACACCACTTTCTCTCATCAGAATTCTTTGCGTTCCAACCCTCTGCACCACTGCGGTGCCTGCTAGCCAACAGACAAACATCAATCTTTTAACCAGTGTTACCTGGTGGTTCGAAATTTGCTGTAATTATCATTTTTATTTATTAATTTCTATTTTCATTCTTTAATTTTAGTAAGTTTTCTTCGCCGTCTACGATATTTGTGATTAGCGATTTCAAACACTAAAATTTCACATCGGCTTTGAGTTGTATATTATGACATTTCTAACGTAACGACGTAATACCTTTTCTTAGTTTTCGACATGAGTTACAGACACATTTTTCTCTCACTTTTCGAAAAAACGGTGGAATATTTTGTTTCACATCTTTGCGATGCGAAAAGCTTTCACTAAAGTTACAGAACATGGATACTGGTGGGTAGAGTGGTATGCAGTATTTTTTAAAAAATTTTGTGCCATTGTTAGTCACTGTTTTCCATCTTTTTGGTCACATGAGGATGATGCGTCAATAGAACTGCTCATGTTTTGAGGGCAAAGAACGAATCAAGTCAATGCCGGATACTCTGTTATAAAGAAAAGCGTATCCCAGAGAGATGTTATGATATGATATGATTACAATGGCCAGTTCTTTGAATAAATTTATATTGCACAAATTTTTTATGTATCCATTTTATTTTATATATTAAAACATTTCACGTAAACAATCCTTCAGATACACCAAAGAGTTAAAAATTAGTTTAACAACCCAATATTCTACCCAGCACGAGTCTAACGTGATGAGAGTGCATTTTGTTTTGTGATGATTAATCATACGCACACACTCATCCTTAAATATTTTAGCACAATTTTTCATTTTTGCTACCACTATGTTGGCTATTTCTTCTTAGAAGTTTCTTTTTTACACATATTTTGGATGGTGTTTTTGTGTGTGAACGTTGTGTATAAATGATGAGAGATAAATGTTGTTTGTTTGGAGCTGTCTTGCCATTTCTGAGCAAAACACACGAACTATAATAAAGGAAAAAAAAAATCACCAGCACCAAAATAATAATATATACCATCATATATACTCGTATGTACATGTATATGTACATGTATGTATGTATGTATATGAAAAGTATTTCAGCCATTAAAACCAAATGTACTTTCAGTTGTTGTAGTTCGTTTTTATTTTTTGTTTGCTTTTAGTTTAGAATCAGCAAACTACCATTTCAACTATTCAATCAGCCCAAAAGCCGAACACAAGCACTACTTATTATACATATATGTACGAGGTCTGATCAAAAACTAACCTTTATTTTCAAATTTCATGAGTTACGTATGTTTGATTATCGCATTTTTTTTTGTTATGTTGGTACACATGTCTGTTGGTAATATCAGCCATGTTGGATTGTCAGTTTGTTTTTGACAGATGAAAAGGTTAGTCGTGTGTTGGTGTGATCTTCGATTTTTTACTATTCAAAAAACTGTATTAAGTTTTGTGTAAAAAATGAAATTAAATGCGCAAGGACATTTGAAATGTTGACTACAATGTTGAATACAAGTTCAATTGTGGTATAACCGGTTTAAGGAAGGCCGAGAAGATGTCAATGACGATGCTCGTCCGATGAAAACATTGAAACAGTGAAGAAAATGATGTTGGATAATCGTCGAGTCACTATCAGAGAGGTTGGCATGCCAAGCAATTTTTACTGATGTTTTAGGCATGAAACTTGCGGCAGCGAAGATTGTTGCAAAATTGCTAAATTTTGAGCAAAAACAACGTCGCATGGACTATGCTCAGGAGCTGTTGAACATCGTCAACGACGATTCAGATTTCCTTAAAAAAGTCATAACTGGTGAAACCAAAGCCCCATCATTCCAATGGAAACGTCCAGAAGAGCCAAGACCGAAAAAACCACATCAAGTTTTTGCTCACTGTTTTCTGCGACTGCAATGGCGTGGTGCATCATGAATTCTTGCCACAAGGTCGTACGGTCAATAAGTAATACTACCTTGAAGTTATAAGCCGTTTGCGCGAAGCAATTCGTCAGAAACCCAAAGAGTGGGGAAAAAACCAATCATGGATTTTGCACCATGATAACGCACCAGCTCACACATCGATGTTTGTGCGTAAGTTTTTGGCCAAAAACAAAACCGTTATCATGACTTTTTCCTCTTCCCAAAACTGAAGACACCGATGAAATGAAAGCGTTTTGCTTCTATTGAGGAGATAAAAAAAAAATCGAAAGAAGAACTGTTGGCGATACCAAAAATCCCTTTTCAGAAGTGTTTCGAAGATTGGAAAAAACGCTGGCATAAGTGTATTATATCTGAGGGGAATTATGTACTTTGAAGGGGGCAAGATAAGTAGCTATTGATGAATAAATAAATACTTTTTGCAAAATTGAAAATAACGGTTATTTTTTGATCAGATCTCGTATGTAGGTACTAGACACTCGTTCTATAATGTTGATTGTAACATTTTGTTTTGAAAAGAATCAGACTGGTTACTGGTTTTTGAATTATCAAGTTGCTGACTGTTATTTCTAACAAAACGAAATTTTATTTTTTCTTGAGCTTTAGCTTCTACTTGTTAATGGCTTAAAATCTTTTCTTCTTTCTCTCTTGTTGTTTTTTTCATTTCTTGATTATTTAGTTACTGTTTCTTTTGCGTTGTTTGTCTTGTGTTCTAATATTGTAAAGGTTTCTATTACATGCTGATTTATTTGGCAGCGTTGAAAATATATTTCACGCTTTAAATGTCTTGAAAAATTTGTCAGAGAAAGAGAATAAACAAACTAGAAACAATATGCTAAATAATAAAAAAAAAGAAACAATAAATTTACTTTAGTAGAAAATTTACCAGCAAAGTGGTTGGGGGGGAACATTTGTAAATTGTTTTAATAATTACAAAATTCTTTCAACATTTGTAAAAATATTACTATTCCTAGTGGTACATTTATGGTCTTTGATCCACCTGATGGCTATAACTAGAATAAAGCATTGGCACAAATGCTGAAAAAAAATTTTGTTTTTGGGCGTCCTAATTTATACGCGTGAATATAAATAATTAACTAATATTTACAATATACAATAACTTTTACCACAAAACTTCTTATCTAATCTTATATACCCACCACCAAATCACCTATTATGGAGATTTATAAGAGATTTATACGCATTTAAGTGATTTTCGAAACTGGACTTTATATGGGGGCTACGGTTAAATATGGACCGATCATCATAAAATTTGGTACGACAATTTTAATGTATATTTTGATTATGCTTGTCGATTTTCAACTTGATAGTCATTTTTATAAGAGATTTATGTTCATTTAATTGAATTTCGGAAGTGGTCTTTGTCAAAATATGGACCGATGCACTATGGTTTTTTCCGTTTATTTTGGCATAAACTCTAATTTTAAAGCAATTGAATTGAAATTTGATTTGTGTACATTTTTATGCTCCCAAGATGACCTGCCAAGTTTTATATGATTTGGTATACTATTTCATATGGCTGCTATATAGCCGATCTGACCGATTTGCCCCAACTTTTTTGTTTATGAAGCTACTGAATTGAAATTTGGTTTGTGTACATTTTTTATGCTCCCAAGATGACGTACCAAGCTTAATTTTTTTGGTGTACTATTTCATATGGCTGCTATATAGCCGATCTGACCGATTTGCACCAACTTTTTTATTGAATTGGAATTTGGAATTTGGTTTGTGTACATTTTTTATGCTCCCAAGATGATCTACCAAGTTTCATATGATTTGGTGTACTATTTCATATGGCTGCTATATAGACGATCTGGCCGACATGCAACTAGGTTTTACCTTGAAAAAAAGCGATTATTTTTAAATGGAGCAATAATGGTTAGTTATTCATTAATCTACACAATTTAATTAATAAGTTGCCGTTTGCAAGTTTTTGCACTGGATTGCTCTTCAAAAATTATAATCCACGAAACACAAATATAAATGTTATGTTCAATCTCAATATTATACATAAATAAAACATTGCACAATTGGACAACAACACATAATAATGACCAAATTGGTAGCAGGTAATAATTTTACATACCTCCACTAATATTTTCCATAACAACACTTTTTAATTTTATTCAACTTCAACTTTCACAAGGACTCGAACTCAGCTGATGTTTACCGCCAGTTGTACAAAAACAAAGTGATATTTAATCAGCTGACTTTAAAAGCATGCCAGCAAGAAAGGGTTGTCACCAAAATTTATATTTAATAATATTTTTTTTTAATATGGGTATCTAGATTAAGGAAATCAGTTAAATTTCAAAATATGAATCCAAAAAAAAAATTGATTTTATGCCAAAAAAATCCTACTTTTTACCCACAGTGCGATGCAAACAAAAAATATCAATATAAACTTTATTTTTTTGTTTTAGTTTAAATAAAAATTTAAAGCTGTTATTAAAAATATTGGCTTTTAATTTTCGGATTCCGAATTTTAAAACTAGAAAAGACGATTTTTTCTGTTTTTATCGGGATTTTTATGATTTTTCCCGTAATTCATCTGGCAGCCCTGGATGTACAGCATTTCTTGTCTTTATATATTTAAGTACATATTTGTTGTTTAGTTTTGTGTTTCAGCTTTTGATTTAAAATGTGTTGAAAATCTTTCTTTATACCCTACACCACCATAGTGGCGAGAGTATGTTGGATTTGTGCTGATGTTTGTAATGCCCAGAAATATTGGTCCACCCACCATCTTAAAGTATACCGATCGACTCAGAATCACTTCCTGAGTCGATTTTACGATGTCCGTCTGGCTGGCTGTCCATGTAAAGCTTTTGCGCAGAGTGCAGGTCGCAATTTTGAAGATATTTCGACAAAATTTGGTACGTGATATTTTTTTAGCCCAAGGACGGATGGGATTGAAACTGGTGGAAATCGGTCCATTATTTCAACTGGACCTCATACAAATGTCCTCCCGAAATTGGGGTTTACCGATCATAAATTTTTGAATTATGCAAGTATGCAAACAAATTTCACCACAAATGAGTAATAAATGAAGCCAAATCACATTTACAAATTTTGTCAAGATCGGCCCATAATTAGACGCAGCCTTCATATAAGGCCCACTTCCGAAAATCACTTTAACGACCATAAATTTCTTCAAAATGTTAGTATCCAAATAAAATTCAACAAAAATAAGTTTCATATATACAGAAATGATGGCACCTAATTTTATAATGGTCGGTCCATAATTAGTCGAAGCTTCCATATAAGACCTTCACCGTAATTCACTTTAAGCTCCATAAATCGTTTAAAAGTATTTATATCGAGATAAAGTTTAACACATATAATATTTATATTCACAGAAATCATGGCACTAAATTTTTGGATGATCGGTTCACAATAGGTCATATCTCGCATATAGCGCCCGTTTCTGAAAAACTGTTTTATACATAAACTGGCTGTAGGGTATTATATGGTCGGGCTTGACCGACTATACTTTCTTACTTGTTTTCTATTCTATATGAGTTTTGTGGCTAATTTTTTTTTTTTTTTGTAAAATCTTTATTTGTATTTACCAGCATTTGTTTAGTTGGTTTGCACAAAAATACACATGTGTTTAAGTGCATTAGGTTGGCTCCCAAAAAAAAAAATACTTACGAATTTCCCAAATAAAATGAAAGTTTAATTGGGAAATTAAATTTTTAAATGTTGTTGCCTGCCTAATATATCAAGTAAATACTTTTTTAGTCATGGTTAGATGTGTGTAAATCTTTTTGTCGGTTTGTTTTGTTTGTGGTCTTAAAAATATAAAATATCTAAGGTGCTAAAAAGCATATTAAAAATTCAGAGTACTTAAAAATAATAAATGGCAAATGCATTTGGTTTTTTTTCTATTCAATATTTAAAGTAATTTCTTAGTAATTTCTAGCAAAAGGATTTTGGGTGGACAATCATATTTAATTTTAACATTTACAATTGGTCAGAAGTGGAAACAATTGCAAAATTAAAGTTTAAAAGTTGTATATTTACTAAGATATACTGTGAGCGTCAAAGTAAAGTCTTTAGTCTTTTATTAGAGTCATTAATATTATATTAGAAAAAAATATTGCGTTTTGTATATATTTATAGTTATTTAAGCAAAATTGATTTTACAAAAAATAAACAATAACGAAAGCGTATACAAATTTAATTAATTTATTGTTAAAATAGACCAACACGCGTCAAAGTAAAGACAACAGTGGCGTCATTATTATACGAAAAAACCCCCCCGTTATTTCAAAAGTAGTGGCCTTCATTTAATTTTCCTTTGTTTGAAAGTAAATGGGTAAAGGGCCGTTCAAAATAATTGCAATTTTCATAATTTATCATTAAAAGAGAATAGTGGAATTCATAATTTTGTGCAAATGGTATTGCATTATTGCATTTGCAAAAAGGTTAAGCATATTTCTGCTCTACACTAACAAAATACACAGCAAGAACAAAAATATGCTTAACCGTTTTGCAAATGCAATGATGCAATACCATTTGCACAAGATTGTGAATAGCGCTATTAAGATGTGGCATTAAGTAGTGAAAAACTTGCAAATATCAATCGAGACTCGGCAAATCATAATAGATGTACATAAAAACGCGTCTAAAAAAGCGTCTTACAAAAACTGAAGTAAGAGCAAACCCAACATCTATAAAGTGCTATAGAAATAGCTGAAAATATTACGAAAACTTCTGGAGAACCTGTAAGCGCGAGTATGATTTAAAGATATTTGCAACAAAATGGCGTACATGATAGACAGCCACGTAAGAAGCTCTTAATATCAAAAAAAAAAAAAAAAAACAACCAAACCAAACGTTTGAATTTTGAAAAAAAAAAATTTAAAACGAGCAAATGAAAGTAAGTTTGAGATACTTGGAGTGAAAACCTGCCCCCCCCCCCCAAAAAAAAAATATAATAATAATAATAGAAAATTGGAAAAAGCAAGATTATCTCGATATTGTAAAAACAATGTAGCCGCTAGAGCAATTAGAACCAGCGCAGAACTGGAATTTCCAAAAGGACAATGATTCCAAGCATTTCTCCAAAACTGTGAATAAGTGGTTGCTCAATTATCCAAAAACTTGCGCAGTCCTCACACCTCAATCCAATTGTGCACTTGTGGGAATATCTGGACAAAAAAAAACTAGGCAAACAAATATTTCTTGCAAGGTTAACCTAAAGGCAGTAATACAGAAAGAATAGAAGAAAACTTCACCTGATTTCATTAAAAAAAAGTAATTGATTCTATGTCTAGAATATTGTCAGCTGTAATAAAGGCAAACGCACTACAAACAAAACATTTAATGCAATGTTTTTCATAATTATTTTTTTTTCACATATTTATTTAAATTTTAATTTATCTGTTTGCTTTATTTTGACGCGAAAAATCTGTTACTTTTCATTATAGAGGTAAATAATTCTTTCTATTTCGATAGTCTGCAGTGAATGAAAATTCGTTATAACGAGGCTATTGACAAATGTAGTCGTTAAAGACTGGTTTATTTTATATTAAATCTTATGGAGCGTTGTAAGGGATTTCAAAAAATTCCTTATAACGAGGAATTCGTTATAGTGAGGGTCGTTATATCGAGGTTTGACTGTATTATGCTTATTATGTACCAATATATCTACTTGTACTTGTTGTATGTATATGTATAATAAAACATTTTTTAAATCAATATTAAGTGTTTACTTTATCTTGACGCTCACAGTATTTTGTAAATATATACATACATACATACATACATACATACATATATTAAATCATTTTGCATTACTTATATTTTACTAACGTTTAAATTAAATAAAATGTTCTTTAGGAGGAAGATTTAAACATTTCTTAATTTCCATACATACATACAAATGTACATACATACATACATACAAATGTACATACATACATATGTCTGTCAGTATTTCCAAATTGCAAATTTCCTTAGTTTAACTCAGCTTTATTGTTGTGAAATTATTTCGCATATATTTGTTATTTAAAAATTTATTTAATTAAATAAATCAAATTTACCAATTCTTACCTCAAATAATTTAACGATGAATTATATAATTTACCACAAATGTCCAAAGATTCTCTAATTGAAAAATTTGTGGTTGAACTGTAAGAAAAATAGAATAGAAATTGTTATTAAATATTCTGTAGGCTTAAAGAATTTTAAATAGTTTAGCTGAAACGTATTAGAAGAGTACGAGTATTATTTAAACTATTTCGATAAATACTAATATGCCATTTTATGCTATAATATGCTAATATGTTATTTTTGAAGTTAATTGGCTGTAAAACATTTAATTCAATTAGTCATTGTTAGTTATGACCTTTTGCCATCTTTCTGGCAACATATGGATTCAGCGTCAATAGAACTGCTCATGTTTAAGGGCTTAGAACCAATTTCGGTTATTCTGTTCTAAAGTGAAGCCTATCTTAGAGGGAGTGTTCTGCATCAACCAAAATAAATAGTAGTTAGATCGGTGAAGCCCTCAACTATAAGGCGGTGAGGCAAAACTTTTAAACCACTTCTTTGTAAAGAATTTTTAAAAGGAATATTATGCTTTCATGTCTGACCGAATATTCTGGGCGTTTTGCGGGCAATGCTCGCTTCAAACGATTTGAACAGATTTGAACAGCTCATAATAGAAACAACCCCTTTGGTACCACCAAATATAGATCATTACCAGAGTGGCATGTATATTTGGATTTAGTGTCGATTCCTCTGGCCGGGTTTTACATACGGTATCTTACACTTCGCTTCAACGTAATGGATTCATTTGTAATCGCAACTAATGATTCTTTGCAAAAATGATTTCCTTCTATTGCGTTTAAGCAACATTACGGACATGCCAAAAACATCTTTCAAGGTCTTTTGAATTCATTTCATATGGTAGCCAATTTTCTAGCTCATGGAGGAATCTTGCTGCTCATCAACATTTTGCAAAATCCATGATTGGGTTTTCCACAATTCTGTGCGTTTCTGACGAATTGCTTTGCGCAAACGGCTTATAATTTCAAGGTAGTATTCCTTATTGACCGTGCGATCTTGTGGCAAGAATTCATGATGCACCACGCCATTGCAGTCGAAGAAAA
Organism: Bellardia bayeri; assembly: GCA_950370525.1. Classification (NCBI taxonomy): domain Eukaryota; kingdom Metazoa; phylum Arthropoda; class Insecta; order Diptera; family Calliphoridae; genus Bellardia; species Bellardia bayeri. The sequence goes on along the minus strand of OX493268.1, from coordinate 84,391,054 downwards.
CAGTGAGCAAGACCTTAACATTTGACCAAACTTGACGTGGTTTTTTCGGTCTTGGCTCTTCTGGACGTTTCCATTGGGATGATTGGGCTTTGGTTTCAATGTCATAGTCATACACCCATGACCTTTTTGAGGAAATCTGGATCGTCGTTGACGATGTTCAACAGCTCCTGAGCAATGTCCATGCGACGTTGTTTTTGCTCAAAATTTAGCAATTTTGGAACAATCTTCCCTGCCGCACGTTTCATGCCTAAAACATCAAAAAAAATTGCTTTGCATGCCAACCTCTCTGATAGTGATTCGACGATTATCCAAAATCATTCTCTTCACTACTTCAATGTTTTCATCGATTGTTGACGTGCTCGGGCGACCAGGACGAGCATCGTCATTGACATCTTCTCGGCCTTCCTTAAACCGGTTATACCACAATTTAACTTGTATTCAACATTGTAGTCAACATTTCAAATGTCCTTTTTTACACAAAACTTAATACAGTTTTTGCGAATAGTAAAAAATCGAAGAGAACACCACCAAAACACGACTAAACTTTTTATCTGTCAAAAACAAACTGACAATCCAACATGGCTGATATTACCAACAGACATGTGTACCAACATAACAAAAAAAAAAAAAAAATGCGAAAATCGAACATACGTAATTCATGAAATTTGAAAATAATGGTTATTTTATGATCAGACCTCGTATTAAGAATATTATACATACTTGCAATTAATGAAACTAATTGTAAACAAATTTAAATTATTCAAGCAAATATAAATAACTTTAGCATAAGCTGAAAACTTTTGCATTAAACAGAACAAGTATTCAATTAACTTTTGGTAAATGTTTTAATTAAAAGAATCATAAACAGTCTTTAGACACACACTATTGCCACAACATTAAAATTCAATGTATGTATAAATTCCTTCCACCCCACCCAACCACACCCCACCTACACCTTCAACTCCTATAAACAACTAGTCAAGAAGAGGATGATAGAGAGAGTGAGAGGGGGGGGGGGGGGGTTAGTGTAGAGACTAAAGAAATGTGCTATAATCATATCAATTATCAGCCAGCAGATAAATGTTGAAGACGAACAAGACGAATTCAAAATAACATTGATTAATTAAAGTGAATTTCTACAAGTGGATGGATACTTGAAGCATATTTTAGTCTGTGAATATTAATAAAGCCCTACTTGAACATCTGTCGCTTTTCACTTTCTTTGCTTTTAATATTATTAATTTATGACTGAAAACTTGTTAATTACTTTTTCCCAGTTTATTCTCTCTTACGTTTGTGTGTTTTCGTAATAAATATTCAAATATTTATTCAAATTTTTGTGTGTATGTGTGTGTGTGTGTGCAGCAGGATCTGACAATAGGGAATGAATGCACAACACCGATGGCAAAAATAAACAATGTGGTCAACCACACAGTTTTCCCAACACATCTGATGTTTATTCAAGTTTATTATTTTATTTGCATTCAAAATATAGATAAATGTTCGTATATTCTTTAAATCTTAAAACTCTGTAAATTATGCAACCAATAAAATGAAAAGAATTGTGATGATTTCAGGGGGTGGGGTGGGGGGGTGTTAAATAAATATGAACTATTGACAGTGAGTGGAAAATAAAGTGATTTTGAATTTGCCATTAATTTAGATGAGATGAGTTGTTTGCTTTGTCAGCTCAAAACTAACAGTTTTGGGAAAAGTAAGATATGTCAAACCTTTCAAAATAGGCCCATGTTTGGTGTAGACTTGCTTAGTCTCATTTTTTTTCTTTTTTTCAACTGGAACCAAAATATCTGAAAATAGTTTGTAAATAAATAAATGGTCTGATGTATAGAAATCTAGAATTTGTGTCTGTGTCATATCGTTAGTTTAGCGCGCAAACACGTTAAGTACAATTTTTATGAAAATTTAAATTTTAATATAAAACCTTAAAATAAGTTAAAATATACTGTTACTGATAGACAATCAGAAGTATCGAAGGCTTTGTTTGCAGTTCAAAATCTCGAAATGTGATCGATTTTATTTCTTGCAAGGCTCAAGGTTCTAGCTAAAATTGAAGGTAAAATTCAAAAACAAAAACAATCCATGATTGAAGCTAAAATTAAACAACATAAATACCCATGATTGAAGCTGAAATTGTACAACAAAATGATCCATGATTGAAGTAAAGTTGTAAAACATTAAGAGCCGCGAGTGAAGCTAAAATTTATTAATATAAATACCCATGATTGAAGTTAAAATTTAAAAAAACTTAAAGACCATGATTGAAGCTGAAATTGTACAACAAAATGACCCATGATTGAAGTAAAGTTTTAAAACATTAAGAGCCGCGATTGAAGCTAAAATTTATTAATATAAATACCCATGATTGAAGTTAAAATTTAAACTAATATTGAACTTCACAACCACCCATGAATGAAGCTGAAATTGAGCAACAAAATGACTCATGATTGAAGTGAAATTTAACTTCATAATGCCCCATCATTGAAATTAAAATTTAAAAAAACTTAAAGACCATGATTGAAGCTGAAATTGTACAACAAAATGACCCATGATTGAAGTAAAGTTTTTAAACATTAAGAACCGCGATTGAAGCTAAAATTTATTAATATAAATACCCATGATTGAAGTTAAAATTTAAACTAATATTGAACTTCACAACCACCCATGATTGAAGCTGAAATTGTACAACAAAATGACCCATGATTGAAGTAAAGTTTTTAAACATTAAGAACCCCGAATGAAGCTAAAATTTATTAATATAAATACCCATGATTGAAGTCAAAATTGGAACTAATATTGAACTTCACAATGACCCATGAATGAAGCTGAAATTGAGCAACAAAATGACTCATGATTGAAGCTGAAATTGAACTTCATAATGATTGAAATTAAAATTTAAAAACTTAATGGCCCATGATTGAAGCTGAAATAGAACTTCATAATGAAACATGATTGAAATTAAAATTGAAAAACTTAAAGACCCATGATTGAAGGTAAAGTTGAAAAACATTAAGACCCACGATTGAAGCAAAAATTTAATAACATAAAGATCTACGATTGAAGGTAAAATTTAACTACATAATAAAACATGATTAAAGCTCAAATTGAACAACATAATGACCCATGATTGAAGCTGAAATTGAACTTCATAATGACCCATGATTGAAATTATAATTGAAAACCTTAAAGACCCATGATTGAAGCTGAAATTAAATAACAAAATGGCCTGCGATTGAAAACATAAAAACCTTTAATTGAAATTAAAATTTAATAATTTTTTTATTGCGCCTTTTTGCAGGCAAGACAACGAATTCTGAATATTTTGAAGCATTTAGTGCAAAAACGTAATAAACCACAAAATCAAATTACTAAATAGATCGATATCTAAAGCTTAAAAAGCTTTCAAAGTGTGAAATATTTATGAAAAAGAGCAGCATGCTTTTGCTATTTCAAATTGTGTTTGCTACTATTTAATCATATGGCTTATCATGTTCTTAAACTAAACATTTCATAAATAATTCGATTTTTTTTTTGTTGAAGAAATACTAAAAATGTTTGATTTTCAAATGTTCATTTTACATTTTATTTAAATAGTTGAATAGTTACTTACAAATCGATGGCTTAATATAAAAAAGGCCTAACTCACTTTTTTGTTACTGTACAGACGAAGGAAAAAACTTAATAAAATCCGTAAAATTTTAGATATGTACAACAAATATTTTAATACAATGTTTAATAAAAAAAAGGCAACACATTTTATCTCTTATTTATTTTTTTTCTTTTTGTTTTAATGAAGGTATCGAAGAAAGGCTTTTTTCAATGATTTTTTTTTTTTTAAATAAAATTGAGTTAGGTCTTTTTTATATAAGGCCATGGTGTAACTATACTAGGTGAGTGCAGTAGCCTAGCTGAGTGACTTTGTTTACAATTTACTTATGTCAAAAGTAATACTTTTCAAGTATTTTTGACAGTAGTACATTATTTTACACAAACAAAATGCCTGTTGTTTCTATATTGTGTTGTATTTGTTGTCGATTTGCATTCACCTTGTATAATTGCACCATGTATTAAGCCATAATATATTATGAAATAATTTTTAATAATTTTAATTTAAACTTGTTAATAAAAACGCTTTTGGCAAAATCTTTTTAATTCAGCAGTACTTGTTCTATATTTTAAAACAGCAACTTTAAAAACTGGGGAAAAAAACTGGGTAACTATTTAAAATTTAAATGAAACATGAATTTTAACCTGAGGCCAGCTTTTGGTACAAGCAAAAAGTTTATAAAACTAAAAGAAGAACACATTAAATATTAAAGCAATTTAAACTTTTTAAATAAAAAATTTAATTTTAATGAAGGAAGATTTTAAATTTTCTATCTAAATGTAAGATATGCAGTACACATACATACATACATACATACATACATTTAGAAGTATTTATGAATAAAAATGTCTGTATAAAGGAGTGTTAAAGAAAAAAAAGAACTTAAAAGTAAAAATTTGCCAAAGAAAATGAAAGTGAAATTTTAAAATATGTCATGTACAAACGCTACAAACGACAAGTAACCATTAGATATGTAGCTGGCTGGATAAAATAAAATTGTACGTTATCTATGTGACAGGATTATGCAAATTAAGTTTTCTTTAAAACAAGCGTAAATAATACACAAAACGTGTTTAACACAAAACATTTCATTCATCACTCCCCTTTTTGTCCTACCCTAACAAATGTTTCATGTTTTCCTTTTCCTGACTCGCTCTGTAAGACTAAAAAATTGATATTTTGCTGAAGTGTTTCAAATGCCAAATAAAGTATAAAGCAGAGATAAACAAAATGTTGGAATTTATTATAAATTTATGTACAATTTAAATACTGGAAATTTGTATTTTTTCCCTGTTGAGAAATTTTTATTTCGCTGAACAACAATTCACCAGCGAAGCGTCACATTTTCAGGGTTCAATAGAGAAGTTTAACTTGATTTTCTGACTAAATTAGAGATAGACTTTGTTGCTATTGTTATTGAATGTGTGGAAGGAACTTGTTTTGTTTTGCATTTGCATTTTCTTTTTTTCGGTTTTTTTTTTTTTATTTTTTTTGATGAACTTCTTCAAAGGCAATCAGACATTATTGTTTTGGCATTTGCCATTTAATGCTGCTCTTGGCTTGTACAATTTGATGTTTTCTTTTTATGCGACGGGTTAAAGAGATAAAGATATTGAAAAATTTAAATATTTATTTTATAGTGGCCATCGTTATTAGGATATAAAAAAAAGAAAATAATTAATTAGGTCTTCATTTGCAGAGTATTTAAACTGCGCATTAAATATTTTCGTTTCCATTATATCTATAATTCCTAATAGAAAACACACACAAGTTCGTGATTTGAAACAAGTATGAAGCACTGGTTTACCAACATTTATTTGCTTTATAAATGACTACAATCAATTATCAATTTGTGGTTGAAAAGTAATGAAACATTTATGCCACCGAATTTTATGAAGGCTTGATACCCAAAACCTTTGGACATTAAAATATAATTAGGGTTATAAACCAGCATAAAATCCAAAATAAAATGGAGTCAATTAAAGTCTTGAAATTAAAAAAAAAAAATAAAACAGTAACGTGTTTTAGGAATTAATCCCGCCCTTTTGCCAAAATCTGCTGGAAAAATGTTATAAAAGAATCGACATGTGTGTGCGTATCCGCAGTAGACATCTGTCCAATATAAATGTTCATTAATAATTGCTAAACTTTTCTATTTCCAATACAATATGAATGATTTTTATACAAATTCTTAGTTTTATTTTGTTTTTTGAAAAATAAAGTTCTCATAGAAAGTTTTTGCAGTTATTGAACCTTTTTAATCGATATTATTTTACTGAAAATTATTTGAAAGTTGTTTAAATTTAATTAGTCCCGGTTTACATTATGAAATTTTTGTCGCTGCGATTCTTGCTTTGTTGGCGAGAGCGGTGAGTCGTATAAAAATAGGTACACATATGCATGTACTCGTGAGACACGCTTTGTTCCCTCATTCGTTGTTTTTTATTTTCATACATGTACATATGTATGTATGTATGTGCTAGCTACAAAATATATAACAACATGTACACATCCACAAAAAAATCTCTGCAACAAAAATCTCACAATGTAGACGCAAATACAATTTTAAAGAAGATACGACAAGAATCGCAGCGACATAAATTTCATAATGTAAACCGGGACTTACTCCATTACATCTTAAGCAGTTTTACATTTTATTCACAACTTATTCTAAATTGAACCCTGATTTTCGCCCTAAATTCGCATAATAAAACACTATCATCCAAAACACTTTTTTATATCAACTGGCCATTTAAATATTTCACTTCATTTTATAATTGTATGAAATAAAAGTGTTTTTTATATTTTGTTTTTATTTTAATACTTTTATTTAATATATGATCTTCAACGACATGCTAAATGGACTTTTCACCCAAATCACTTCATCATCAGTTGAAATATCGTTTTGCTAGATAAGTAATTGTGTCTACAACTGCAATGCGATGTTCGTGTCATAAGAAAATAAGTTTTAAACAATTTTTATTAAAATTTAAAAAGAAATTTAAATTTCTTTATATAAAGAATTCTATATATACGAGTACATTAAAAGTGCTGGATTTTTTCAAACATTTCTACAATATAAATTTCTTCAAAGTTTTGGCCATTGTTAGCCATGACCTTTTCCCATCTTTCCGGCAACATATGGATTATACGTCAAACGAACTGTTTATCTTTTGAGGCCAGGAATTAATAAAGCTAATTTCGTATATCCGGTTCTGAAGTGCAACATCAATTGAAATAAATAGTAGTCTGCTGGGGCAAGGTATGGACTATAAGTCGGGAGAGACAAAACTTTCCAAACACTACTTTTTAAATACTGTTTTCTGTTTTCATTGATCCGAGTCTGCTCGCATGCTCATCCAGTGTCCGGTTAGCACCGCTATGATTCTCGTGTTCTCCTATCGTTTCACATTCAGGGGCTGCATATTGCGCTTCTCTTTATATGCTGGTCACATATGTCTAGTGGTCCTGCAGGTGTCCAGTTTACGCTACCTAATTCCAGCCTTTTAAAAGTAGTGTCTGAAGATTTCACTTTTAATAGTCCCAAGTAGTGTTGCGACTGAAAAGCCAGTTAAAGACATCTAAAGCAGCTCCTTCTTTGGCCAGTTCGTCCGCCCTCTCATTACCGTAGTAGTCCCTATGCGCAGGGACCCAAACTGAGTAATGTCTTGATAGCTCTTCTTTGCATTGCCGGACTAAAATATATGTTGTTGTATGGCCGCCTGACTGTCGCCAAAAATGGCTGTGCTGCCGAGAATATTTGTTTCGCATAAAATTCTGCTTTCTTCCCTAATCGCTAGTATCTTAGCCTGAAATACACTAGATTTGTCTGGAAGCTACATATCGTGTAGCCATAATGAATCCATTTTTAATTGCAAGTAATAAGTGTTTGCAAAAATTATTTCCTTTTATAGTGTTTAGGCAGCATATCGGACATAGGAAATCGTTTCTCAACGTCTCTTTCCTTCAATTCATATGGTACCCAATTTGGCTGAATCCTGCTGCGTGCAAAAATTTTAAAATTGCTTCTAATGATTTTTCAAGCTCTTGTTGAGCTTGACGACAATCTTCATAGCGTAATGTCTCCAATTTTTGGACTTCAAACTTTTCTGGCTGGCCTATAGTGAGTGGTAGGCTGATTACACGAAAATGTTGCAGAATAAATAAACAAACTTAACAAATTTTAAGGAAACTTATTGCAAAAAGTTACTAATAATGATTTTTAATCATATAACTTTTTTAAATCTATTTATTTAAAATAAATTTTTGGATTTTGTAATCATGACCTTTTCAAGATACAAATAAAACGATTTTTTTTAATATAATTAATTAGTAATACAAAATGTGGCAAATAAAATTACGAAGTAATGAATTCTGGAAGCCATTCAAATTAAGAATGCAACTGAAGTTTCTGCTGGTTACTTCAACAGGCAATATTGACGCATTTAGTCTACTGTAAAATCAATGGCATTTATCTCACAGCCTTTGAAATAGCTGAGATTGCTGCCTGTTTTTGCAAGCACTTGTTGAGTTTTACAACAATCCTCATAGAAGTAAAGCAAAACTATGAGACATTTTTGAAGCAAAGGAAAACTTTTTGGTTCATACTAGAATGTTCAATAACTAAGTGAGAATAAATGACAGCGATAAGCTCTTTAAAAAGATATATAAATTACTAAGGACAAAAATCGCATTCCCAATAAGTTTTCGAAATTGCAATTTTATTACATTTTAACTTCTGTTATCAATAAACTTAACAAATATGATAATTTCAATAATTTAAAATTATTTATAGAATACTAGCTGACCCGGCAAACGTTGCTTTGCCTTCAAATTTTATTTTTATTGCAAAGTTTTTATGCCAATCGGTCTATTATAATAAGAAAGGCCACCAGTGCTATTTTTTGAAAAGGGGCGTGGCATTGCTTACTTCCACAAAGATGTATAGTATCCAGCTGACACGGCTGACGTTGGCCTGCAGAATATTTCAAGTGATTAGGGTATTAACCAAAGTATGAAATGAAAGACAAATAGTAAAATAATTTAATTTTCTTTATTTTGAAATAACATTAATTTTGTGAATGTAAACCATCCAAGGTGGCACCCAAACACATGCAAAAAAAAAATTATTCAGTGACATACACACGTACAGTAGAATTATATACATAAAGAAGATTTGCAGCAGCACTTAAAAAATGCACACCAAACCAAGAATGATCAAATAAAGATTACGCCAACGCGCGTAAAATTTTAAAATGTTCTGCGCATTTTATAACTGTGACGTCACACGTTCTATGTTTCGATTGGCTAATTTTTTCTCACTTGTTTTCTTACTCTTGTTTTGCTTGCATTTGCTCACTGCACACTTCATGTTTATATTTTTTGTTGTTTTTTTTTTGTTTGTTTGTTTTTCTTTTTTAAACAGCTTTTATTGTAGAACCTTAAGAGAGATTCCAATTGCAAGGTTGCCAATTTTCATTCTAACACATAAAACATTCTTGGTAACCCTTAGAATGGAACTTCTACGTCATATAACGGGAAATCATGCACATGGTGTAATCTTTGTTTTATCATTCTTGCACCAAACCGACGTACCAAATTTTGTTCAAATACCGTTATCAGGAGCAGAAATAATAGATTTTTTTTAATTTGTGGTTTGTATGGGAGGTGCCACGCCCCTTTGTCCAATTGCATCAAAAAAAATGTATGCAAATCCGTCCAGCCGTTTAGGAGAATTTGTTTACACACATATAGTAGAATTATATATATTAACAAATAATTTCAAGAATTTACAATTATTTATAGAATATAAAAAAACGTGAACGGTCTTTTAGCAGTAACGGTAATTTGGTAACGACAGCTTTACTGTAACGTTAGTTTAGTGTTGTTTTAAGATGATTTAAATTTGAGAGTCACAGCATTATGTCCATTTAACAGAATTATTCTTTGTGCAAATATGCTCTAAAATTAACTAGGTAACATTATTTTGTCTCATTTGGTCTGATCCTTAAATTGAACTTTAAAATATTTATTATCATTTAACATGTCACTTTCACTTCTACTTCTCCTTTTCCTTACACTTCCACTTCTCCTTCTACTTCTCTTTCCATTTCTATTACAATATACTTAAACTCTTTATCTTAAATTCCATCTACTGTGTTTATATTTGCCTATAAATTTTCGTGTTTGCAACAGATAAAAATTAATTGATTTTACAAATCATTGAGCGTAAATAAATCATACAAAATATAAACATTAAAAGCTTAAAAGTGCCATAAAAGGATTATAGATAATTACTACATGATTCAGTATTAACTAGTGTAATTATTACGACTTTAATTAATAAATATAATTAACTTTTTGGCTTAAACAAATTTAAATTATATTTAAAACAATAAAGAACACACCAACCAAATCCAAAGTAATATTACTAACGAAGTGTTTATTTCAACACTTCCTTGAGTTATAAATATTAAATAAATTTGAAGACACCGTCATTTAAAGCCTACAAAAACTTTTCTAGAATCGTTAATATGCTGGCGAAGTGATAAACTTCTCACAAAAGCTGCCAATACAAACGTTAACTTACAATCAGACCCTGTCAAAAGCTTCATTTGTTATTTATTTACAACTTTTCTTTACACACATTATAAACACAAAAATAATAGAGCCAGCTGAAAAAATTTAGTTAGAAAATTTTAGTAAGACCTGCATTTTTAATGAACTTCGATTTACTTTACCTTGAATTCTTTATCCCACGAGAGTCTGGCTGTAAAAGAAGTACAAGTGTTTGTTCTTTTGCGATAGAAATGTATTTGTTTTGTTTCTTTTCCTCTTCAACTTCATGGCGTATTTGCTTTTATATAAAAATATCAAAGTCAAGGGAGAGATGAAACGTGTAAACATTAGTAATGATTTACAAAACAAATTTATTGTTTTTGTTATTACTTACACCCTACATCATAAGGGTAAGGTAAAATAATGGGCGGAGGTGTGTTCAAGGTTTCAGACTAATGCTAAAAATTTTATGCAATAATCGGCTGGGATGTTAAAAATGCTAGCAAAATCTCTGGAATAGTTAAAAATATGATTATGCTTTTGGCTCAAACGAGCCAGTGTGATTGTAGGGCACAATTTATTCGTCTTAACTTTTCTTTTAGTTTTTTTTTTTGCTTTCTTTGTTATCGTTACATTGTTACATTGATTGTAATGAGGCAGCATCCACAAATAAATAAATAAATAAATTTAACACGTTTTCGATGTTAAATCCTACACACAAACACAATTAAAGTTAGTTTATTTACGAAATTTCACACAAACAACAAACTACATAAAAGCTGGCATTCACTCACACCACCACTCAAACATACCTGTTTCACATCATTCTTATGTATATACCTGCTTTACAACTACATACATATACCAACAACAACAAGAACAACAACAGCAAATGTATTTATGTACTCGTATAATAGAAAACAGACAACTAAGGAAGTATGTGGATTATTAAATTAAGCTCTTAACTAAATATCAATCATACGTTACTGTGAACTGGGAACAGTGGTAACAATATGAAGCTACCTGACTACTAGCTCACTACTAGGGATGCCAATCCCGAAATCTCAATCTCCAAAATCAAATAAATACATAAAATCCCGGGATTTTATTTATTGATTAGTATTTGTGTAAAAGATACAGTAAAGTTTTCATCAGTTTTTTTTTTATTGATTGTTATACCCTACACCACCATAGTGGGAGGGTATATTGGATTTGTGCATATGTTTGTGCATTCTGGTCCAACATCCACCTTAAAGTATGCCGATCGACTCAGATTCACTTTCTGAGTGTATTTAATGATGTCCGTCCGTCCGTCCGTCTGGCTGGCTGGCTGTCCATGTAAAGCTGCTGCGCAGAGTACAGGTCGCAATTTTCAAGATATTTCGATAAAATTTGGTACCTGATATTTGTTCGGCCCAAGGACGGATGGGATTGAAACTGGTGGAAATCGGTCCATTATTTCACCTGGCCCCAAATACAAAAGTCCTCCCGAAATTGGGGTTTACCGATCATAAATGTTTGAATTATGCAAGAAACCAAACAGATTTCTACAGAAATGAGTGATAAATGAAGCCAAATCACATCTACAAATTTTGTGCAGATCGGCCCATAGTTAGTCCTTGCTCCCATATAAGGCCCACTTCCGAAAATCACTTTAACGATCATAAATTTCTTAAGAATATTGGTAATCAAATAAAATTCGACACAAATAATATACAGAAATGATGACACCTAATTTTATAATGGTCGGTCCGTAACTAGTCGAAACTCTTACATAAGACATCAACTGTAACCATAAATCTTTTAAAAGTATTAATATAGAGATAAAGTTTAACATACACAATATTTATATTCACACAAATCATGACACTAAATTTTTGGATGATCGGTCCATAATAGGTCACATCTCCCATAGAGCGCCCATTTCTGAAAAACTGTTTTATACATATACTAGGTATTATTATACTGGGTAGGGTATTATATGGTCGGACTTGACCGACCATACTTTCTTACTTGTTTTTATCTGCTTTTTTGGCATACACAAATTCAAAACATCTTCACTTAATAAATCAATGTTTTTATTTTTGCATTTTTATTAAGAGAAAATAAACAGATTCTGCCTGCAGAAGTATTCCTTGCCACTTTCAATATTAAAAAATTCAAATCAAATGTTTACAAAAACTACTCCCTTTATACTATTTTCCTAGTTCCAACACAATGCAATGCATGAGTGAGGGTCGTCGCCTGAGTGGTGGTCCAAGCAAAAAAAATAAAAAAATTAAAAGGTGAGAAACGTGTCAAAATTATTTCCAAAATCACTAAAATTAAAAATTAAAATTTTACAAAAGTATGTTTAAGAACTGTAAAAGTGAATGAACTTCAATGTTGAATCTTATTAAAGATTCAACAAAAAAGAAAAAAAAAGAAATTCATATAAAATTTTTAGCCAACCTCGCAACCGCAACAAATCCCGGGATTTGTTTTAAAGATCCAGAGAAGTTTAATTGTTTTTATCTGCTTTTTGGCATACACAAATACAAAACATCTTCACTAAACCCTCCGTCTTACTTATGAGGTCTAAACAGACCCACTCCGTTTTTCATGTACTTAATTTAAAAAAAAAAAAAAAAAAAAAGGAAAAAACAACAAGTTTTTTAATTAAATGTAATTTTTAAATAAATTAAAAATAAATATGCATATGTTAAAAAGGGAATCACAAATTTCATTATCATCAACACAAACATAAAGCAGAGGTGGTGGAAAGTGTAACGACAGTTTCAATAAAACTTGTACCTTATGAGTTAATTAGATGGAGTTACTTGTTAGATGTCTATTGGGTTTTCACCGAATTAACCCAATCTAACCTTGTTTAATAGATATAAATAAATAATAATATATACAGGGTCTGACCAGACCCATTTGTTATAAATATCATGTGTGCAGTGTCCTTCTATATGCTTTTCAGGATTTCTTTTTTAAATATTTAAAGCGAACTAAATTGTAGAAGGGTACCTGAAATTTCAAGTCTGTAATTAAGTGTTGAATATATTATTATAATAACATTTCAAATTGAAAAAAGTCTGATCAGACTCATGTGTAAGACGAAGGGTTAACGTAAATCACTGTTTTTTTTAGTGTTTTTAATAAGAGAATATAAACAAATTGCACCATAAACCACAAATTGAAAAGCTCAGAAATGTTTTAAAATTATTTACAAAGTCATCCAGAAAGTATTTGTTATTATATTTTATTTGACCTTTTTTTATTAATATTTCAGAAATTGTTCAAGCTTAAGGTATTTTTTTTTAATGAAATAAAATGTTTTATTTTCAAAAAAAAAGACGTAGGGAAATATTGAAAATAACACATTTTATTTTTATAAAAAAAAGACCTTAAGAAGCTTGAAGAATTCCTGAAATTTGTCAACAACATAAATTAAAATTTTATAAAAGTTTGGAAATTTTTACTAAAGAAATGAAGATGAAAGAATAAACATTAATTTTGGATTACCAAACTCGAATGCACTATTTGTTTTAGTTGTCATTTTAAATCCGGTTAAAGTAACAGTGAAGGCGTTTGCCGCAGTGCTATGAATATCTGCCGGTGTGACAGTTTTATTTAAGCTCCAAGAGATATTAAGCGACAAACTGGTGAAACCGGAAATCAAGCATAATTTACCCAAAACTTTTAATTTTTTTGAAAAAAAAACCAAAATTGTAGAATGAATTTCATAGAGAAATAGATATATTTGTTATTAGAAATAAATTAAAAACGTTGATTAAGAAACTAATGAAATAATGAATGTAACTGAAATATATTAAAGCCCCCCACAACACCTTATAATGTCTGTAATGATATGGAAACAAATATTGAATAAGACATATATATTCTTATACGGTTCAGAGAGGTGAGAAGTGCATTAAAAATACAATAACTTGCTAACAATTTTGCCCATATGCGTTGCCTGTGAACGATGTTATAGTGGTAACAAAATTCTTTTTACTTGAGATGCCTTAATATTTTTAAAGAAGCTTTTTTAAGGTCGAACGATAAGATTCTATTGCTTTTTAATTAATACAGAAACCAAAGTCGAAACGAAATATTATATTTGCCAATGTAATATTATTACATTTTTTTATTGTTAATGGTTTACAAGAATTTGTTTATAAATGCAGAATTAGCTTTATAAACTTTTAGTAAATTTAAAAGTTATAGCTAAGAGGACAGAAAATGTTTGTTTTGAAACATATCTATGGGCCTAATTATCGTTCACAATACGAAAATGTTGTGTTGTCTCGACATTTTTCATACGATTAAGCCGATAAGTGTTGTAAATCGTAATCGCAGTTTACAACATACAACATCAAAATACTTAGTGTTGTGAACGGTAATTGGGGCCTATAGTTAATATAAGTTACTTTTTTTTTAATAAATAATTTTTATTATAAATAAACCAATTTGTCTTAAAAAGAAACAAACATCTCGAAATCCCGATTTTCCGCGATTTGAAAATCCAGTTCCGTTTGGCATCCCTACTGACTGACTGCATCATTTGCATGCTATATACATATTTATATTAATTTACATCCCATGTTGTTAAATTATGATCCACGGGACAGATTGACTGATTTGATGATATTTTTTACAATTAATTCAAATACTGTTTTTTTTTCTGTGTTAAATTTCATTTTAATTTGAATGACATTTATTTGTTAATTTGAATATTTATAAAACTTTTGTGTAGGAATAAGTTTCAGATGAGCGACAGCTATGCTAAAACATGACGTCTTTTTGTAAATCTTCGCTAAGTGCTAATGAAAACTAAAAATTCATTAAAAGGATTTTCAAAATTGAAAAAAAAAACAAAATTTCCTGAAGAAGCTACACAAAGACGTAGCGAAATATTGAAAATAAAAATTGAAAAATTAAGAAAAAAGAAAGACCTTAAGCCTGAACAATTACTGAAATATTAAAAAGGATTTTCTACAAATGTTTGACAAAAAATATACCTACAATAAATTCTTAATAAATTAAAATAACATTGAAATTTTGTTCGCCAGTCTTTTGTAAAGAAATACTTGAAAACACAATAGACACTAAAGAGACAGAGACTGGCACATAACTATAAATAAATATATTTAAATATTTAAAAAATGACTTTTTGAGCAATTTAAACTTAAATAACATATTTAAATGTATCTTTATGACACAGTTTGTGTGTTTGAAGCACTATATACAAATAGCATATTTTAAGGCTGACTTATAATATTAAAATAATAACATATTTGTACGTGTCTGTTTGTACTCTTTCAACACATAAATAAATGAATACTAAAATAAATTTGTATAGTCCCCTAAATTTAAATATTATATATATATTTCTTTTATTCCTCAAGATTTATAGACAAATATTAAAGTTTATTTTCGTATGTTGCTGTATATTTTGTAACATAAAACACTCAAATTCTTTTTTGTTTTTGATACATTTATTTGTTCTAATAAAAGTTATATGTTTCTTTTAAATAAATGTCTTAAATAAAAAAAGGTCTTGTCCTTAAACTTTTTTTGAAACCCGCCACACTAAGAATGGGGATATATTAAGTTTGTCACTTCGTTTGTAACACATCGAAATAATAGTCGTAGAGTCAAAAACTCTATATATTCTGGGTGCTTATAGGATTCTAAGACGATCTAGACATGTCCAGCCGTCTGTTGAAGGTTTCGAAAAAAAGTCATAGAACAATGAAATTTTAGCCAAACATTTTTTGAGCCACCGAAATGTTTGCTAATGAAAATAGGCAAAATCGGTCCAGTAGGATTCGAGTTATACACCGAGAGTAACTACAAAGTATTCAGAGCAGACATAAAACAGTGAAGAAGTTTTAAAAAGCCAAAATCAATGTTTGGTATCTAATTTATTGTGTGTCAAAATAAATCGTTACCCTCTGCACATGGTGTAATTGTACAAGGTGAGTGCATATCGGCAATAAATGCAACACAATACAGAAACAACAAGCATTTCGTTTGTTTAAAAAGAATGTACTACTGTCAAAAACACTTGAAAAATTATTACTTTTGACATAAGTAAATTGTAAATAAAGTTAGTCAGCTGTGGTGCTGCTGCCCTCACCTTGTATAGTTACACCATGCCTCTGCAGTTCTAAAAGAAAGAGATAAATATAAAACGTGATTCTCTTCTGTCCGGTGGCAGCTACGTGTATTTTGTGTAATAACTGGAATATGCATTAAAATCTTGTCAATGTTATTGAGATGAAATTTAAACATAACAAACTTCAAATAAATAGAAATTAGCGGACAATATTTTATGATGATCGCCCCATCAATAACCAGTATAATTATCGTTAGCGATACAAAATGTAACAAACCATAGTTCGGAGTATTCATAGATCGATCACACTACTGCTATTTGCTGCTGGGTGTATACAAGTCTGCACAGCCGAATATAAACTCTTACTTGTGTTTCTTTACTTTTGGTAAACGCAATCATATTTTTATTTGTGCTCTACACACAGTGTTGTCTGTTTGTTTAGGTTAAGCAAAATATGTTTGCTTTATCGGCTTTTTCTTTTTTTCTTTTCGTATTTTTGTTATTCCTGAAC
Source organism: Bellardia bayeri (assembly GCA_950370525.1). Classification (NCBI taxonomy): domain Eukaryota; kingdom Metazoa; phylum Arthropoda; class Insecta; order Diptera; family Calliphoridae; genus Bellardia; species Bellardia bayeri. Next base: position 84,374,251 of record OX493268.1, on the reverse strand, counting down.
ACACATACAATTCTTAAATATGTTGTTTGTTTGCTGTATTTCAACAAACATGTTGCAGACAGTGGCTTATTTTATAAAGGGAGTCATTGGGGATTGGCTGGCAATTTTTTTTTTTTTTGTTTTTTTTTTGTGATTTTTTAGTGGCTGTAGTAAAAAAAAGGTCTAAATGTTATAGCCTCATATTAAAATGCAAATTTTATTAGAATTTAATAGTTGTTAACAGTTTATGGGCATTAGTATTTTTATTTTCACACGTTATTTTTGAAATTTTATTAAAAAAAAAAATGTTTAAATTTGTAACAATCTTTTAATAAAATCTTAAAACTTAAAAAATTCTCATTCCATTAAATGATTTATCTGCAGTTGTTTCTGGTCTTTAATTTCATAAGATAATTCAAATAAATATTTGTTTGTCAGCAGTGATTTATTTTCCTTAAAAAGAGCAAAACACAAAAAAAAACAGCAAAGAAAATAACGAATGAAACTTAATTATATATACAGTGGTGGCCATATAATTAGAAACGATTTTTCAGCATTTTAAAAATTCAGTTTAACATATTAAGGGCCATTATTACAACTTGCCTCTAATGTTCTTAATAGTAAAAGGCAACTTTAATTAAAGTAAGGAATAAAGTGACCTTTAAAATTTTTCGTTATTACAACTTCCTTGTAAAATAAAATAATATATTTTTTTTTCTAAAATATGGCAATACCAGTGAAAACCCGATTACTTTTGACAAATTACTGACAAGAAACAGTAAATTGTTTGTGTTTGTGAATAAAATATAAATCAAACGTCTGCTTTGCATTTTTGTTTATCAAATTATTTATTGGCAAAACAAAATTAAAATTAATTTATTTTTCATAAAGTTGCCATTATTTTCCAGAACATATGACAACTTCAAATGCATAAACCTCACTATAAAATTTAAAGGCAAGATGAGCTTCCCTTTAGCTTATCGGTCGGTTTTAGATTAAAGTAAACTTATAATAACCAAATACTTCTTATCTGTCCGATAACATCATACCTTTAACTATTGCCAAGTTGTAATAATCGGCCTAAAACTAATAACTAGAAATAGTAAAGTAACAAACTACGAAGGCGGTTCGGAAACTTCTTAGCCTAGAACAGAAAGCGTGGTATAAACAAACACAGAGTTAAGTGTTTTGAAAACTTCCATCTCTGCTATGAACACATGTTAAATTTCTTTTCGATCTGGCAACTCCTTCATAAAGAAACAGACGCATTCGCGATTTTTTTCCAATAGAAAAATTAGCAATTCGTGGTGTCATTAAATATTTAAATACAAATATTTAGTTTATCGGGACAAGAAATTCATAATGATATGGTGAATGTGTCAGGTGAAAGTGGTCCTTCATTGGATTGCTGAATTTAAACGTGGTCGCACAAGCATTGAGGATGAAAAGTGGGTACAGTGAAATAACTCCCAAATAAAATAAGTCTCAAATGACATAACTCCCAATGAAATAAGTTGAAAAAAATTAAATAACTTCCAAAGGCAAAAATTAAATAAGTCCCAATCTGTATGGAAAAATTTTTGGGAATTATTTCATTTTTCCATTGGGACTTATTTCATTTGGGAGTTATTTCAAATGTCCAAAAACAGTAACAACAACAAAAATTGTAGCCAAAGTGCAGTAAATGATCGACGAATAAAAGTGCCAAGAAATGAAATAGCCAATATCATGGGCATCTCAAATGATCGAGTCCATTTAATTCTGCATGAAGAACTACAGATGAAAAAGCATTCTGCAAGATGGGTGCAACATTTGTTAACAGTCGACCAAACACGCATAAGAATGAAAATTATTCAAGCTTGTTTGCAACGTTTTGAGAAAAATAAAAAACGATTTTAAGCATCGCTATACTCCAGAGACAAAACAACAATCGGAGCAAGTGCCTCAAAGAAGGCAAAAACAATTCAATCGGCTGGTAAGGTTATGGCAACGGTTTTTTGGGACTTCAAAGGTATTTTATTGATTGACTATCTGCAAAAGGGTAAAACAATAAATGTAATATTTTGAATCGATTAAATGTAAAAGTTCGAGAAAAACGTCCTGGCTTAGAACACAAAAAAAAATAATTTTTCATCAAGTGTTGCTTGTCCACCTAATTTAGCTTCCAGTGACTTTTACCTGTTTCTAAAAGTCAAAAAAGAAATTCTTAGCTAGCAAGCATTTTACCTCAAATGAAGATGCAATTGCAGTTGTAAACCACTATTTTTAAAACTATTTATTTTAATCAAGGGCTAGAATTGCTAGATGAGTGTTGGACTAAGTGCATTGAAGTTTCAGGAGATTATATTGAAAAATAAAAATGTTTTCGAAAAACTAACTATTCAATTATTCAAGCATCAATACTGTTTTAAGAAAAATTAATTTAAACACCAAAAAATCGCAATATCAAATTGGTCACATAATTAGAAACTAAAAAAATTAACTACATATATGCAAAAAACGTTAGTAAGGTTTAACAAAACGGACTTATTTTTAATATTTTGTTGTTTTTGGCAACATTTACCAGTCTCTTTGATAAACTCTTAATTAAACGCTGGCATGTTTGCAGAGATATGTTTGTCCAGCTTTGTTGTACCAGCTGAAACAATTCATTATTAGTTCATAAATTTTTGTCCTTTAGGTCTCTTTTTACAATTGCCGATAAGTTTTCAATTGGTTAAAGATCAGGACTTTGTGGTGGCCAGTTAAGAACCTCAATATTTTGATCCAAAAGCCAACACTTCACTAACCGTGAAATATGCATTGGGATATTAAAAGCTGGAATATGTATTGAAAGGGCATATTTTTAAAGCAATACGGTTCCATTACATTTTCCAAAATGACTTTATTTATATTGATGTTGATCCATTATTCCCTGAACTCGTGCAATTAGACTCACACCACGCCAAGAAAAGGCACCCCAGACCATAATAGACCCGCCACGGTGTTTCACTGTTGTAACAGTGTACCTGGGGTCTAAGGCTTTATTTGGAGGACGATTTTCCATCAGTTTGGAACAAGCTAAATTTTGATTCGTCGCTCCAGAGAACCCTATTCCAGTAGCGTGGATCTTTTCTCAGCAATTCTCTTGCAAACCGCAACCGCTTCACGATATTTTTTTTTTTTGAGACATGAGGTTTTTTTGACTCATTCAAGCGTCTTCTTATTGTCCTTGTGGATATTTCTGCAATTTCAGCCTTTAATTCGCGAGTAGATAAAAAAGATTTTTTTTACTGGCTCTTCAAATAACTCTATCTTCTGCTAAAGCAGTCTTTCGTGTCCTAGGTTTTGCAGCAGGAGTTGCAAACTCATTTGTATTTATGTACAAGTGAATTGCACCATATACCACTTTTTCCTGCGCAAGAAAACTTTTGTGTAATAGCAGACATTATATTTTTTTCATTTTGGTAACACTGTACAATTAAGCGTCTCATTTCTGGAGTACATGACTTGTTTTGTGTCCACTTTCGGAACTAAACTGTATCAAAATTATTACAAGTTAATCTATTGTTTAACAAATTATACTCACTTTATCACTAATATTTAGAGAAGTTTACAAGTTGAAGCAAAAAAATTCACGTTGCTAATTACGTGGCCAGAAAAAAAGACAATTGTGAAAATAACAATTTTATATTTTTTCAATTTAACTTAAAACTCAACGTGTTGTGCATCAACAACAATGTTGATTGTTTACTCATTGAATAACGATGAAAATTTAAAGACAATTTAGGTCTTTAAAGAAGCTATTAAGAAGCGATCTTATTATATAAAAGCATCGTGTCTAATTATATGCCCACCACTGCATGTAGGTGTTCAATATAAAATTTCCATTTCCTGCTGCTTTATAGTCACAAAATTTGACTAAAATTTTAAACAATTTTCAAAACAAACAAAATAGAATACAGAAACACACACCCTGTAAACAATAAGTGTCTTAAATTTGTTTCTTAACACATACACGCACACACAGTAAATTGAAGATTTGCGTCACTATGAATCTATAGAAATTCTATTGAATACAATAATTTAATCTAAAAAGAAACAACTGAAACACCAAAAAAAAAAACCTTTAGACTTTTTATTCCTAGAAGTACTAAAGAGCAACAATTGAAACCTAAGAAAATAAATATAATTTATTTATTGTACAATACTTGCTCACACTTCCTCCTATGTTATGAATGCTTTATTATGACAATAAAGCTATGTATAGACGGTTGTCAGATCATACAATGTTGTCAGATCAAGCAATGTGCTAGCAATGCTTTTTCTTACAATGCTTTTTCTTACAACGATGGAAGACAAAAATTTTAAGTTCACACGATTGTTAGACATTTTCTGAACATTTTTCGGACAGCATTGTAAGATCTGACAACCGTCTGTACAAAGCATAAGACAATTTTATAACAATGCTAATAATGAGTTTTATGAAATCATTTTCTTTTTAGGCTTCTATTAGTATAGATTTGAATAATGGTGTCCTTACTAAAAAATTAAGACTTAAACATTTCTAAAACATCTTCAAACATTTTCAGTTATTATGAAATAAACATTTTGTTAAAAGCAAATAAATATTAAAATATAATTTTATTTTCCATTAATAAGTTCCAGCCAGATGGATTTTTGGCAATACGAATATTTTTATGGAAAATTTTGCTGAAACAGCAAATAGACCTTTCAGCTGTCAATTGACAGTGTGGATAAAGCAATGGAGGATAAAAGTTAATGAGCGGAAATGCACATACATAACTTTTATATTGCGTAGAGAATCATGCTCTCCTAGATATTTATATCAATAATCAAGCAATAACACAACAATCCGCAGTTAAATACCTCGGTATACACCACGCAAAATTGATCCAAATGAATTAAGAATTAATCTAAATTAATTGGCTCATTGGCAGAAACTCTAAACTAAGTTTAGATTACAAACTCTTGCTTTACAACTAAATCATGTTGTTATGGAATCCAGCTATGGGGAACAGCCTCAGCTTCAAAGACGCCAAAACAAATTGCTACGAATGATCACAATTGTCCCCTGGTATATAAAAAAATTCGAAAAAAATGAGATCAAAAAAAAAAAAAAAAATGCCGAAAAACACTTAAAAAAGCCCGCAACATATTAAATAATAGTTGCTATATTCGACTAAGAAGAAGGTATACAGCGGATCTGAACCGAAGACAAGAAGGAAGAATGGCAACTTAACAAAATAAAATAAACAATAATCAGGACTAATAATTGAAATGTTTGTTATATATCAGATTTGATATAGTTACTTATTGTTAGTTCATTTTTAATGAAGATACAATAAATAAACAATTGAAAAAAAATCACAGTGGTGAGCACAAATGAGTACATGTATGTATTTTGTGCATTGGTTTGGCATAAAAACGAAACTAGTAGAGAAAACTAAAAAATGTTTTTTGTCAATTTTTTTTTATGTTTAATTTATATATATAAAAGAGTAACGTGACTGACTGACTGACTGATTCATTCATTATCGCATAGCCCAAACCGCTAAAGCTAGAAACTTGAAATTTAGTTAATGGGTTCCTTTTACAACATGTAGATCCACTAAGAAGGGATTTTTTGAAATTCGGTCGTTAAGGTGGACAAATGGGGCAAAAACGGGTAAAACCAGTACCTCTATATCTCCAAAACAAATAAACTTAGAAATAATATTTTAAATCCGTCCGCCTTTAATCAAAAAATGAGCCGACAGGTGTCCCGTAGAACGCTCCGTTAACATATATATCTCCTACATAAATAAACATAGAAATACTATATTAAATGCATCTGGCTCAGATCAATAAAGACTAGAAATCTTTCCGGTACTTTTTTGAAATTCGAATTCCTAAGGCCTAAAAATTGTATTCTTTTTGGGTACTTTTTTTTTATCAAATTGTATTTTCTTTTCTTTTTACTTTTTTTTAAATTATTTTTTCACTGGTGACAAAAAAGGGACAAAAAGATAAAAACGGACCTTTGATAGAAAAAAGATAAAATATTCTTCCATCCACACAAAAAAGAACCCAGAACATGCTATTCATGACTCAAATATGCAGGTGTAAAAAGGGCCAAATTTCAGTACACTTATATTGGCACTTTTTTGAAATTCATTTCTACTATTCTATTCTCGCAAACTATGCATCTGATCATCTTCGGCAAAGTTGTTGTGCATGAGCCCGGGAAGGTTTCTGAGTTGGTACGACCACGCCTACTTTGACGTCCACTTTTTTTAAATTGATTAATTCATCTGCATGGCTTTTTCAAGATTTGCTTTAAACAAATTGTATACATACACATCTTACTGAAGGCGAGGTTAAAATAAAAATGTTATGTGCCACGCCCACTTTCATGCCCCATCACAAAAAATAAATGTTTGTATGTATGTCCTTTATAGAATCGAAAACTATGTATTTGATCATGTGATTCTCTTTGTCAAAGTTGTTGTGCATAAGCCCGGAAAGGTTTCTGAGTTGGTAGGACCACGCCTACTTTAACGCCCACTTTTTTTAATTAATTACAACGCCTGCCGGGAAGGCCTGACCGCTGGACCGATCTTACTAAAACTTTGAGGTGATATAACTAAGACTCCGGCATGACTAAAAATACTTTTTACGACCGCCTACTTTTTTTCAAAATAAACAAAATCAATAAAGTTACTCAAAATGAATTGAATATTTGTGTAAAGCCTTTCTTTCAAATTAATTTTAATTGGTGGCGTAGCAACGCGCGCAAATGCCATCTAGTATTTAATAAAATAATCCATAAATCAAAACTTAAAGTTTCAAGTTCTAAGAAAAATGTACTTAATTTTACACCATATACAAACTTAATTTTGAATATTTAGTCCAAAGACCTTTATTTCGTCAAACATTTTTTACCAATTCTTTAATAAATTCATTTGTCATACTCGCTCATTCGCACTGAAACCCATTAAAAGTTCATCCAAATGGATTGGAGTTAATACTCATTGTCCCAACTGTTTCTTTACGACTATCCTTAAATTCTGAATCGGATTGAGGTCGAGACTTTATGTTAAACTCTGCTTTCACGATTTTTTAAGTGCACTGTGGGTTATCAACCAGCTGAAAAGTATAGATGCCTTCATTTACAAACTGCTAGTTTGCAAAATACGCAGATAGTCTTCTTTCCTCATTATTCCTTCAATTGTTTTTAGTGGTCCGAATTGCCATCATGTAAAGCAACCTCATATCATGACATTCCATCCATTTGCTTTACATGGTGTCTTTGAAGTCGGACTGTCGGACTGAAAACGTTTAAAGTTGGATTCGTCTGGCCAGTCATCTACTGTCCGATTTCTGTGCTCTCTGGCAAACTTTGACTGTGCCTTAACACTTTTTTTTAAATCGGCAATGCTGGTTTTAATTTTTTTTACTGCGAAAAGCACGTCCGGCTATTCATCGACTAGCGTGTCGTTCCTTCTTTATTAAACACATTTCTCCTTTCAGTTGTGGTTTTGCGACCTCTGATTTTTGATACCTTTTTTGGACTCTAATAAACACTGATTCACTTATTTTATGCTGGTTAGCAATTGGTGCCCTAGAATATGTAGCTACTTTTTGTTTGTTCATTATTTATAATAATTTGTATTATAATTTGATTTGCAAAAAGTTTTTATATTAAACTAATAGTATTTTTATTTAAAGTCATAAACAAAGCAAACACCTACAAATGTAACGTTAAACTTTGATGTTTTTGTGCAAATATTTTAAAACAAATGATTAGCACAACTTTTTTTACACAAGATTGTGAACTGCGCTATTATTTTCCATTTAGTATTGCAAATTCTTTCGTTCCGCATTAAAGCTAAAATTAATGACGAAAACCATTTTTCAACTTTCATTAATAACTTTATTTTTATGCAATTAAAATTGCAACACACATAAATCACAAACGCGACAAGAAAATAATTCGTTTTCGTATGCATCTAATATAATAATATGCCGTTCTGTGGTAATTTTTTGTATTAAAAACTGGCTTAGGAAATGCAAAAATTAATAATTTTTCTTTTTTTTTTCTTAAATAATATTTGTTTTGACTTTAACGTTGAATATAGTTTACAACTAATGGCGAAAAACCATTTGCTCTCGTTTAATTGAACACTTTCGCCGCGACGATTTCATGTCAGGAATATTAAGACTTCCTTGAAATTTCTAAATATAAATCAGAGACCGAAAATAGCTCGTCCCATATGATCAAAATACAAAATAATCATTTATATATTGTTTGCAGAGCAGTGTAGTTAATTATACGTCATAGCAATGAATTACATATTGATTAGTAAATTAGTAAATTAGTAATTGCTTGATGTATGTACGAGTATGTAGCTACATATATAATTAAATTATTTATGTTTGTACTTATAATCAAAACATATGTATGTATTTCTCATAATTTGACCATTACCTATCCTCAATAAAGTGAAAAAGAAATAAAAACCTCATAAATCTTAGTTACTTGTCTAAACATAATTTACCAGTTAACTTTATTCTAAAACTTTTTTTTATTGGGAAACTTTTCCGTTTGCAATATTTGTTGCTAATGTTACCCTTAAATGTCGTTACCAGCTATTTACTTAAACACTTGCTCCTAAAATTCTAATGATTTTTTTTTTTAAACTGCGGTGGGTGTCTCAAGGGAGCGTAGTTTATATGTTTGTATGTATTTCCGGGTAGTATGGCTGGTAAAAATATAAAACACACTTTATCTTTTATTACCATGTTTGGGAATTTCTTGGTAATAGTTAAAGGCAATTGATAGTTGGTTGTGAAAGCATTAAATTGTCTGTCTATCTATCTGTCTGTCTGTCTGTCTGTCTGCCGTTGTTTTAGTCATTGGTTAAACACATAATAATAGCGTTGATAATATCGTAAGAGGGTATTGTGTGTGTGCGTGTGTTGAAATTGTGTTGTTGATACTCGTATATGAATAAATCATAAATTTGAGTCATGTTCGTTTTAGTTTCAGTTTTCTGTTTATAATGAATCTGCCTGCAAACATGGAATTTTATTAAATTTTGCTTCAAATTCTTAACAATAAAACATATATACACACACGCTCACACAATATATATATATATATGTATATATAGTATGCACATACATATGTATATAATACATATATTTGTTTTATAAGTTTATCAAGAAACTATTAAACATTTTGTCCCTGCCACAGTAACTATTTACCATCAGTATCCCGTATTTTATTTAAATATTTTTCCTTTCCTTTGTCTATGTTAAACACATATTATCTATTTTATGTGTGTGTGTGTATTTAAGTATCTATTATCATATTATGTGCTTATGTTCTTTTCATATGTGTGTGTATGTATTTTTATTATAATAGAATATCGATTTACAAATTAAGTTTAATAATACATTCCTCCCAGGGGCGGAAGTTTTAAATATGTTGAAAGTATTATTATTTAGGGCATGCTTTTATATATTTATATTTTTTTAATTTAAATATGTGCTTAGGTATTTTATGGCCCATGTGTACCTACATATATAAACCAGAGACCGAAAATAACAGGTCCATTTTAATTTTAGTGGTTAATTAACACCATTTACCATTTAAAATTTGTTGTTTTCCTCTTGTATTATATCCCTGAGAGAGTGATTTATAAGATAATATTTCAGGTTTGTGGTTGAGAGAAACAGCAAAGAAAATAACCGAAATCATTGAGATAAGTGAGTGATTTATAATTATTTCTTTTTTTTTTTTGGTAAAGTTCAGTCTATAATTTTTATTTTGGAACTTTAAAACAAATGGCAAGTTTTCATTTGAAGCAAATTAATGATGCCTGAATATGAAAATAATAAATAATTGTATGTAAAGTTTTAAATTTCACAAAAAATTCACAATTTTGCTAAAACTTTAAAATTTAACAAATCATAAATTTAAAAAAAATTAAAATTCATTAAGTTTACAAAGTAAATTTAATGGATTTTACGTCAATAAGGCTTTATTTCAAAGACTATTGCAAAAGAAGTTTCCATATATTTCAACCTATTTATATTAATTATATATTGGTCTAATCATTTAGATACTGTCGTATTTTAATTGTCTTTAAACTGACATTTTGTTCTAAATATTTTTTTTTTTCATTTCAATCATGCCTTCAACAGACAGACGGACGGACATTGTCAGCTTGTCTTAGACAGGCTGCCTGCCAGACAGACATCATTAAATGGGGGTAATATTTTATATTTTAAAAGAAAAATTATGAAATATCCACTATCCATAATTTTGCAAACTTTGTTGGCATCCCATCAATTGCTGTCAAATTGAAATTAATTAAAATTACTTTCAAATAAGCCCTTTTAAAAATGAAACAAAGAAACATTCATGTTAAATATCACTGCTCATACAACTGAGTGCTGAAGTAGTTTCCAAACATACATACATACATACATATGTATATAATTATATATTTGCCAGAGTAATGGAATGTTTTTAATGAGAACCCTTAATTGCTCTCATTGAATAATTAAACATTGTGATTTATTTCATATGTCTTTAGGCCAAAATAACAAACAAAATTTAACCCACCCGCACCCTCCATTTGTCTAAAAGTGTCTGTATGTGACAAATTCTATAATTTATTACATCACTTTGTTATATTACAGCCTCATTTCTGAAGGGTTCATTGTGTTTTGTTTTCTATGACATTGAAAAGGTGCAATTGTATGGAATGTGCGCAAGTGTGTATGTATGTTTATGTGCATGTTTATATGTATGTATACACAAATTGTTGCTATTTTACATTTTTATTAATGCATAATAATTTTTTTATGGGAGATTATACGCGATTATACATGTTTAATTGTACAGTATTAAAATAATTCAAATATACACCAGGATATATGGGACAACATAATTGTCTGTGCTGTAAAACAGCAGATTTTATGAAGGCAAATAAAATGTTAAATAAACACAAATGCCTAAAAGTATGCTCCAATAGTTTTCGTTTTCATTTAGCAAATCTGTAGTCATTTAGAGTGTGTGTGGTTGGTTATTTTTACATAAATACATTGAAAGCTCTTTAAAGAGAGTATGTATTATTTTGTTAAGTATGTACAGTGCAACTTCGACAATTCGGACACATATAGTTTTAGGGTCGGTCGGATTAACGAGTTGTCCGGACTATAGTAGGTGAAAATATTGAAATAATCTAAGTGAATTTAATGCATTGTACTATGATTTATTAAAAAACCATAAACTATATTATTTAATTACATTTTATATTAAATTATTAAAATAAATAATTATAGGTATTCGAAATAAATTGTTTTATCTTCTCCTTATTTTTTTAATGTCGCAAATCGGTGATTTAGGAACATGGAATTTTTCGCCAACCTGTCTAATAGTTTTTCCCTCAACAAGACTTTGTAAAATATCACACTTTTCCTTTAATGTTTGCGTTGATTATTTAAAAACATGACACATGAAATGGAAATAGACAAACACGCTTGAGAAAGAATGAACCGAAACTGAAGTAATGTTAGTGCAAAATGTAAATCAAAGTATGAATAACAAAACATGCGAGGAAAAAACGGGAAACCCACGAATTTTAATATTTATTCATGCATAAAAAAAATTTGTCCGGATTGTAGAGGTAACAATTTTAAATTGTCCGAAATGTAGAAGCGTCTAAATTATTGGAGTGACCGGACTGGCGCATGTCCGAACTGTCGAAGTTGTACTGTACTCTTAAAGAAATAACATTTTGGCTTACTGTGGTTGCTGTTCAAGGGTATTAGGAAAAATTTATAAAACTTCTATAAAGTTTTTATTTTCACACATAAAATCTAAGACTGTGGCTGTCTAGAACGAATAAAATTTCATTAATATAAAAACAATTTCATTCCATTTAGTAGATTCAATTTATTATTACACAACTCATACTGCTTAAAGCAATTTTCAGAAATTGTTTTAAAATAATTAGTTGTAAAACAAGTGTAATTAGAAACACTTTAGGTTAATTAAAGACAGCCTTGGAACTACATAGTAATCTAGCAATTACTTCTGGAACCCTGTAAAATGCTAATTTCAAGCAGAAGTCATTGATAAAAGAGCCGCTTCAAATAGCATGTGCTAGCTTATTGACTAATGAACTGGTTCCCACAATCATTGCAAATAACGTGTGCTGGCTCTGCAACTATTCTTTAGCACCAGTTGTGGAGTTGACAACTTGAAGCAAAAATCATTGCTATTGACAAAATAAAACTAATACTAGCTAGTTCTATAACCAATACACTACTTCCTGATTTATTTTCTATTAGAAACCAACTGCTTTTATCCATAACAAAAAGTTAATTATATTCCTTTAAATACATGTTCCTTTGTACTAGTGAAAACATTTAGATTTACATGTTTACTACAACAAATAAAAAAAAAAACATAGAACAGGCATACCTACACACATATACATATATTGTATTTTTCAAAGCAATTCATAAACATTTGCGTGTATGTGTTGGGTTTCCGTTTCCGGTTATGATTTCTCTTTATAATTTTGTAATGTGTGTTTTACATTGAATTTGTTTTTCTTATTATGGGTTTTTTTCCATTTTTCTTTGGTAAAAACTTTCGTTTATTTTTTGTAAAGAAAACTATAGTTAAAACTTTCTTTTCCCTGAAATTCTTATTAAATTTCTTCCATGTTGTGTTGGTTTTACTGCAAATTTCTGTTGTGGCCGAAATTTTTGTTTTTAAATGTTTTCTTTATGCTTTAGTACATATTTTTATATTTAAGGCTCTTAACTATTAAAGTTGTTTGTTTATATTCATAATAGTTGTTTAAGAAATAAATTCGTTCGCAATTATGTTTTTCTATTTGCTAGAACCTTAATTTAAATTTGCTTACAGTTTCCCAAGAACAAATTTATTATTTTCAAAACTACATCTAAAAGGCCTGCACTACTGGTTGTTGATTAGCTTCACTATCAATGATTTTTGTGTAAAGTTACCAGCTTCAGACAGTCTATTGTAGAATAGAATTCTTCTTTTGTAATTAATAATTTTGTCTTTGTAATCTATATAGGGTCAGTTGACTTTTAACTAGGACAAGAAAATTGAAGCGAAAAATCACTAGTTCGAAGAAATGTTTTAGAATGAAGATAGATTATTAGATATGTGTTTCGCTTTTCTCTTTTTCTATTTGTTTTTTTTTCTGAGTGCAGTATTTTTCTCCATATTATACAGGCATAAATTAGTATTGACTTAAGAAACCCAAATTCAGCATCACAATACATTTATAGCCTTTAATGAATACATTTTAATAAATATCATTATTTGATTTTGTAAAATTGACTTACATAAATACTGTGTCTAAACCACTTGTCTGTGCATAATATTTATATCCATTTGTCTGAGTTTATACATCTGTTTGTTTATTATCTGTATTCCATTTTGCTTATATAAAGTGATTCCTTAAAGCTTTTTCAATTTGATCATTTTCACAGTTGACGTGTGACTAGTGTCATTTTTATTCAATACTTTTTGATAATGGAAATACTCACACAGCAACAACGTCTTGTTCTAATTCAGTTCTAGTTCAGTTCTAATTTAGTTCTAGTTCAGTTCTAGTTCAGTTCTAATTCAGTTCTAGTTCAGTTCTAGTTCAGTTCTAATTCAGTTCTAGTTCCGTTCTAGTTCAGTTCTAATTCAGTTCTAGTTCAGTTCTAGTTCAGTTCTAATTCAGTTCTAGTTCCGTTCTAGTTCAGTTCTGTTTTAATTCAGTTCTAGTTCAGTTCTAATTCAGTTCTAGTTCAGTTCTAGTTCAGTTCTAATTCAGTTCTAATTCAGTTCTAGTTCAGTTCTAGTTCCGTTCTAGTTCAGTTCTAATTCAGTTCTAGTTCAGTTCTAGTTCAGTTCTAATTCAGTTCTAGTTCCGTTCTAGTTCAGTTCTAGTTCAGTTCTAAATCAGTTCTAGTTCAGTTCTAGTTCAGTTCTAGTTCAGTTCTAAATCAGTTCTAGTTCAGTTCTAGTTCAGTTCTAAATCAGTTCTAGTTCAGTTCTAAATCAGTTCTAGTTCAGTTCTAAATCAGTTCTAGTTCAGTTCTAATTCAGTTCTAGTTCAGTTCTAATTCAGTTCTAATTCAGTTCTAGTTCAGTTCTAGTTCCGTTCTAGTTCAGTTCTAATTCAGTTCTAGTTCCGTTCTAGTTCAGTTCTAGTTCAGTTCTAGTTCAGTTCTAATTCAGTTCTAGTTCCGTTCTAGTTCAGTTCTAGTTCAGTTCTAAATCAGTTCTAGTTCAGTTCTAATTCAGTTCTAGTTCAGTTCTAGTTCCGTTCTAGTTCAGTTCTAGTTCAGTTCTAGTTCAGTTCTAGTTCCGTTCTAGTTCAGTTCTAGTTCAGTTCTAGTTCAGTTCTAGTTCAGTTCTAGTTCAGTTCTAGTTCAGTTCTAGTTCAGTTCTAATTCCGTTCTAGTTCAGTTCTAATTCAGTTCTAATTCAGTTCTAATTCAGTTCTAGTTCCGTTCTAGTTCAGGTCTAATTCAGTTCTAGTTCAGTTCTAGTTCAGTTCTAATTCAGTTCTAGTTCCGTTTTAGTTCAGTTCTAGTTCAGTGCTAATTTAGTTCTAGTTCCGCTCTAATTCTAGTTCAGTTTTAATTCAGTTCTAGTTCAGTTCTAGTTCAGTTCTAATTCAGTTCTAGTTCAGTTCTAATTCAGTTCTAGTTCCGTTCTAGTTCAGTTCTAGTTCAGTTCTAATTCAGTTCTAGTTCAGTTCTAGTTATTATTTTTTTTTTTTTTTAAGAAGAATTTGATTATTTTAAAATAAATTCAGTTCTACTTCACATCTAGTTCAGTTCTAATTTAGTTAAATCAAAAGTCGTAATCCGTAATTCATGGGACCCCAGTAGCAAAATTTTAAAGCGTTGTAATTTGTAATACAACAGTAGTAGCAATTGTGGAAACAGTGATGGAAAATTAGACCTTTCGAATGGATCACCATAGTCGCGACCAACTTATGAATGAAATGATTTTTAAAAAGTAAATTTTATAGATTACTTCTTCATCTCATAATAAAGCCAATTGCCAATTATTTAATTCAAAATTAAAACCTTCAAAGCAATCACCCTTTACTACTTACCATCTATTCTAATTTGAACAAAAATCATGCATGTTTCTTAAATATTGATAACAAATCCATTTAAACTTAGTAGGTTCCCTTTGGGGTTCTTTTCAATACAAAACTAAACCATCAGTTTTTTTTTTGCCAGTGAATTTTACAATATTCTTAACATTGCCTTACAACATTAATTAAAAAAAAAAAATTATACAAGACTGAGTGAAATCTAAACAACAGGGCAGGACTATATCTAACAAAACATAAATAAATAAACACAATGTTAAAAGACTGAAACTAAAAACCAACAAGAAAAGTTAGACAAACCGCAAAGTTTTTGTTTGATGTCATTTAAAGAGCTGGATAAGTGAAATGCGAAAATAAAAAACCCAAGAGTATTAAAAGAATATTTAACAATATTTTTAAGGGCCAAACAAAATATAAGATTAAAAGATTTAAAAGGAGATTAATTTGAAAATTTTATACAAAACTTGCATTGAAAAGTATGATAGAAAGCCTATAAATAAGTATTAGTGTTTAAAGATGATGTATTTTTTTTGGAAGAAAAAGAGTAGCTGCAACAGATGGTTTTTCTTTGTCCATCATAAATTGAAATATGTCAGTTAGTGGAATAGACAAAGTTTTAAGTTATCATTAAGGAAACGAGAATAAAAAAACTTTAGCAGAAGCTCTTTTAGTAGTAGTTTGGGTATAATAATGTTCAAGAAGACCACTGTGCACTAGAAAATACATTATATAAGTAGGTAGTTTTGAAGTGCCATACCTTTGTCATGTTTCCTTTCCAAATAACAATTTCAGTAAATGTTAATTGCAAGAAAATATCATGAAATAAATTTAAATTTTTTTTTTAAATCACACACAATTTCATCTACTAATCCATTCTAGCCTTAGGAGACTAATTTACAATTTTCCAGCTAATAAAAATTATTGCCTTCATCGTAATTTACTAACATTTCCTTTTTCCTGCTCATTCATCAATTGTTCATGTTTTGTTTTTTATTATTATATAAAATTATTAATAAATTTTGACGAATTTTATACGAAAAAACAATGTTTCAAGTTTTAATTTTACTCATATTTCGTTTTAAACATTTGAAAACCCAAACCAGTAAAAACCTTTTTTGACTCTGCCAAAATATAAAAGCTAAACAAATATTTAGCATAATTAAAAGAAATTTCAATTCCATTTATTTATTTCATGCTCAGGTATTTCAATGGGATTCCTGGTGTGTGTGTGTGTGTTTCTTTTGAATTAGAATTTTTAAAATACTCATACCCCAATGGATTTATAACTGAAATTAGGGCGAAAAATCTCTACAGGTTGTTTTTATTTCGTATTTTTTTTTTTTTTTTTTTTTAGGTGCGACTGGGTTTTGTGGGTTGGGAAAATAATTTGTATTGTAGTTAATAAATATTAACATAAATAAATAACAAACCTGTAAAATTAGCATATACTGTGAGCGTCAAAATAAAGTCTGCATGGCAAAGTGCCAAGTAGGAGCCCTTTACATCAAACAACAACCGAACCAAACGCTTGAATTTCCCAAAGAATATATAAGCCAGCCTTAAATATTATAATATTCTTGTTACTGATGAAAGTAAGTTTGAAGTCTGTAGAGTCAAAAAACTCTCAAAATGATGGCGAACCCAGCATGAAGCCTTTAGTAATAAATATGTTACCAAGACGGTAAAACATAATGGTGACTTAGTAATGGTCTGGGTTTGTATGGCGGTATCAGAAGTCGGTAATATTACATTTATGGAATCCATAATGAAAAAGGAAGATTATGTCGACGTTTTAAAAAACAATGCAGGCCCTAGTGTACAGAAATTAGGACTAGCGCAGAACTGGATTTATCAACAGGACAATGATCTTCAGCATAACAGAAAAACAGTGAAACAGTGGTTGCCCTATCATTGTCCAAAAACTTTCATATGGGCATAATCCAATTCAAAACGGACAGCAAATTGCTACTTTCCGATTTCCCATCTTAAAATGGGAGTGTTCAAAGTGTTTTGCTAATGGTTTTTCAACTGGCGACCTTTGCTGGTTCAGAAATGTGACTTCTTTAATATTTCACCTCTAATTTGTACAAAAGTTTAAATCAGTGTCACATAAAATCCGGCCATACTACAGAAACTTATTTTAAATGTGCATTAGTTTTCAAGCTTTATACTGATATATTTTTGATTCTAATCAAGTTTTTGAGTTCAATCTTCTTATATTAAATCGCAAACTACTTTATGTCAATAAAATAGTTAAAACGAGAAAAAGAAAGAGTCAAAAAATGCAAAAGTCGATTATTTTTAAAATCTTCAAATTAAAAATCAATTAGTTTTGAACCTAGAAGAAAAATTGCTTTGAAATTTTAAGGCTTGATGTGAAAACTTGAACAAAATTGGTCAAAAATTCTATCACATTAAAAAAACAAGTAAGAAAGTATAGTCGATCAAGTCCACACCCAGTATATGTATAAAAAAGTTTTTTCAGAAATGGGCGCTATATGGGAGATATGACCTATTATGGACCGATCATCCAAAAATTTATTGCCATCATTTCCTTGAATGTAAATATAATATATGTGATACTTTATCTCGATATAAATACTTTTAAGAGATTTATGGAGGTTAAAGTGAATTACGGAGAGGGTCTTATATCAGGGAGTTTCGATTAATTATGGTCCGACCAATATAAAATTAGGTGTCATTATTTCTGTATGTATGACATTTATTTGTAGTGAATTTTATTTAGATACCAATATTTTAAAGAAATTTATGATTGTTAAAGTGATTTTCAGAAGTGGGCCTTATATGGGAACTACGACTAATTATGGAACGGCCATTATTAAATTGTGCCATATTATTTGCATATATATGGAACATATTTGTGTTCAATAATATTAGGATCCTGGCATATTTAAGAGAGTTATGCTCTTTAAAGCGGTTTTCGGAAGTGGGAGCTACGAATAATTATGGACCGATCTGCACAAAATTTTTAGATGTGATTTGGCTTCATTTATCACTCATTTGTAATGAAATTTGTTTGAATACTTGCATAATTCAAACATTTATGATCGTTAAATCCCTATTTCGGGAGAACATTTGTATGGGGGCCAGGTGAAATAATGGGCCGATTTCCACCAGTTTCAATCACATGCGTCCTTGGGCCGAAAAAGTATTATGTACCAAATTTTATCGAAATATCTTCAAAATTGCGACCTGAACTCTGCGCACAGCCACCCAGACGGACGGACGGACATCGTTACTAACTAAGAATAATAACTTGAAACTCCTGAAAGATCAATAGCATACGCAAGCAGATTTTTTAAAGATCTAGCCGAGGACTTTATGAAAATATAAACATCTTTGAAATCAAATGAGAAATGAAAAAATTCACACAAATTACATGTTAAATATAGCCTATTTAGAGCGGCCACAGCTCCGCCCTTAGGAGGTTTTGTTGCATGTATCTTCAAAACTTAAGCTCACATACTCCTTGGCTACTTCCATGCAAAATTTTATCTCGATCGGATTAGCCGTTTCGAAATGCCACATTTATTTCCAAAGAGAAATCAATTCTGCCCCACTGTGTACTGATATATTGGAAAAGAAAGTTCTAGATGAAAATCCGTTTTCTATAAACGTTGAGATACATTAACAATGTATTTGTTTTTTTGTCGAAGACTTTGCAAAATATTGAATTGATTTACTTCTAAATACATTGACAATTGCTGGATGGTTAAACAATCTCTTAGTCCCAATTTACACAAACATCGGGATGAGGAAGAGATAAGACGAGTACACACTTGATGGTACCAGCAATTCGTGTTACTCTCTTATTCGTATTACTCGTACATATGTGTAGACAAAATACGAGCGATTTAAGCAAAAAGAATTGTGCTGTATGAACACCAAACAAATTTCAAGGCATAAATAAATTGTATCAATCTTTTCAATAAAAATTGCTTCGTGTAAATTGGGACTTACTTCTAAGTAATATCAATATACATAATAAAATTCAACCTAACATTTATGATTTGAGAACATTATTGTATATATATATATATTTTAAAAATTACACTTGTATTTACCCTGATGACCCATTATTATTATTATTTTAAATACACATACATATACGAAAATCGCTAATAAAAAAAGGAAATAAAATCTTTAAGTACAAACTTTATTTTTCTAATTTTTACAGCTTATAAGGATTGAGCAGTGAGACCATTTTAAATATTTTAAGCAGTCTACCGCCAATTTTCTGAAGCACATTCAACAGCCAGCAAGTAATATAAAAAAAGTAAGTAAATAAAAGTTAGTTTATTGTTGGTCATTGTTTAGAATTAAGAATTAAAAGCTTATAACCGGCTGAGTTCAAACATTTTACATGTGCGCACAGGACACAGGACACTGTAAAACTTTGTTTTTTATATTTATGGTAAAGATTTTGTTTTCATTATTTTTAATAACCTGAGGTCAAAAACCACACATTAACACTGAGTAAAAAAACACACACAGCAACACACACACACGAACAAAAGCATAAAGTAAAAAAAGAAAAATATATAGTACTACATACACATAAATAACTTTAAATCGGATTAAGAACGTTAATCAAAAAAAAAAAAAAAAAAAAGAAATAAACTTAAACAAAAAGAGCAGACGGAAACAACAGGAACAAAGGACATTTCTTTAATGCTTTTGTTAATTTCTCACAAGACAAGGGGAAGGCAAGAGGGTAATTGTTGACTGGAAAGGACATTAGAAATTCCAACACAAAAGATTAAATAAACCTGCCGCTGCTGCTTGATTTTAAATTACGAGTAGAATAAATATAAAAAAAAACTTATCAATTGAAATTGCAGGGTGCCCCCTGCACCCTCTTATTCTACTTAAATTTCTTATAATGATTACAGAAGCATAAAGAAGAAAAAAACCAGAGAAAATTCCATAAATACAGATGATTGGTTTGATAATAATGAAGCAAGGAAAACTCAGGATATTATATTGTTGAATAAATAAAAGAGAAAAAGTAAGAATTAAAACAAAACTCCGTAAAAAATATTGCTGAAAGCATTGAAATCCATAGAAAAGACGCTTGTGTGTGTCTGTCTCCCATTAAATTTTTCAATTGAATTAAACAAAAGAAGAAGAAAAAACGCATACAGACACGTTTCATATTTACTGCAGGAATTCATTCACACACTCACCTATGTACATACATATGTATGTATGTGTGTGTGTGTGTATGTATGTATGTGTGTGTATGGGAATGACAATTCTGCTAAATGTACGAGTAAGTAAGAGAATTAATTCCAATTATTTTACGCTACAAATACAAATGATATTGAAAAGTAATTTGCTGGCATTTGCAACTTAATTAAAGTGTTCTTCAGAAATCCTTTGCCACCAATGTTTTAATAGTTTTGTAGCATAACAAAAAGCGACTGAATACTTTGCAAACATAAATTTACAATTATTTAATAATATTTTAAGAAAATTTTAAATTAATTTCCACTTTTAATAATCTGGCTTTTTATTTTAATATTTTTGCGTTTTGCTTATTCCATATCTGATATTTTTGTTATCTGTAAGCTTTAACTTTTCTTAGACAATTGCCCAATATTCTTAAATTTTTGCAGCTGATACCAATTCATTGTATGAGGGCGGTTTGGAAATTTCTTAGCCTAGCACAGAGAGAGAATAGTTAGTTTTTCAAAAAGATTTCTATTTTCAATATAATCTCCTTAAGCTACAATACACTTAGTCCAACGCTCATCTAGCAATTCTATTCCTTGATTAAAATAGTTTTCCTCAAGACCTTCAAAATAGTGGTTTACAACTGCAATTGCAGCTTCATTTGAGGTAAATTTTTTTTAGATTTTTAGGAACAGGTAAAATTCACTGGGAGCTAAATCAGGAGAATAAGGTGGGTGGTCAAGCAACTCGTACCTACTCTAAGTCGTTGATTTTAGCCATTGTTAAAACACTCTTGATAAAAAATTATTTTTTTGCGGATAGTCAATCAATAAAATACCTTTCAAGTCGCAAAAAACCGTTGCCATAACCTTACCAGACGATAGAATTGCTTTTGCCTTCTTCAAGGCACTTCCTCCAACTTCAGTCTATTGCTCATTGTGCTTTTGTCTCTGGAGTATAGTGGCGTATAGCGACGCTTAAAATCTTTTTTTATTTTTATCAAAACGTTCCAAACAAATGCGCCACCCATTTATTTTTTTAAAGAGAAGTAACACTCATAGTTGAAGAAGTAAAGGTGGTGAAAGACGAAAACTTTTTATATCACCACTCTGCAATTGCGCATAGTGCAGAATTGCAGCGCCTCTGGTGGTGAGTAGGCGCATTAATGTTAAAGCTTGATTTTATAGCCTTTATTTAATTATTTTACTGTGGTGCCGTTTCAATGCTATACCACCGAAGGAGGGCGCTGTGATAAATATTAGTTATGATTGATAGAAGAAAACTAATAATTATCAGAAACTGACGTTGTTTGAGTGGCTGCGGCTGGGAATCGAACCCGGGCTACAAATACCAACTCAAGGTTAATGATCAAAAATACGCTAACCAATTAGGCTAAAGCACCCTACATTATGAATTTCTTGTCCCGATAAACTATTTTTATTTAAATATTTAATGACACCACGAATTTCTAATTTTTCCATTGTAAACAAAATCGCGGAGGCGTCTTTTTTGAACATCTGTTTCTATATAAAGAAAATGCCAGATCGAAAAGAAATTTAACATTTGTTCATAGCAGATATGGAAGTTTCCAAAACACGTAACTCTTTTTTTGTGTATACCGCGCTTTCTGTTCTAGGCCAAGAAGTTTCCGTACCGCCCTCGTAGCTTTTAAATAATGACAGCTATGATAGCTAAATTGAAAATCAAAACTTTACTGAAAACTGGTGGCATCTAATAAGAGGCAGCAATTACTTCCAATGAGTTTTCAACAAGAACAGAAGCATGTTGGAATAACATGACCAATAAAGAGACCAAGAGATTGAAAAGACTTTGTAAAATAAACATGTCACTGTATGGTCTAGTGCTGGCAAAGTATTGAGTAATGGGTACCGAGTATCGAGTATTTGCTCTTTTTTTTTGGATACTCAATACTCAAAAGTAGTTACTCGATACTTTCTGAGTTGTATTTTTAAGCAAGTTGAGGGGGTAAAATAGTGCATAAAAATACATCACTGTATGAAAAGACAACAATGTGTAAGCTACAAAGTTAAACCAACCGCCGAAATAAAGCTGTCTATTATTTCTTAAGTTGTTAAAGTTGAATTAAAAGTTAGCTTTACATTTATTTTTGATTTAATGATAAAAGACAACCAAAACCAATAATAGATGAAGATTTTTTTTTATTTTTTAAAGAAACTACTTCAATTTGCAGATACAAACTATGCGTTCTAATTTCAAAAAATCCGTTAAAAGTATCGAGTAGTATTGAGTACCCAAATGAAAAGTATTGAATATTATTGAGTAATGGACAGCAGTAGAATTTAGCAGCACTAGTGTGGTCTAAAGGCGTGATTGGTTTTTTTTTTCAAAAATTCGGCTGCAATAGAGATGTTAACAACTAAATTTTAGCCTTTTATTAATAATATAAATGACACTGACAAGTGATTTCAACAGAACGATGTCATCTGTTACATAGACGCCAAAACCATAGAAATTATTGGAAAAAAAATTTCCCGATCGTATAACTTTTAAGAAATTCAGATGTTAAATGGCTCTTCTCCGTCTTCAGCACATCTGGGTCCTCACATAATCTGCACATATCCGACAATTCGGATCCCATTCTCACCGCCATCCTGCCTATCATGCAGTGGCCCGTGATAATGCCCATCATGATCCTAACGCAGACCCCACTCCTGCCTAGCAACAATTCCGAGTCGGACTTCCTGAGCACCGGCCACACACTTGGCAGTCCGTCCGTTTTCACCAGGCCTGATTGGTCGCACTTAGGATCCATTTCCTAATTCTTCCATAATAGAAGCCTATACGGTTATTCTCCTCTGTCCCTGAGCCTATTCTTGCCAACTCATCAGCCACCTCATTGCCGGCGATGTCCGAGTTACCCGGTTCTGGAGGTAATTTGTTGTTTGTTTTTGTGCGGTGAAGATCCATTTGTAAAAAACAAAAACTTTTAGATAATTTATCATCTTTCTGCTTTTCTTCTAGAAACGGAAACGTCAATAAGTATGTCTGGGGATAGAATTAGGTAAAAGAAAAAAGATTTATACTTTATTAAAGTGATTTTCGAAGGGGGTCTTATGGGAGCATAAAATTTCTTGTCATGATTTCTGTATATACATATTTGTATATGAAATTTATTTGTGGTGAATTTTATATGGATACCAACATTTTTAAGAGATTTATGGTTTTAAAAGTGATTTTTAAAAGTAGGCCTCATATGGGAACTATGACTAATTATGGACCGATCATCATAAAATTGTACCGAATGATATGTGTATGAGACATATTTTCATTCAATATTATTTGAATACCAAAACCAATCTGAAACAATCTGCAAAAAAAAAATTGGTAGATGTGATTAGTCTTCATTTAGAACTTATTTGTTGCGAAATTTGTTTGAATGCGTTTATAAATCAAACATTTATGACCGATGGAGTCATATTTCCGGTAGGACATTTGTATATGAGCTAGATGAAATAATGAACCGATTTCAACTAATTTCAATTCCTACCATCCTTGGGTCGAAAAAATATCACGTACCAAATTTTATTGAAATATCTTCAAAATTGCGACCTGTACTTTGCGCACATTAGAGTTCCCAAAGGGTTGCGGGTTCCATTCCCGCCAAAGACTCTGGGTGTTTTCTGCAGATAAGCCAAAAGCTTTGCAGTTTTTGTTAGTTAATTATTAAAAAAAAAAAAAGAAATAAATAAAACCATGGTCAGCTAGCCAGACAGACGAAGAGACGGACGGACGGACATCGTTAAATCGAGTGAGGAAGTGATTCTGAGTTGATCGGTATACTGTACGATAGGTGGTGGACTAATATTTATGGGCATTACAAACATCAGTACATCAGATGGTGTAGGGTATAGTTATGAACCAAAGCGTAGTATGAAGTAAGTTTTTCTTTCAAATTCATTCATTTATTTATTTATTTATTAATTTATTGTCTATGGCTGTTATTCCTTGCAGACATTTACAAAAATTTTAAAATTAACAAACTTAAAACATATAAACCACAACACTATGAGTTTAAATACTTTATTAAATAAAGTTTTATACGATGAAGATCTAATGAAAAATCTATAAATCTATATAACTGATTAAATGTGTTGCACATCCTTCTTAGTGGGTCAGCATCAGCATAGTTTGATTTCAAAAATCTTCTTGACAATGGATAAAAATTTCTGGTAGGACGTTGTGGAACGTTGAAAAGAATTTACATTTATTAGAATATTAGAGCATATGTAACACCATTAATACTGGAGTATTTTTTTTGGACATACAACATTTATAAAGCACGTTTTGCGTCCTTCCTAATAAATACGAGTATATCCAGTTTGTTAAAAGTTTTGAGAACCCCATTAATTTCAAGTTTTTAATAAGGTTTACTTTATCAAATGCTTTGCTAAATTCGGTTTAAATAACATCAGTTTGTTTCATCTGTGAAAAGCCATAAAATACAGCACAAGTAAATTGAATAAGATTAATAGTAGTAGAACAGTAATGTAATGCTTTTAGTATAATATTTTGTACTCAAGTTACAAAATACTATACTTAAAATTAAAACAACCGTTTGAAGGCAAAACAAAACAACGGTCTAGTATACAAAAAATTCAAGTTCGAATATAATGTTCCCTGTCTGTGGCACGTCAAAATTTTCAGCTGCTTCTCACATTGAATTTAAACAAGGAGTATAGTGGATTTTAATTGCATCAGCCTGGTAATCGAAACCATTTAGTGCGGTTAAATTTGTAAAAAAACTTCTTTCTTTGATGAAAGAATGGGAAGAAGTGGGGAGATTGTACCTTCCGAAATGGGACAGTTGAATTAACCTGACTTTCAAAAGAGATTTTCTCTTTGGACATTAAATTAGATGAATTGTTTTATTTAATAAATATAAAAAGTTAGTGGTAGTTATTAATAATCAACCTATTTACCTGTTTTTTGCGTTTACCTTAAACCACTACACTCATCACTGAATCGAATGCCCGCATAAAAAACTGGCTTTTGTACCTACAAAAACTATAGAATTTTTTTTATACTTTTGTGACGTTTACAAATAATGAACACTTTCATATGGCACAATACAATAAAAGCAGGAAAAACTACACTTCACAGACAGGAACAAAATAAAAAGAAAAAAATTAAGCCACGCACCGTTTTAGAGCAGTTAACCTGGTCGTTGAGTTAGTTGGACTTGCCAGCAATAAACATTGGCACAACAGCAACAACAAAAAGAAAGCTCTTTTAATACGGGCACTTTGAAAGTTAAACAATTTAACTAAAACAATGAACTCCTTTTTTAAAAGTATAAAATAATTATCAACTTAAATATTTTCATTTTTATTTCGTTTCTCACAATTAGATTTTGAATTTTTTAAATATAATAATATTTAAACACTTGTATGTACTAATATGTCTTTCACATTAATTTGTTTATTTTTATTACAATATTTTTTATTTAATTTTTTTTTCAAACAACGATCGCTGTTTCCGTTTTATTTTTATTTATTGTGTTCCGTTCGACTTTAACCGCGTAACTGTTTTGGGCTGCTACATTTATTTCACTTCAAAGTTTGGACAGATAAAAATCTATGCCGTTCTGGGTGCACGATAAAAGCTTTTGCTTTGCTCTGGATTTTGTTGCTCTGTCTTTATAAGAGACTTACAGAGTTACACTCTCTTATAAATACAGGTATTTGTTAGCCAAACGGAAAAGGAACTAAGTGGAAATGAAACTCTAAAACAAATCAACACAGAGTAAATAAACATAATAAGGCGAGAGACAGACAGAGAGAGAGAGCACCATGAATGCTCTCTCAATGCTTGTTTAAAGCCGTTACCTTTTTATGTTACTCTCTTACCACTTTTCTCTCGTTAAATGTTTATGCAAAATATGCAAAAGTTTATGTGAGTTTTCAGGAAAATTGTTGCTTCCTTTTGTTTATGTAAAAATGTTTGTGTTTACAAATAAATGTATGTATGTATGTATGTATGTTAGTTGGCTCTGTGTGAAGGGATGGATGATGGATCATTATGCATACAATTTGTATGTTATTGACTTGTTTTTATTTTATTGTAGCTCTTCTGAATATTTGCCAGGAAAACATCTGCCAGTCTGGCTATTTGGCTCAATACTTAGTTATGTACGAGTATAAATATAGATATGAGTATGTTTGTAAGTTATTTTCTTTCTTTTTTTAATTTATGTTGTTGTTTCTTTTTGCCTTCGCTTTATTTATTTTTGGCTCCTCGTTCGTTTCGATATTGATTTGGTGTATCCAGCACATGCTTTTTCACATGTTGCTTTTTTCTTTCTCCCTTTACAAACACTTGTGGATTTTCTATTAGCTTTTTTTTTCTTTTGCTCTAAAATATAAACATGTTGCAAATACGAGTATTGAAATTTATTGTTGTTACACTTGTTTTTTTTTTGCTGCTGCTGTTGTCGCTGTTGTGAAATAAATGTAAATCTGGACTTTTAAAGGTTTATGGGATTTTTTAAAGGACTTCAAATTAAAATTATAAAAGAGCCTGACAAATGGCCAATACAACATGATTACAGTCAAATTGCAAGCAACATAGTAAATTTAAACTTATTTGAGCTTTAACTAGTAAATATAAATGAAGCAATAGGATCCAATATCGTTAGCTTAGAGTGTAAAGGTTTTAGGTCTACTTTTACAAATATTTGAGAAGGTACAAAAAATTATTAGTTTTATGAATTTATTAAATTAAGGTACGGTCACATTTGGCAAATATTTGCTGAAAAAGACGTAGCCACTAAATAACATACATATATTTGAACTCGTTTATTTATTAGAAAAAAAGCCTTTTCCTATTTAGGCTTTTAGGCCAAATCACAACAAATATTTAGTTTTAATTTATTTGATGCTGTTTGATCTTGCAAAAATCTTGTAAGAGCAAACAACGTCAAATAAATTGGTGCTAAAATAAGTGATTGTTTATCGAAGCTTGTGGTAAATATTTTCCATCGGTGGCAACATGCGAGAGAAAAGTATGAAGACTAAGAATTGGAGTCATTATTCCATGAAGATTATCATTGCAAGCTACTTAAGCAGAAATTTCAAAATGTTTTCAAACAGCAGAATTTATACAAAAACAGAGAAATTCGCTACCATATTAATTAAAGCAGAGAGAACTAGAAAGACGATTTGGCATGTCCAAAATACTTGAATCATTATTTGCGATGATAAATGGAGCCATTGCTATAACTCGAAGCGTAAGAGTGGGCTTCACATACGAACCCCGGCCAACCAGCCAAATAAACACCCTGAAGCTAAGGTACTGCTCTGTATTTGTTGTAACTAAATGGGTTCTTTTTATTATAAGCTGCTAAAGTCTTGCAAATGATGAGTTTAAAGCACTTGCTAAACAAATGCCCAGAATATGCCGCTAGATATGAATGCTTAATATTCCATCAAGACAGCTCACAGCTATATACCTGTTAAAGACTATTTTGAAAGAAGTGTTAGAGAAGTTTTGCCTCACCCGTCTTTGCGTAGGAGACGAAACCTACTCATGCAATGCATTGTGTTGGAACTAGGAAAATAAGTTATGGGAGAGGGGATAGAGGGAGTAGTGTTTGTGAACATTTGATTTAAATTTCCCTATATTGAAAGTGGCAGGTAATACTTATGCTTTAGTTTATTCCACATACGGACATTATGGCTAAAGAACGAACTTTTCCTGTAGTATGTTGTGCGATCCATTCTACAGTCGACCATTCATAGATTGACCCTGACTGAAGAAAACTACGTGTTTCGGGAACAAGTTTCCTAATTTCAGTGAAACACAACCCACATTGCGAAAATGTTGCAATGAATCAATAGAGTTGGATACCCTATTATCACCGTTAAGCATCTTCGCCGTCGAATAACTCCAAAATAGACCTCGAAGCACCGGCCCCTACATAAGAGTTGTATTCTACTTTCGGTCGAATATAGTTGGTGTAAATAGTATGGTGATCAGATGAAGTATTTCCTACACCGTTGAAAAAGAAACCAAAGCACTTGAACGCTTCTTTTGACACTTGAAAAATGTGTTTGGTTCAGCGGACATTACACTGGATTCTCATGCCTAGAACTTCAAGAGCGTCTGATTCCTTAATATTTACACCGCCCATAAAAACAGATGAAGCAACATGAGCTGTCGTGCGTTTGTGTGTTAATATACAACATTGAGTCTTACGTGCGTTTGCCCCACCCCATTCTGAGATTGTCTTAAGATCTTGTCTAAAAAATCCAGCATTTTTAATATAGTGAGGAGGGTATATATTGGATTTGTGCTGATTGTAACGTCCAAAAATATTAGCATACCGATCGGCTCAGAATTATTTTTTGAGTCGTTTAAATTGGCATTTCACCAGATAAAGACATTGAATATCCTTGAAATTTTAAAGCGACATTTGACAGCATTCCACAAAACAGCAAAAAAAAACAGCAGAAATTTCTAAACCAAATAGAGCAACCAATACTACCTTCTCTGTTACATGAACAGTCCTCGTATGAAGTCAATGAACATTTTCAATACACTTTACTCTGCAAGATTTCATAGCAAGGCAACTACAGATCATATGCCAGATGTCTCGCAAAATGTATCTCTCATTTTTTTCAAACATTAGCTAAAGCGAATTGTGTACAATTCTAAGAGCGCTCTTATAGAGAAAGAGCAAAATCTGTTTTGTCAACCTGTTGGCACTTCGATATTCAGCTTAAGAACAAATAATATCCTACGTTTACCGCTTTGGAATACCCAGGAAAGGTTGTGGTGTAATAAAAATGCCCCTGGAGCACCTGTTAGTAGTGTACAGGTTACCAGATCTCAACCCATTGTTGGATCGCAGTCTATGATGACTCTCAACATTACTTCAGAGAATGAAAAGTTCCATAATTACGAAAACTCTCATAATTCAAAATCCTCTTCTCAAAAACATTTACTGCCATAATTGAGGAAGTACATAGTAAAAATTTATTTAAATGAAGATTATATCCCATTGAAAAGAATAACTCTGCAGGAAAATCATAACACTTTGAAGCAATGCGGAACTTCACTCAAGGAATTCAAAAAGAAAATCTGTTGATGTGGTAAATATTGTATTATTGCAGTCAACTTAGGCCGGCAATTTAAAGATTTATGATTCAACAGTCTTTAACATGGACCGGCAATTGCAGGCTATAGCTAGCGATGGGAGAGACATTTTTGTAGCTTGTATTAAAATTTAAGTGTTTAAATATTTTTCTATAGAAAATTCAGAACTAGTTGAACCTGATGTGCTCCACTATCCACCATTGAGGTAAAGCCGTTAATAAAAGTAGTAAAAAAGTAGGTGCAGAAGTGTGCATGGTCTAAAAATATTATCATGTAATAAGTATTCCTGTGTCTAAGCTGCAGGTTGTGAAAATTTAAGAACGTGTAACAGGACCTGTCTCCAAAATATCGCAAACAAAGGGGCGTGCTCCGTCCACTTTTCTTTTGGTACGTATTTGTATTCATGCCAATACCACCGCCATTGGTCAAAAAATGCCCAAAATATGACGATTTTATATTTTGGGTTTATGGGCGAGGTCACGCCCCTTTGTTCACTCACAACTTTATATAGTCAAGAATTTATTATATCGTAAGAATATCCTATGTACAGTAGTTAAGACTAGATTACAATTTTTAATTTTCCTAAAAAGGGCCGTGGTCCCACCCACTTTTTTCCTGGTACGTAATTATGCCAATACCATATGTACCAGATATCATGCCCAAAATATGGTGGTTGAAATGTTTGTGTTACATAGGTGATGCCACGCCCCTTGTCCAATCAAAACTTCATATAGAATTTTATTTCTATAAGAGTTACAGTAACATGCTGTGAAAATTTCAGGAAGATCGGTTCAAGACAAACAGACAGACAGACATTAATTTTTATATATATAGAGTTTCTTTTCCAAACTGATATCTTTATAGTTTTCTTTGTATTTACATATTTTCTCTCTCTTTTTGATGTCAGATAGACATATGTATGTATGTCCGTAGTTGTGTACCCTACACTGACCACACCAGACAAATGCATGTACGTACAAGAAATTGTTCGCTGGATGAAGAAATCCTGTCAAGACTGGAGGTAATATTAGCTACAGTATGTTGTATACGACATTAAATCTGATGAGTGGTGTGGTATTTTCGAATTTACTTAAGTGTTCGCACGTAGTGAACTACCACGTAAACCAACCAAACCAACCAACCAGGTAATGAACCTTTGGAAATAGCATAACATCTTGAAATTAAACAGAAAGTTTATTAATAATTTATAGAGCAGACATTTTATTTAAGTTTGTAATTATTTTTGAGTGTTGCTTACTTCATAAATTTGTAAAGTTAATGCGGCCCCCTTGGTATGTAACCAATCTATTTAAGTCTATAACGATTATTGTCGATCGACTTTTCACTGCTTATAACTACATACATGCTACATACTACGTACTACGAATGTATGTACATACGAGTATTACAAATGTTTAGTCGCAATGGGCATCTTGTGAAGTGCTAAAAACGAATTCTTTTACCACATTTAATTTATGTATATAATTTGTTCCTCTGTATTTTCCAAAGATTAAATATTTATGCACACATTAATCCAATATGGGCTCTTAAATTTCGTTATTTTATTAAACAAATAAGAAACTAACTGAACAGAACCAGCCATATTTAACGAACCAAAAACAAGCAACACAAAATAAAAAAAAAATAAAAAAAATAAAAAAACAACCTAATAAACCACCAATAAAATGAGAATGAAAGAGATATAGGAAAATATTAAAGCATACACACACCCACATAATAAAAACATAAACAAAAATAATCAAGCAAAAGTTTATATTCGGCTTATAACCACCACCAAATCACCTTATTTAAGGCGAATGTCATAAAACATACAGCAGCGTAATTCCTATTTTTATTTTAGATTTATTTTGGCTGAATTTCATCTTAATAACGATATTTACAAGAATTTTATGCATTTTCCAGTTATAATCACTAATTTATATTTGTATCTTTTTCATTCGTAAATGCGCTTTAAGCGATTTACTTTAACACACAATAAATTAATTAGCAAAAAGCCCAAGGAAACTGATTTTGGCTTTTTGAAACCTCAAAATTGTCAACTTAAAGTTGGAAGCTTTGGCCAATTATGTATATATCAACATTCACAAAAGCCAAAAGTATAATGTTTGCATACTTATAACTGGTCTGTGTAAAATTTCGGGAGTAATCCTCATGAGGGAGCTATTACGGGCCGGTCATCATGATTTATATATGTATATAATTGCGTGAATGATTTGTGTTGAATTGCAACTTTGTTGTGATTTTCATAAGAGATTTTTTGCGCATTTAATTGATTTCCGGAAGTGGACTTTATATGGGGACTACGATCAAATATGGACCGATCATCAAGAAATTTGGTACAAAAATTTAAATATTTATACAGATTACTTGTGTTAAATGTCGACTTATTAGTGATTTTTATAAGACATTTATGCGTTTTTAATTGATGTCCGGAAGAGGGCTTTATATGGGGACTACGATCAAATATGGACCGATCATCAAGAAATTTGGTACAAAAATTTAAATATTTATACAGATTACTTGTGTTAATTAGTGATTCTTATAAGAGATTTAAGTGTTTTTGATTGATTTCCGGAAGAGGGCTTTATATGGGGACTACGGTCAAATATGGACCGATCATCAAGAAATTTGGTACAAAAATTTAAATATTTATACAGATTACTTGTGTTAAATTTCGACTTATTAGTGATTTTTATAAGAGATTTATACGTTTTTAAGTGATTTCCGGAAGAGAACTTTATATGGGGACTACGATCAAATATGGACCGATCATCAAGAAATTTTAATTTAAAGAATTTAAATATTTATACAGATTACTTGTGTTAATTAGTGATTCTTATAAGAGATTTAAGTGTTTTTGATTGATTTCCGGAAGTGGACTTTATATGGGGACTACGATCAAATATGGACCGATCATCAAGAAATTTGGTACAAAAATTTAAATATTTATACAGATTACTTGTGTTAAATGTCGACTTATTAGTGATTTTTATAAGAGATTTATACGTTTTTAAGTGATTTCCGGAAGAGGACTTTATATGGGGGTTACGGTCAAATATTGACCGATCATCATGAAATTTGGTAAGACAATTTAGATGTGTCTAGTAGACACTGTCTACGGATTACTTGTGTTAAATTTCCACTTGTTAGTGATTTTTATAAAAGTTTTATGCGCATTTAAGTGATTTTCGGAAGTGATCTTTGTATGCGGCTATGTTCCAGATATGGACCGATGCAAACAAAATGTCCTTTTGAGATTTCACGTTGCATGAAACTTAGTTTTGCAGAATTTTGTATGGATACGGCTTTTCTATAGACATTTATGTACCATAAAGCCATATTCCGGGAAGACATTTGTATGGTGGCTGTGAGAAATCGTGCACCATTTTCAACAGGAATTGTCCTTTTGTAATAAAACTGAAATTTGCAAAATTTCATGATATTATCTGCATTATATTTAAAGAATATAGCAAAAAATGTCTGAAAAATGTCGAGGTAGTCTTAAATTTTTGAACTATAACGGATTTTGCCCATTTTCAAGAGCAAATATTTCGGTGGATCAAAGAATGTTTGGTAAAACTTTCATTGTTTTATGCCCTCTTTTCGTGCCTTCAACAAATAAACTGACGGAGGGACAAGACTAGATCGTCTTAGATTTTATTAAGGATCCAGAATATTTAGACTTTTTGGTTCTACGATTAATATTTATTTAAGTGTGTTGCAAACGGAGTGACAAACTTAATATACACCCCAACAAAAAAAAAAAAATTATTATGGCACAAATGAATAGGAGGAGTGTGAGTGTGTAAGTGTTTATTAAACAGTCAGTGTATTTCTAATTGCGGTATGTAAATAAATGTTTATTGAATTTGTACAATAATTCAACCAACCATAAGAACAGTAGCAACAACAAAATAAATAAAAACTCATTATGGCAATAAAAACAATAGCGGCAGCTACAATAACAACACCGTCATGTGTTTGTATTAAATTCTAATTAAACAACGAAAAAAAAATAAAGAAAACTCAGGATCCCAAAAAAAAAAAACTAAGAAAAAAAAACAATTCATGGTGTGAATGAATAAATGATAGAGAAAACAAAATTATATTTTATACGTTGTATAAAACATGTAAACAATTATACACACATACATACATTTATGCGATCGAGGGTGACCCTTGGAATTGGAATTTTCCTTGATCCATAATTATTCTCTAACATCTCTAAGTACAAAAAATTTGCACATAATTGGACAACCTTTAAAGGTGCTGCATTTTATTTGAAATTTCAAGTTTGAGCTTAAAGAAAGATTCACATAAAATCCTGTTGCACTTTTATTATTTACAGTGATGAGTTTCTTAAACATAATCAGCGTTATTCTGTCAAAATAAAAATTAATCGGAATATACACAGCCCAATCATGAATAGAAAATCCGCGGGAGTTTTTTCCCTTTTTATTTTTTTAACATTAAATTTGAATAGGAAAACTGGGAAAAGGGAAAAAACTCTTGCGGAATTTTTATTCATGATTGGACTGATTTGTACAAGTGCAGAACAATAAGAAATCTAATAGCAAGAAAAATCTTGCAAAAATTCCTTCAACATCCGTCAATGTCGGTTGCAATGTTTTCAAAAAAGAAAAAAAAAATAAAGCAGCCAAAAAGTACTACAAGTGATGTTCTAGCACAAGTACAAACAAAAATGTTAATAAAACAAAACAAAATTCGTAGGTCTCTTCGGTATTGTCTGGGCCGAAAAAACCCAACTCAAGTGTAAGAATCACCAGGAGATTAAGTAGGAATAGGAATGCTGATTTTAAAATCGTAATAAAAAACGGAATGCTTTCCAACGATCTTTCAGATCATGCAGTTATCATTAGTGAACTTATCTTCCTAGGCTGATTTTAAAAGTTCTGGTTGTGAACCAGAAAAGACAGAGTTAGTTCATTTCAATGGAATGTATAATGTACAATAAGTGAATTCAGTATGGCTGATTGGAAGGTTTTAAAAGGTAATACACAAGAGTAAACTTAAAAGAGCTATTATGCCTGCAGAATTTAGGGCCTGCAACTGAATATGCTGAACTGAATTTACACTTTCCTATGGTTGTACTTTCTGTTGGAAGCCTTTGGGTGTGAACTCGATAAACAGTACAGATGCGCTTCACTTGGAATTACTGGTGTCTTATAAGGTCAATGCAAGCGGCATGCGGCCGCGGGCGGCAACAGTATTGCCAGAGAATAAAAATTGTGTATCTTTGCAAAATTATTCATACAAAAATTTTGAAGCATCGCAAATTAATTAATCTGGCAATGCTGTGAGATGCGGCCGTGCGGCAAAGTTGAACAATATTCTACGCGGCAAAGCCGCTTAAAACAATGTTGCCATACATATATATTATGTGACATATGACGACGACGAAAAATTACTTGCCAAAGTAAAAAATACAAATTATTGTATGAAAAAACTTCAGTCCAATAAAGAAACAAATTTAAAAAGGGCAAAGGCTTGGACTGAAGTAATAAACGCAGCAATGAAACTAAACAGTAAGATTTTTGTGTGTTTAAAGAAAATTTGTTTACAAAAATTTTAAAAGTTATAAACATATTCTCTTTTTAATACTTTTTACACCGAATTTATTTATGTAAAAAGCAAATAAATTTAATTTTTTGATATTTGCCGCTTGAAATATGCCGTGCACATTTGCCTGCCTACAAAAAGTATAAGCGGCAAAAAGAACAGCTGATTATCGCTTGCGGCCGCATGCCGCTTACATTGGACTTCCACTAGTAGGCGGCTGCCTACAGTTACCGTTCACTGAGATTTGAAACGATCTGAAGTTTAACGTGAAACTTCAAATAAAATCGAACCTTAAAGGTGGATTCTTAACAAAATAATTTGTTCGAACATTTTTTTTATATGAAGTTTGACGTTTCTCTTTATGAGAGAGAGAAAATATTTTTTACGAACTTGAATTGGTTTAATTTTATATTTTTTCTGGACAATAATAGGTTGCATTTTTTTCATACAAATAACAATGCCTCATGTATTTCCATTTCCATCAGCAAAAGCAACTTTATTTTTTCATTCATTTTGAATTTATATCTGTGATTTTGAATACACATTACTTTAAAAGAATTTAATATTTGTATTTTGACATTTAAGTTAGATTTACACGATTGAAATTTTCTTCGAAATTGGTCTTCAAAATGCTTCAAACTCGTGTAAACAGCAAAATTTCTTCAAAATTAATTTATTTAATAACTAATTATAACTATTAAATAAATAAATTTTGAAGAATTTTTACTGTTTACACGAGTTTGAAGCATTTTGAAGAAAAGCAAAATAAATCAATGGCCGCACATTTTGTTTACATATGGCAGCTTTGTTTTTTCAGAAAAATCGTTCGCAATGGATGAATCGTGCTGCAAAAAACTCTCAGTAAAAAAAATTTTCTCTGGAAAATTTTTTTTGTTAAGAACAAATAGGTGAATCCAACTTAAGAGCACCGAAAATTGTAAATGTTCAATATAAGGGACACCCTAATAAACCTATAAATTCAAAAAATATTCGAACGTTCATGAGTCTACTTTTCGACTCATGATGTATTGTAAACAAGTACTAAAAACAGTGCTACTATTAGTATCTTAATTATTGAAGTAAAACAAAAACAAATGAACTCTTTTTTAGGCAGATGATCTCAATGTGTTGTTCCTAGCACAAGTATGAAAGTTGTGATTTTAGTAGCAAATGTTAAGACTAGTTTACACAAATTGACACAAATCAAAAGCTGTATTCCAATATTATAGAGTTTAACACAAATTTAACAAAGTATTTTGAAAAATCATTGTCTCAATTTTAAATTGAGCATAATTTATTAGTTATTTTATGCTAATTACAAATCTGTTTCAGAACCTCTGATTTCTGTCACTAATTAACCCCCGTTACCCTGCGCACTCAGTTTTGAATGTTTATTGTCTCGTTTAGATTTTATAGTTTAATTTTTCTACAGTTTTTTTTGTTTATTTTTCCAGCTGAAGTAGTTGTAATAAAAAAATTTAAATATTTTCTATGTGCGTGTTTACACATACATGCCTTCTTTTTCCAAAAATAAAAAGATTTATTTTCGTTGTTTCTATGCTTCTCAGTGGCATCCAATTCAATAATTATATTTTTTTAAGTAATAATTAATGGTTTAAAATTTAACAATTATTCGGAAAATTCTCGTTAATAAAATTCTAAAAAAAGCATTATAATATTAATAAATTATTGACATGATTAATAATGGAAAAATTAACTACTTGAACATGTTTTTCATGTTAAAAAAGAACAACAACATTTTGAATTGTAATAATTAATATAATCCAAAAAGAAAT
This sequence comes from Bellardia bayeri, assembly GCA_950370525.1. Lineage (NCBI taxonomy): Eukaryota > Metazoa > Arthropoda > Insecta > Diptera > Calliphoridae > Bellardia > Bellardia bayeri. The sequence continues at coordinate 84,337,383 of OX493268.1, read as the reverse complement.
ATATGTACATATGTATGTATATTTAAACTTGAAAATTAAGGCGAATTCAAGGTTGTTTTATTATAATAAGAGAGAGAAGGGAGATTAAACAAGTTGGTTTTTAAATAAAAAAAAAAATGTGTTCAGATACTTTTCTGTTCAAACAAATGTAAAATCGATGTTTTGATGGCATATTTTATTGTTTAGCTAACAAAGTAAATTTAAGGTAAAGCGGTCAAAATTTGTGCCCGATATTTAAAGAAAACAACAGCAGGCGAGACCTTTTCCAAAATCAGTAGGTTACGCACCACGCGGCATTAATGAAAATTGCATATACTTTTGTTTTTCTAGTATTTTTCTTTTAATTGTAATTGTAGTTATGAAACGCTAAGAAAATATTAATGCATAATTTCTCTGTTAAATTAATGAAATGGTCTCTCAAAATTTTGTATAAAAACAGATCATTAACCATGCGTTTTAAAAACTTTTTCAACGTTTAAAAAAAAAAAAAACTATTTATAACTTTTTAACAAATATCAAACTTCAAGTGTAATTATAGTAATGCAACACAGTTTAGGTATATTTTATAAAATTCTCACAAGGTCTGTATAATAACTAAAGGTGCTATCAGACGGGATGTATTTTACATATATACTGTCAAATTTTCCATCTGTAAAAGTTGTACACATCGTGTGATACATATGAAACTTTGCATGTGTAAAATACATGTGGAAATACATACATATGTATTTTTTTCGATTAGAACACGCTCTATTTTCCTGTGACAAACATAAACAAAACAGCTGGTTTGTTTTGAAACAAAATTGTTTGTAAAGAAAAATTAAAGAAACTGGATAATGAACATGAAAAGAAAGTATTTTTCGATTTTTAATAAATTAAATTATGTTTATTATATTTATAGCAGCTAGATTAGTCAAAAAAAGCAATTCTTTAAATTTATACACGTTAAAAAGTCAGCTTTTGTTTACATTTATAGCTTATGTCATACGGAAAAACATAAGCAGGTGTGATAGCAAAAATTATGAATCGTATGTAAAATCAAAATTTTGACATACATACGGAATTACATATGGGTAAGAAAAGTGACAGTACATATGTAAAATACATCCTGTCTGATAGCACCTTAAGACCTTTCTCTCAAAAGACATCTATAGTTAATATTTACGAGGACGGTTCGGAAATTTCTTAGCCTGGCACAGAAAAAGAATAGTTAGTTTTTCAAAAACATTTTTATTTTGCAATATAATCTCCTGAAACTTCAATGCACTTAGTCCAACACTCATTTCCTCAAGGCCTTCAAAATAGTGGTTTACAACTGTAATTGCATCTTTATTTGAGGTAAATCGCGGATGCGCCTTTTTTGAACACCTGTTTCTATATGAAGGAGTAGCCAGATCGAAAAGAAATTTAACATTTGTTCATAGCAGAGATGGAAGTTTCCAAAACACGTAACTCTGTTTTTGTTTATGGAGTCGCTAATGAATAATTTAAAAATTACAAAGAAATTTCAGAAAGACAAACTAATAAAACTTAAAATTTAAACGTTCTTTTGCTATTTTATTTTAATTAAAAACAATGTTTGTTAGATTAAGAAAGAAAACCTCTTTAGTTCATTTTTTATATAATCTAGTACTAATCTTTAAACTTATTTTTTTAATACAAACATTAAAGCAATTAAGTAAATAAAAAGTTTATCAGTAACAACAAATTTGTAGTAATACAAAAATTTGTAATAATAATAATAATAAAGAAGAATATACACACATTGTAAACGTAAGTAAATTTCGTTCTAACTCATAACATGTAATAAGAAATATGTTTAATTCCCGAATTCTATTTCTCAATAAATGGTGAGTTCAATAGATTGTTACAAGTAGATCTTGGTCAATAAACATTGCCCTTGGCAGGGTAGAAAATGCATTCCAGTTGGAAATTTGTATAGAAAAATATGACTTTAGAATGGTATTCTTCGAGCTGTTAATTAAAAAATTAACTCAAGCAAAAATAATGAAAAATTTTCTCTAAAGCTATGTGTTAACGATCGTCAGATATTACAATGTTGTCCGAAAAATGTTCAGAAAATGTCTAACAACCGTGAAAACCTAAAATTTTTGCCTTACAATGTTGTAAGAAAATCATTTTCAGTACATTGGAAGACAAAAATATTGTCAGACATCTAACAATCGTGTAAATACACAATTTTGCCATTATCATTGTTTTAAGACAATTGTCAAACACTTTTCATTGTCATATGTGCAAAGTTTAGGCATCTGTCAATGGAAATTATTTCTAAATGCAACTCTGTATATACATAAATAAACAAACAAGCATTGATAAAATTTTTGAAAAATGTAGAAGAGAATTAAAGAACTAAATTAAAGAAAATAAAAAATGTATAGCGACATATCTTTTGATGAATCCTGTTTCATAGAGTGCAGATAAAATGGTTTCAATTGCTCTTTTTTGTTCCATGACAATATTTAAAAATTTTAAACACACACACAGAGCTGCAAAACGAATTTGACAATGCCACACAACAATCTGACAACCGTGTGAACTGACAATTTCGGTTGACAGATAAATTCATTGTGTGACAATTGTATGACAATTGTGTGCAAATGAAATTGTTAGTTTTCTTACAGTCGTCTAAACTGACAATTTACCTTTTGCTAAAAATTTTTCAATGTCAGTACATTGCTAGATCTGACAACGTTGTAATATCTGACGATCGACACATAGCTTAACAATAAAAAATTTATCTTTTACATATTATAAATATTTTACTAACTAAAAAGTAATATTCATTAATAATAAATAAATACTCACCATATGCCTCACATATGGGTATATAAATTCACTTCACTTCACTTTTAAACCTAACGTAGATTTAGCCAGAGGTGGTCGTCGTTTGTTATTGTTTGTTCAGAATTTTGCTTATATTTTTATATTTTCATATACATGTGTACATATGTATGTATGTATAGTATTTTGATTTAATATTAATAAACCACAATATATTTGTATATAAATATATTAATAAATAAAGAACAACAATAATCTTACTGCCAATAAAACATGCATACGTATAATAAATTCCAGATAAGATAAACAATATTTAAATATTTGCATTGAGATTCATGCACACATTTTTTTATTTTTATTTTTCAAAAATTTCACTGTAGTTTCACTTGGTTTTAGTTTTATTTTTCAAAAGAGTTTTATACACAAATATTTGTAATTATTTTCATATCTAATAAATAGACCTTACAATAGTTAATGTTAACAGGGCTTGGTAAATGTTTAATGAATAGGTGATGTATTGGTCCTTGAAATTTCTTATAGTAAATACAATAAAAACTGTTTTAGTTCTGTTTTACAGACTTCTGTTTTAGCTGACCAGATTTTGTTCAAGTCTCTTTTGAACTTGCCATTTCATTCACACTCGATGAAACATGCATGAAAAAAACACGCCTTTTATTCTCTTTTCCCTACTCGCCCAAAAACACTTGCCTTGAAGAGTCAGAATTGAAGAGTGTGCAAGCGGACTTACTTCTATAAACTTAATATTAGCTTTTTCATATTTTAAACTCTTCAAACTATAAGCGTACTTTATAAAAAAGTAACACAAAGGGCTGTTTTCTCATTAAGCGATTATCTTTTTTCCCAACGAAAAACTGCCGAGTAAAGAAATTTGGTTTTCTCAATGTCTCATTTGCTTCTATTCTGCCGCAAAATTAACCAGTCCTCATCTGCCGATTATTTATTTGTTGTACAGATAAATTCAATCAGCTGACTGCTGTTCATATTTTTTATGTGGCAATACCTTGCTTGAGTTTTTGTAAAACTTTTAAATAGATTTTAGAAAAAATGTTTAATAGAGGAATAAATATTAATTTGGTGTAGAATGTACTCGAAGAACATGAATTCCAAGTGAATGTTGAAAGAGTTTATCATGCCAGACCTAACTAATTGGCAGACATGGATATTATTTATTTTTTTAAAATATTTGTTCTTTTGATTTTATTTTTTGTTATTTTTTCACATTTGAAAAACAGCTGATTTATGTCAACAACAGAGTTCCCAATTTTCACATAAATTTTGAGAGGTATTGCTACATAGAAATAATGTTTCTGTCGGTATATTGAGAAAACCAAAATTGTTAACGGACATATTTTCAGTCTAATAAATTTATGTCGACATTTAGTAACAGGCACGTTGTTGACACATTGAGAAAACTGGCCAAAGAGTATCTTATCTAAAACAGAATAGATATTAAAATTTCACCTTTAATACTCAGCTTTTAAGTTGCATCTTTGAAGCACGTGTAAACAAATATTATATTGTTACGGAATTGTATTTTAATTTTAATTCAAGGGCTGGTATCACAGCATGTTTATAAACATGCAACATGTTTATCAACATGCAACATGTTTATCAACATTTGTATTAGTAGCAGTTTCAATTTACAAACATTGCTGATAACACGGTGTATGGCAACATTAAGTCTAGTACTCTGTTCAAATTTGGTAAAAATGTTGAGCAACATAAATTATTTCATACGGAAAATTTGACATATGTTTTGCTTTTTTGTGTATTTAAATCGAAAATAAATAAAAGTTAAAACATTTTAAAAACCTGTGTTGAATCAAAATCGTTAAATAAAAATGAACAAACATACATTACTGGGCGCTTGTGCAACAGCACAACAAGTAATAGATATTGTTGTTGCAACAGAAGAGCTTTTGTGAAAAAATAATGTTGCCAGATACATTTCATATTTTTTTCACAAAATGAACAGAGTACTACTTCTGCAATATTTTTTTATGAAAATTTCATGTGATTTTTTTTTAACATTTATTTTGACAGCATTCCACTTGAAATTTTGAACTTTAAGTTTTAACGACCATCGATTGTCTTCTCTTTATGCCGCCGGATATTACTAAAAGATTGCCCTATTGTATAACTAGAACAAACAGGGCCACTCAAAGTTAGTTTATTGTGATCATCAAAAGTTTCAGAAACTAAGTATCTTTTAAACTCGGTTCGTACTCACAATAATGCTAAATATTTTTGTACGTATTGACTAGAATTTGACGTGGTAGTACAAAATGATTAAGAACAGAAATGTTGCCCTTTCAGAGCCATGAACACCGGTATACAAAATGTTATGATCGGACTAAAAATAGCGATACCCTGAACAAAATACTAAAAGGGCGGTATTTGTAGGAGTGGCAAAAAAATATTTTTGGAATTGTTTTTACATTATGTTTAATCCTAGGGATGACTGACACAACTTTTTTCGAACCACTCTATAGTACAGGAAAAAAAGAAGAACAAAAGTTTTAAAAAACAAATATAGCTAAATAAAAAATAGACAATGGAGGTCCATATAAGTTGGCATTTTCTACTAGAGATAAACGTATACAACCTGTGTCTGATATCCTCAAGCGTCTCTTTCTTGTACCATATAAAGCCTAAAAATTTCTTTCGTCAGGGAATTGATTTTATCGAATGACCCTAATGTTCTGTAATCCATGAAAAATTGAGAGCGTTTCATGTAACGATTTTTACTCAACTAAAAGCAAACTGCTGCTGCAAATGCTCAACATCTTCTGATCAAGTTAACGTAAACGTTTTCGTAGTGGGAAAATATTTCCGCCTGAAAACCGATTTTCACAACGGTGCGCATATTTGTTTTGAAACCTATGGGAAACTGTTTTTTAAGACTAATATCTCGTAATCCCTGAGCACAAAGTTAACAGCCAATTTCTTTCTGATTCATATCGTTTTTTCATATTTTACTTAAACTGCATATTTGATCTTACAAGCAGCTGTTTTTGTTTGCAATGTGATTTCTTTGGCTTCAGAAAACTTTCGGATATTTTGAATCGGCGTCCAATTAGTCCTGTATATTATTATAATTTTATTAAGAAAAGTGTTTTGAAAGAATCAAAAAATATCGCTAACTCATGCTAAGCTAATTGTTTAAAACATAATCTAAAGCTGTGACAGATAAGTAACGCTATCTAATGAAAAATTTAATTTAATTTCGATTTCTATACGAAGGATATCTGGAACAACCTTCAAACAAAAATAATTTAAAGAAAAGTTTATTTCTTAGGAAATTGGAAACTTTATTAACTGAATTTGTTTTCAACAAATGTTTTACGTATTATTGTTCAAACATTACTTTACTGGTTAATACCTTTTAAAGCAATGATATTTCAACAGCTTCTAGGACCCGTTCTGAGGAACAATATTGTGAAACTCAAGTAAAGATTTAATGAATTTGTAATTGAATTTGCAGCAAATTTTTCCAACTTGATTTCATGATAATTGAAATACAAACAAACTGGCTCTTCAATGAATTGGGAATCGATAAACGAGTATTTGTTCAGTAAATAGAAGACCTTATTTTACTTTATTTAACTTACAATAGAATCTAGATATTAAACAAATTGTCTCAATTACTTCCCGAAATTTGTTACAAACATAATAATATTGGTTAAGCAAACCAAATGTTTCAATCATTGCATCATCAATGGTATCGGTAGATCACTTAGCTACATATAGTTCCGAAAGTATTAATTGCATGCAAATATAGTTGAATAAAGAACTAGTTTAATGCCGTTCCCTCGAAAAAGTATTAACACCATAACATTTCAACAAAAATTTATAGAAAATAATAGGTTCACAATGCCAAACAAAGAAGTGATTTATTCAATGGTTTATTTTAAGAACTTTAAGCATAATTAAGTCTGTAACTCAAAAACGTTTTTGATTTTTAATTACTATGTTAACATTTTTCTCATAAAGTGATCATTTTTAAATAGGCAATATAAATTTAACATGCACTACCACAGATACCTTTAACTACATGGTGTAGGGTATTGACGTATAATAATTCCACTGTTTATATTTTCAATTGATGTATGTATTATTTAAATGTAATTCATTTACTACATATAAGCATATACAATTTTGTTTACATTAAACACAGGTAATTTTATTTTTTTTATTAATTTTTTTTTCAATTCTATAATTTTTCTCTCAACTGTAATTTTGTTTAACACTTTTAATATGTAAACCATTTATTTTACCAATTTTTTTTTTATACGATTTTTGTTTGCCACTAGTCGTTACGATTTGAAATACTCAACTGAGCAATATAAACTGAGTGAGTATTGGCTACAATTCTTTGTGTTTGCCTTTTTAGAACAGAATTTTTCGAGTGCTTTAAGATAAAGCGCAGGCGTTCTATTTTTGGTACTTAAATTAATTGAGCAATTTAGTGTTGCCACTTACTTAATGGGTGTAAAAGATATTGATATCGAAGAAATCAGTTTAAACTTCTTAATTGAAAATCTTTTATAAATTTTTCATATTTTCTGCAGAATTTTTTTTTGTATTTTGTAAAGAAAATTGTTCATATTTTCTATAAAAATTCGTCTATATTTTCCAAAGAAAATAATAACGAATACACACATTGTAAATGTACGTAAATTTCGTTCTAACTCACAACACGTATAGAAAAAAGAAATATGATAATTCTCGTATTCTATTTCTCAAAAAAACGGTGAGTTATGATGTTTACAGATAGATCATGGACAATGAAGATTGCTGATGACGCCTTTATTGTTTGACTTTACAATAGTATTCTTGATTATTCGAACTATTAGCCTGAATAAAAAACTTTTCTCCTAAAAAAAGATAAATATTAGTTCAATTCCTTCTCTAGTTAATGAAAATTTTTTATATTTTTCGGAAAAAATTTTTTTTTATTTTCTATGGAAAAGCTTTTATATTTTTTAAAGAAAATATTCTATATTTTCCAAAAAAAAAATATTATTTTTCCAAAGAAAATTTTCTATATTTTCCAAAGAAAATCTTTTACATTTTCAAAGAAAGTCTTCTATTGATTTTTTAGAAAATCTTTTATATTTCCCATAGAGAATTTTCTATATCTTGCAAAGAAAATATTTTATAATTTTTAAAGAAAATCTTCTATATTTGTTATATTTTCCGAAGAAAATCTTTTATATTTTTTAAAGAAAATATTCTATATTTTCCAAAAAAAATATTAATTTTCCAAAGAAAATCTTCTATATTTTCCAAAGAAAATCTTTTACATTTTCCAAAGAAAATCTTTTACATTTTCAAAAAAAGTCTTCTATATTTTCCATAGAAAATATTTTATATTTTTTAAAGAAAGTCTTCTGTATTTTCCACAGAAAATCTTCTACGTTTTCCAAAAAAAATTTTCTATATTTTCCAAAAAAAATCTTCTATATTTTCGATAGAAAATATTTTATATTTTTTAAAGAAAGTCTTCTGTATTTTCCAAAAAAAAATCTTTTATATTTTCAAAGAAAATCTTCTATATTTTCCAAAGAAAATCTTCTACATTTTCTATAGAAATTCTTCTACATTTTCCAAAGAAATCTTTGATTTTTTTTAGAAAATCTTTTATATTTTCCAAAGAGAATTTTCTATATCTTGCAAAGAAAATATTTCATATTTTTTAAAAAAAATCTTCTATATTTGTTACATTTTCCAAAGAAAATCTTTTATATTTTTTAAAGAAAATATTCTATATTTTCCAAAAAAAAGAAAATTTTCTATATTTTCCAAAGAAAATCTTCTATGTGTTGCATAGAAAATATTTTATATTTTTTAAAGAAAGGCTTCTATATTTTCCAAAGAAAATCTTCTATATTTTCCAAAGAAAATCTTCTACATTTTCTATAAGAATTCTTCTACATTTTCCAAAGAAATCTTCTATATTTTCCAAAGAAAATTTTTTATATTTTTCGGAAATTTTTTTTTTATTTTCTATAGAAATTCTTCTACATTTTCCAAAGAAAATTTTTCATATTTTTTATAAAAATTCTTTTATATTTTCCGAAGAAAATCTTTTATATTTTCCAAAGAAAATCTTTTATATTTTTTAAAGAAAATATTCTATATTTGTCAAATAAAATCTTCTACATTTTCTATAAGAATTCTTCTACATTTTCCAAAGAAATCTTTGATTTTTTTAAAAAGTCTTTTATATTTCCCAAAGAGAATTTTCTATATCTTGCAAAGAAAAAATTTTATATTTTTTAAAGAAAATCTTCTATATTTGTTACATTTTCCAAAGAAAATCTTTTATATTTTTTAAAGAAAATATTCTATATTTTCCAAAAAAAAGAAAATTTTCTATATTTTCCAAAGAAAATCTTCTATGTGTTGCATAGAAAATATTTTATATTTTTTAAAGAAAGGCTTCTATATTTTCCGAAGAAAATCTTCTATATTTTCCAAAGAAATTCTTTTATATTTTCCAAAGAAAATCTTTTATATTTTTAAAAGAAAATCCTCTATATTTTCCAAAGAAAATCTTTTACATTTTCTATAAGAATTCTTCTACATTTTCCAAAGAAATCTTTGATTTTTTTAGAAAATCTTTTATATTTTCCAAAGAGAATTTTCTATATCTTGCAAAGAAAATATTTTATAATTTTTAAAGAAAATCTTCTATATTTGTTATATTTTCCAAAGAAAATCTTTTATATTTTTTAAAGAAAATATTCTATATTTTCCAAAAAAAAATATTAATTTTCCAAAGAAAATCTTCCATAATTTCCATAGAAAATTTTTTGTATTTTTTAAAGAAAGTCTTCTACATTTTCCAAAGAAAATCTTCTATATTTTCCAAAGAAATTTTTTATATTTTTCGGAAATTTTTTTTTTTATTTTCTGTAGAAAGTCTACTATATTTTTAAAAGAAAATCTTTTATATTTTTTTTACATTTTCCAAAGAAAATCTTCTATATTTTCCAAAGAAAACCTTTAATATTTTCTGAAGAAAAATCTATAGAAAACCTTTAATATTTTCTGAAGAAAAATCTATAGAAAATCTTCTATATTTTCCAAAGAAAACCTTTTATATTTTCTGAAGAAAAATCTATAGAAAAACTTCTATGTTTTCCAAAGAAAACCTTTAATATTTTCTGAAGAAAATTCTATAGAAAAACTTCTATGTTTTCCAAAGAAAATCTTCTAAATCTTTTTTCTGTAGGAAATCTTCTTTATTTTCCACAGAATATCTTCTATAACATCTTCTTTATGTTCTATACATTTTCTATGGAAAATCTTCTTTCCGCTGTGTAATTAAAGAATCAAACATGTAATTGTGATTAACACTTTTCTTGGTGGCAACACTATGGGCAATAGCAAAAGAAAGCTTCTGCTGCTCTCCATCTAGTTCTCTCCGGTTTTAATTATTTTGAAAAGAATGTTTCAGTTTCCAATTGTATTTGTCAAATATTTGGAATTACCTGTATAAATTATGTTTTTAAATGTTTGTAGACCTAAATATCATTACAGTACAATTCCTGGTAATTTCGATCAAAATCTATGTACATACATACATACATATATCGGTGTAATGAGTTTTAATTAAACACTTTTCTATTCTAATGTATCAATATACATTATATTACGAAATTGAACATAAGAATAATGTTTAATAAATGTTACATACATACATACGTATGTATGTATGTATGTAGTTGAATATGAATGAAAATACAATAAATCCTATTGTTAAATTTCGTTCAAGGTAAACATTTATTTCATTAGTTATCTTCTGTGCTTTAGAAAAGTCTAGCTAAGAAAAGTATTTTTAATTTCTATAGGCTTATTGTGGCTTTGCTGAAAAAGGCAATACTTTTTATATCTTTAGGTTTTAGTTTTTTGAAATTTAATTTGTATTTCCTAGAAAATTCAACAAATGTGTGGTTAAACTGATGAGATTAAAATGTTTCAAAATGTGTGCCTTTTTTTTTGTACAGCTCAACAACCAACCGCCTACAGTTTTGTATTGAAGAGCGTTTATAAACATTTCTGCCCCAACAATTATTCGCTAAGAGGCTTTAATATGTTTGCAAGGTTTTAGATTTTTATTTAAGGGCTTTAGTCAATATTTTCTTATCAAATATTTAAGAGCAGAAAGGAAGCAGTTATTGAAACATTAAGTGGCCTTATATCCACTGATAAAAACTAAAGTCTGTGGTTAGATCTTGAATTTAATATATGTACTACATATGTATAGACTATGTATATATACAAATTCGGTTTAAAAACTATACATACATTGTCTGAATGTCTAAGGCGTTAAATTGAAAAGGCGTCGTTGTAGGGGTCTTAACATGACATGACTTAATAATTAATATATGGGTCTAAAATCGAATTTGTCTTGGTGTTTCTCAGCCATTTCTGAGCCGATTTATCAAATTTTTAATATCAATCATGCTCGTAAGTTATTCAAGGGTTTCTTACAGTGGGGAGCTTGTACTTTGCTTAAAGATAGGAAAAGAAAATTGAAAAATATTTTTTTTTTTCAATTATTTTATCTTCACTGTTTAACAAAAAATATTTTACAAATACAAAAACTTTAGCAATTGATATTATTTTAAATAAATTGAGTGCCCCGATAGACTACGCGATAGAGTGCCGGATTAGCAGTCAAATGGTTGCGGGTTCGATTCCCGCCAAAGACTCTGGGTGTTTTCTGCAGATAAGCTTCGCAGTTTGTGTTTGTTAATTATTTAAAAAAAATTGTTTTGAATTTTATTTAAAAAAAATAGTTTTTAAAAAAAATATTTAGTCGAAAGCAAATTTTTTCGTACAATACTTTTTACACGTTTTGCTATACTCTCAACAAATTCTTTAATTAATCCATTTGAACTACTTCCTCATTCGCACTCAGCCCGCTGCCAAAGCTCGTCCAAATGGGTTGGAGTTAAAAGAAAATTTGATGAGTAAGTCGCTAATCATTCAAAAGTAACTCCATTCACATGACACACGCTCTTGCGTACAAAACCGAGAAGATGAGTTAGAAAAATACACACACAGACTTCGATTATTTGCAATAGTCCATGGTGCCGCCACATAAAACAACCTCATACCATGATATTCCTCCCATTGTGCTTCATTGTTTCCTTGACATGGTGTCTTTGAATTCTCTGGTATGTTCGGCGCCAGCAATATTGTTCGCGATTAAATTTGGATTCGTCTCACTAGATTCTACGTTTTCTGTCATCCAACCAACCAATTTCTGTGCTCTCTGGCAAACTTTGAGCGTGCCTTAATATTTTTTATCAACAATGCAGGTTTTAATTTTTTTTACTATTGAGAGTAACCAATATGGCGAAAATAACATCAAACTAAAAATAATATAATAAAATATAATTGAACCACTGTGCATGCATGCTTTGTAATAAAAGGTATTAAGTCTGCAAACAATATTCAGAAACCTGATCTCTTACTCTATTGTTGTTCCAAAATGTGTGCAACATGCTAAATAAATGTGTACACGTAGAGAAAAAATATAGTTGTGCATGTTTACCACAACTATATTAATATTTTAAAAAATTTTTTTTTTTTAATATTATGGTCACTGTAATTATTTATATGATTCTGCAAATATAATATGGTTAAGTTACTATTCACCATTGATTATAGCAATCATATACATATATGATTATAGCAATTATGTAATATTTATGGTGATCAGTTTTATGTTGAAAGATTATACCATATTATGTTGTTCTTTATCATAATCAAAGAGCAACAAATTATGATAGATGGATTCAACATAAACATGATTGCAGCACAAATATACATATTTACTACAATCGTATATATGATTGTAGTAATCATCTAAATCGTAACTTAACCATATTATGGTTACCGCAATCATAAAAAAATAATTACAGTGACCATAATATTGTTAAAAAAAAAAAAACTTGTAAAACTGTGTGTAGATAAATGATTGTCTTTGTTTTAACAAATTTAACTAATCTTATTATTCTAATTGCTTAACATTCACCTTTAACTCTTTTGCCAATAACTTTTCATTCATAAAAACTAACCAGCTTTTTATATCAATTAATTATAAAAACATTTCTTAAAAGTTCTGTCTGCCACTTATGAAATTTAATAGAAATTAATGAATATTTAAGATAAAAACTAAAATGAAAATAAAAATAAAAGTAAAATTAAAATTAAAAATAGAGCGTACAGTCGTAACTATTTCAAGTCGGTAGTAACTACTTATTTATCATATTACTTGGATCCAGTGATATCATTGGTAGGAACGAGAAGTTATTGATAAAGCTGTTACAATAGAAACTTAAATAAGTCATTACTTTGGTGTTGGTGAAATAATTAATTACTTGTAAACAATGTAATAAGCCTTTAAAGGTAAACAGAAACAAAATTAATGTAAAAAGACAACAACAATGTTATTGATAATATAGCCAGGAAATAGGTGCTTAGAAAATGCATTTGTATGAAATAATAAAAATTATTGAAAGTTTAAAATTATTAAAAGGCCACCTAGAAAGAGGGCGTTACTTAGTCGATTCAGTTATCTATAACTGGTAGCATGAATTTTATAGTTTAGGGCCTAAAAATGCTAAACTAGTATGAAATACCTAAGTAATTTACTTTTTAGTAATATGTCTAAACGTTCATTGCAAAACAACTTCATTAATTATATAATTGACTGCTAAACTAAATGCATCAAAAAAAAAGTGGTCTACAACTTAACTTCTAAACAATTATCCAACTGTCATCAAAAAACGAAACCGAAACAGACACCAGACCATAAGAAAAGTCGACTTAATGAGCGGCAATATATTACATACAATGAAAATGAGGAGAAAGAACCCAAACGAAGCAACAAATAAGAACCAGAGGAGGGGTGGGGGGTGGTAAGTAAAAACACAATTAAATAAAATGTATTGTTGGCTAAAAATAAAAATGAAAAACATTTTCTAATGGAGCATAACATCGTGGTTCTTAAGATGACCGACCAGCTTTACTGGCAATTCTGGACATGTTTCATTAAAATAACCCGCGGGTTCATTGTAATATATAATAAGAAGTTCTTATACAGTATGGACATGGAATAAACACATTGACAAAAAAAACACACAAGTTAAGGAGATAATTTCATCTGATATGAATCTTATTTCTGTTACGTTTATTGAGAAAAATAATGCTCACAGCATTCTTGATTATAATAATTTTTATTTCGATAGCAACATTGTGAAGAAAGTTATGCTTCTTAAAGAGATTTTCGGAAGTGGGCCCCATATGGGAGCTATGGTCAATTATGGACCAATCTGCATAAAATTTCTAGGTGTGATTGGACTTCAGGTACAACTTATTTGGATTCGTAAATAAATCAAGCAGTTATAACCGATAAACCCTATCACGGGAAGATATTTGTATGCGAGCTAGGTTAAATAATGGACCGATTGCAACCAAATTCAGATGCAGCCATCTTTGGGCCGCAGAAAGTTCTCATACTAAATTTCTAATTGTAAATTTCGAAATAAACGCACAAATTTTATATGAATAGCCAGCCAGGCAGCCATCCACACGGAAGAACATTGTTTAATCGACTGAGTAGATCGGTGTACTTTAAGGTGGGACTAATATTTCTGAGCGTTACAAACATCAGCACAAATTCAATATACCCTCCTCACTAAGGTGGTGTAGGGTACAAAAACTATATTTTCTTTAAAGTACATATATTTTCTTTTTCGAACAGCTTTCCTCCTTCCCTCCAATAAAACGTTTAAAAACAAGTTATTTAATGAACATCATCACTAATTAAATGTAAATGTTGCTTTAAATATTTGAAAAGACAAAGAGAAATCTTTCTAGATACAATACAATAAGTTACTCATACTGTTAACACATTTAACAAACAGCATGATGCCAAATATTGCTGATGGCGTCGTTGTAGTAAATACATACATATGTATGTAGTTGTACACATTATTTGTACATTTAAATTGTAAAATTACCTTGAAGGTGAAATATCCACCCAATAAGCAACTAACAACCAGCCCAGCAAACCCCACCCCAGCCCAGTCCAGCCAACTTTACTACAAACATTGTATTTTTTCACAAAACACGATAATTAATTTATGTCGTCTTTTAAATACAAAATGAGAAATTAATTTATATAAAAACAAAAACAGCAGCAAGAATAAAAAGCTTTAATCGACCAAGTTATAAAAATGTTTTAAAGACTTTCCAAGACTGAGTTTACTTCATGATGGGTATGTATGGGGTTGCTATAGTTGTATTTTTTGTTGCCTGTTACAACATTTATCCTTTTTTTCTTAACTTCTTTTACTTCCATTGTTCTGCCTGGTTTATTGGGACTAGTGTTAAATTGTAATGATGATGATTGTTTAAGAAACACCTGCTGGCTAAAGCATTAAACACATTCGAGACTGCAGGCTACACGCCAGCTAGTTAATAATTTTGAAAACGACAGCTGAGCCCGAAATCTGACGTTTTAATAAAAAATAAATTTAAATTTAAGAAAAAAATAATTTGGTTGATTTTATAGAAGCTATTACTAAAATACAACAAAAAGGTAAGTAAAAACATTAAAAATAATAAATCTTAAACAATAAAACAAAACAATGCAAATATAAACAGCTGTTGCAGTAATCCATTTATATTTCAGTGGTGCCACTTAAGGCTTTTATTTTTTCAAAGTAGCGTTTTAATTATGAAACATAAAAAGCATATGTACATGATTCCAGACATGCTAATAAACTTCACTCATTTTTATTTATTAATATAAAATATAATATTATTAATATGATGCATACATAATCATAACATTTTACACATTTTGCTATATGGTCAACACTGTTTTTGTTTTGTCGCCAACAAAAATAGAAATTAGTTTAATTTGACAACGACGAAAAAAATCAGCATGGACAACAACCTGCCTGCAGTTGTGTTGCCTGCTGACGTCAATATAGTCACTCTCATATAAACGTGTGTATTTTATTTTTGACATATTGTAGTCGGCAGCCTGCTGTCTCAAATGTGTTTAATGCTTAAGGCTGCTACAATTGCTGTTTGTGTTTTTTTTGTGTGTCATTGTCGCGTGGGTGTTTATTACTACACGAGTATTTGTGCGTGACTATGTATGTGTTTGTGCAAATCAGACAATAGAATGAAACAGCGTTTTTCCCTATTTGTTTTTGTTGTGTTGATGTAAAAAATTCTTATTTTCAAGCACACCTGTCACATTCCTGGCTAACGCAAAAATTTCAATATTTTCACTTGCGATTTTTTCATTCGCCTCTACAGTGCTGGCCAAAACAATAGTAGATTTTTATTCAACATCACTTAAAATATTAACATATTTTCTATTATCCTAATTCTCAAATTAGAAAGTGTGTTGGAGTCATAGAGCCTGCGTAGAAAGTTTTTTTTGTAACTTTCTGCACTTTGATTCCATCTTAAAATTCGTCATTTTTTTTTTTTTGTCTACCAAATCACCAATAGGAAATAAGAAATTTTTGGTCGCTAAAGGATGAAAGCTGTCAACTATTAAATTTCCTGTTACACAAACAAATAATTTTTCATCAAGACAACGCAGCAGCGCAAAAGAGTGTTTTAACAATGGCTAAAATCAACGAATTAAAGTACGAGTTGCTTGACCACCCACCTTATTCTCCTGATTTCACTCCCAGTGACTTTTAACTGTTTCCAAATCTAAAAAAATTCCTAGCTAGCAAGCGTTTTACTTCAAATGAAGATGCACTTATAGTTGTAAACTACTATTTTGAAGGTCTTGAGGAAAACTATTTTAATCAAGGTATAGAATTACTAGATGAGCGTTGGACTAAGTGTCCAATATAATCAGGAGATTATATTGAAAAATAAAAATGTTTTTGAAAAACTAACTATTCTCGCTATCTCTCTGCTAGGCTAAGAAGATTCCGCATTGTTATATGAAACACGGCTGAGCTGTCAAAAACAATCTTGCCAAAATTAAAATTGCCAAACCTCTTGGTGTCAGGAGGCTGCAGTTGTTCTTTGCTCATACTCGTATAAAGAGTTTTTACAACGAGAGTGAGAGAGAAGGCTTGACAATTATAAATTTTAAATTTGATGATTAGTGATGATTTCAGGCTTTGCTGCTTTTTTTGCACATTTTATTTAATGCAACAAATGATGGTCAAACATTTTACACTTCACTGTAGATTTACATATATTTACCCGTGCATTGTTTTCATTTTCAATTGTGGGTAATAATTTTTGGTTTTTTTTTTTTTGTTTGACAAGTTCATTGTCCCCTATTTTTTTGTACCGCTCAGCCTCTCCATCACTCCATCAATTATAACTTCAACCACACGTTCAAAGTCGCACACAAACACACACAAATTCTGTTTTATAACCGGCTTGTTCAGACCTTCAGGTATTCACTTGTGTGTGCTTGTGTTCTGGTAAATATTTTTATGTTTTATAAATTGTAAACGTGCACGTTTTTCTATTAGCGCAATTCACAATCTTGTGCAAATGGTTTTGCATCATTGCATGTGCAAAAAGGTTTAGCATACTTTTTAAACTTGCTGTGTTTTTTGTTGGTGTTGAGCAAAAATATGCTAAACCTTTTTGCAAATGCAATGATGCAATACCATTTGCACAAGATTGTGAATTGCGCTATTGTATTAAGGTGCGTAAATTTGTATATTTAGTCACTACTTTGGCATCATCTCCAGTAGAGTTAAACAACACTGCCTGCCGGCTTGCCTTCCTGACTCTCTCTCTCTCTCTACCATACTCGCTGTTATTGATGTTTCGTTAATGATAATATTTATATAAAATTTGTATTGTTATAGCAGTCGCTGTAATAAAAACTCACACATTTTCGTTTGTAGCCTGTGTTAAACAGAGTTGTGTCATCAGCATGAATTTCATTAGAATGAGATACTCGTAAATGTTGTGTCTGTAAAGAAAGGGAAATGCCCTACTGTGCCTAATAAATGTAATCTGTTGCTGATGCTGGTTCTCCATTCCTTGTTTACTGTATATTTAAGCACTGCTGTATAGTCTCCGTGTGTGTGGGTTTATTAACCAGCCAACCAAACTCCTTTACAATTTAATGAGAGCGAAAGTGTCAAACTTTTTAATTTAATTTTTATGTTTTTCTTCTTTATATTTTTTTTTTGTGCTGATGGAAAACAATTTAGTTTATTTGCTTAAAATCAAGCAAACTGCCAAATGCTTAATAAAGTTGATAAATTGTTTGCTATTACTTCTAAGGATAGAATTTGAAAATTATGAATTTTGTAATTATTATTAGTTGAGACTAAAATAATATACAGATATGTAGGGGAGAGGGGGGCACCTGTGAACACTTTTTACTTTCAAGCCACATACAAATTTATATTTTCGAATTATTGACTTTTTACATAATTTAACTAATATGTATGGAAAAAAACTTTAGTTTAAGCCTTGTAGCCTTATTTTTAGTTCGATTTATATTTTTTATTTTTTTAATATGCCCCCCATACGAGGCAGCTTTGAACTAGGCTGGGGCAGCTTTGCATCATGATCAGCATTCGATTCGTCATTTTCAGAAAATAAGAGAGAATCAACAATGTTTGGTACTTCGGTTGATAAATTAACATGTTCAAAGGTGCCTCCTTTTTCTTTGTTCAAACCTGAACTGGCTTGCCATTTCACAGAAATTTATAATAAATATTTTTTTTTTTTTTTACATAAATATCAGATAACTTACCTTAATTTTGTTTGAAATGAATTTTGTTAAAATGTTAAACTGAGATTTTACCAACATTGTTCAAAGGTGCCCGGTGTTCAAAAGTGCCCCCCTCTACCCTACCATTGCCAAAATCAAGGTGTGTTTGTTATTGTTTAATCTTCGGTTTCATTGATGCTAAACATTTCAATTTATATTAATGAATATTGTTAAATTAATATTTGTGTTTGGCCGAAAAATTGTAAACAAAACCCTTAATTTTTTAAAGATTTCGCTAATTGTTTAAGTTAAGTTAAATGAAAATTAAAGATACCTTCGCTTTATAAAGACATTTAATTCCTAAAATTTAGGCCCTCACAAAATTGGTTTCAAATAGGAATTTAATAGAATTTTAAACAATAAAATATAGCCAGAAATTATTATGCGTTTCATGAATAACATGCAGCCACGTGGGGCAGAACTTTTATTTTGAAACATTTGTGCAAACCAAATTCACTAAAAGTATTGGCTGTGGTTTTTTTGCCATCTCTCTTGCAAATATTCCATTTTGCGCCATAAGAACTGTTCATCTTTTGAGGGCCAGAACGAATCAAGCCAATTTCGGACACCCCATTCTGTATTGAAGCTTAGAGAGAGCAATCTGCATCGATCGAAACAGATAGCTGTCGGACGGGGCAAGCTCTGGACTATAAGGAATAGGTGGCAAAACTTCCCAGCTATTTTTTTCTAAATAGTTTTTAACAGGTATTGCAACATGCGGTCAAGCGTTGTCATGATTCGTTGCAAAACTAATTTTCTGTTATAGCGTTAGGGCAGTATGTAGGACTTTTAAAATATATAGTTTTTTAAGGTCTCTGCTTCAATTTATGTGGTACCCAATTTCCCTGCTTTTGGATGAATTCTGCTGCTCTAAAATAATAAGCTTGACAACAATGTTTATGGAGTAATACCTTCAAATTCTTGTTATTCAAACTCTTCTGAGCAATCTTTGTTATCCATGACACAATTACCACCATTTCTCATAAGTTGAAACTGAAGGAACACATTCACTATAAGCAAATGGTACTTCAGTTTAATAATTAAATTATAATAAATTCCAGACCATGTACCCTTCAAAATGACATATAAGATTATGAATTTCCCATTTGTAAAAAAAAAACACCCAAAATCTCAGATTAACCAAGTTGGTGGGTTAAACCCACTGGCTGAAAATTTCATTGGCAAAGTTTCAACATAAAGTGTCTGTTGCACACTGTTGCCAAGAGTTATTTTCTGAGATAAAAACCTCAGGTAGATGCAGCTGAGTTTCTGACCTAGCAGGCCAAGAACTATATATGAATATCCAATTGTTTTAAAAGGCTTAATGTAAATTTTAAGCATAGCTGAGTTTCTTTTTTTAATCTTTTTCTTACACAGCAAAATTTGTTTAAATGGAAATATAATGACAAATATTAGAACCAATTAATGAGCCAACTTTTCATGGAAATTAAGATTTGAATACACAACGTTGCTTAAAAATGCTTAAGCATATTTTACTCATTGCTATACTTTAGTAAAAAAAAGTATGGTATCAGGTCCACTGCACCAAATCAATTTTTTGCAAAATTCTTATATCCATCAAATGGAATTGATTATAAATCATTTATTATTTTTCGTTTCATTTAAACCAACAAACGTAAATTATAAATTTTTATAAGGATGATAATAAAAATTGAAATTTATTTACTACTGATATGAATAATATGGCTGCATTGTGTTTTTAGAGCAGCTTTAGTAACAAATTTTTCGTAAGAGCAGAACTATTTAATTCCTAATTAAAGGTACTAAAATAACGTTATTAAACTGTGTTCCCTCCTTTCATTTCATAAAGTCAAACTTGTAACTGACGTTGTTTAAATTAAATGAACCTGTGTTTGAAATATCAAATCCACATTTGCTCCTCTTTAACCCATAAACATTTTTTGATTTCTCTTCAAGCATTAATTGAATCATTAGTTTATAGTACAACATGGCGTATAATTATTAATTAATTTGTTTCAATATTAATCACACGCCCAGTATTACAACCCAGCAAAAAAATTTTATTATTTATTATATTTATTTAAAACATTAAAAGATGATTGCAAATTACAAACTAATGAAATACAAAAGGCCATGACAACTTGGTCTTAAACTCAATATTTTTATGTATATGTTGTCATTTGTAATTTTCATATTAGTTTTTAAATATGTTTCAAAATACGTGACATCTTTTCTTATCATTTATTATAAGACTTCATTGAGAGTTGCGTTCGCATAAAATAACATCAGCAGTAAGATTGTGCTGAAATATTATTTTTTTTTTCTGAAGGACTTCTGACTTAGCTGTGGATAATAATTTCTGTTCTTACAACTTTTTTAATATAGATGGCTGACTAACTATCAGTTCTTTATTAAAAGAATCAATAGCTGGGATCCGATTTCATCTCTTCATTCTTACTAACTTGGTCCAATTTAACAATTAGAATGGATTCGGCGAAAAAACATGATGAGATAAGAAAGTGTTCAAACATGATTCAGACAAATATTTTAAACATTATTGTAGTAAAATCCAGCTGTATAAAATTTACATTTATGTATGTTTTAATATAGAGAATTTTTATTTTCAATGGAATATTTTCTTTAAGAAAAATTATGTTTATTAAAATCTTATGATGGTTTTCTAAACACTTCCATTTATAATTTCATTGGCTTTTTAAGTTTCTTTAATATCTTGTAATTCTAAAAAGTTAGAGCACTTCCTTAAATGTTAAATGATTTGATATTAATCATACGCCACCCAAGAACAATTTTAAAACTGCTTTTAAAAACTAACTGCCGTATTTATAAAAAAATAAAGTAGGTTTGAAGTGTGCTTTAAGACAACATTTTCTTAAAGTACACTTGAAGTCTACTTTAATTTTTTCTGAATAAGACTGTAACTATTCGCTTATGTATTTGTAAATTGCATTTCATTGCATTTCGGAAAAATGTGTTGAGCAAATATACATATTATAGAAGTATATGCTGATTTGTAAGTACAGATTTCTTAAAGAAAATTTATACTTTTATACTTGCTCTGTAATGTTGTTAAAAACTGCTTTCATTATTTATTTCAACTGGTTGGATGCTTTAAAAAGCTATAAAGGGTTTCCTTTAATTACTAATAAATTAATATTAATCATACGTCACCTAAGAAAATTGCAAAGTTCCCTTGTAAAAATTTCTTAAAGAAAACTTTAATTGCTTGAAAAAAGAAGAAACTATGAAAACTTTAATTTTTAGAAAACTCATAATGCTGTTAGAAACTTTTGAATTAAGGTTTTCTGTTGATATTAAAATGTATTTACAAAAAAAAAAGATAGTTAGAAAGGTGCCCGTTAAACTACTGGTTTGCTGGTATTTCACCAGCTCAGTGGGGCAGAATCGAAATTTTTTTGAAAATAAATCAGACATTTCTAAACGGCTTTTCCGTTAGAGATAAAAATTTATATGGTCATAGCCAATTCCAGTTTACGTTTTGAAGATGGACCCTTATAAACCTTCTCAGTGCGAGCTCAATATATGGCTCCTTTTTTGGTTATTCATCCGATTTATACGTTAGATCTTTAAATATGATTTTGTGTGCTATTTATCTCTTAAGGTTTCCGAGTTATGTGAATTTTAATTTTCAAAATTTTGCCAAACCTTGTTTTGTTTTTATTAAAATAACGCATAGATGTTTTTCTAAATTTTCTTTCTTAACTTAACTTTCTTAGGTTAAAAATTAAACAATTTGAAAATTAACCCCCTGGTACACGATGTCGAACAATAACGTACGATTAGATAAGACTTAAGACACAAACTTTTTATCGTATCTATTTTTTACTCAATCTAAGCGAACGTTATCGTTCGACCGTGGGCCAGGGGGTAAATAAATAATTTTGCAATTTTTCTTTTTTTTTGACAAAAAAGTGCCTTAACTTTTTCTTTCATTAAAAATATACTTACTTTAACAAAATGTAATAAATTTATAATTTCTGAAAGGCATCTTCACACAAATCAATTTAATATGAAAAACATGCCCAATTTTTCAAACATGTTGGCCCTACACTATTCCAAATTTTACCTATTTTTTTATAAAACTTTAAACTTTGGGCCGTTTTATAATTCTTATGATGGGATTACAAAACGGAAAGCTGTTTCGAAAATCTACGTGTATTATTTATTTATTCTTAAAGTATTTTATCAGCCTTGATAGAAAAGTGGACTTAATGAGTTATATTTGCAAAAAAAAAATCAATTTTTGGGAATTTCATCTAATTTTTTTGGAACTGCGGGATTTTCTTTGATATTTTTTGTACAAAATGTGTATGCGTCATTTTGTTTTCCGGAACTATGATCTGGCCATTTTGAAATTCTACGTAGTCAAGGTTGTAAGTAGCAATGCTGAATTTAAATGAAATTTTTCTATTGGCATCAAGTTATATTTCAAATTACAAAAAGGTCAAAATGAATCATTCTATACTCTTCTACTTAATTTTATAAAACTTTCTATAGAAAACTAAAGTTTTGCATTTTTAATTAGTTGAAAAAGCTAAAGTGTATAAAAGTAAACTTTAAAAATTTAACACTTGCTTTATAAATTATACTTCATATAACTTTCAGCAGATGTTTTAACTTGAAGCAGATTCATAAGAAGAGGTAAAACATACTCGTTTATACTTACAAACATTTTAATTTGAAAATGTTTCAGGTGCTGCGATACGTATACGCAACATGTAGCAATGAGTTACTGTAAAATATTCATCATACGCTTAGAGGGGTTTTAAAAAGCGTGTCTTCGCTTTATTTAATGGAAAACTGCTGCTAGCGATGCACATGTACAGTGAGACTAAATATTTTCAATACAAAAAAAAAATTAATTAAAATACAATAAGAAATGTTAAATTGAATTATACATATATGTATATTAATATTCAAAATAAAATTTCAACAATTTCTTTAAAAGGCACCACAAATCCGGGAATACAATTGTACTCGTATTATTGCCCGAATTATTATTCTTTTTACTTTAGCTTACGAATACTTTTAACAAAATTATTGCCCTCAGTAACATATTTATGAAGAAAGAAAAAGAAAATAAGTACATTTAACTTAATTCTTTATTGCTTAAAATGAAAAATATATGTATTTACTCAAGTATTTTTTAAAGTACAAAAAATTTAAAAAAATATATAACATATTGCCTGTGATAAATGCGATTTGAATTTATCTCATTTTTCATTTCGTTTCAATTCTTTTCAATATTATAAATGTCTCTCTAGTGCAATGGGTGACAATAATGTTAAATGACATCCTATTAGAAAAAATAAATCTAGAAGCATTTGACGGCTTTGTTTCATTGATGGTTAATATTATTCACAGTATTTTATTGTTGGCATGAGAAAAATTTTCAATGACTATTTAAAGTCAGAGAAGAAAAATAATAATTTTATGTTGGCAGGAAAAACATTTTACTGGACATTGTGTAGTAAAGGAAATTAACAAGGACAAAAATTTTTAAATACAAACAGATAATGAATAACTAATCTTTTGGCTATCAAATTCCACATTAACTATTCACACACATTAACTATATTGACATATAGTGGGGAGCACAAATGAGTACTTGTGCATTTTTTTGTTGCATAAAAATTAAACTAATAAAGCAAATTTAAAAATGTTTTTTACCATTTATTTAAGGTTTATTACAATACAAATATAAATGGAAAATAATAATTTTTGGCAAATAAACAATTAGTACAAAATATCTAGCATTTCAGCATACCATTCTAGGAGCGCTCCGAAAAAGGAGTCAGAAAAGAGTCCAACAAACAAGAGTCCAACTAAAAAGCATTTTCGGAGCGAAAGAAAAACTTGCTTGTTACTGTCCTGAGTCGGCACGCAGTATGACTCAGTAATTCCATTTAATTATGTGTGTACCAATGCGTTGTTGTCCTGTTATTTGTGATTTGAACAAAAAAAAAAAAACTTAGCTGTACCACACAAGAATGATAAAAACAAGATTACACAGAGCCCAAAAAAACCCTCATAAAAGACTCTTTTCTGACATTATCTAAGAGCTCTTTCTGACGGACCATTTTCGAATGTAATGGCCCTCTTTTCTTCGGAGCAATTGTGATTGTTTTTTGGGCTCATAAAGAGCGTTAACGCTCCGAAAAAGGTGTCAGAAAAGACTCTTTTCGGACTCTTATGGCTTGCAGGGATGTACACAATTTTGTACCAGTGTGTCTTTTGAAATATTTGCACTAAAATATCAGAACTGACCACTTATGGCTTGCTGGGATGTACACAATTTTGTACCAGTGTGTCTTTTAAAATATTTGCACTAAAATATCAGAACTGACCACTAGATTTTTATGTGTTGGCTTTTTTATGACTTTAAACAAAAAAAAACATTAGTTTAATATTAATTAAATTATATGTGCTAAACACTTTTTGCAAATTATCCATCACATATCAATTTTTTTATAAATAAAGAGCCATTGATGGTTTCTTCTACTAATAACAAAAAGTAGCTATTCTACTTGAGTAACAGTTAAACAGCTTAAAATAAATTATGCAGTGGTCATAAGGGTCCAAACAACTCGTTCTATTTTTACCATATTGTTCTGCTGTTCCATTATGCGGGTAATAGCTAAACAGCTTAAAGTAAATCAATAAGTTCAAACAAAGGCGTTTTCTTATAACCAAACCACAAATCAGAGGTCGCCAAAAGCTATCAGCGAATGCGCACACAGGTCAAATGAAAATCGAAAGTTTGCCTGAGAGCACAGAAATCGGACGGTAGATTACTGTTCAGACGAATCCAAGTTTAATCGTTTTCAATTCAAAGGTAAACGATATTGATGACGCCGAACAGCCCAGATAATTCAATGTCACCATGTAAAGGAAACAATGAAGCACGGTATACATTTAACATGACTTGAGGCAGAATTCTGAAATTCTGTTGCAAAATAAATTTGTTATTTTAAATCTGTTCAAAAAAAAAAAAT
Organism: Bellardia bayeri; assembly: GCA_950370525.1. Taxonomy (NCBI): domain Eukaryota; kingdom Metazoa; phylum Arthropoda; class Insecta; order Diptera; family Calliphoridae; genus Bellardia; species Bellardia bayeri. The sequence goes on along the minus strand of OX493268.1, from coordinate 84,311,730 downwards.
AACGCACAATTGTGTGAAGTGAAGAATAATCAGCAAGTTAGAATAAATTAACATTTCTTGTTCGAGAGAGAAAATAAAATGTTTGCTTCCAGTAAAACTGTAAAGTCAAGGTTTGGGGTGTAAGGAAATATTTATGTATTAAAACGGACCAACATTGCCTTCTTATTTGGGTTATTTCAAATTATGACTATTGCATAACATACCGTATGTTGGTCTACATGTTGGCATTTCGGACCACCGCAAAGAATGGGAGGCATAATGAGATAGCCGGACTATCTGCATATTTGGAAAACTCATCTACCTGATCGTATAGGTAAGAGCGTTTATCATGTGGATAAAAAATGTTACTTTTCATGGTGACCAATCCAAAATCGTGGCCAACTAAAAGTCCCTACCTCAACCTGATTGAAAATTTGTGGTCAATCGTGAGGAGACAGTTAGAATAACTTTCGAGTTATTGCTGGCATCTTTGTTGACATTCAGACGGTACTTATGACGATTTAAATCTTATATCACAAAATTATTTCGTCCAGGTGTATAGAAATTACTACAATAATAAGAAAGTTAAGGAATGAGTTACAATTATATTTGTAAAAGACGTATTGTTATCTCCACACTCCATAATGAACTAACTTAACAGTTAAATATAATTATAACTCATTCCTTGATAATGATATCTGATGGATATCGAAATAATGGAGAAAATAATTTAATAAATATTATAAAAATTTTTACAAATAATTGGCCTCGAATTATGAAATATTTCGAAAGAAATTCAATTGAAAAGTAATGCCCTTGATTTTAAATAAATGTGTTTATTTTAATAAACAAACATAGACGAGTATCCCAGCAAGCCATATGGATCCGTAAAGAGTCTTTTCTGACACCTTTTCCGGAGCGTTCCTGCTCTTTATGAGCCCAAAAAACAATCATTATTGCTTCGAAAACCTTCAGAAAAGAGGGCCATTACACTCGAAAATGGTCCGTCAGAAAGAGCTCTTAGATAATGTCAGAAAAGAGTCTTTTATGAGGGTGTTTTTGGGCTAAGAAACAGCTCTTTCATCATGTCAAACAAGAGTCATTGCAATTTTAAATACAACAAATTTAAAGGTCGCATTTATTATTTTTTTTTAATTGGTTTTACTTAAACAAAAAGGGAATTCATTTACAAATAAACTAAAGTAGAATTGGAAAAAATGAAATAAATTGTATTTACAGTAAAAAATAAAATGGAATTCATTTAAATAAAATCTATAAAAATGGAAAAAAAATTATTTTTTAAGCACATTTTTCTTTCCCTCCGAAAATGCTTTTTAGTTGGACTCCTATTTCGGAGCGCTCCTAGAATGGTATGCTGGGATGTAATATATATGTGTGTTAGTACTGCTTGTATGTTTTTGTTTCATTAATCAGCATAAATTTTAATAAAAAGCCTTTTTTGTACATGACTCCTGGTTCCTGTCATGTTGTGGGTGTATTGTAAGTGGCACACAAGCAAATACACACACATACGCGCCTACATTCCCTTTTTGTAGCTTATACTTTGTGCCCCAATTCTTGTAAATATGTATGTAAGTATTTTGTATGACAGAAAAGTTTAAAAAACCATGTTTAGAAAATGTTGGTTACTTGTTAATGACAAGTTGGGGGTTTTTCTTCACTTTTGCTTTTTCATACAGATTTTTACTTTAGTCTTTAAATGTCATTTACTAGAAACCAAAATTTAAATTTAAAAAAAATCTTTTATCCCTTCACAGACATCTGTGTCTGTGTAAATATGTTGTGTGTCTGTTTGTGTGTTGTTTAAGTGTTACTTATACAGTTTTAAAAATCGGTTTACATTACCGGCCAACAACATATTCATATTCAGGAGTATTAGGAGGGTCAAGAAAATAAGTTGCGAATGTTCTCAACCGAAATAAATTATCGAAAAAGTTCGACATTCGCATAAGTTTGAAAGTAATAGAGATTTCGATTGTGGCTGGTTTTAAAATTTGAAATTGTAATCTATTAATAATATAATTTTTAAGCAAAGTCAGCAAGTTCTTGGAACCTGCCTAATGCTTATGTCTATCAATCTTATAAATATGAAAGTGTTTTACTCTAACCAAAGCCAGGAAACATGCATTTCAAGTAGAACTATTGTTCTTTGTTGTTCTTTTCAATATGTTTATATGTGTTTGTAATAATAGAACAGAAATTTGTGAGATATAAATATCGATACAAACATAAATAAAAGAAGTCAGAAAGTATAGTCGGTCAAGCCAGACCCTATAATACCCTACACCCAGTATATGTATAAAACAATTTTTTAGAAATGGGCGTTATTGGGAGATATAACCTATTGTGGACCGATCATCCAAAAATTTAGTGTCATGATGTCTGTGAATATAAATATTATATGTATTAAACTTTATCTCGATATAAATACTTTTAAACGATTTATGCAGCTTAAATTGAATTACAGAGAGGGTCTTATATGAGAGTTTCGACTAATTATGGACCGATTATAATAAAATTGTTCCGTATTATTTGTATATATATGAAATATATTTGTGTTAAATATTATTTGGATACCAACATTTTTGAGCGAGTTATGCTTTTTAAAGTGATTTTCGGAAGTGGGCCTTATATGGGAGCTACAAGTAATTATGTACCGATCTGTACAAAATTTGTAGATGTGATCCGGCTTCATTTACCACTCATTTGAGATGAATTTTTTTTGGATACTTTCATAATTCAAACATTTCTGATCAGTAAACCCCAATTTCGGGAGGAAATTTGTATGGGGGCCAGGTGAAATAATGGACTGATTTCCACTAGTTTCAATCCCATCCATCCTTGGATCGAAAAAATATCATGTACCAAATTTGATCAAAATATCTTGAAAATTGCGACCTGTACTCTGTGCACAAGCTTTACATGGACAGTCAGCCAGCCACTCAGTCACACGGACGGACGGACGGAGATCGTTAAATCGACTCAGAAAGTGATTCTGTTCCGCAGCACTTCCATAAAGTTAATATACTAGAATGAAAACGAAGTAAAATGGCAATTAAAAAAAAAATATGAAACAGTTTTCAATTTTAATAAAAAAAAAATTCAATAATTCTATAAGAAAATTCAGGATCCACAGTGGGGCAGAATCAATATTTTTTGGAAATAAATCTGCTATTTCTAAGCAGCTGGTGCGATCGAGATATAATTTTACAATAAAATAAATTAGAGTTTAAGTTTTGAAAATTAATCTCAAGCTGTTGGAGCTCAAAAAAATGCACTATTGACACGTAAATTTACGTTTTTTTAAACCGATTTCAAAGATATTTATATTTTGTGTAAGTCATGAACTAGTTAATTATGTAAGCTGTTGGTCTCTCACCTAGGTTAGGTACAATTATGGCTGCCTGCATAATTGTACAGCTCACTTAGGTCCATACATTGGTTCTTTTGTGTTGCCTGAAAAGAAATGAGATAGAAGAAACGGGATAGATGTTGTTAGATGGTGTTATGTTGACAGATAGTGAGTAGATATGGACAAGGAGAAGAAGAAAGTGTCGGGTCTGTCAGGATATAGGAGAAAAGATGGATTAAATACTCCTAGCCGCTCAACGACCAATAGTTCTACTATAAGAGAAGGGATTGAGTGTCAGATCATAGTAGTCAATTGCTATTCCTAATTAAGACGTTGATACACCCTAATTTCAAGTCTGATATTTCAGATAGATTATTAAAGGATGGTTGCCCCAAAAAGGTGTTACGCGAGGTACACATTGCTGTACAATGAAAAAAATGAGAGATTGTTTCCTCCTCTGCTTCATCTTTGCAACTTCTGGAAAAAACCATTGTAGGGTAGACCGAATCTTCTGGCATGGTTGCCGAATTTACAGTGTCCTGTGATCACTGAAAAGCCTATCAGCTAAAATTCAGTTTTTTTTTAATTCTTTTTTTTAGCGAAAATCTGTCTTAAAGAAGGAGTTTTTTCTTAAGAACTAACTTTCTTTAGACATGTGTATATGTATTTTTTCTGATATCTTTAAAAAAAATTTGTATATAAAAAAATGTTTTTCCTCTACTCCTTTTGATATTTCACTTATTTTCTATCAAAATTTCAACTTAAGACCATGTGTAAATTCCAAAACTGGAATTACAAAACGAACAACAGTTTTAGAGACCTTTACGAATTTCTTATTTATCGTTAAAGTACTTGAGAGGTACTAAATGAAATGTGGAACTTTTGAAGAAAAATGTAAAAAACCCCATTTCTATGAAGAGCATCAATTTTGAAGTTTTAAATCTAAACGAAATATTGACTGTAAAATCGGAAATTACTTTATCTAAGCAAAACAATTTAGTCCATGAAAAATATGAGTCAAATTGCTCCCCAGATTTAGAAATTTATAAAAATTAATTATTAATATTTTAAATGAATAATAATGTTTTTTAGATGCATAGAACTTTAAGTTGACAACACTTTTTAACTGGTGGCCATTTTATCTACGCCGATAAACCCGAAACGATTGACCACTTGAAGGACAGCACTAACGGTAATAAGGCCGTATACAATACAAATGTTGGGAACAATGTTCTCCAATGCAAATGTTGGAAAAAGTCATCGAAAATTGGACCTCCAGATTTGACTACGTTCGAGCTAGTCATATGCCAGAAGACTATCTTTCGAATAAAGTATATGGTTTCTGTTTAATTAAAAAAAAAATCATGGTTATTCTATTCCATTTCAAAGTTCTATACAACTAAAAAAAAAAGCACAGAACCATGATTTTCAAAATAAATTTGCACAATTTGCGTTTACAGACTATTGAAATTCATGTTCATTTTCAAATGCCAAACCAAACTAAACATCATGAATCAAATAAAAAAGATTGCGCAAAGAATGTAAACAGAATTGCCTCTCTCTCTGCGCATGACGTCACAGGTTATTTTTTTTTTCGTATACTTAACAATAAAAAAATAACTTTTGTTAAAAATTTTCAAAGAAAAATGAATTTTTCGTAAATTTTTTGATTTTAGCTGCCCAGTTTTTGTTCAATTTTGTTTAGGACCTACATTTCCAACACACGCTTATCTTCAATTTTCGTGCTCTTTACCTTTAAGTTTCTACTTTTTCATGCAAACAACTTTGCTTAGAAAAGACGGAAGAAATAAAAGAAGAAAACAAAAGGAAATAAGAAAATTGACTAGTGACCTCAAGTATGTACTTCTTTTATTCTCTTTTCCCCTCTCAACCAAAAATACTTGCCTTGACGAGTCAGAATTGAAACGTGTGAAAGCGGAAGTAAATTTTTTAGAATGTATAATGATGACCTTTTTAAGACATACATATATAAAATAATTTTTTAATATATATACACTCGGTGGCCAAATTATTAGTTACACTATAGTTTTTCGCATGGGCTAAACAACATCGCCACATGACGATTGCAGACTGGGAAAATGTAAATATTTGTTTTTTTTATACTTAATTTTGCTTGATTCAGTAATATTTGTTGTCCTTGTGTTCCATTAAATTGAATATCTACAATATTGTAATTCTTTTCAAGGTTTGCTTCTCAGACGAGTGTCACATCGAAATGATGATGGTTAAATTTTCATTTGTTCGGCGAAGACAGGGCGAGAAATATAATTCTGACTGTCTGGTAGAGACTGTTAAACATCCTTCGAAAATATTGGTGTAGTCAGTTATCAGTGGGATGGGCATAGGACGCCTTTACATAGTCGATGGCATGATGAGGCAGGATCAGTAGAAAAAAGTATTGGAGACAAGACTGATTCCTCAGATCAATGAATGGTTTGCATAATTCCGCTACTTATCACAAAGCTAAATCTATAACAAGATTTGTAGAGATAAAGAAAATCAAAGTTTTGCCTCCAGACTTGAACCCCATCGAGAATGCCTGGGAGCTGTTGAAACGAAAAATCTCGAGAGAAAATACCACAAACAAACAAAATCTTATAGAGGCATTGATTAAAGTCTGCCATCACGATGAAGAACTAAAAAAATATTCAAAAATGCATTCAGAGCATGCCAAAAAGGGTGCAAGCTGTAATTGATGCCAAAGGAGGTTCCACGATATATTAAGATTTTTTTTTCAAAAAATTTCTTTTCCTCAAATATATGTTTTTAAAATAAAATAATTTATTTTTAATTGAAATAGAAACACTTAATTTACCTAAAAGAACAAATAAAATAATTAATTTCCACTATTTTAAAATGTTATACGGCTTCAAACTAAACAATTTTGCAAGTGTAACTAATAATTTGGCCACAAGCGGACTAACTTCTCTAAACCTAATTATTTGAAGTAAATTTTTTGGAATGTATAATTATGACCTCTTTCAGACATACATAAAGACATATATAAAATAATTTTTTAATATATAATTAGTAATACAAAAAGTGGCGAATAAACTACGAAATAATAAATTCGGAAGTCATGCAAATTAAGAATGTAAGTAAAGTTTTTGCGGGGTTAAATATAAATATTTTGGTATAATTATTTTGTTTGTTTTCTTTTGTGTTTTTTTGTCTCATCCGCTGGGAGTTGATTTATTTGAAAAAAAATTGAAAAAAACATTCTCGTTAGAAAAAAAGTGTTTTAGCTTTAATATCCGGATTAACTTGTACTTGAGACATTTATATGCTTTTTTTTTATTTATTTAATAGGAGAAACATGCATTTATCCATTGGATACTAGTATACAATATTGCACAGATTTGGCTTTATCTTATATCTAAAGTATTATTTTGGTATAAGAAGAAAATAGCAATATTTACGTAAATAAATACTTCATCATAATACATCTGAAGGAAATCAATATCAGAGGGTTATCAGGAAAAGTATAGTTTAATATAAAACGGTTGGTGAGAATTTCGATAGGTTGTGAAACAGTTTTAGTATTACTGCTGACATTTAATCTCATAGTGGAGAAGAGCCATTTTTGAAATTTTATTTTGGTTTATTTGGTTTATAGAGGATTATTGCCTGAAGAATTGTTTTCGCGATTAGTATTTTATTTGAGTTACTAAAAAGAGACTTTCTATTTATGAATGGATATAATATAATCTTGTTGGTTGTTTTACGTGGTAGTTAACTACGTGCGAAAGGACCCCGTTTTTATAAGACCACACCACTCGTCAGATTTAATGTCGTTTACAACATGCTGTAGCTAAGATGAGTACAAGAAACTCGTGTCTTGCTAGAGCCAACCTGTAGCTGTGAGATATCTCATAAGGTCATTGAGTTTTGACCCGGCTACCTCACCAAGGTTGTTCAATGTATAGTTTCCCATGAATTTATGTCTCTTGACACTCAGGGCTGGGCACTCGCAGAGAAGGTGAAAACTCGTTTCCTCTTTTTCCCTATCCTTACAGCTACGACAATGGTCGTTAAAAGAGAGTCCCAGGCGATTTGCGTGCTTGCCTAACGTCCAGTGTCCCGTTAATACTGCCAGCAACCTTGACATATCCTTGCTATTCCGGGTTATCAGTTGCATAGTATGTTTCTCGTTAAAAGATGGCCACATCAACTTGGCTATCCTACATGTGTCTAAATTACGCCATCTATACTCAGCCTTTGTGAGAAAATGTCTGAAGATGATACCTTTGATAGTCCCCAGTGGAATAGCTACTGAGACCACATCGGAGATATCTAAGATATAATCTTGTACTTATAAGTCTTATATGAGCGTTAAAAGTTAACTTGGAGTCCAAGTTAGTTAGTCCTAGATATCTAATATTATCTGACCAATTTATACTGCTGCCCAAGAGAATTAAATTTGAATTAGGTAAATAACAAGATTTTCTTTCTTCTGTGGATTAATTTTTATTTTCCATTTAACAAACTAATCCTCCAATCGGTCCAAAGAACATTGAATCAGAGTCAGAATATTCTGACTGAGTTCATATGTGAAATAAACTACCAGGTCATCGGCATAAGCAGCGAATTTGCATGGACTGATTGAGGGCATGTCAGCACAAAAGATATTGTATAGTATTTGATAAAGAACTGATATGTGGGGAACCCCCGCAGAGATATCGATCAGATCCGAGAAACAATTCTCAACAGAAACACAAAAATATCTATCTTTAAGAAAATTACTATGTATTTAGTTTTACTGAGTGAGTTTGTATACTAAGCCATTATGCACAAGAGCTGTGGATTGGCCGGATTTAATATCGTTGCAAATTCTTTTTACCTGATCAATATTTAGTAGAGTCGGATCTTTTGAAGCCGAATTGTGCATCTGGTAATATGTGGTTATTGTTGAGAAATTTCTGAATCTTAACATTTAATATATTTTCTAAAATTTTTCCTAGACCACTTCATTTAAAATTTCTATAGAAGTTAAGCAAACATAAAAATATTTTTGACTTGTGACGTCACAAGAAGAAATTTTACTCTCAATTTTACTCTCACAGTTTTTGTAAAATATAACGGAACTGCGCAATGCGAACTTTTTATTATTTGACACATGACTAAACATAAATCTCTTGACAGCTGACAAAATGACCGCCAGTTAAAAAAGTGCTGCCGACTTAAAGTTCTATACATCTAAAAAAAAACACCCTATATAATGCTGAATATATAGTATATGTATACTATAATGTTGTTGTCAGTTTTAGGACTATTTTACGAGTTTTATAGAAATGAAAATGATTCCATTAAACTTGCAGTTTATTGGGTTCGATACAAAGACAAGAGTCCATTATTTTAAATATCTGCTTTAATACTCTGCAGGGTTTCTTTTCATTATATAAAATTTTTTTTATAAAATTGTACTTTGATGACAAGCTCTGCAATTGGAATGATACTGTCATGTATGAAATGTAATGTCTTCAATGGCTAAAATTAAAAGAATAAAAATTGTGTAGCCTATTTTATTATAAAGACAGTAATATATGTGACCGGGCCTATGAAAAGGTGGCTTATGACTCAAAAGAGAAATTGCGAGACACAGCTGTTAAAGATAAACAATGCATTTCGTCAGTTTCTTAGTAGTTTTTCTTTTGCATTATGAACAGTCATGCCCAAAAGGCAACCAAAAAAGGCAAAAGATCATAAATGAGATAAATTCTTAGAAGCTTGGTTTCAGACCCCACGTATGCGGATATTTTGGCTCCATTGCCATTAAAAAAATCTGAGGATGCTTCACCAGCCACCAAAGTGGCATCGAAGGAACCAAAAGCTTCATCGTCAAAACCTAAACCGAAGAAGTCTGTAGCTTCATCTTCAAATCAAAATCCAAAAAAGAAAGAACTGAAGAAACCTGCGACTTCAGCTGCAATAAAAAAAATCAAGAAAACGAGCAGAAGGAGATTCGAAAAAACGAGCAACTTCAAAGGTTTCAACAAGGATAGCGACGAAGAAAACTACTTAACACTGCTAAATAAATATTTTTGTGCAAAACAGCTTTTTTTTTTTGATAAAATCGTTTTTGAAGCGTTCAATCCTGTTTTAAAATTTTTCAATTGCATTTATTATCTTGATTCTGGATTTTCAATAAAATTTTGTTTTTCTTTCATTTGTGCTCTTCTTTCTCTACATTTTCACCACGTGAAAGAGCGTCTCAAAAACTATCGAAACCAAAAAAAAAAAAAAGTGGAAAATTTTTTTTGAGTCATAGGCCGGGTCAAAGATTGTGCCAACTATAATTACAAATATTTCATTATTAAACAAAACACTTCGAAATAATTTTATACTATTCATTATTATACGAGTAATTAATAATATAAGTATTATTACAATATTAAAATCAATAAACCTGTAACTAAATAAATATCATGCTGCTATAATATCTTCCATTCAATTTAATTGTCCTTAAATTCATTTTTGCAAAAACTTCTAACAAATACATACATACATATGTATGTACATGTAGTATTCATCATGAAATTGTATATTCCTTGGAATAACTCAAGTAAATATTGATTTCAGTTTTCTTATTTTGTCCACACCATTAAATCATACGAAAACAAACAGAGTTTATAAACTTTTATTGCCAACACAATGTTTGTTTAAAGACAAGTCACGTATAATCCTAATGAAAATGTACCAAATGACATATTAAGCTTAAAAGTTATTATTGCATTTTTATAATATCAAGCAAGTTAAAGTTTAAAATAAACGCCCTGTATTAAAAATTGTTTGAAATAAATGTAAATAATTTTAAAAATGTAGTTCACCCTAAATTGTTGCACATTTACATTTTAATAAACAGCAGGTTATCAATAGTGTTGAAAACATCAATTGCATCAATTGCATTTCCATATTATTGATGGCCTGCGGTGTTTTAATGAAAAGTATGAGTAATTCAATTAGTCAGGTTTTTATAAAGCTCAGCAAAGAGAATAATATGTTCGTCTAATTACGATTAAAATTAAAACCAAATCCCTACAAACCGATTAGAGGAAATTTTGCTTTATTGACTTGCCGATTTCATTAAAAATTTACAGCCTTATGCAAAAAAATTAAAACAGGCTGGTAAACCTCTGTTAAGCGAAATTCCTTAAAGTATCATGCAAAGACAACCTAACGCACGTCTGGTAAAGCGATGATAATATCAAATAATTTAAAGCAGCTACATACGAGGTCTGATCAAAAAATAACCGTTATTTTCAAATTTCATAAGTTACGTATGTTCGATTTTCGCTTTTGTTATTTCTGTAATGTTGGTACACATGTTGGTACAATATACAATATACAATATACAATATACAATATACAATATACAATATACAATATACAATATACAATATACAATATACAATATACAATATACAATATACAATATACAATATACAATATACAATATACAATATACAATATACAATATACAATATACAATATACAATATACAATATACAATATACAATATACAATATACAATATACAATATACAATATACAATATACAATATACAATATACAATATACAATATACAATATACAATATACAATATACAATATACAATATACAATATACAATATACAATATACAATATACAATATACAATATACAATATACAATATACAATATACAATATACAATATACAATATACAATATACAATATACAATATACAATATACAATATACAATATACAATATACAATATACAATATACAATATACAATATACAATATACAATATACAATATACAATATACAATATACAATATACAATATACAATATACAATATACAATATACAATATACAATATACAATATACAATATACAATATACAATATACAATATACAATATACAATATACAATATACAATATACAATATACAATATACAATATACAATATACAATATACAATATACAATATACAATATACAATATACAATATACAATATACAATATACAATATACAATATACAATATACAATATACAATATATTGCCAGTATCAACTTTATATGTTGATTAATTGATGTATCCAATAGTTAACGTACTGTTTTTGCATATGATTTTTTAACTAAAGTCAACTTCAATAAGATTTTTTTTTTTGTTTTTGCATTAGCCTGTAAAACAAAAACAAAAAAACTTGAGAATACTTATAATATACCTACATCAATTAGCAATGTTTTGATAGAAATTTTACGACTAAACTCAAGAAGTAGTAAATCTATAAAATCTCCTTTAACTGTTAATTTGTAATGTGTTAGAAAGTAATACAAACTATAACAATAACTAGGTTACAAACATTGTAACACTCTCGCTACTTAAAATCTTTTAGCATTAAAACAACAAATTTAAAAACTCATTTAAATTATCTTAAAGCATTAAGACTATCATCTTAAGCAGTTGATCCAGTATTATTTTCTTATTTGCACAACTGTCATTTACAATTGTCTTAATATAATTTCTATTTTGTTTATCTGTTGTTTTATCGCCCTGCCTCCTTTCTCCTGCCACCACCCCAGCAAACCAATTGTTTGCTCTTTTAAATAAAGATAAATATTTAATCCTTTTATGTATAAGCAAAAGAGTTTACTGCTTTCTTTTCTTTTTTTTTTTTGGTAAAAAACTAATAAAAGTTTTTCATTTCATTGTCGTAATGCCTAGCGGGAAAAAAGATGCTGTAAAGAGACCTTCCAAAAGTCACGCATGGCAAATACTTACTCAAAAGTGCGTAACCACTTGTTTTTGCACAAATTTGTTTGACATTGTTTACTCTTACAAGAGTTTGGCAAGATCAAACTGCATCAAATAATTTAAAACTAATTATTTGTTGTCTCTTGTCCTAAAGAAACAAAGTTTTTTTCAAAAAATAAACGAGTTCAAATATATTTTATTTAGTGGTTACGTCTTTTTCGGCAAATATTTGCCAAGTGTGACCGTACCTTTAGTTTACAGTCTCAAGGACTTTCAGCCGCATTGCCAAATCGTTTCAATTACTCGCTACTGAGTATATGCCTGATAGAAGGCCTAATTGAGAAGGAATATTGGAAGCTCTACCAAGTAATGTATCATAGAAAGTGTAATTAAAGGTCTGCTAAATTAATAATTTCATTAAGGCAAGTAAAAGAATAAATAAAAGAAGGTTTCTAAATTAATTTAAAAAATCACATGCATCAAATGTACTGCTTAACGCGCACTTTACATCACGAACTTTCATAAAAGTCGAAATTTAGAAATGCTCTCTGTATTCATTTTTATTTTTTTATTACTCATATAACAAAGTGAGCAAAATAATAGCGCAATTCACAATCGTGTGCAAATGGTATTGCATCATTGCATTTGCAAAAAGGTTTAGCATATTTCTGCTCTACACTAACAAAATACACAGCAAGTTCAAAAATATCCTAAACCTTTTTGCACATGCAATGATGCAAAGCCATTTCTATTTAATTTCTATAATTTCTATGTAAAACATGATTTGTTGACATTCCTTTGAAATGAAATTTTGAATGTGTATGAAACGGCTTCTAGAAGTACTTCTGAGAGAAGTTATAGTGGAATGAGTTTCGAATCGTTTGGAATGTGTAAACAGGTGTTTCTCTCGAAAAGGCCTACAAAGGAAAGCACTTGCATGTTTTCCCCGCTGGTTGCTTTAAAGTTATGTAGTAAAATGAAAAATACTTGTATAAACAAATATGTACATATGTATGTATGTATGTAAATACAGTCGCTCATAAAATAATACTTTCTTACTTACGCTCTGTTAGCTTAACAACGTTTTCCTAATGCTGCTGTTGTTAGGAAATTATTTTGAATATTTCTTATTTCATTTTTCTTTTGGCCTTTTGAAGCATAAAATCTGTTCTGAGTGGGTGGATTTTTGTGTGTGATTTAGTTTTGATTGTGGCACTAAGTGTTTATATTGTTAAGTTATGTGATTTCTTTTTAATGCAAATATGAATAAATTGTTCAGAAAAAGATCCGTGGTGGGATTGATGAAATAAATCCGCCATTTTGCATTAATGTTATTGAACATTTTGATAAATGAATTTCCATATCAGGGGGGTTACTCTCTATTGCGATGCGAAAGCAAATTCGATGCGATAAGCGTACAAATTGATACTCTTACGCATCGAATTTGCTTTCGCATCGCAATAGAGAGTAACCCTCTAGTTTCTATTTATAACTGTCAAACCTTTCTCTAACCAATACATTAAAAATTTTAATGATTTTTATTTAAATTCTTAGTTTAGTTTTATTTCTAAAAACAAAGTTCTCGTTGAAAAACCTTTATATATGTTTATCGTTCCGTGTGTAGCATTGAAAAATATTTATCAAAGAACCAACAATTACTTTAATTCTTTATGAAATTCTACTTTTATTGAGCTATGTGCGTATGGCCATCACTTTGTCTGTGTAAAACACTGTCACGTCCAAATAACACAATTAAAATTTAAAAGATTTATAAAAAATGCTTATTACAGTCCCAGGTAATTGGGTATTGAAAATATTAAAAAACGGTTTAACAGAACTAGAGTTATGGCTCAAAATATAAGACAACCAAAAAGTGTATATTTTTCAAAAAAGTTTTACTATTTTCTAAACACTAGTATCGGAGCAGTCTGCAAAACTGCCGGGTAGTACTACATATACATACATATGTATATACATACGTTTGTAGTTGTAAAAGTTGTTGGGTATTTTGTGTTTGTGTATTACATTAAAACAACACTAAACTTGTATTATTGTTACATTTATTTTTAAAAAAATGGAAACAAGTGAAAATGCTAATATTTTCTTTTAATTTCTTGACAGGGTAAATTAAAATATTTAGAACAAGATTTTCTTTGGAGAAAGTAAATTCAATAGCCATAACAAATACAACTGTAAAAGAACTCTCATTTAAATTTCAAATGTTAAGCTATGTATACACGATCGTCAGATACTACAATGTTGTCAGATCTAGCAATGTGCTAGCAATATCCTGACATTGAAAAATTGTTACCAAAAGGTAAATTGTCAGTTTAGACGACTGTAAGAAAACTAACAATTTCATTGGCACACAATTGTCACACAATGAATTTATCTGTCAACCGAAATTGTCAGTTCACACGGTTGTCAGATTGTTGTGTGGCATTGTCAAATTCGTTTTGCAGCGTTGTGTGTGTGTTTAAAAATTTTAAATATTGTCATGTAACAAAAAAGAGCAATTGAAACCATTTTATCTGCACTCTATGAAACAGGATTCATCAAAAGATATGTCGCTATCCATTTTTTATTTTCTTTAATTTAATTCTTTAATTCTCTTCTACTTTTTTCAAAAATTTTATCAATGCTTGTTTGTTTATTACAGAGTTGCATTTACAAATAATTTCCATTGACAGATGCATAAACTTTGCACATATGACAATGAAAAGTGTTTGACAAATGGCTTAAAACAATGAAAATGACAAAAATTTGTGTTTACACGATTGTTCAATGTCTGGCAATATTTTTGTCTTGCCAATGTACTGAAAATGCTTTTCTTACAACGTTGGAAGACAAAAATTTTAAGATCACACGGTTGTTAGACATTTTCTGGACGATCGTGTATACATAGCTTAAGTCTGTTAGTTTTTTAATTTATATAAAAAACAAATAAGAAAGTATACACGAGCATAACACCCTACACCCTACACCAAGTATATAAAATAGTTTTTCAGAAATGATCACTATATAAGAGCTATGACATATTATGGACCGATCATCCAAAAATTTAG
Source organism: Bellardia bayeri (assembly GCA_950370525.1). NCBI lineage: Eukaryota > Metazoa > Arthropoda > Insecta > Diptera > Calliphoridae > Bellardia > Bellardia bayeri. The sequence goes on along the minus strand of OX493268.1, from coordinate 84,296,549 downwards.
TGCCATGACTTCTGTGAATATAAATATTTTGTATGTTATACTTTATTTCGATATAAATACTTTTAAAAGATTTATGGAGGTTAAAGTGTATTACGGAGAGGGTCTTAAATGGGAGTCATCATTTCTGCATATATGAGACTTATTTGTTTGAATTTTATTTTGATACCAACATTTTTAAAAGATTTTTGGTTGTTAAAGTGATTTTCGGAAGTGGACCTTATGTGCGAGCTACTACTAATTATGGACCGATCATCATAAAATTGTGCAGAATAATTTATTCTCTTTAAAGTAATTTTAGGAATTCGGCCTTATATGGGAGCTATGATTAATAATAGACCGATCATCATAAAATTGTACCATATTATTGTCATATATATGACACAAATTTGTGTCCAATATTATTTGGATACCAACATTTTTAAGAGAGTTATGCTCTTTAAAGTGATTTTCGGAAGTGGGATATGGAAGCTGTGATCAATTATGGACCGATCTTCATGTGATGTGATTTGGCTTCATTGACTACTCATTTGTGGTGAAATTTGTTTGGATACTTGCATAATTCAAACATTTATAATCGTCAATGGACCGAATTGCACCAGTTTCAATCCCATCCGTCCTTGGGTCGGAAAAGAATAATGTACCAAATTTTATTGAACCAGACAGCCAACCAGACGGACGGACGGGCATTGTTAAATCGACTGAGGAAGGGATTCTGAGTCGATCGGCATACTTAAGGGTGGGTGTTGGACTAATATTTATGGGCGTTATAAACATCAGCCAATCCCCACTATTGTGGTGTCACACTGTGTATTTATTTATTAATAACAAATAACATACATAGTCATTTTGAGTTGCAGTATTTTTCTTTTTTGTGGTTGATTCAGCAATAATAGGAAATTGAAAATACAAACAAACAAAGTTTTCAATTAGTAAACGATTAATGTGAACAAAAAAATACTTCGATCAACTACTACAATGGAAGTTTGTTTTAATATAATATATATAATTTTGAAGCGGAATAAAGATTAAATTGTATAAATTGTGTCAACATTTAATATTGTTGTCTTGGAGAAAATGCTCTTTTAATCTGAAAAATACTAAAATAGCATTAAGAACTATGATACATACATATGTACCTACATTGTCTCCTTGAGAAGAATTACAAAACTAGTACATGCCAACTGGTAAGTTATATGTAATTTTTATGGTTACAGATCTGCCATCATTATAGTGAAAACAATTTAGATTATTTTTAATTTGAAAATGTAAAATGTTTGTGCCATTATATGCTGCAAGAGTTGCTTTACTTCTTCTTTGTTGATTCGTTTGAAGACGGCATTGGCCGAATATGTGGCCAGTAATGAAAGCATAATAATCCATCTTGACAAATCTCTTGCATATCTTGCAATACCTGTTAAGAATTATTTAGAAAGAAGTGAATGGCAAGTTTCGCTTCACGGCTTTCTAGTCCAGATCTTGTCCCGTCCGACTACTATTTGTTTCAGTCAATGAAAATTGCTTTCTCTAAGACACGTTTCACTTCAGAACAGTGTACATATATAAAATTTACTTGATTAGTATGTTGGCAGAAAGATAGAAAATACTTTGAATAAATTTATATTATCTATTATACCTGTTTTATATGTTAAACAGAATTCCACATTTTTAAGTGTTACACCCAATATATAAAACTTTTCAATACATCAAAAGGGATTTTAAACAAATTTGGTGGTATATATTAACACTCAATGTTTAGCCAATTTGATATTGCAATCAGGACAGGTTCGTTTGGGTTAGTGCGGTGACGTGTCACATTTTGTCTAAAAGTTATCAATTTATCTCTTCGTAGGCCAAAGTGATAACTTTGAGGTACTAGAATAAAAACCGCTGTCAACTCTCGAAAAATCAATCATCACAAAATCAAAAACCATAAATTTTGAATTAAAATGCCAATCTGGCGCTGATAAAATCTACAAATCTACAGCTGTTACCCTCTGCTGTTATTAAATTCATGTGAATATAAATACAGCAGGGCGCTGCGAATAATGGCCTCCGGAAAAATGACCCCAAAGAAAAATCCACCCAGAAGTTGTGAAAAATTACCTCAAAATTAAAATGGAAGATGGCCACAAATATTGCGGCATTTTGCCCCAAATGAATTTTCAACCCAAATTTTGTAAGTTTTATAAAATATTCGTATTTCTAAATAGTAAAATAATGAAAACCTTAAAATTTTGCCTGAGATTTCTGGGGTAATTTAACATTTTTAAATTTTTAGTATATTTTACAATATTAACGAATGAAATTTAGCCCCAAAGTACATAAACAGAATTTCTTGGGCTGTTCTTTCATTCAACGATTTTGGGGGTAATTTTTCATTATTCTTAAAATGCAAAATTACCCCTATGAAAAAGTGCATTATAACCCAAATAAAAATTGAATAAAAGGTCTAAAAATTACATGGTTTTGTAATCAATGTAATTTTATGGGGTTATTTTTTTTTGCCATTTTTCCTGGGGCCATTATTCGCAGCGCCATACCGCATAACAGGCTTTTTATACAGTTCTTGACTCTGTTAATAGAAACATAAGGTTTATTCTTTCAACATTAAATCTAATACACTTTGGAATAATTTATGACGATATTAGCAAACAAAGGTTTGATGACATTTTTTCTTTTTGCCAAAAGTTCTGTTTTTTAGCCCATTTCTAGGGCTACATGTGGCCAACACATTAATTATTTTCTGCGGACCACTCTAATATGCCGATACAAAAAAAAAACAAAAAAAACAATTTGCCATGTAATGCAATAAATCGCTTTTTATTATCCACTTCAATTTTAATTTATTTTCACAAACAAACAAAATATTACCAAAACCTGAAACGAAAAAGAAAAATCCATTAAGATCATGAGTTTGCTAAAGTTGCTACCTTTTGTTTGTCATATTTTATTATTATTATTTTCATTATTTTCCAGCATTTACATTCCAGCATGGTTTTCCTTCAATGTTTTTCCTCTTTACTATTGAAAGGATGTGTCCATTTCATTTATTAAAGTATATAAATGTGTCCGTATGTGGCAGTGGTAGTAGACATGCCGTGGATGGTGCATATCATAACTATAGATATTTATAGATTTACATACATATATGTCAACATACCAATGTTAACTGCATGATATACAAATGGTTATGTGTGTCACTTAAGGAACAAACGGTAGTGGTTTTTCAAATCTCGGGATTCGGGATTTTATAAATGTAAATCGGGATTTTTGGGCATCCCGGTATGTTTGTTTCAAATTGGTTTATTAATAATAAAAACTATTTATTACGAAAATGCAACTCAATTACATACATATATATTCCTCTATCGTCTTAAAAATGAAATGATCCATGTACATATGTAATGGCATCATGTGAGAACGGCTGGAGCGATTTGGCTGATTTTTTTTTATTCTATTGGAAATTCTCAGAAGATGGTTTGTAAAGAAAAGAAATTCAAAAATTCCGGGTAAAACTCGGAAGTTTTTTTTTTTTTGAGTCCAGTCAACTTTAATATAAAAACCCCTAAAGTATGCTGTACAAATTAAGATATTTTATTTACAAATAAATAAGAACAGGCAGGTTGTGAATACATCTTATTCTATATCTACATATGTATATGGATCAATTTCAAAAAAAACATACACAAGGGGTTTTGTTTTACTTATTTTTAAAGCCTGTAAGACTGACCAATTTATGTAGAAATTGATGAAGAATCCGGTGGTACTTTTAGGCTCTCAAAAGAATCAATATTTTTGGATTTTTTTTAGATTTTCTATGATTTCTATCTTGAGCGTCACACACCAAATATGTACAAAAAATCGCTAAAAATGCAAAATATTTTAAATTCAAAATACGATGTTCTTTTGTTTATCAAGATTGACTCTTGCGAAAATCACCTTTTCGATTATAAACACAAAATCACGATTCACCTTGATTTTTAATTTTTTTTTTAAAAGTGACTAATTATTTTAAAATTTTAAGATGAAAATATGTAAAAAAGACTTGAGCTTAGAGGTTACTTGCACAGTAATAGGCTTGCAACAATGTATTTAAAAAAAACTGCATTTATAAGCGTTTTAAGGAAAAAATAAATTAAGTGTGACGCTCAAGACATTTTGTGACGATCAAGAGAATTTGCTGCATGTAAACAAGAAAAAAGTTTAACGAAAAAAAGTGTATTCTTTTACAAAAAGTAAATAAAAAAAAGTCTTCAAAAAACAAAAATTTTCATACAAAACTAAACATGTACATATTTTTTGATGTCTTTAACAAAAATGGAAAAAAGGAAGTAATTCTTAATTTATAAATTTTCATTTGAATTCTTATTCTTATTCTGAATCTGTATAAACTTCATGAAATGACAAGCGGTTTTGTTTTTTTTTCATTCTCATTCATTTTCACCACTTTCGAATTAAGTTTGTGGCAAAAAAAGAATCAGTCAGTAACAATAAAAATTAAACTCAAACATACCACGATTATACCTTTCTTTTTTCTTTTATATTCGTCATTACGCGCTTTATCGAGCTTTATTTTCTCTCGATATCTCCGTGCTCTTTCAGCCGCCGTTAATTTTGTTGTTTTACTCTTGATAATTAAAAAATAAAATCAAAATTAAGCATTTTAAGCTATGAAGCAATATATTTCAAAAGTGATGCTCATGAAATGTTTGCCTTTTTTTCATAGGCAATTTATTTCTCAAATTCACAAATTATAAAAAAAATGAGTTGAAACCTTGTTAACAATGATTGTCAACTTCAAATTTTTTTACATTTAATATATTCATTTTTAAAAAAGTTAGCGTCCATAGAGATATAATTTTTAAATTTATTAAAAGTTTATAAACCAAATTTTGTATTTTGTAAACAATATTTTATAAACCATATATTACATTGAAATATTAGAATGACAAAAATAATCACCCCTATCGTGAATAAAAATTCCACATAAAATTTGTTCCCTTTTATTATTTTAACATTGAAATTTAATAGGAAAAATGTGAAAAGGGAACAAATTTCATATAAATTTTTATTCACGATAGGGGTGAATATGTACTCATACAGTGGCTCAGATTGAAAGTCGGGCAAACTGTTTGTAAAATATTAAACCCTATTTGAAAAAAGAGAGCTTAGGATTTTTTAAGAATTTTTTAAAAATTAAATAAATTATTCATTATTAAACACAAAAACAAATAAATATGGTATTCCACCATTAATATAACAGAAACAAAAACAAAATAATTAAAAAAAAACCTTCATAATATGATCACACTGAAAGTCGGTCAGGTCAGTAGATTCCATTATTTAAAAGATATTTAGTATTTTGTTGCGTATCCTTTTTAATTCTCGACAGCTCGGAGTCTTTTTGGAATCGATGCAACCAGTTGTTTGTATACATCAGGTGTTATTTGGTGTCATTCTTCCAGTAACGCAGCTCTGAGCTGGTCTTTACTGGTACATAAACTATTTTGCATCCGACATCCGAGCTCATTCTATAAGGTCTGGACTTGGCGCAGGTGGCGCAGATTGCAACAACAATCAGTTCTTCGCTATCAGCGTTGTGTGCTTCGGGTCATTGTCCTGGTATAATTTAAAATTATTGGCAATCCCAAATATATGAGCACTTTGTTGAACATTTGCCTTCAAAATATCAAGATGCATGTTTTTTGTTCTAAAGGGTGGTTAAATTGTAAGGGCCGATGTTGAATGTGAACCATACCTAAACGCCAAGCTTTTTTCCGAATTTTATTTGACATTTCTCTATTTCAGACTTACTCAATTTGAACGATGGAGAGATACACAATTCAACAACGTGTTAAAGTTATCCAGACTTATTATGAAAATGGGCGTTCAAATCAAAATGCATATCGTGCACTTCGTGATTTTTTTTGGTCAATTTGATAGTCCAAATGTGCGTACAATCGCAAAAATCGTGGAAAAATTCGAGCAAACCGGGTCTGTAGAAGATGTGAGAACACCAGTGCATGCTCGTACAGCTCGTACTGCATAAAATATTGCTGCTGTTCGCGATAGTGTGGCTGAAGAGCCGTCCACCTCAACTCGTCGTCGTGCCCAACAATTGCACCTCTAACGCTCGTCGTTGATGAACATTATGCATAAAGACTTGCATTTACACGCTTACAAGGTGCAATTGGCTCAAGAACTAAAGCCTCTTGACCATTCCAAACGTCGTGAACATTTTCACCTCAGTGGATTCGTCAATAAACAGAATTGCCGCATTTGGGCGAATGAGAATCCAAGAGTGATTGTCGAAAAACCATATGTTTTCCAAAATGAGGCCGGTCAGGCAGTTACTGTGAATGGTGTTCGCTATCGTGAGATAATAACGAACTGTTTATGGCCATAATTGGAAGATATGGATGTGGACGATATGTGGTTTCAGCAGGACGGTGCCACTTGCCACACAGCTAACGAAACAATGGCTCTTTTGCGCAACAAATTCAATGGCCGTGTTATCTCACGTAATGGCGATGTCAATTGGCCGCCAAGATCATGTGATTTGACACCATCACTGACAAGCCCTCTTACTTTACAGTTTTCTTAGTATTTTAAGGGTAAAACTCCTCATTAGGTTTGCACCACACATAATGCCGGCCATCGCACCCAAATAAATTGAATTTGCTTTCGTCCGTGAATGAAACCTGTAAATTTTAAAAATGCTCATAGATATAGTCCACAAGAGTTCATTGAAAGTAAATTTTTAAAATCATCTCGCCCGACTTTGAATGTAAGCCACTGTATGTCATTTCGCCTTTAGTTTCTGTTTGATCTTAAAAAAGCTTCTTCAAAATATTAAGGAACTATGTAAAGTAAAGAGAATCTTGATTTAAATTTGTTACCACTATATAAAGCTCACGAAAAATATCTTTCACATGGATTGTGGGCAAAATTTTAAGCAACTTGTTGCCCGCTGATTGCATAAACAAACAATTCTTTCTCACCCTACGAAATAATTAATTCTATTTCTTATTCAATATTTTTGAATATTATCATAACAAACATTATTAGATGTTGTAAGGTGCTTTTACATATTTCAATTGCGTTAATTATTTCATTCGTTTGGCAATCAAAGTTTCTAATAACAAACATTTCTATCTCAATTCAAATTCACTCTTTAATTTTGCGTTTACTTCTTTTTTGATTTCTTTTAAGGAGAGATATCACCAGTTCAATGCTTAATATGCAATGAGCCAGAGTTGATAAAAGTCCACTTTTCACTAACCGGATTTAAAGTGACAACTATTTGTTTAAGTAAAACAAATTCGCCATCTGCTATCTGTTGAGTTTTCAAATCAATTTAAACTTTTTTTATAGAAATTTCCAATTCCAATGTGTCATCTACTCATCAAATAGTGCGCTCGAGTTTGTCAATCCAAAGTTAATTTTAATACTTTCATCATAATTTTTTTCGACAGACTTTTGTAAAATTTTAATTTTTGTTAATGAATTTGTAAATAAATATTAGTTAATTCCGAAAAATTCCGGTCTTTTTTAAATCAAATACTTGCATTCCTGATTTGTTAATTCGCGGGATTTTCGCGATCGAAATTTAGGGCTATGGCAACAGTAGTGTAGTCACTGTACCAACTAAGTAAATACATATTCATTAGGCTGGCCCTTTTATTTATAGAATTTAAGATGTGCAACCACTAAATGTTATTCCATGTTGCTCAAATGTTCAGCAGTGGCAACAATTTAAAACTTGAATGCTTCGAAAATCCTAAAACTGAGACCACCCTAATACACATTCAAATATAACATGTATCTAAATATGTAGTAGTGGTGGTAGTATTTCGATTTCATTTTTGAAACAAATTCCCAAAAGCCATTTCTATATATATTTACACACATACATATGCTTATATCTACTTGAAAAATATGACTGTTGTTTATATGTACATATGTATGTATGTTTATATGAATGTTTGTAAAGACACATAAAATACGCTGTAACATATTCACAAGCTATACTACATATAAATATTAAAGTATATAATATACATACTACCCAGCATACCATTCTAGGAGCACTCCGAAAAAGGAGTCAGAAAAGAGTCCAACAAAAGAGCATTTTTGGAGCGCTCCGAAAAAAGGAGTCAGAAAAGAGTCCAACTAAAGAGCATTTTCGGACCGAAAGAAAAATTTGCTTGTTACTGTCCTGAGTCGGCACGCAGTATGACTCAGAAATTCCACTTAATTATGTGTGTACCAAAGCGTTGTTGTCCTGTTATTTGTGCTTTGAACAAAAAAAAACTTAGCTGTACCACACAAGAATGATAAAAACAAGATTACACAGAGCCCAAAAACCCCTCATAAAAGACTCTTTTCTGACATTATCTAAGAGCTCTTTCTGACGGACCATTTTCGAACATAATGACCCACTTTTCTGAAGGTTTAAGGAGCAATTATGATTGTTTTTTTGGCTTATAAAGAGCATGAACGCTCCGGAAAAGGTCTCAGAAAAGACTCTTTTCGGACTCATATGGCTTGCTGGGTACTGTCCATGAATGTGTGGATCAACATACTCGTATATACTACGTCCGTATGTATATTCAAATAAAAAAATACAAAAGTTTTGTAGCCCATCTAACAATGGTAAAGAATAACGCGACACCAGTGTGCCGATCTATTTTAAAATAAGTGGTTGGGAAATTTTTCCTCAGTTACCTTATAATCCAGGCTTTGCCCGGCTCCAATGCTATTGGTTTTGACCGATGCAGAACGCTGTCTCTGGCATACGCTTCACTTCAGAACAGGGTATACGAAATTTGCTCGATTTGTTCTTGGCCTCAAAAGATGGGCAGTTATTTTGGCATGTACTCCATATGGCCAATACTTTGAATAAATTTATAATATAAACAAAATTTATTAATTTATATCTGCAAATCAATCTTGCAACAATTACTACAAACTTTCGCAAAACACTGTGTTTGAATGTTACTCGTATACTAGGGGTAGATTTGCCTTTTCACACAGCCCACACAAGCTCTAAAAATATGAAATATTATTACATTATGTAATAAACAACAATAATGAAAACATATCACCACTAGTAGTAACACAATAACTAGGGAATCCAACATGCAACAAGAGCCACAATGTACGCCAATACAATAAATGTTAATCATACGCCACCAGGACACTGTTAGACATCATGCTTCCGGCTCCGTATTACAGAAGTATTTTCATTTAATATTTCATCAACTTTTCACAGTCCTATGAATTATTAATTAAAATATCTTAAAACTTGTTTGTTCTTTCATTTCCCATAATAATATTAATCAATCATAAAACTGTAAAAAAATTGCAGGCGTTCATTTAATTAGATGTTACATATATCAGGGGTGGGTGGAATTTATTTTGTACTTTTTGGGTTTCAAAGGTTCCCAAAACTCGAAATTTGCAGCCAAATGTAGAATTTCTCAACGTTATTTTGCTGAATGAAGTAATTTTTAGAACTTAGGAAATAAATAAGAAAGTATATAATACCCTACACCCAGTATATGTAAAAGCATGAACTGTAAAAACAGTTTTTCAGAAATATTCGCTCTAAGAGAGTTGCGATCTACGAGGACGGTTCGGAAACTTCTTAGCACATAACAGAAAGCCCCGTGTAAACAGAAAAACGTTAAGTGTTTTGGAAACTTTCATCTGTGCTATGAACAAATGTTAAATTTCCTTTCGATCTGCCCACTCGCATCCACGATTGTTTTTACAATGGAGAAATTAGAAATTCGTGGTGTCATTAAATGTTTAAATAAAAAAAGTTTATTGGGACAAAAATTTCATAATATTATGGTGAATGTATCAGGTGAAAGTGGTCCTTCATATGCATTAGTAAAAAATATGCATTGAGGATGAAAAGTGTCCAAAAACATCGACAACAACATAAATTTTAGACAAAGTGCAGTAAAAGATCGACGAATAAAAGTGCCAATAAATGGGCATCTCAAATGATCGAGTCCATTTAATTTTGCATGAAAAACTATATATGAAAACAGCTTTCTGCAAGATGGGTGCCGCATTTGTTAACAGTCGACCAAAAACGCATAAGAATGAAAATTTCTCAAGATTTTTTGAATCGTTTTAAGAAAAATATAAATAAAAATATTATAAGCATCGCTTATCCAAGCAACGGACTGTAGCTGGAGGAAGTGCCCCAAAGAAGACTAAAGCAATTCAATCGTCTGGTAAGGTTATGGCACCCGTTCTTTGGGACTTTAAAGATATTTTATTGATTGACTATCTGCAAAAGGGTTAAACAATAAATTCAGATTACTTTTGCAATATTTTGAATCAATTAAGTTCGAGAAAAATGTCCTGGCTTAAAACACAAAAATATAATTTTTAATCAAGAGTGTTTTAACAATGTCTAAAATCAATGACTTAAAGTAGGTACGAGTTGCCTGACCACCCACCTTATTCTCCTGATTCAGTTCCCAAAGACTTTTACCTGTTCCTAAAAATCTAAAAAAAATTCCTAAACTACTATTTTGAAGGCCTTGAGGAAAACTATTTTAATCAAGGGATAGAATTGCTAGATAAGCGTTGGACTAAGTGTATTGAAGTTTCAGAAGATTATATTGAAAAATAAAAATGTTTTTGAAAAACTAACTATTTTCTTTCTCTGCTATTCTGAGTCAATCGGTATACTTTACGGTGGGTGTTGGACTACTATTTACGGGCATTACAAACATCAGCACAAACCCCATTATGCTGGTGTAGGTGTAGGGTATAAAAACTACAAAATAAGGGCCTCCCCAAAGAACACACATACATATATAATTTCTTAGTGGAAATCTTGCAATCAAGATAGAAATTTAGTTTGCAACAATATTCAATTTCCTAATTTTGCAATTTTATCCCGGTATTTCAATAATGTTTCTTTTGTGTTTCCGGTTTAGAGAGCTTAATTTCATTTAGTAATAATGATTACCTTAGAGACATGGCAACGTATTGATTGGTAGATAAAATAATTTTAAGAATTATTGCATGAATGTATGACAGTTTGACAAATAATGATTTAAATGGAATTTGTATTGTTGTCATTTTAAGGTATGTGTATAATATCTAATGAAGCAAAATCTTATGGATGCCGGTTGTGATAATGACGATTGTCAAGACGATTCATAGATATTATTTCATACACTTTTCTTTGAAAATTTTCAAATTGAATTGAACAAATAAAATTAAGTCTCAATCAGGAAATTTGCCATGGCGTCGTATACAATTTTGCCAAGTGTTTGATTTACATTCATTTGGTCTTTAAAGGCAAAATTTGTACAACAGCCAAACAAGTGAATTTTAAATTTTTATTTGAATTTCAAGCACTTCACGATTTATATTGAAGTTTATACTTAAAGGGAGTTAAATGAACAAATTTCATTATATTGTTGATTTGTTTGAATTGTCTATTTAAGCATTTTCGAAAAGCTGCTACTAGATTTGTCAACAGTTTTATGTTTGAGTTCAAAGGAGAAAGAATGTCTCCAAGTGTTTGTATGAATATATATTAAGACAAGTCTTTTTTGATTTAAATTATTTAATAAAAAAAAAATCACAAATCAGTAACCGAAGAACAATTATATTCTATAAGTAAGATAAATAAGAAATCCAGTTTAAGCCGACAAAACCGGGGGATCTAAGATTCTAGGAATCTTTTAGATGATCCATAGTCATTCTTATCGGACAATATATTATTTTGTTGTTCAACAGGAATTTTAGATTACTTATCTATATCTGAAAGGAAGCAGTGGTCAAATCAAACTTGGTGAAGTGATAATGTCTATCAGGTATGGTTCACTGATGATTCCAAACAGGTCAATTGGAAATGTATGTCATTATAATATGATCAGCTGATTGTTTAAGAAGGTAATTAAGGGACGTTAGGATTTTTGTTAGGTCATGTAACCAGGTGGTAATTTGGGCCTTATCTACGATGTGAATAGAATTCGTACTTAGCAACAATATTTCAGTTGGTAATTTACGCCATCCCAAAATGCTCTGCTGCGAGCTTAACGGACTTTAGGGATTTTTTCAGACTACCAGGCGGCATGTAAGCCTTATCTTCCTATAAAACGAGGGTTGGAGCGGTGATAAACTATGAGAAAATGTTAATTTTTATGTTAAATCGGAATTAAGTTGATTTATGTTGACTCACACAAACGAGCTACAAACCTACTTTGTCACTGTCCAATGCAAAATATCTCGGAAGAGTCCCAAGTGGTGCTTTTGTTCTTCATATGCAGCCTAAACTTTTTTAGTAACCATGTAACCTTACTATTAACAGCAATAATATTCATCAAATTTCATTTCTGAAATTCCATTAAGAATTAATTTTCAAACGTTTATTTCAAAAAATTTAACAAAATTTGTAAGTACAATATTTTGATTTGTTTACATGTAATACAATGTAGATTGCACAATAATGTGATAATACCTAATTAAATAAACAATTTAACATTAATAAAATAATTTTAAGCAGCGTTGTCAACTTGTCGTGTTTCGCATCATTTTTGGTGCTTTTTGTTAAAAAGCTTTAGTTGTCGCGCGGTGCGCTTTTGTTTAATAATTTTTCAGAAAATCTTTCTTATTACTAATTTTTACTTGCAGTTTTTTTAATAATTCATTATCATGATATCTATACGATGAATCTATACGAGAAAATACGAATGTGTGATAAATGAATACATACTATCAAATGCGTCACATTAACGTCATTGCTAAAGGTGAATGGGGTGAAAAATTTTGTTTGAAAATAAAGGTAACATTTTCAACATGGAAATACAAATGTTTCCATAGTTTGATGGTTTAAAATGTAGAAGAACAAGCAGGGTTAGAGTCCCAGTGATGCTCTAACATTTGTTATTGAAAAAAATTCAAATCGAAGTACCTAAAATAGAAAAAAAATTATTTAAGAAAGTACTAAATGTGTAATGAAATAAGCTCTTCTTTACCAATTAGTACTTCAGTTCCGAATAGCATATTGTGAGTTAAGTTTTGAGTGGTTAAATGCATATTTTATATTTATTAGATCGTTTATTTAAAAAAAGTCTTTTAATGTTGTTGAAAAAAACTTTGCAATTCAAATGCCAACAACCCTGTTCTAGTAATGTTCTAATTCTATGTTTTTTAATATTACATTAGATGGTTAAAATATTGCTGATGTTGTTAATTCTTTTTATGCTTTCGTTAAAAATGAACCTTCTGTTCTTTTTGATCCTTTTTTCCTTTAGTATACATAATTTTAATTTAATAATCACTTGTTAATAAACCTTCTTGAATTGAACGACACGGTGTTTCTTTTGAGCGGAAGTTTAGTTTTTGATTTTCGAATCCAGAAAATTCCATTGCACAACAAATTTGCTAACAAATGTTATTACTTTTACTATTAATCGTTGATCTTTTTTTAAAAATTTTTATATAGAATTTATGGAATTAAAAAAGTTTAAAATTAATTCAATCAAAGAGAAATTCTAAACTTGGTGCGTTTTTTTAAATGGAGCGTTTTTTCTCCACTTTGGAGCGTTTTAAAATTTCAAAGTTGACAACACTTCTTAATGGTTCTAATAATATATAGCATATTTTACGGAGTAAAACAAATCAGTGATCTGTTATAAACACCATAAAGGTGTTGCCAGCATGTGCAGCTATAATCGGATTTTGGACGCATTGTTTGATCGTAGTAATAAATAGATTAGAAGAACAATTATGAATTATTCATATAAAAGTGGTGTATTTATCTCAACATTTTTGAATATCTTTCATTTAGCTAAAAAGAACATCATAATATGTTATTTAAATAATCTTGGGAAAAATTGCTTAATAAAAAATATATAAATAATCACCAATGTATGTATGTATAGCTAATATAAAATTAATAAATACTTGATACGTACATATGTATATATAAATACTTTAGCTAAAATTTTCCAAAATGTTTAAAACTGCTAAATTCTCAATAATACTTAATTATTTTTGGACAATAGATATTTATCGAGCTACATATTTTCTATTGAATATTAACATTTAAAAAATGTTCATGGAATTCATTATTTGAGAGAGCATGTATGTATGTATGTTGATCATGTGTCTGGCATCTCTACATAATGCTGGTTTTCTCCATACAACCAACCAACCAACAGTGATCCAATTCTCCTAACTTTACTACAAACTGGCTCCCAATTGCATAAACAGTTTTATATTTGCACTCCAACTAGAAGGTAAGGAACAAGAGACCGGCAAAACAAAACAAATTCCATCTGTTTTTAAGTGTTCTTGTTTTTGTTTTTCTTTAGTGCAAAAATAATTAGCACGTTTTGTTTAACAAACACACACACACACATAAAATGATTAATAAATTGCCCCAAAAAAAAAATATGTCGTTTTAGTAATTAAGCAGTGTTATTAAAAAATTAACAACTTGACAAAAAATATGTTTATTTTCTATTTTTTTTTTCTTAAACTATGTACCTACATATAAAGATTTTTGATTTCTTAAAAAAAAAAATGAGCAAACCAGTTTTATACTATACTCCCCGCAGTCCGCCCTGCCGGGCAGTTTTGTTAACCGCTGCTGCTTTGGGAGTTGATTTGGACTTGAGGTAAGTTAAAGTTACTTTGCATTAATAAATATTATAGGGACATAGATGATTAAAAGTTTACTATTTTAAATAAATTTGTATACATTATGTTGTTCTCTAGACCCATGAATTTGAAAGAAGGCGATCACTTGACTCCAGAATTTCTCAAACTTAACCCTCTGCACACCATTCCCGTGTTGGATGATAACGGTGTTGTTATCACTGACTCGCATGTTATTTGCTCTTACTTGGCTGATAAGTATGCTGTCGATGAAACCCTCTATCCCAAAGATAAACTAGAGCGCATGAAAGTTGATGCCCGTCTCTTTTTCGATTGCGGCCATCTTTTCCCCCGTGCCCGTATGATGGTTGAGCCTGTCATTTACTTTGGTTGGGATAATATTGGCGAGGAAAAAGTTGTGTACATGCAAAAGGCCTATGATGGGCTAGAGAAATGTCTGACTTCGTCCAAATATTTGTGCGGTGATGATCTTACCATTGCCGATTTGTGTTGTGTGGCTTCGGTCTCTACCGCTATGCTTTTTGCTCCCATCGATGAGGAGAAATTCCCCAATGTCAAAGCCTGGGTTGATTGTCTATCCGAATTGCCCTACTACAAGAAGAATAACCAAGAGGGTGCTGACACTTTATACAAATTTGTCCAAGAAAAAATGCAAGAAAACAAAAGAGCTAAAAGCGCTTGAAGAAATCATATAAAATACATATGTATGTATGTATATATTATGTACTGTGTGTAAAAAATTTATTTGAAATAAATTTATAGCAAAATGTTTAAATTGAAAAACAAGTTTTTTATCTTTGTATAGTAAAATATGATTGTTAGATTTTAACAGAGTAGCCAAGTTGTCATATATTTAATACTTATTTTTGTGCATATTAGTCCCAATTTAGACGACACAATTTTTGTAGAAAAAATTAATGCAATTTTTTTTCAATTTCACAAATTTATTGCTTAAATGAATCGTACTTTTATTTGCGAGTAACACATGCATATGTATGTGTTACTCTCTCGTTCGTATGTAACAAGTAGAAGAATTGTTGGTACAATATATTGTGAACTCGTCTTATCTTCCCCTCACCATGATGTCTAAAAGGTAATCAATTTTGCTGAAAGAATTGTATTGTCTTAATTGGGTCTTAGATAGATTATTTAATTGGTGTTGTTGTTTTCAACTTGTGGGAACAATTTATGTTAATGCTATGGCAACATTATTGTACCGGTCTCTTGTCTTTCTCATTAAATTAGCTCATCTTTCTCTCTTGACATAGTGCTGCCACATATATTTTTCTTAGTGATCCCACTTATTTATTTAAAATACCCTTATAAAGAAATTACATTACATACTACTTTTAATAAATTTCTTAATTGTAGTTACAATTCTAATTCTATTAAAAACCCGAATTCCAATTTTAATAATTAAATATTACCCTTACATCAAGATTGAACAATTTTAAAACACAATTAACTCAAGTTATCTTAAAAATGTTTAATGAGTTAAGCCTCTCAAGCAGTACTTACTCTTTCTCATCAATTTCTCATAGGTATTACTTTCAGTTTTAATTAATTTGGTCACAAGTCACTTTATGACAAAGGCAACAACAACGATGGAGACATAAGGAATTTGCAAAGCTTCTCATTATTTAAACTTAATCGATAACATATTTTTATATGTAATTGAACCCAACAATTTCATGCCGGTTAATAAATGATGTGTGTGCCCCAAACACAAAAAAAAAAACTTTTTTCATTACTTTACTAGTGCATAAAGTAGAATTATTATTAATCCTACTTTCCGGCATTTTCATATTATTCTGCTATTCTCTGACATTTTTAATCATGTCAAAAGTCTCATGGCACTTTTATATATTATACGAATGAATGCTGAATATGTAAAAGTTTCAAAAAAAAAAAAAAAAAAAAAGAGCAGAAAGTTTAACAAAGTTAAGAACAAATTTTGTTTGTTTTTGTTTGTGAACTAACGAAAATTAATTAAATCCACATATTTGTTGAGTTGACACAGATCCATCCAACTAGTCGTAATACAGTGTGCTAAAAAGGGAAATATTATAAATATATGAAATTTCATTCTCATTAACTGCATGTTTTTGATGTGAAGTATCATAATAAATCGACCTGTAAAATTCACTTTCGGAATTTAAATTTAGGATTAATACCATTAATTGAATAATGTATATGTATGTATATTTTTAGTACTTATAAAATTCAACGACGATGTTGGAGGAACAACCTCCTTTATTGTTCCTCACATTGTTCCCATATCCTGTTTAATTAAAACGTGTTCTTATTTCATGCTATTCTATACGAACTCTTCATTCAATTCTATAGGAAATTATTAGTATTTCATTCAATTCTAAAGGAACTTGTTCTTAAGAATGTTATTTTTTCAAGCTAACTTGTTCTTATTTCATTCAATTCCTTAGGAATTTGTTCCCATTTTATTCAATTAAATATAAACTTGTTCCTATTTCATTCAATTCCATAGGAACTTGTTATTGAACTTGTCATTCAATTTATTGTTCCTATTTTATTCAATCCAATAGGAAATTGTTCCTATTTCATTCAATTCCATAGAAAATTATTCCTTTTTCATTCAATTCCATAGAAACTTGTTCTTATTTCATTCAATTCTAAAGATACTTGTTTCTATTTCATACTATTCTATAGGAACTTGTTCCTATTTCATTCAATTACATAGAAACTTGTTCCTATTTCATTCAATTCTAAAGGAACTTGTTCCTATTTTATGAAATTCTATAGGAACTTATTATTTATCTTATCATTCAATTCCATAGGAACTTGTTCCTATTTCATTCAATTCCAAAGGAACTTGTTCTTATTTCACTCAATTCTTTAGGATCTTGTTCTCATTTCATTCAATTAGAAACTTTTTCCTATTTCATACAATTCTAAACGAACTTGTTCCTATTTCTATTGGAACGTGTTATTCAACTTGCCATTCACTTCCATAGGAACTTGTTCCTATTTAATTTCAATTCAATAGGAACTTGTTGCTATTTCATTCAATTCTAAAGGAACTTGTTCTTATTTAATTCAATTCCATAGAAACTCGTTCTTATTTCATTAAATTTTTTATGAAGTCATTCAATTACATAGAAACTTGTTCCTATTTCATGCAATTCTAAAGGATCTTCTTCCTGTATCATTCAATTCAAAAGGAACTTGTTCTTTTTTTTTTTTTTTTGATATTTATTTTCATTAAATTTTTTTTACTGAAGGAATTGTTTTACAACATGAAATCTCTATTAATATTTTATTGATAATTTTTCATGGTGTAAAACAATTCCTTCAGTAAAAATAATCAATAAAATTTTAATAGATATTTCATGTTGTAAAACAATTCCTTCAGTAAAAAAAAATTAATGAAAAATTAAATTTAATGAACTCGAGCCGGACAAAATAAATATCAATAATTTAAAATTAACAGTTCAAATAAAAAATAATAAATGGGACTTGTTCTTATTTCATTCAATTCCATTGGAACTTGTTCTCATATCATTCAATTACATAGAAACTTTTTCCTATTTCTATTGGAACGTGTTATTCAACTTGCCATTCATTTCCATAGGAACTTGTTCCTATTTAATTTCAATTCCATAGGAAGTCGTTCCTATTTCATTAAATTTTTTATGAAGACATTCAATTACATAGAAACTTGTTCCTATTGTATGCAATTCTAAAGGAACTTGTTCCTATTTCATTCAATTCCATAGGAATTTGTTCCTATTTCATACTATTTTTTGAACTTCTTAAAAAACTGAATTATTTCGTTTCAGAGTATTTAAACTTTCAACACCCATCTCATTTTCGTAAGTTTTCATATATTCGCCATTGTCAGCGTTTATGATTGATGAAGGCGCGCGCAAAAAAAAAAACTTAAAGAAAATTAAGATAAACATAATTTTTATTTCAATTTCTTGGCAATAAATCAATTGCGTAAATAAACGAACATGAATAACAGATAAAGATGCATAAATAAATAAAGTTTCCAGCCGAAACGTTGGGAAATCTGTGACTACACAATGTAAAGATTATTCAACTCAATGTTATTCGATTACCTGACAGCCCAGATAAATGTTCATTTGTTTACCTGAATGATTCTGATTAAACGATTTTCATGAATAACTTCTTTCGTAAAGGATATAAAAAAGGATGGCGCCTGAAGGAAATAAGTTTGATTTTGTGATAAATCGTATGTTTTCAACAAACAGTCAAGAAGATTAAGTGTATGTGATTTTTTTTTCTAAAAGTCAATGGCAAATAGTGTAACACTGTATTTAGTAAGAGATTAGAAACATAAAGTAACAAAATAATTTCTTTGATGCAAATAAATTGCCTACAGAGTAGTGAGCAAAGAGTCCCTATTTCACAGAACTCAATAGAAACTGGTTTCTATTTCATGCCATTCTATAGAAACTAATTGATGATACGTACGAGTATGTTGTCTTATTATTCGGCAAACCACTGTTTCAAATAAAAAGGTTAGTGTATACATTTACTGTTTTGTTTATTAATAATTTATTTATTTTTTTAAACACGTATTTGTACATAAGTATTTAAAAAACAAACCTTTCTAAATACTTTAAAATAATTATACTTCCTAGCAGTAAAGATTTGTTTATAACAAAACTAGTTATACTATGTAATTATAAATTTGTTTATTTCAATTCAAATTCACTTTCGAAATCATCTTGTTCAGAGTTCGCGTTAATAAACATAATTTTCTCCACATTTGTCTCAAAGTGGCCCACATCGGACGTATTTTCGCACAGCAGACTAGCGGCAGCAGAAAAAATTCGCTGCACTGAAGAAGTACTGGCTGGCGTAGCCAAAACGGCACAACTTAATTGATACAGCAAAGGAAAATTGTTCCGTTGCTGTTCCCACCAACTAAAGACATCAAAATCATCACTGTTTATCACTCGTAAATATTTATAACATTGTAGCTCCCGTTTAATGAGTTCATTGGGATCACAATTCGTTTCAAGTTCTACAAAATCTGAGAAAAACTTTTTACGCTTGCATACTGGCGAAGTAGTAGCTGAATATTCCTGTTTTATAATCGGTTTCAATTCGCTTTCATAGCTTTTCATCAGACGTATACATTCCTCCTCGATAAATTGCTTCTCCGTTGCACTGAACTGCAAAAGCTTATTTGTGGGGGGATAAAGGAAAAGTGCTATTTTATAAAGCGTTGTACTATTTCCAGTTGTAATATCATCTAAGTAAAATCTAAGTTTTTCCTTGAGGCTCTCAATAAAATCAAAATCTTTGAATTCGCTGTCGTTTGTAGCACAAGATTTTCTCAACTCATGCAAATACACCAATACCAAATGCAAAGTGGAAGAATTTTCCTCTTCCAAATCTTCTATGGCCTCTTCAAAAGGCTGCAGAGTTTTAATTACAGCTCTTAAGTGTATCAGATTTATCGATTTAATTCGCTGCTGCTCATTTTGTTCCTTTAATACATTAGTGATTTCATTCCAATTACTTTCTAACGATATAAGCATATTATACAGGGTATTCCAACGACTAGGACAAAAGCTTTGCAATGGACTACTAAAACTGAAATTTAATGGGGAGTTTTTCAAAAAGTTCACTAGTTTTTCACCGGCTCTAGCAAGTTCTGTTACTTCGGATACCTGTTGTAAGGATTTTCTCAGCGCAGTGTTAAGTAAATGGCTTATACACGATACATGTTCATATTTCTCAAAAGCTTTAATAAAACTATCGCCTCCTTTTGTTACTATTATTGATTTGCTTGAAAGTTTGCAGTCAAAATCATTAAGAATTGTCTCTACTGTTTCATGAATATTTTGGCCTGAAAGTAGAAAAAAGTAATATTTATGTTCTATTTGTAAATTTAGTTTTAAGAAGTAATTGTAATGCTTAAAACTAAGAGGAGCTTAATACCTACATACATATATATTTTGAAAAGTTTGCCGATTTTCATAAAATTCTGTACTTTGATTTTGATACATATTGTATGAAGATTATTCATGTCTAATTTTAACTAATATAGGCGGGTTGCTATGATCAAGTATAGGATGATTTTCATAAACTTGATTGATTTTCATTAAAAAATTTTATTTTATTTTGTTTTAAAAAACAAAGTTATTCATGTAGACAAATTAGATTTTAAATAATTCAATTCATAAACGAAATATTTATATTAAAATTTAGCTCGCGAATTTAAAAGAAAAATTCGTATTAAATTCGCTTGCGAAAGAATTTAATTCAAGCATTTGCGGTATTCTGATATTCCACTTACATACATTAGCAATTTATAATCTCGCCTTACTTACTTGTATACTCCTCCCTATCCATTGCTCTTAATCCCAACAAACGACATCTTACGGTTCCATTTTTCAAAAAATATATTGTTAATGCTATGTAGCTATTGCCGGAGATATAGTCTTTACAAGCATCAACTACTAAGCCAAAACCATTATCTTTTATTAAGGCTATATCAGCCTTCACTGTTTCAAAACACTGTTCATAGATTTCGTTAACATTTCTAGCAACGGCTCTCGTACTGGGAAGCAATGTATCAACATCTAAATTATTGCCAAATTTAGCTCCAATCAATACTAGCTCCTGAAATACGGCCTTTAAACCATTATCCTGTAATAAACTATATGATCTACAATCTTTTATTAACCACCTTGTTAAAAATTGCAGGAGATCATTGCCAGGATCTTCAATAACTTTGATTTCGAAATTCGTTTTTGAATTTGAGGGTTTCGTGGTTTCTAGCTCTATTGTTGGCGACTCACTCATGAGATTGCTAGAATTTTCTATGACTTTTATGTCTACACTAGTTTTTGAATTTTCGTTTTTTGAAGTTTCCACATCTTTTACTGAAGTCCATTTTTGTGCTTTGTATTTGCATCTATGTCTTGCTAATGTTGCAGTTGAAGGCCGACCCACTGTCTTGTATTTGTCACTGTAGCATCTGTGTCTTACTAAATTTGAAGTTGAATGTGCTCTAAAGTAAAATACTTTTTTACAAATGCGACACTGAACGTAGCTCTTAATTTCTACACCGTTAAGATCCTCGATTTTTGCAAAGACATCCCAACATCTGCTGAAGTTTCGGTTATCACGTAAAACGAATTCACCGCTAGCTATTTTATCGGCAATTACTTTCGGATGAAGAGTTTTCAAGCAATTTGTCGTCTAGTTTTTTTATAAAACAAATACAATATTATATCTATTATAGGTACTTTAAATTAAATATTTTAGGTTATTACATTGTCAGCTGCCATTTTCCTTAACCAGATATTTGAATTGTTTAACACCACAAGAAATACTTTAAGTACATAAATTACACAAAATTTATTTTTAAAATGATTTGTAAAAAAAAATCCTTTGTTTTACTGATAACAATTGTGTGTGTATTCAGTTCAGCTGTTAAAAAGTATACTGAAAGACAATGTCTGTTTTACGAATACCGAACAGACACTGACAACATCAACAGTATTCACACTAATGTACAATAATGTGCAATAGTGTTGTGTGTGTTTAGAGAGAGTGTGTTTTTTTCGTTTATCTTTTGTATTTGTTTTACTCGCTACCGTTATACAAGTAGGTACTTTTACTGTTGCCAGATTTGTGCTCTTTTAAACGTTTTTTAGCATTAACATATACATATTTCATATTTATTAGTTTATTTAATTAGTTAAAAAAAAGCATTTATTTGCTTGAATATTTGCCGAAAAATATAAAATGTTTATTAAAAAAACTTCGTTTATTTAGAACAAGACACAACAAATATTTAGTCTTATTTTATTTGATGCTATTTGAAGTTGCAAAACTCTTGTAAGAGTTACGCTTTTTTTAAGTACATATATGCCAAGTGTGATCATAAATTGAGACCAGAAAATGTGAGCATAAATGACTTTGTTTTTATACGCACCACCAAAAAGATGAGACGGTTCATTCATTCCGCTTAAAGCACAACGAAATATTAGTTGTAGACCCAAAAAGAACATATGTATATTCTGGTTCCGTCTTTCTGTCCAACTTTTGTAGCCTACCATTAATTTCAAACCCAGTTAATGAAAAGTTAATTCATCATTTTTCTAAAAATGTATTATCTCAGCTATGCCTTGCTAAATTATCGCTAAAACACTAATCGACCAATAATCGATTGTCTTTATTCAAAGCAATATCAGCATTCAAAGTTTTAAAACCCTATTCATGGATTTCTTGCAACCGCTGAAGAATTTGCAAGAAATTTATCAACATCTACATTAGTACCGAATTTGCACCAATCGCAGCAAATTCTTCAAATACTGATTTTAAACCAGTAATATGTATTAAATCACATGATGTTTATAGTATTTATTAACAATTTAGTTCTAAATTTTTTCATTACTTCAATGGTGGGATTTTCCAAATTTTTAAACTCGAAGTTTCTCGATTTGACCTTGGCGCATGCGTATTTGTTGAAAAACGAATTTCTGAATATATGTACATTGCATTAATGTCTTAATAAGTTTTCATGTAATGGCAAAAACTTTTTTACACATTCTACTGTAGCTGAAACCTTGAATTTTAACCCAATTCAAATTATCGATTTTGGCATAGGCATCCCAACATCTGCTGTGGTTTGGGTTGTCATGTAAAACCAGCTCATCTCTAGTTTTAGTAGCTATATTTTGTGGATTATGACTTTCTAAGCTAACTATCATATAAATAACATACATATGTATTAGATTAGAAGTATGAAGTGTGTCACTATCATACTTTCGTGTAAATTCAATAGTTCAACAAATAAGTATCTGCATTCGATTGTTAGCTTCTATTTGTACTGCATAGATTAAAATTGTGTCCAACATCCAAATATTATAATACATTTTCCTAAAATGTGCATACAGTAACTCTTTTTTATACTGTTGTCTACAATTGTGTTTTTCGTGAAGCTGTTTATGATAACAAGTACTTGAATGCAGTATGCATTTCACGACCATTGAATTGACACTACTGACATCATGGTGTAACTATACAAGGTGAGTGCAAATCGGCAACAAACACAACACAATATAGAAACAACAGGTATTTTGTTTGTGTAAAATAATGTACTACATACTGTCCAAAATACTTGAAAAAGTATTACTTTTGACATACATACATAAGTAAATTGTAAACAAAGTCAGTCAGTTTCGCAAATGAGTCGATACTTCATAAATAAGAATATTTGTAGATAATCGCGACAATTAACGCAATAATGTTTCTATAAGATATATTGGATTTTCGATAAAGTAAATTTGTTGTAAAGTTTTATGATTATTTAACAAATATTAAAAATGGTACCATGGAGGTCTAAAAAGTACACTTTATTTATATAATTGGTACAAAAAACAAAACCCCATTTTCCATCACTGATGTAAATACATGTTCGTGTGCTAAGAGAAGAGAGAGAGAGAGAGCAATACACTCAGTATCTTCACCAGAGAAGTGTATTTTCTTATATTTTCTTTTGATTTCTTATTTACTCGTTACTGTTGTATTGGTACAGTAGGCAAAGTTTTAATAGATGAACGTTTTGGCGTTTTTTTTACACTATTGTAAACAGTTTTAGTTACATTTTTACCCTACATAAGCATAGTGGGTAGAGTGCATATGTATATTGCGTGTATATTGATGTTTGTAACACTCACCTTAAATAGAGACAGTTAGATACTGAGCCGATTTTACGATGTCCGTCCGGCAACTAGCTACCCAGGTAAACCTTGCACACAAAATAAAGGCCGCAATTTTAAAAATATTTCGAAAAAATTTGGAACAACAAATGACAAAGGCTATTGAAATCGGTCCATTGTTTCAACTATCTCCCATACAAATGTCCTCCCGAATATAACAAAATCTAGCCAAAAACTTTCAGAAAGTACAAAAACCTTTGAAACCTGATGGAAAAACAAAGGTGCCCACACAACACCGTCCCTTTGGCTACGTCCATGTTGAAAAATAGCAAATTTATTTCCATTCTACCCACAGATTTGAGTTTGTAGTTTAATACGTTATCTTTGTAAGGGTTTAGATGAAGGTTTTATTTGATAGATCACAACTTATTGTTACAGAAGCTGAAATACTGCGGAAATGAGCTTTTGCGTATGCAGAGCTATTTAAATGATAAAAGACAATTTGTAGTACTTTAGAAACTGTCGTTCATGGAGTTCCTCAGGGAAGTGTTTTAGGTCCGTTGTTATTTTCAATTTACATAAATGACTTGAAAAATCTGGAGTAAAAGTAAAGTAAAATTTTCATTTATGCTGATGACATTAATGTTTTTTTTTTATCATTATAAGCATGAAATTACATTAAAAGGATGCTGCTTTAATTTCGAAATATATTCGATTAAATAAACTTCTTTTAAATCATAATAAAACAAGACTTATAAGATTCAAACCACACTCTGGTTTTAATAATGAATTTAGCATTTTTGTGAATGGTATAGGAATTCAAGATGTTTTATTTGTTGAATATCTGGGTACTTGTATTCAGAGAAACCTTATTTGGGATCAACATGTTAAGAATTTTAAATCAAAATATTCCTGCACTGGGCCTTTTATACAAAATTAAAAATAAGTTTGATAAAAATACGAAGTTTTTAAGTTTTCAATCCCTAGTTCAAAGTCATTGCAATTATCTTACTATGCTTTATGGTTTCAAAAAAACTACAGAATTTAAATCGCTGCAAAGATTACAAAATAAAGCTTTAAAGATTGTAGCACATTTACCTATTCGATTGTCAACTATTACTTTGTCCTACTGTTTTACCAATTTACGGACTTTGCAAATTACAATTGTTAATTTAAGTATTTAAATGTCTTAATATCTCACCATTGCCCACCATACAATACAATTTTCACAAAATCAAATCAATTTTAACACAAGGAATAACAACTTAAGAAAAGCCTTTTGCTTAAGTGAAACAACATAGCAACGTGTCGAACACTCTGGTTGTAGAGAATATAATAACTGGCCTACTAGTATTAAATGCGTATCAAGACTTTCACAATTTAAATCTTCTTTAAAAAACTTTTTACTTCAAACTGTTGATGAGCTTCTGATATAACTAATATAATTGTTAAAATTTTATTTTGATTCTAAGGCCGCGTTTTCACTATGTTTTCACTATGTAATTTTTGTTGTCAAATTGCCCAAATTATTGGCAATTGTATGAAATGGGTTGTCATATGGCGTCATCTATGTTTGCAATCATGAAAATCATGATATGACAACCCGTTTTCATACAATTGCCAAAAATTTGGACAAGCATAAATTATATTTTATTGACATCAATTAAATTTATTTTTTATTATCTATTATTATTTAATTTAATTTTTATATTGTAAATTTTTTTTTGCCAACAAGCCTCTATAAAGCCAATCTGGCGCTGAGGCGAAACATGTATATTCGTTTTATCATAATTTATAATAAAAATTGAATTAAAGAGAGAAAAAAAAAATTTACTTACTTGTACACTTTTCGCCTTCCATTGATCGTAAGCCCAGCAAACGGCACTTTAATGCTCCATTTTTCAAAAACTGCATTGTTAATGTTAAATAGTTCTTGTTGGAGAATATGTCAGTCCAAGTATCTGTTACTAATCCAAAACCATTATCATTAAGAGTAGCAATTTCCGCCTTCACACTTTTCAACCTCTGGTCATACATTTCGTTTATATTTATAGCAACATTGGCTGAACTTGGTAGAAATTTGCCAATATCTACATTAGTGCCGAATTTAGCTCCGAGCATTAGAAACTCTTGAAATATTGCCTTTAAACCGTCATCCTGTATCAAACCATAAGGACTGCAATACTTTATTAACCACTTTGTTATTAAATTCGTTAAATTATTGTTGGTGTTCTCGACAACTGCCATTTCTAAATTCGTACAAGAATCTTCATCTTCTATTATTGATATCGGACTTTTCGGTTTTTTGTATTCTGTGTAGCACTTGTGTTTTAATAAATTTGTTGTTGTGGCATGAGTATAACTGAAAAGTTTATGACACATGCGGCAGTAGACGCTACCCTTAACTTCTACGCCATTTCGATCTTCCATTTTGGCAAAGATACTCCAGCATTTGCTTCTAGTGCGTCTAGTGCTTAAAACCAGCTCACCATTGGAAATTTTATCCAAAATTTTCTGCGGGCAAATATTACCTGAGCGCATTGTTGTCTAAACAAAATACAACATATACTTATTGCATTATTATTTAATATAATTTTACAAAGTTTTACAACGAGAACTTTGTTTTTTCAAATGAAATAAAATTAAAGAATTGATGTGAAAATTATACGAACAGATGTTGACCAAAACCATGATCTTTTCTAAAAAATGTATTTCGTTAATTACGCCACGGATTTTGAGTTTTAAGTTTGTAATCGATTTAATTGGAAATGTTTAAATTTGCATTGGTTTTGAAGCTTTAAAGTTTTTTATTATTGTTACACGTTCAGCAAGAAAATACTTCTTAACGATTGCTCTTAGATTTTAGCAGCCCAAATGCGGACATTTTATCAACCAAATATAGCGGTGTATGGCGGTCTCAGAAAACCAATTTAGCGAATTATGGACATAAATCGGTTTTAGTGACTTTTTTCAAATCACTACCAAAATTTTATCACTAATAGAATTTTAAATTCTGATTAAAATAAAAACAAAAAATTGGGGTGGTCACGCCTATTTATTAGTGGGCGGGGCTTCTAAATTTGTAATATATTTAGCTATATCTTGAAAACTACATTTTTTTATTAGACGATATATATATATCAAATGATTTAAAGGCCTTTCCAACGATATGTAACATGACCTATTTATATGGAACACCTATTGATAGATTTTGCAAAATTATTTTTTGATTCGAATTTTTTTAAAAAATCCGCGAAAAAGGTCTATATGAGTAAGTAGATTAAGCTTTAATTTAAGGTATAACATGACCATGTAGGTAATATAAATCCGAAGATATTAAAGAAAGATTATGACATTTCACCATAAAAATACAGTCTGTAATATGCGAAGCCGGTGTTCTGTATATCGTAGAGGAGAAAATCCTTCCAACCGGCCATTGGCCGGCAATACAGGAATTCTGTACTATGCGAAGCCGGTGTTCTGTATACCATGGAGGAGAAAACCCTTCCGCCCTTCTGCGAAGCCGGTATTCTGTATACCATAGAGGAAAAAATCCTATCCTGCATAGGTAAAAAATTTTGAAAAAATGTGTGTTTTAAAATTTTTCAGATCTTATAATTCTATGATTATAGTACAGACACATATGATACCTTAAAGTAAAGCTTAATGTCTTGGCTATTTATATTAATAAACTAAAATAACACTTATATACTGTTTTTTTTTAATTTTATATATTCTTTTCGGATTTAACCCATAGTCGGTCCATATTTTATAATCATGATATACATATATCGTTGGAAAGGTATTTTTAATACCTTTAATGTAATGTATTACAACTTATCAGATACACAGTAGTTCCCGAGATATAGGCATATATATTTTCAACTTTAAGGGCCCGCCCCCTCGAAAATAGGCGTGACCGCCAACGAATTTTTTTTGCTGTCATCTCTAAAAGCCCTATTTGAAAATTTTTTTTTTTAGCAGTCACTAAAACCGCCTTGTTCCGGATTTTGTAGCGAAATTAAATACATGGTAATAACTTATTCCAATATGCTCCTGTCGGAAAACGAAGCTCTAGTTGAAAAATACGTCACGTTGATGATTAGTAGTTGATTATAATTTATTTACATACCTATTCTGTTTTAATTTTAACAAACTACTTCATTCACACTTGTTAAAACTTTGTGTTTGCAGCAGATTCTGAACTATTTAATGCGTATTTCCCGAACAAACAATTGACACTAACTAAATTTGCAGAATTCATTCGGGTGTGTACAGTGTTATGGAAGCATGTATGTATGTATGAGCGTGTACTGAGAGCATCAAATATTTGGGTAAAACTAACGATTCAACAGTAGGAGGGAGCCATTTTGAAATGCAAAAAATGTTTTCAATATTCTAAACTAAAATAAAATTGCTCCCCACTATTCAATATAAAATAATGTTTTGCTTCTGATCCATAAAACAATGATTTTCTGATTTATATCATACATACATACATACATATGTAGGTATATTGTTTAAAACTTGGGTTTGTGAGACTTAATTAAGGCACTTCATGAGGCTCTAAATACATTTAAAATAATAACATTAAATTTAACTTCATAGAAATTGATCCATCCTAATATAAGTAGGTACTGGTGTGCATGGAATTTTATGTATCTGATTCGTTTCTTTAAAAAAAACAACCAACGAATGAGTGTCTACAGCAATATTAACGAAAGAGAGTTTAAAATGAAATGAATAACAAATACTGAATACAGTCAAACGAATCAAATAAACCCAAGCACATGCATATATGTATGTATGTATAACAAAACATATTGAATACCAGACATTGGCATGAGTACTGCTGTTTGAACACTTCAAATGTTTTTTAAAAACAATAAATAATAAGTAAAGTTTACATGGACAGAATGAAAGCATTCGCTTATATTGCATATTAACACCATTCGTTGGTTTTTCATGCAGTCACTCGACAACATCAACTATTGATTTTGATATTGCCATGCAATGCATACTCACTCGTACATTGTTTTTGCTTATTGCCTTTTTCGTATTCGTTTTTATACCATTCACCTTCCTGAGAAGGGTATATATAAGTTTGTCATTCTATTTGTAATTTCCACAATTTAATTGTCCGACCCTATAAAGTATATGTATATATTCTGGATCTTTATAGATAGGGGAGTCTATTAAGCCATGTCCGTCTGTCTGTTGAAATCAATTTTCTAAGCTCCCCAGATATCTTCGGGATTCAAAACTTTAATAATTCTGTCAGACATGCTTTCGAGAAGTTTGATATTTAAAATCAGCAAAATCCGTCCATAAATAACGGAGGTATGAGCAAAAATCCGAGACATCCTCTGAAAATTTCATCAAAAAAACTATCAAACAAAATGTATTAATATTGTTACGAACAACTTTACGAAAAGATGGCGTGTTTATCGACATGCAAATTGTTTAGCATTTGTAGTAGTTTTGATTTATAAACATTAAACACAGCAATATGTCAACATTGACTTTGGCTGAACATTCTTGACACGAGCATTCTAGACTTGCAGTCACGAACATTAAGGTATCTTAGTTTCGAACCTTCCAGAAATTATGATTGCTGTATAAATAGACTAACACGGCCAACCAAATGAATCAGTTTATTGTGAGTCATTGTTGTGTAAACATCAAAGTGTTCGAAAACTTTAAGTGTGTTCTTAAACCGTAATATAAGTGTGTAAAGACTCGTTATATTTTCTTTAAACTAATTGACGCTTTTATTTTGCAATTAACAAGGAATCCGGTTTATTTAAAGGTAAAAAGTAATGTATATAATATAATTATGCATCCCCAACAAAGGTGAAGGGTATATAAGACTCGGCATAGCCGAATCTAGCACTCTTGCTTGTTTAGAATGCCTTTACATGGCTTTGACTTGTTAGAGTAATTAATGTATTTGTGTATAAGTATGTGTTTTGGTCTACTGACATGTATTTTAGTACTTCAAATAATGCAGCACGCAGACATTTTGGAAATAGTAAATAGGTATGTAATGGTGTTTTACATACCATTAGAAAAAAACTCAAATATTTAAATTTGAACTTTTCATTCAATAAACATTACAAACATTCGTACCATTCGTTGTGTATTCGTTGCTTTTGTGAGTATTAGCTGATATTAATAGAAGACATGCAATGCAATGCATGGTATTCGTAATACTTAATTTGTTTGAATGGTCTCATGTATTGCTTTACTCAAATGATGTGAATTGACAACAACATGCTCACATTTTGTGATTGCATTCACAAAATGTATTGTGTAAAATAATGTACTACTGTCAAAAATACTTGATAAAGTATTACTTTTGACATAGGTACATACATAAGTAAATTGT
Organism: Bellardia bayeri; assembly: GCA_950370525.1. Taxonomy (NCBI): domain Eukaryota; kingdom Metazoa; phylum Arthropoda; class Insecta; order Diptera; family Calliphoridae; genus Bellardia; species Bellardia bayeri. The sequence goes on along the minus strand of OX493268.1, from coordinate 84,265,811 downwards.
AAACAAAGTCAGTCAGCTGGGCTACTGCACTCACCTTGTATATTTGCACCATGGCTGAGTTTAGAATGAAAGAGAGAAAATATTTTAGTTAATGAACTGTTTGCTTTGTTATATATTTTGCTCGCTAATACTGTGCTCGTGAACCAGATAGTGGTGTTTAAATTTAAAAAAAAAGAGATTTTCTACAACTATTTGCAAGTCTGCTTATAAAAAGTACAAAAAAGTAACAATTTTTAAATAGTGTTTTAAAAACGCTTTACATGACAATACTTTTTCCAATAATACTTGCTATACAATTGTTTAGATAACAATTTAACAAGTAGGTATGATTGCAAACGACTTATTGTCGCAATAGTTTTGTAAGTGTTTCTGAGAATGAAGTACCGTTATTCGGCATGTGCCCCAATTTTGATTCATTAGTTAAAGTTTTCAGTCTTTCAGGCATGTTCTGAAAATCACTTTTTCGTAAAGTGATTTGAAATCACTGAAAAGGTGTTTTGTGCACAAAAATTATTAAAATCTCGTGATTTAAAACCGGTCATCTAACAGCCTAATGATTTCAAATCACTTAGAGTTTTTTAAGCATTTTTCATTGAACTCTTGTAATAAAATTATCACATACACTTAAAATCATTTGTTCTTTATTTGTTTTTGAAATAAAACTAACTACCTATTTTATATAAAAAAAACTTAAAATTTACAAATTTTTTAGATTTGTTTATATTTTTCGTGATTTACTTATACTTTTTAGTAGTCAACACAAAGAAAATCAGCTGTTAGCTCGTGATTTAGAACAATCAAAATCACTACTAAAAACTAAAAATCTCGTGATTTTCAGAACACCAAAATATTCTTACCGTGATTTCAGAACATGCCTGTTTGTGTTTTTTTTTTCAGTGAAAAGTTAAGTGTTTTAAAAAGTGGACAATTAAAAAATGGTATTACATATTTAAATTTAAAAGATTTGTTGAAAATATGCCATTTAAATTTAAAAATTTGTGAGTTAAAAAAAAATACTTGTTCATAACTAAGAGTGCTCTAAATTTCATAAAAAAAACTGTTGACGCAAATTATTGCAAGACGAGCTTGCAGACAATTACTCTGAAAAAGAACGGCATATAAAAAGAGTGTGCGGAGCATAAGTGCAACTAAAGCCATAAGAAGTAAAATGTTTCACTTATTTTGTTAATATACTTTTTTACAGATGCTGCAATTACGAAGAACAAAATCTTTTTTCAATTTGCCAAAAATATACAACAGTCCCGAAATAACAATGTGGTCAAACAAAAGAAAAATAATAGTACATACCTATATAAATTATAAATGTTTTATGTAATTTTATTAAATTAAAACCAAATAAAATTCTTATGAAAAAATTTACTACCGTAGAACAGTGTAAAATTATTAATAGGTGGTATTTTTAAGTTTACAAAAATATTACGAATGTAAGCTTATTACAAACATGATTAGAAAACTATTCTTCTGTAAGCCTATTTTATAATTAGTCTTTAAAGCTTACTGTATATTATATACAAGTAACATTATCGCAAGGGTTCTGTTTTCATTATTAAACTGTTGTTAACAAGCCTTTTATAATAGTAATCACAACACTTTTCTAAGCTTAAAGGCTTCATTAGTCTTTACTTTCTGTTGCTTTTTTGTTCCGTGTCGTTCTGTTGTTAAATTTTTGTAGTTAGTTTTTCCGTATAAACGTATCAGCTGTTTTAGGTAAACAGACAACACACCGCGAAAATAAATCAAAAAATACAAATCAAAGTTTTTTTTTATTGTACAATATGTCATTACTTTCGACAAAAACTTAATTAAAATCAAAGAAATTGAAAATTTTTGTAATAAACCAAAACTTTTTTTGTTGTGCAGATGTCAGCTGTTTTATGCTGTCACTTACAATTACTTAGCAAATTTTTGTTTTCAACAGGTTCGTCCGCAACGGCACGGAAAGTAACAAAACAACTAACGACTTCTACACATTTTCTATTTAACAGAATCAAGTCAGCTGATTCGGAATGGAACAGAAAGTAAAGACTAATTCTGCCTTAACGCTAATGTAAGTAAGCTTGCTATAAGGTTTTTCTAAATCGTTTTGGTTTGTTGGGAACCAAACAATAAATGAAATGCGTCTGTATTGGATAAAAGAATATTGCCCAGCAAACACAAAACTAAGAATTGCAAATGTAATGAATTTTACTTTTAAAAGCAAAATGAAAAAGAAGTTTAAAAAAAGTTTTAGGCATAAAATAAAATTAAATAAAAAATATGACTCAGTTTTTACATAACTGGTTTAAATACATACTTACATACGGCAGTGCAGCCAATAATGTCAAAACATTGTTTTTCTTTTTATTAACATTTATTAAAAACGCAACGGTTTTTTATATAATCATATTTTTTTTTGTAATAAAAATAGTGGCTACGATTTTTCGAGAACACATTTTCCATATCCGAACATATTTGAATAGTTATGTATACGTTTGTTTGTTAAAAACAAATCTCTTGTTATTTAAAGCATTGTTGGGTATACATACAGATAAATAAGAAATATGGATTGTAATACATTATATGGATATGTTACTCTAGATTTCGCTTAGTTCTTCGTTTGAGTTTATGAACATCATTTGCTCTATTTCCGTTTCTCTTGTGCCGGATTCAAAGTTTTTTTCGTATAATAAATTAATTGCAGCATTGAAAATTCGCTGCGATGCAAAACTAGTCGCCGGTGTTGCCAACACTGTACAGTATATTTTATACAGAAGGGGAAAGTTACGCTTTTGCAGTTCCCACCAACTGAATACATCAAAGTCTGCACTGTTCAAAACCCGTGTATTTTTATAGAATTGTAATTCCTGCATAATCAGTACATTTGGATCATGTACTGATTCCGGTTCCACAAAATCCGAAAACAATTTTTTGCGTTTGCTCACTGACGTATCAATGGTATCAGTTTCTGTTTTGATAAATTCGTTTTTGTAGCATTTCATTAGACGTATACAGTCGCTTTCGATACATTTCTTCTCATTGACACTGAATTGCAATAGCTTATTTGTGGGAGGATAAAGGAAAAGTGCTAGTTTATGAATAGTTGTAATATTGTTGGTGTCTATTGACCCTAAATTTAAGCGTAAATTTTCCTTGAAACTATCAATGAAATATAAATCTTTGAACTCGCTGTCATTTGTATCACAAGATTTTTTCAGTTCATGCAGAAACACGTAGACCAAATGCAAAGTGCAAGTTTTATCATCCTCCAAGGTTTCTATGGCCTCTTCAAAGGGCTGCAGAGTTTTGGCGATAGCTTTTAAATGATTTCGGTTTATGGGTTTAATTTGTGGACCATCTTTTATTTTGGATATAATTTCACTCCAATTATTTTCTATCAAACTAAGCATTTTATATATTGTATTCCAGCGTTTAGGTGAATAGCTTGACAAGGAGATACCCAAAGTGTCATTTAGTGAGGACCTTTTAATAAAGTTTATTAATTTTACACAAGCAGTTATAACTTCAGCCACCTCAGGAACTTGCTCCACGGCTTGTTGCAGTGCATTGTTGAGTAAATGACTTATACAGGGTAAAATTTGTGTGTTCTGGAAAGATTTAGTTGTATCATTGTCTGCATCTGTAACTATTATGCATTTACTGGAAAGTTTACAGTCAAAATCTTTAAGAATTGTCTCCACTTGTTTATGGGTATTTTGGTCTGGAAGTAAAGAAATATTTCAGTCAGTTCAATCTATATAACTAATTAGAAATAAAAGTAATCTATGACCAATATTTTGGTGTTTTACAAACGGAATGACAATCCGTCTTTAAATTAATACTTACTATAAAACTTTTCGCCACATTCCAGTGCCTTTAGTTTCAGCAAGCGAGTCGTCAAAACACTATTTTTCAAAAAATGTATTGTCAAAACTATATAGCTTTTCTGCCTAATGCTATCGGTCCAAATACGTGAAGTTAAGCCAAAGCCATTCTCTTTAATCGAACTTATTTCCGCCTTCACTCTTTCAAAACACTGCTCATAGATTACGGACACGTTTTTCGCAACTGCTCGCGAGCTGGGCAGCAATTTGTCAACATCTATATTGTCACCAAATTTTGAACCTAAATTAACCATCTCTTGAAGAACTGCCTTCAGGTCATCATTATGTATTAGATCGTACGGCCGACAATTTGTAATTACCCAGTTCGATATTAGTTTCGTCAGATTATTATTATTATTGAGATTTTCAGCAACATCATGCACTGTAGTTTCAAATTCGGTTTTTGAAATCGCAATTTCCGTCTCATTAGGCGTATTTCTATTGCGATAGCATTTATGTTTTACTAAATTTGATGTTGAAACTTTGTTTGATCTGAACACTTTATCGCACGATTTGCAGAAAACATATTCTGTAATTTCGTTACCATATTGATCAACTATTCTGGAGAAGATTTCCCATATTTTGCTTCTGCCAATTCTATCGGACAAAGTGTATTCACCGTTGAGGATTTTTTCACTAATTTCTACTGGATTTAAATTCACGATCGACTAAAAGAAATTATATAACATGCATATTGTATTCTGACTATTTATTTATATATATTGCTCATTTTCGACAAGAGGATCATATAGGTATAAAAAATTCGAATTTTTGAACTAAATACTAAAAAGAATTAATAACTTTTTTTTTAAATTCAAACTTGTGTTTTAATAAATATTTTTCTGATAAAAGATATTTTGATACGTTTCTGTTTATTAGATATTTTTAGCAGATGCCATTTTTTCAAACAGTACTGTAAATCAAAATGATTAAAATACAAAAAACTATGTTTTTGGAGTTATGACATTCCAATCGCAAATGAGCTACATACATATCGATGGTCTCATGTAGAAAGGCCCTAACTCGCAAATTTGAAACTTTACAGGAGAATGTAAAAACATAATATACAACTGCTTATAAGTGTTATTTTTTACACTATTGCAATAAATTTTTGTGAGAAGGTGTATTTGCGTTAAATGCATTGGAATCGCAAAAAAAACAAATTTCGAAAAAATATCGAGTTAGAGCCTTTCTACATGAGACCAACGATATGTATGTATATGTACTCATATTGTATTAAATATATTTTATTTAATTTTCAATCATAAAAAAATAATTACTTCGTCAGCTTCCATTTTTTAACAAACGTATGTATTCGAATTATTTTAAACACCACCAAAACACAACAAAAACAAGTTCCAGTATTATCGATTGCAAATAAAGCACAATGTAGACATTTATTTGTAGCTGCTGCTGCTAATATTCAGTGTGCACACAATCTTTATTACCCGAACACCAAACAGATACTACTTACATTTGCTGTAGTCTCTCCGGTCTTTGCTGTACTACTATTTATGTTTGTTTGTCTTGCTTTGTTTTGTGATTTGCGAGTACTTACTCTATTCGTTGGTATTGCTCTTGTATAGTAGGTACAGACATAGCTGCCAGATTGACGATTTTTTGTTTTCAAAATAGCAAAGTGACGATTTGACGATTTTTTCATTAAAAGTGGCAATTTTCTGAATTATTAAAATTTCCTATCATTTGTTTTTTATTAATGTTTTTGTTACCAAATTCTTTCTTTTGTTAAGACAACAACTAGTTTTTCCATTCAATTTCCTAAATATTGAGAAGAACATGACATATTTCAAAAACCAAAACTAAGTAACAGTAGGTAGTATTTTTTTAATTATTGTCAATTGTTAAGTTTAATACTAATTCCAAATAATATTATGAGTCAGGATAGTAGAAATTACTTATTTACTTGTAAACATAAAAGGCAATTTTAAATGCTGAATTCCATGAATTAAAATTTTTAGAGGAAACGATTTCTGAATTGCAATGGGGAAATTCTACAAAAACTTCTCCTATTGTAACAAAACGTCGAAAGCATATACAGCCATATAAATTTCAATTACAAAAATACAGACTTCTTTGAAAATTCCAGTAAATATCTGTATATGATGGATGAATTGGATTCTATACTCAAAATGTTATTTAAAATTTAATAAACTGAATTGTTTTAATATTGTTATTTAACCTGAATTAATAAAATATGCTAAATCCAGATATTTATTTATAAAATACTGTAAGTCTTGTTTCACACTCTTCAGTTTTAGCTGACCTGTTTTTATTGAATTCTCTTTTGAACTTGCCATTTCATTCACACACATCAATTCAATTTAATTTCATAATAAAAATATTACGCAAGTTATGTTTAACATTCTATTTTTTGTGATTTCTTATTTAAAAAGTTAAAATTTATGTTTTTTGATATGTATTGTACAAGAGACTATATAAACTTGAATTTTTATGTTTTCCTTTAAATAAAAATTTAAAAATACTATTATAAATAGTAACTTTTTATTTTTCCGATTCTTTTTGACGATTTTTAAAAATTTTTTTTTTTTTTTTTTGAATATAAATTAGATTAGCGGAGAATTAATCCGTCAAATTGCCAGGTTATCCCACTATCGATTTAAGTAAATCCCAAGTCGACGCAAATCTCTCGAAGGCAGCGAAAAAAGGACGGCCTGATTGCCCTTAAGCGATAATGACAAGGACGCGCGAGTTCTTTCTCCACCCAGAGCGTTTTTTTCTTCTTTTTTATCGGGATTTTGACGATTTTTTCCGAAATTCAACTGCAGTGATGCCAACTCTTCTAAAATAAAGCGCTGAAAAAAACTAATTTTATTACTAGTATTTAGTTTAGAAGTTTTAGGTTTATTGTGGTATTTTTATACCCTACACCATGTTTCATATATACACAAATCATTCGGCCTTATTTTATAATGACTGGTCCATAATTAGTCATAGCTCCCATATAAGGTCCACTTCCATAAATTACCTTAACGGCCAGAAATCTCATTAACACGTTGGTGTCGAAATTAAAATTAACAAAATAAGTTTTATATACTAACAAGTCATGTCACCTTATTTTATAACGATCGGTCCATAATTTGTCATAGCTCCGATATAGCTCACTTTAACATACTTTAATCGCACAGTGTATTTGTTTTTTTACTAATTAGGTATCTCGCAACGAAATTGATTTACAGTTGTTCGACTTCCTAGGCAGAAAAGTTGGTCAGTTTATCAGCTGAATTATTTAAAATACAATTAGTTCTTGAAACAAAAACAAAAAAAAATATGCCTACGTGTATCTCTTTTAGTTCAAGAGATATTTAGATTTATTATACCCTTCATCACCATGGTGGGGAGGGTTTACAAATATCTTTTGTATATGGGTCAATTTCATAAAAAACGCAACTTTTGTGTCCCCGCACTTTACACTACTAGGTAAAAAAAACAAAAACAAAAATGTGAGAGTGATCAGCGAGAAATATGTAACAAAAAAACGTAATTCTCAAATTTGTATGTTTGTTTTTTTTGTTTATTCAGAATGGTATTTTGTTTCTCCCTCTGACTGCTTCCATACAAAAGCATGTGTCCCCCGTTAGAATTTTTAGTAAACAAAATAAAATCAAGAAAAAAGTAAATATGCAACATTTAATAAAAGTATTCGAATTATTGTGTTTCTTTCTTATGTTTTGATTTGTTATAGTCGTCAACATTTAATTAAGCTGGAGGTCCATACCAAGCGTCGACGCGTTCTAAGAAACTGTCAAAAAAGTGGAATCAATTGTAGTTGTATGAGTTAAGTTACACACTCAAAAGCGTAGGACGCGCTGACGCACAGTGGGGGATCTGAAAAAAAAAGTGGAAATAAATCTGTAACTTCTAAACGAATAGCTCCATTTTAATAAAATTTCCCATGGCTATAGAGGAGGTGTTGATAAGTTTAAGTTTTGAATTTGGGCTTAAACAACCAGGGGGGCCGAGCCACAATGCCCCAAAGTGGGGCACCTCGGGTATACCAAAAATTAAAAATTAATGATTCGGCATATCCGAATATAGCACTCTTACTTGTTTTACACGGTTTTGATTTAACAAGGTTTGAAAATAAACGAATTTTACATTTTTTTACACGATTTTATTCCATTTAGCACGATTCAAAATCTTTTGGGCTTAAATTTGTTTGGTTAAATTTACTTTTTGCGAAATATGTTCATAAATTTCATAAATTTAGGGGAATTCCATTTTTGTGTATGCAAGCAAATTTACTTGTCAGAGAAATTGTAAATACATAGCACAAATTTCAGGGAAATCCCCTTTTAGTGCATACAATCAAAAGAACTTGTCATACATTTTTTTACATTACTTTTAAGCTTAGAGTCCATACCTATTTTTTTTTCTTTAATAACTATGCTTGTGTAAAAACACATTGTACATACATATGTATATATTTGATTTAGTATTATAAATCTGATTAGTTTTTCACTAATTACAATAGGTTTTAGAGATAAGGACCCAATCACCTCTTTTGCATACGATCAATGTCGTTTTTATATGGTTTTTTTAACACGAAGTTTCCTGGAACCAATTACCGTGTAAAAACAGAATTAGGTGTATTCTTGAATTTAACTACATAAGAATTGTCTTGAATCTTTTTATGTAAAATCAGCAAATACTTTGGCTTAACAAAATATTTAAGGCCAGCAAAAATTTGGGTTAAACTGTTTCGAATGTTTGTTGCCAATTAACATTTTTATAAAAATTGTTAAGTCTAAAAAAATGTTCCCACAAATATGCACTGTGTAATTAAATCTTTATTTATAAACATATGTAGGTAAATTACATATGTAGTGCTATACACATAATTGTAAAAAAATTTAACAAAAGTCCAAAGATAAAACCGTAATTCCCAAAAAATGAAGTGAAAATTTCAAACGTGTGATTTCTACAATTATTCCCATAGAGTCCAAATTTGTTCGGGATTGGTGAAATACTTTAAGGCTAAATAAGGAATACATAAATGGATTACAAGTTTGTAATCTTAGCTTTGGAATTATAGAACATATGGCCTAAATCTTAAATTTGTATGCAAAATAGGTCGAATTCGGAACAGTGTAGGAGCACCATATGTGGAAAATTTGGCATGTTTTTCTACTAAAATGATCTCTGTAATGATGCCTTTCAGAAAATTATAAATTTGTTGTATATTCTTACACAGAAAAAAATAAAAATGAGTTTCAATTAAAATGTTTGTGGAATCAATTAAAAATTTAATTGAAATCAGAAAAAGTAATCGAATTAATTAAAATTTTAATTGAAAATTATTTTAAACCCAATTAAAGGTTTAATTGAAGAAAAACATGATTATTTTTTTTCTGTGTAAAGAAAGTTTCTTTGATAAATAATAAAAAAAGAATAAAGACACTTTTTAAGCCAAAAACATACAAAAAATCTATTAATGAAAATCAAATTGTTTATTTTTTGATCTATAAGATATAATGCTTCAAAATAGTTTTTGTCTGATGGATAATTTTAGTGTTTAACTAAGATATTCTAAAACGACCGGACCAGGGTTTGGCTAAATTTGGAAATTGCAATTTTCAAGTGCTTATAACTTGAAAACCGTAACAGATAAATAGCATACGCAAGCAAGTTTTTTAAAGATCTGGCCGAGTACTTTGAAAAAAATACATATCTTGGAATTTAGATGAAAAACCAACAAAAAGTGCACGATTTTAAACAAATGTCAAAGGTGCACCATTTTGAGCCCACACAGTTCCCTTCTTGGAAGGTTTTTGGTCTCCAACTTTAAAACATAAACTCGAATACTCCTTGGCTACGCCGTTTAGAAACGATAGAATTATTTAAAAAAAAAAATCGAATCTGCCTGACGGTGGCTTTTCTGTTACAGATCTGAAGTAGTTCCGATTACATTCGTTTTAAGTCCAGTTATTTTATAAAAAGTTCTGAAAATTGTTCTTAGCTAACACATTTAACTAAGTTAGATACGATCATGATTGAGTGTCAATTCATAAAAATGGCATTTGTTGAACTGTGTTGAGATGTGTTTACTTTTTTACTTATTTTCGAAATAACTCAATGTATCTTCCCTTGTGCTTAATTCCTGGTGATGTTTTCTTATTTCTTGTTCTGAAGTTCATTGATTGGAATAAAATGCCCATTTTCATTTCATCATTAATCACTCTTGCAAATGGCTAGACCAAAATACAATTACCATTTGTTTTGTTTTATTTCCATTTAACTTTTCATTCCTTTTTTTGCGGTTTATTTACAAACATAATAGCCAATTGTGTCCTTTAGCAGTTTGGGCAAATTTGGTCACAATAGACCGAGTTCGAGTACGAGAATAAATAAAGAAAACCATTTTTCATTTGTAGAAGCTCGCATAAAATTCGACCCTTTAAAACTTTATTTTCCAAAAGTACGAAGGCATAAATAAGTGTGACTGTTTGTGTGCAAGGATGTTTGTTTTCCTTTAAGTTTATTTACAAAAGCATTTGTCCACGTCCTTGAGGCTTTAGTGTGAGAGTTTTGTTTATAAAAGAACGGGACTGATTGTAACAAATTTGGTTTGAAATGAATAAATGTGTGTTTGCATAGTCTAACCCACATAGACACACAAATGTTCAGGCAAATGTTAAGTTAGACACTTTAATTCCATGGTGTACAGTGGGCATACATAATGTAACTTCTAAATACTCTGTTTTTTTGTTTTTATTATCACATTTTGACACACAATGGCTCAGTTTGTAGTTAAATTTGTTGTGTTTACAAACAAAATTATGCAAACTTGTATTTTGCTTTAATGTTGATAATCCTAGTTTTATACAAAATCGAATCATTAAAGAGTTCAGAAGACAATATGTTCATACATATGTACATACATTTCAAATATGCAAATCAACCTTTCCTTTCCATATTTTGATATCCCTTTGCATGTTATTGTTACTGTGTCATCCACTGGCTGTTATAAATAGTCGTGCGTGCGGTTTGAAAATGTGATTAAATTGTGTGAAACTACTTTCTCTCTCTTACCTTTTGCTCAATATTTCTTTTGTCATTTCTCCAGTGCTATTTCCTTCTGTGAGATACTTTTTTTAAACATTGTATTGTGAATGTGTCAGTGTGCCGGACTATCATCACCATTGGCACCACACAAGCGTTTATACTTTAAATGTTGTTTCCACTTTTCCAGACATGATGTGATATTGAGCACATTTTAAGACTACTAGGAATGTGAGTGCAGTATGATGCTTGCTATCGTCCTTAGTCCTTAAACAGCTTTGCGTGTTTTTTTTTTTTTTGTAATAGTTGGTATTGAAGGTGATATTTATTTATGTTTTATTTATTTTTCTGTGCCCTACACAACACCCTTTTTGAAAGGTACATAAAATTTAGTGCTGATGTTAACAATTTTAGGTCACAGTACAAACAAAATCCTGTCTATCTGTCTATTCGTTGTATATCATATATGAAAAAAATGTTGTAAATATGCGCCTATTAGATTGAGGAATATTTTCCGAAGGTATGTAAGTTTGTACGATAAGCATGTTTTGATCCATATTCGTGAAACATTCTTTATCAGCCATTCCATTGGTTGATATTCGTTAAAAATATCTTGAAAGTCCTTAACAATACTAAACCTGCTATACTGATGCATGGCTCACGCTCAATTATTTTGAGCATAATTTTAAGCGCTCCTTAACCATCTGCTCAAGCTGTCTGTAGCACAGATAAAGAAGTCTTCCGATAGAAATTGACCTTTGTAAATTTGAACCGTCAACATGTCTGAATTCATTAGTGAACGTGAAGAATCTCAAAGGCCCAGTACAATATCAAAACTGATAGCCTACATTCTGTGTACTGATAATTCTGAAATCTATTACGAATATGTATGTGGCCACCAAGACTCATTTTACAATGTCCGCTATCAGCAAAAAGCGAATTGAAGATTTGCAAAATTCTGTCTAAATTCTGTCACCACAGTTTAGGTGTTCATCATTTATAAACCATTCCAATAATAGTCTTTGGTCTTAACTGACGTGAAATATTTAATTAATGTTTTCAAAAAATCATTAAAAACTCAGGTTTTATTAAAAGATTTCAAAGGTACGACTAAAGGTATTGTTACACATTTAAAATATTTACTCAAAAAAGCGTGACCACTTGTTTTAGCACAAAATTGTTCGATGTTGTTTACTCTTACAATAGTTTTGCAAGATCAAATCGATTATTTATATTATAGTTCTTGTTTTGTGGCAACTGATATTTTGTTCCCTGTGTCGAAACAATCTATGGACATAATCAAATCATTTGATGTGCAGTAACAATACTGCAATTATAAAAATAAAACTTATGAATGAAGAATTTGCTAGATATTGTTCCAGTTTAGCAGCATTTTTACCCAGTTAATTAACCTATCCAGAGATCTTAATGATCGAGCTATTCCAGATCGGCTCAGTCAGTTTTAGTGATCATGTAGATGGTACCAGTATTACCTTGTTTTAATTGACCTGTTTTTTTCGAACCATTTAAAGGTTGGATCAATAGGCAGCTGTTGTATCCTTTATGTTGTCGTTCTGGCGTTAAACCGAAAGTTTAATACTTAACCCTAGGATGTTCAACTGGGCATTTCGAGGCCCATTTTGATTTTGAGTAGTCGCCAAGTTTTTACCTTTGCTCTAAGCGAAGAAATATTTTATGTCAACTACCGCTAATGCCTTCTGAACATAATGAATTCAGTAAAATATTGTTACTATTGATTTCGTAGAACAACCTTGTCTGTTTATGTAAAAATGTGGTAAGTGTACCTACTGGGCCTGAAGAAGCTCACATGGAAAATTAATTACAGCTGATCCACATTCAACACAGTTGCTCTGCTGATTAACGTTAAGTTGCAAAAATGTGAGTATTTTAAGGCATCATTAACACCCACCAAAACCCCACGCCCACGCCCAAGTCTGAGCCACGCATTAACAATTAGGGTGGTACAAAACTTCTTGTACACACTACACAATCCCAGCAATCAATTAAAAGTTTAAAAGGGGGAAAAAGCATAAAAGGGGAGAAAAGAGCCTCGCCAGGCCCTGTAGAGTCACTTACTACTGCCCTAGGGTTAAATGAACGAAATAATATATCAACCCACTAATTTCGAGTCCCTGAAAATCATGAAACTTTAATGTATTATATTGCAGGATGAACCTACCTTAAGCAAAATATTTTCAAGATAAGGAATACTGTTCACATATTTTTTAAATATTGAGTCCACAAAGAAGAGTCTTCGACACAAAATAAAAACTTTTGCTTATGAATCGGCTATTCTTTGCTGTCACTCAAACCCACACGTATCCCAGCATTCATGGATTTAGACAATTAAAACCAAGTAAATTAAACCTATGGGCATATGTATATTAAATTAGGTAATTGGGGGTCTGTTTGAAAATGCATCACTGCACTGAAACTGGTGCGCAGTACCTTTAGAAAAGCAACAATTGTCATCACTGCAAATGTATCATTGTATATATTCCCTCTCTTTAAAAAAGAGAGGCGTCAAACTTCATATGAAAAAAAAACTTTGTCCGAACAAATATTTTGTTCGAAACGAGTGGGTGCAATAGTGATGCAGTTGATGCGCAAACAACATAAAAACCAGCATCACAAAAATGGCTGATGCAATAAATAAGCATCAGCATCAGTTGATTTGCATTAGCATCGCAAACTAATCACAGATTCGTATCGAAAAGACCCTGTTTAGCTAGTTCAATGAACGTTACAAGGATTCCAGACGTCGTCAAATGAAAGTTAAGCAAATGCACATTAAATTTAAAGCGATTAGTTTGCATTGGTTTCATTACAACGTCATGCTAGACAGCTCACTCGAATCCATTCGAACACAAGGTTTTATAGATACGATCTACCACCCGATAACGTAGGCCTATTTTCCTTACTAAAACATTGTACACATGTTAACAGTTCACAGTGGCCAATCCGAGAAGCTTTTTTTTTAAACTTGGAGCCTATACTTTCGTTTTTATCAATGATTTGTTTTTTTTTAATACATACATACATACATATGTAGCTAACGTCCCAATAAACATATTGGCAAGCGTTTTGTAAATTAAGATTGCAGCGAGCTTGCATATAAGAGTTTTGCGAATGTCGTTGACAATTTGCTAGCAAGTGCAAGTGTTTCATAAATTTAAGCAAAACGTGTGATTCTCGCTGTTGAAAATTGTGCTAATAATAATAAGTGCGTTTTTTAATTATTATTTTCTTTTAAAAAAGGTAATTATCTACTTATTTAATGTCTGTAGCAAAAAGGAAGAAAAGTGTTATGCGCAGAAGCACTAGACATTTTTGAGCATCTATGGAACGGTGCGGCTGTAAGTTCGGCAGCAATTCAATCATCAATCAGCGATGTATGCCAAAAGGCTGTTGAAAAGGTAGAAGAAAAAAATAAGCTAATATTGCTGCGCATAACAGAAAATGTTATGGAGATGCGCAAAGAAATCATTGAACTCAAAAAATCGGTATCACATAATAATGCTACTATTAAACCAAGCAAGCCGTTTGCTAATATTGAAGACTTTCTCAATTTTGAGAAAACTATATTGGAAGATATAAATAAATTTTTCTTGCTGGTAAAAATTCAAAATTTGAAATGTCCGGTGACTGTATACTGATGTCGATTTTATTTCTAGTTTTAGAAGGCAGATCTAAAAAGATTGTCAAGATCCAATTTTTTTTCCTCAATAGAAAAATATTAAATTAAAATATAAAATAGGAACTTCATTGTTGTTTCGTTAAAAAAATCATTATTTTAGTTTACTTTTCTTGTTGTTTTAATTTCAATACGATTTTTTTGCGTACTGGAAATATGACTTAAAGGCAAATACAAAGTCCGCTTCTTTCGAAAGTTTCTGCTATAGAATTCAAATATGACTATAAAAATGTAACTAGAAATCCATTAAACGTATTTCACTTACGACAAATGGCAGTGGTGACAGTGAAGGCCCTAATGCACTTCTTATCTGCAGTTCCTCGCCAGGAAAAGCTCTCAGCAACCTTGTCAGTCATGATCTTCTGCCAAATTTTCTCGAATTGGAAGAAAATGATAATTAAAAGTATCAACAAACACATTTAATTTAACTACTTTAACAACAATTTAACACTATTTATTAACACAACTTATTAGCACAATGTTTAACAGCGAGAATAACACGTTTTGCTTAAATTTATGAAACACTTGCCTTAGCAAGCAAATTGGCAACGACATTCGCAAAACTCTTATTTATGCAAGCTTGCTGCAATCTTAATTTACAAAACGCTTGCCAAAATGCTTATTGGGATGGTATAATTTGTACGAGTGTAGAACAATGAAAAATCTAAATACAAACAAACAAAATCATGCACAAATTCTTTGAAAATCCGACATTGTGGGATTCAGTGATTGTAAAAAAGGTTAAGCATACAAATGTAAGTAATGTTACGAACCAAAACAAGCAAACCTTAAACACAGGTCGTAACCAAAAAGGAAGCTAAATTATAAAATAATGCCTGCAAATTTCCAACCCTAGACATATCAAGTACACAGCGCCATCGAAAAAAAGCTGATTTTTATGACACGAAATGAGTTGTTGTTTCTTCTTTTGACTTTTCTTAAATGTTAATAAATAAGCTAAAAAGTATTTTTTTGACGGATGTGATGGGTTTTATACCAACAATGTTTTAAATAATTAAAAAAATATGTACATATGTATAACTCTTTAATTTTTTTTCCTAATTAGCGTAATAGTAGTTACAAAATATTTCTTCAGGCTAAAAAAAAACCTTTTCAGATGATTACAAGTCCAGTAAATATATGTATGTACATATGTATGTAAATTCCACTTATTCCTTTTAGTTTCTAAATTTGACTTTACAATTAATTCATCAACATCTATAGCCAACTAGTGTAGGGCATCATATTGATCTAATAAAATACACCATTATTATTAGTCTGCTTCCTCCTACCTTCTGTTGTTTACTTAAAATCCTTCTGTATGTATAAGTATCATGTAGTGAGGAAAAAACAAACACATAAAAACACATCCTAGCACGACCAAACATTTATCCAACATTTCTGTTGTCTCAACATTTTTTTGCAACCCTTTTCTCCTTTGCAGTCAGTCATCGTTGTCACAGCCATTCTTTGCTCAAGCGTTCTGGCATTCAAGTTCGTACGTGCAGAATACTATTGTTTTAAGTATTTCAGCTGTCATACAAAAAAGAAAAGTATAAAATTGGTAAATAGTAAAAGTTCTTGTTCGCCTTATAGTGTACGAGTAGTTTGGTCCTAGTTTGTTGGAAAATACTCCTACATGTAAATGGATGGCTTTGGGATTTTCGTCAAGCAACGTAATGAAGTGTTTGAGTTTCGGTGACATGTTTTGCATTTTTAATAACAAAAACAAAATAAAATAAAACAAATAAAAAAAAAAAACAATGTAGATATGTATGTATGTTCTTCTTAAAGTTTGTATTGTTGTTTTTTTTTTCTTATTTACTTTCTGAATTTCTGTCAATGCTGTTTAACTGACTGAATTTTAAAATGTTTTAAAAGAACTAAAAATAGTTTATAAAGTTGATTTTAGGACTTTAGTGTAATTTTTATGTTGCAAAATTTAATTTTCGATTTTTATAATGCAAAGTTTCCTTTTAAAATTAAATAAAATTTTAAATTTTAAATATATTCAGAATTTTAAACTATCACAAAGTTTTCATACCAAAACGCCAATTGATACCCTTAAGACTGATCTAGCTTCTAGATGAGTAAACACTCAGTGACTTATCGTTACAACCAACTGGAAAGCAACCACTTTTATGGAACTATAGAGCCGAGCAGACATTAATAAGGCGGAGAAGGAGTCCCCTTTAAAGAAAATAATACTGCAGTAATAATTACATTACATGCTTTTACGTTTCGTCATACAGTGACTATATGAGATTACTGTTTGCTTTGACCAGTTCCTTAAGGGTGAGGAACAATATTCTCAAGCGCTTACCCCTTCATTGTTTTATTGGTTATTTGTTTATATATTGATTTTTTCCCAGAGTCGATCTTTATCTCTCGCACTCGACAATTGTTCCCTTTGCATGCATAACCTCGTGCTCTGTCATGACAGTTATACTAGTCTGAATCTTAATCTAGCAGATACAGATATTTAGTTCACGTCAGTATAAATAGGTACATATAGATTTCTCTTAATTTGCAACCTTAATAGCAATAACATTGCTTACATAAATGGTCTAAGTTTTCGAAATTGGGTTCTTGACTCTTTATGTGGTTAGGGGAAGTATTAAATAACCGACGTCGACTTTGTGTTCTTTTTTGACTCACTAGTAAAACCAAACCCCAGATTGATTTATTTCGAATTTTAGAACTTGAGTCTTCTCTGTTTGGGATGCTTATTCTCATAAAGTTATAAAATTTCATCAGATTTTTTCTGCCTATGATTGCTGTTGTAACAACAGTAATTGTTGAGTTGACAGCCCTTGGCCGAGTGATCCCGGATCATTCCGGTGCGTAGAACCGGCTGTCGTGGGAATGTCTGCCTATGGTGGTGCTGTCTGGTAAATGAATACAAATGCGCGATTCGTAACAGTTGTCTTCTTTTTGCCTTCAGTAATTTTTATGTCTTTTAGAAGGGTACATATCTGTCATTTTTTTCAACTTAGTGCCACTTGAACTATTTAATGTAATCAACAAAGGCAGACCTTAATATTTAGAGTTGAGTCTTCATGTTTATGAGAATATATGAATTTACTTAGCAGTCATAAATACCTACAATTCCCCGCTGATAGAAAAACTCTTTTGTGGCGCCTTGGCCACTCAGCTTTAAAATTATTATCTTTAAAATACGGCTTCACACAAGTGAAGCTTTTGTGATAATGCTTTCAACCGTTGTTTTCCTATTTATTGTCCGAATACTTGTCTACCATTTTTACATTTTTAATGAAATGAAATTACAACGAAAACTATGAACATGAACATCGACACGTTCTCTCCACACAGCAGCAGCAGAACTGAATTTATGTCCGTAATTCTGTCAACGTTTTGTTCGTATGCACACAAAACGATGGCTTGTCAAGACATGGAATAAATAAACAGTTGTGTATTGTCAAATTATCAATCGTTTCATCTAGGGAAACTGGAATTAAAAACTGCATTTAATTAAAACTTAAAAAATAAATATTCTATAAAATTACATAATTTTATTAAAGAAATAAAATACATTAAGTCGGATAAACACTTTAAGATCATTGGTTATTAAAAAAAAATTATATTTGAAAGAAATTATAGGTATAATATTTTAAGTTAGTCCAGCACAATATTTTTAATGAATTTTTAAAATAACTAAAGCTTTGTATAGACGGTTATTAGATCTTACAACGTTGTCCGAAAAATGTATAGAAAATGTCTAACAATCGTGTAAACTTAAAACTTTTGACTTCCAACGTTGTAAGAAAAAGCATTGACAATTTACCTTTTGCTAACAATTTTTCAATGTAAGAACATTGCTAGCACATTGCTAGAGCTGACAACATTGTATGATCTGACAACCGTCTATACTTACATACATAGCTTAATGCATTCAATATGACGTCCTATATCCATCAGTGACAAACAAAAGAAAATAACGCGACTAATCCATACATGCATGTAAAGACTAGACCAAAGAGGGGTAGGAGTACTCCAAAACTACTCCAAATATATGAAAAAAAGGTGGTCGATTTAACATTGCGCTGTCCTAGGATTGGACCATAAACCCATCGGAGTAGTCCCAAACTACTCCATGCTTCTACTCCATGGATTACTAAAGAGAGTTAGTTGTAAACAACAACAACTCAATATGCAATCGTGTTAACACGAAACCATGTCGTTTAACTACAAACTTTTGTTTAACTATGACATGGTTCATGACTGCATTACCTTGGACAATGTTGTAAGTAGTCCATTTCATCTTAAATAGATCACATAGACCAATATTATTTGCAGGGGTGAAAAAGCAAAGCACTATTCATACATACATACGAGTACATATACAACACGAATTTTGTGGACAAAGCAAAATAAACAAAACAAACAATTTCAGTTAAAATAAAATTTTAATTGAAATTTTCAATTTTGTTTACGAGTACGAATGTTTGTTTATTAAAAATAATAAAGTTACTAAATTGTTTATAAGACGGCAAAATTAAATATTCCAGCAATAATGTAACAAAGCAATAAAAATGAATTTTATTGTGTCAGAAAAATAAAGAAAAACAAGTAAGAAAGTATTGTTGGTCAAGCCCGACCATATAATACCCTACACCCAGTATATGTATGAAATAGTTTTTCAGAAATGGGCGCTCTATGGGAGATATGACCTATTATGGACCGAACATCCAAAAATTTAGTGGCATGATGTCTGTGAATATAAATATTGTGTATGTTAAACTTTGACTCGATATAAATACTTTTAAAAGATTTATGGAGGTTAAAGCGAATTACGGAGAGGGTCTTATATAGGAGTTTTGAATAATTATATGGCGGTGGCTTTTCAAATTTATGGGCTGCCGGCTTACAGCCGTTCAGCACAGGTCTCTACTTGGAAATCGTTAAGGACTGAATGTGATAATGAAAAGTTACAAAGGTATCCTTAGATATTACGATTTTAAAAGAAAAACTGACAAACCGACAAAAATGATACCACCTTATTAATTCGATTAGAATGTTACACATTTAAGTGGAATCTTTAATAATCCATTTGATGCATTTTAGGGTTTCTAACAATTTTTTTTTTTCCTAAATTTTGAGATTTCGACAAACGAACAAAGATATATTCTTTACATGGCCAAATAATAAGTTTTTATTTCTTAAAAATTATAACTGAAAGGTCGGATAAAAACAACACTAATTTAGTTTTTATATTTATTTCAAAGTTTAATGCAAACTAATGAACGGGTTTCTTTTTTAATAAAAAGCAACATTTTTACTCTGGCTCTAAATCATTCAGATGTGTTTGAAATCCTAAAAATTTTTTTAAATTATTTTAAAGTATTCGAACTATTAAATAAAACCATTTGCTGGAAATTTTAAATAATCGATTACCCTATTTATTTAGCTTATTACCATAATGCAAAACAGAAAAAACCTGTCCTATTTTTATACTTCCCTTCTCATTTTACCTGTTGGCAAGATATTTATTGCTCCTTTGCAACGTTGACATTTGCCAGTAAAAGCATTTTCATGTACTTTGCTTTACTTACATAGAATTTTTAAAGACTTGTTTGTCATTTCTTTTTTTAATTTCTCCTGCTTGATTAAAAATGTATAAAATTGAAGCAAAGCCCCAAACTCCAACATAAATGTGGGCCGATTAAATGCAAGAATAAACTGAGTGACTGAGTTAATATAATTAGTAGTAATTAACTGAGCGTAACTCCCCTTAGAATTAAGTGTTTTAATAATACTAGGATAATTGGCTATTATTAACACGTGCCCTTGAATTAAGAACTACATCAGATATCTGATTAAGTATGTTTTAAATAGATAACAGTTTGAATGAAGAATCAATTGAATCCATAAGTACAGATATAGCAATATCATCGATTTCCATTCATTGTGGCGATCTTCGACCATACTAGTACAATCTCTATCCGAAATTGTTACAAGCAGGACAACCTTTACAATACAATACACTTGAATAAATATGAATGGCAATGCTATCATCTGCAAATACATACGAGTGCATATGTACTCGTATATAGATAGTGTAGAGAATATAATGAAGAGTTACAATATTAATGAATTAATCTAAATTATGATTGATAAGATTCCTTTAGAATAACTAGTATTCTGAAGTACTCGACATGAATTTAAGTATACGATATAAATATAAGGCGACTGTCTGACGAGCTCTTTGGAAATAACTAAGGAAACAACATTCTGACAATCTCTAAGTTGGACACCAAATATATGACGAAAGGTAAATAACTTAAAAAAAAAACATTGTATATAAAATGCATGATTTTGACATGCATTTCTGTAGACCTATATTGAAGTCCACTAAAACCTTTTTAACAATATAGACTGAAACGAGTACATTCAAACGGAATGTAAATCGATGATATCGCGATATATTGATATCTTTATATAAGAAATTAACCTATTGGGAGTAGAATTTAAAAATGTGGGTTTCATAACAGGAAACATTTATCAACATCGAATGTTCAATGCGCGAGAAATGATTTGTCGTTCAAAAGTGGTGGTTTTGACACGGAAGGCAAATATCCTCCAGGCCAGCCAAAAAAGTTTGAACAACAAGAATTGGAAGCATTACTCCATGAATAATGTTATAAAACTTAACTAGAGCTTGCAAAATCATTGGAAGCTACTCAAGCAGCAATTTCAAAATGTTTTCCAAAAGCAGGCAAATCGGGTACCATATGACTACTATGCATAACCGAAATGTTTAAATGCTATAAAAGGAAATCATTTTGGCACCGGATCATTACTTGTAATAAAAAATGGATCCATTACGATAATCCGAAGCGTAAGAGATTTAATGTGAAGAGCAGCCAACTAATTGAATTAATACAAAAGCCAAATATCCATCGTGCTAAGGCAATGTTGGGACCAAAAGGGTCTTATCTGCTGAAATCTGGCCAGACCATCACGGGGAACCTGTAGCTAATGCAATTAATGTGTTGGAAGCGTAATATTCCATCATAAAAACACTGGGCTACATGTTGTCATACCTGTTACAAATGTTGGAAAATTTTACCTCACTCCACTTATAGTCCAGACTACTTGTTACGATTTATGCAGAACGTCCTCTCTGTGATACGTTTCACTTCAGAACAGGAAATTCGCAAGTGACTTGTTTCGTTCTTGGTCTCAAAAGATGAGCAGTTCTTTGGGTGCGAAATTCAAATGTTGCCAGAAAGATGGGAAAAGCTCATGGCTAACAATGGCCAATACTTTGTATTATTTTATATTGCATAAATGTTTCAAAACAAATGCTAAGTGTTTTAAAAATAGTATAAGCTTTGAAAATTGTTATAATGCCCCAGCAAAAACTTTACTTAAATTCTTAATTTTCATCATTTCGTAACTTTCTTCTCCATTTATGTAACGAATCCAAGAAATTTACTTCAATTAGACAGATTATTAGTATCATTTTGCAATAAGTTTTCCTAATATTTGCCAAGTGTGTTTATTTATTCTATAACATTTTGTTGTAATCAGTCTACAACTAAATATCTGCTTTTATAAAACTTTCAAGTATTAAAATAAGTTAATAATTGTTTGGTTTAAAATAGCAAAATTTAACGGGTTACTTTTGGGACATCTCAACCAAAAATTAGTACTTTTTCAGGTAGATTTGTAAGTTATTTGGTACACAATTTCTTTTGCAAATGAAGTTTTTGCTGGAGCATGAAATTTCCCTTGAAAATTCCTTATGAAAATGACACATCTGTAAACGGGTTTGCAAAATTCGTAATATTTTTTCTCAACATAAAGAACCGGATTTGGGCTTTTGAAAATCCAAAAGCAAACGTCCAAGAAACCTTTGTATGCTGAACGTGTCACTAGATGGATTGCTATGCGGTCTAGAAGCGTGGTTATGCCATTTTTTTCGAAGCTGATGCTACAATAAATGGATGCTGATGTATGGTTGACGATGAATCATCACTGACATGTCACATGTCACATACTCACCGAAGGTATGAATCTTTTGCAAATCAAATTTCATCAATATATAACAACATTGGATTTGTTTGTGAGTTTGTTAAAGATAAACAGTCTTATTCAGAAAAAATTAAAGTAGACTTCAAATGTACTTTAGGAAAATTTTGTATGAAAATTTTGTCTAAAAGCACACTTCAAACCTACTTTATTTTTTATGAATACGGCAGAAAGTCTATACAGAGCCAAAGTTCTTGCTGAAAAACTCTTTATATAAAAATATTTTGAATAGAAAATAAATATCGCCAAAGCTAATGTGAATAAAGTACTATTTAAATATAATCTTGTTACCTTGCTGTAGCTTAATTGGGTACCGCATTTGATCATTAAGCATAAGTTGGTACTTGTAGCCCGGGTTCGATTCCCAGCCGCTGCCACTCAAACGATATCAGTTTCTGATAATTATTAGTTTTCTTCTATCTATCATAACTAATATTTCTCACAGCGCCCTCCTTCGGTGGCATAGCATTCAAACGCCACCGAAGTAAAATAATTAAATAAAGGCTATAAAATCAGTCTTTAACATTAATGCCCCTACTCACCACCAGAGGCGCTGCAATGCTGCACTATAGCAAACATAATGCTCAGTTGCAGAGTTGTAATATAAAGCTTTCTTTTACTTTCACCACCTTTACTTCTTCAATCTATCCCATTTCCAAAGAAAGTAACGCAATTATACAAGGTGGCGCAAAAGTACACTTTCAATCAGGCGATCTTGCTGGCCAGTGCAAATTGCCAAAACGGGAGATTAGGCGACCGGGAAATGCATCCTTCAGCATATCGGTTGTGGCACGTGCAGTGTGTGCCGTTGCACCGTCCTGTTGGAACCACATGTTTTCCAATTCCAATTCATCAAGTTGCGCAAAATTTATAGCATTTTCTGATAGGAGGATTACTTTTGCGCCACCTTGTATATAGGCATATTAATTGCCTGAGTGTTACTTCTCTTTAAAAAAAAAACCTATCCCACAATCCACATGTATTCTTTGTGTTTTTCTTATTTTGTAGCATAGTGTAATTAAATAAATGCATTTTTCTATTTATGCGTCACCACCCACCCACATTCATATTTAATACTGCTCTTGTCTCTATCGTGAAATTTATATTTTCAAATATTTACACTGTCATATTCATAGTTGTCATGGCATGACACGGTATCATGTTAAATATTGAATTAGGAATATTACATGACATTTCCTTGAAGCGGATGTGACAGCCAAATGTTAATATCCGATTATCATTTTTATCACTGCATTTATGAGCCTGTATATGTAGTTAGTGTCAACCTTGTTTCCTTGTGCATGTGTGTCATCAGCAGATAGTTCCACATAAATACATATGTATGTGTAAATATATTTTAGCGGATATTTTTTTATTAATACAAACGAGTATGTATAGGTTTACATGTTAGGATGGCTCAAATAAACTGCAGTACAACACATACGAGTATGATTGGTAGAGACGAAAACTTAAGGAAATGTTTATTGAATGCGTAGTTTTTAACTTTTAATATGTATAAAATATTTGGAAAAATGTATCCCCATCCTAGCTATTATCAGCTTATCCAATATATTTTATTGCATATTTTTCATAACGCCACAGATAAATACTGATACTAAAATGCCGTTCATTCGATTAGTATTACCCATCATGCATAAAATATCTGCAGTAAACGTTTATTTGATCACTTTTTATAACTAAATACACACACTACATAGATATGCATGTGTATGTATGTATGCACATGTACATATTTACTAATGTATGAGTATATATGTACATACATGTGGCAATACTTTAAAATAACTTATGTCGATATTCACTTTTCAGACATATTAACAATTTAAGTTTTGAGATTTTCTTTATTTCATGAATGCAAGTTATTATAGCCTACACCACCATAATAGGGAGGCTAAATTGGATTTGTGCCGATGTTTGTAACGCCCTGAAATATTGGTCCAACACCCATCACAACGTATACCGATCGACTCAGAATCACTTTCTGAGTCGATTTAACGATGTCCTTCCGTCCGTCTGGCTGGCTGGCTGGCTGTCCATGTAAAGCTTGTGCGCAGAGTACAGTCCGAAATTTTAAAGCTATTTCGATAAAATTTGGTACATGATATTTTTTCGGCCCAAGGATGGATGGGATTGAAACTGGTGGAAATTGGTTCATTATTTCACCTGGCCCCCATACAAACGTCCTCCCGAAATTGGGGTTTACTGATCATAACTGTTTCAATTACGCAAGGAAACAAACAAATTTCATCACAAATGAGTGGTAAATGACGCCAAATCACATCTATAAATTTTGTGCAGATCGGTCCATAATTAGTCGTAGCTCCCACATAAGGCCCACTTCCGAAAATCACTTTAACGATCATAAATAAGAATGTTGGTAATCAAATAAAATTCGACACAAATAAGTTTCTTATATACAGAAATAATGACACCTATTTTTATAATGATCGCTCCGTAATTAGTCGAAATTTCCATATAAGACCCTCTCCGTGATTCACTTTAACCTCCATAAATCTTTTAAAAGTATTTATATCGAGATAAAGTTTAACACACATAATATTTATATTCACGGAGTCATGGCACTAAATTTGTGGATGATTGGTCCATGATAGGTAATATCTCCCATATAGCGCTCGCTTTTGAAAAACTGTTTTATACATATACTGGATGTAGGGTATTATATGGTCAGGCTTGCCCGACTATACTTTTTACTTGTTTTTTTTTCTAATCAAAAAAATAAATAACTTTTTTTTGCAAATTGCTTTGATGGACTATTTTATGCATAAAATATGTAATTTAACTTAAGTTATTTTGCAATTTACCACAGATATAAATGTAAATAAACTTTAACAAATTTACATAAAGTTTTACTAAACATTTACCAGTATAAAATATTAACAGGCACACATACATACATATGTACATACATACGAGTATTTTTAAACCGGTATTATCACATTTACGGTAGTTGTAATTTGCATTTCTTTAGTAGATATTTTTTAAATTGAAAAGTTTTGGTATTAAATTTATGGATACATTAGGATGGCAATGAAATGTGTAAAGAATAATTTATTTTTGGATATTTAACGGGATTTCTTGTGGTTTATGAAAACAAATTGTATAATTTTAAGCTATTTGTGTCCTGGAAATGCACTCTTCACACAGAGAAAAAATATAGTTGTACGTGTTTACCACCACAATGTAAACATTTTTACAAGTTTTCCAACAATATTATGGTAACTGTAATTATTTTTATGTTCGCGGTAACAATAATATGGTTAAGTTACGGTTCAGATGATTACTACAATCATATATATGAACAATTGTTTATGTTCAATTTCGAAGAAAAATGGCCCAATTATGCCTCTAGACCAAGATCCGCACCAAACAGTGACCCATTTTGGGTGCATCGGCTTTTCAATGTATGCGTGAGGGTTTTCTGTGCCCCAAATACGACAATTTTGCTTGTTTACATACCCGTCAAGATCAAAATGAGTTTCATCTGAAAAGATGATTTGTTTTTTTTTGGCAAAATCGCTCGCAGGCCCATTTAGCGAAGCGAAGCGAAAGCATTGGATGGTCAGTTGGCTTCAACTGCTGAACCAATTGAACTTTGTATGACGTCATACCAAGGTATTTAAGCAAAATTTGTCTCAATGATGTCTCCGAAATGTTCAATTGTTGAGAACGACGGTGAATTGATGTTGATGGCGCTTCACGCACACTTTCTGCCACAGCAGCAATATTCTCGGGTGTACGCATTGTTTTTGGCTTTTCACGCTTTGGTTTATCGATGAGGATGCCAGTTTCTTTCACTTTTTTTCACAAGATAACGACGGTGCTTCTCTTCCTCCAAAATCCGTACGCAATTTTCGCACACATTCTGCAACATTACCATGATTTTCAAAGTAATGTCGCAATATTTCCCAGCATTGTTCAAGCGTATACACAACCATATTCGTTCAGCGGAAGGATAAATCAAATTATCTGTCAAATCAGACATGAGCTAAATGTTACCATTCACGAAATAAGCACTAGTTGAAAAAAAAACGTTAGATGGCGGACCCGTTATAATGTGAGTTTGATTTATACGTTATAAATGTGGCTTGAATTTCAATAAAATCGTAATTACCAATTATATTCTGCATAGATGCCAATTTTGTTTGATTAAAATATAATTTTATAAAAATCAATTCATTGCGCTTAAAAATTAAATTACATATTTGTTTTATTTAATTAATTACGAGCTATAAGTTAACTTAATTTATGTTTGCAATAAAAAGCAACACCAAACATTTGTTCGTGCTGGCATAATAATTAATTCAATAAGTGCGTGGCCGTGATTGAGTGATTTTACTATTGGTACTTGAAACCTTTGTACTTGAAATTTTGTGTTCTGTTAATTGATATTATTATATTAATCTTTATATGAGTTCGTTTAAATCACCACAGTTTCCTGTGTTTGTATTGTTCAATTTATTACACTGTGCTGCTGGTGTTTTTGCGCTTGGAAATCATATAGTATCTAGTAGATATTCAAGGTATACTAGTACTAAAAGTAACTTGTCTAAATAAGGCTCAGCTTCTTAGAAATATACATCCATACATAGTTCGGTATTTGGTGTTTCTGGTATAATTTCATGAATTTCTCATTAAATATTTAATGTAAACAAAAATCCTGCAAAACTTTTAAATAAAATGCCATTGTACATTTTTAAAGGAATTAACTTCTTTTGTAACGAATTTACGTACCTTAGAAAAGCCAGAGTAATTTTCCTTAATTAAGTTAGTTTTTCTCACATTATTTATGCCAAAATGAACCCTTTTCCCAGCTAGGATTATTTATGAATCCAATAGAAATGTTTAAAGTCTTAATTGGTTTAGCTTAGTTTAGTTTAGTTTAGTTTAAATAATATTTCTGCAGGAAAATTATTAAATTTCCAAAAGTTTACATGGAAAATTCGAAAGTTCTGGTGGAAATAGTTTGAGTTTTTGTTACGAGCAACAACCTTAAATTGTCATTAAGTGGTTTAACGAGCATAAAAGTTCAGCTGGAAAAATGAAAGAACACACTTCAACTACACTCTGTTTAATTTAGAAACTTATTGAAGCGTACATTATCCTTTCACTATTACTACTACAAATACATACATACATATGTAATTATGTATGTATGTACATAAATATTTGTGTGGTTTGAATTTAAAGCAACAAAATTATTATTAAATATTTTATATTTTATCGTGAAGCAGAACACTTCAAGCCAAGTGTTTAAGGCACCAGGGTGCCTTGAAAAGAGAAAATATAATATTTATGTGGCGTTTAAGCAAACAAATTCATGTATACACATACGCACATACGTATGTACAGCCATTTAAAAACATATTTTCTTGGAAATTCTTTAACATTTGTAAAGAGCAAAATATTGCGATATTATTGCAAAAAGAAAATATATATTTTTATTTCTAAGAAAACAAATGGTGAATTTAAACAGATATTACATGATTTTAATAAAGGGTTTATATTGTAGATAACACAGCGCACAGTGGTAGCGTTAACAAAGTTACATATGTTTTGCTTAGAGTGGGTTCACATGCTGCTGACGTTCCTTTTTGGTATCCCTTCTAAATTCATCGTCTGTTTACATAATGGAAACATTTGTTGCGACATTCTTGCGACATTTTGACAATAAATTGTTTATTTCTTCTATTTCGCTCATTCGCAGATTTTTAAATTTATGAAAAATATGTCTAAAAATGTGCAGTTTTATGGTCTAGGGACTTTAAAAGGCGAATATTTGAAGGTTTGCTATATGCATTTTATATACATGGTGTTCGTAGAAAAACAACACTGGCAACACTGCTGGTAAATGAATTTAAAATAATACAAGAGAAAAGAAGCTGCAAAAGAGAAATATCAAATATGTCACTTTGTTTCGCGATACTTGCGACGTTAGCTACCTCGTACTCTCCACTACGTATTTCAGCTATAAACTTGAGCCGCAGGAGAAATGTTGCAATATAAAGTCGCAGCGTGTGAACCCACTCTTAGATGTAAAGTTGAAATACTGAGAGCTCTGAAGATAAGGTTAGGTCATGTTATATTATGCTGGTTAAAATTCCAAAAGAGTACAACATTTATATTTGGTTATTTAAAATGTATTTATATGTTGATTGGTTTAAAGGTTCTATACTTACATAGGTTGTCAAAAAAAAAGTTAAACTTATTTAATTTCTGTAATATTCGAATTTAAAAAAAAGTACCAAACACTTGTCTTTTCTTAAATAAGTGAAGATAGATTTAAAAGTAGTTTGTGTCAGTTTTTTAATAAAACACCTCAAGATGTGGCTGATTGTTGTTAACTTTAATCATATCGAATTATAAAACAAGAGGGCACAGTGTTTTACTACACCTGTCACCACATAAGTTCAATGTAAACTGAGACTTAAGTCTTGAGCTTGTCATATGAATGCATGCCACTATATGTAGTATGTAGTCTGGTAGACTGCAATGAAAAGTAAATACTTAGACATCGTGGACACTCTGCACAGAATTTAGAGATCTACTTGCATCTGTATTACTACACTCTGGTCCTGCACAGACTCTGAAAACAATTTTGCGCCTAATTCCAATAGATCTGCACTTAATGTCCTTTGCCAACACTAATCCAGTCAAAATATCTGCCTCGATATGCTTGAGATACAGAACTTAAGGACCAGCAATTTGGTTTAACTTGATTTCCTCTACTACACCAAAGCTTCGACTATATAACGACTGCAATATGTCTTACAAATAAAGCTTTAGATTCAGCTAGATATTAGATATTGACGTGAAGGAATATTGAATGCAGCATTGGCATTTTTGTCGACAGCCTGGCGGTACTCATGTCACTGAGCTTCAATGAGAGACAGAGTAAGAATGAACTGATATGCTGGCTAATTTACATCACAACGGTAGTAAAAAGTCAGATGAGCTGAATCAGAGAAGCAAAGTGTAGGCCATTGTTAGTTATGATATTTTTCCATCTTACTGGCCAACATTAGGAATTAGTACCAAAAGAACAACTGCTCATCTTTTGAGGCAAAGAACGAATCTAACCAATTGCTGAAGCGAAGCGTTCTGCATCGATATAAACAAATAGTAGTCGGACGGTGCAAGACACCAGAAGGCGAGTGAGGCCTTTTAACAGTTATAGCAACATGTGGACCATCCTTGTCATGATGGTATATACGCGTTCGGATTACCGGCCATTGCTCGCTTCAAACAAAACATTTGCATTCGGTAGAGGTTCCCTGAGACGGTCTGGATGAATGCCTTCAATTCTTGATCTTCCAATTTGTTTGGCTGGCCTGGGTAATCTTTATCTTCCGTAACAAAATCACCACTTTTGAACCGCACAAACCATCTCTCGTACATGGAAACCAATGGTGAGAAATCGGTCTTGGGCTATAAGATAATGAATCAGTCATGTTTTATTAGGAATACATACGAGTATCTAGATTTCATTCATTATTTTAGATATACTGACAATTAATTCATTATGTTTTTCCCCCAAATACCATGTTGCTGTCTGTGGAATAAAATAATTTGTATTTATGATATTTTAATTGGCAAAGTTTTGTTATAATTAATGTGGCATGTAAGAAGAAATGGGTCTAAGTATTTGAAAGTGTGTGTGTGTATGTGTGTGTGTGTGTTTGTTTTTTGCAATAGTTATACTGGGGAGGAGGAATCAAATGTGATGCAGACACATACGACTACAATTAAAACTTGCTGTATGTATAAATATGACTTTCATATGACTGTCTTTAGAAATGTTTCGGTATTTACACATAAAGTACTTAAACACATGTACACAAACATACGAGTATAGATTTTTCTATGTTTATACACAGACGCACATATTTAAAAATGTGTTGTTATAAATTTTCATATGTATGTATGTATGTACATAATTCAAATACTAATTATGATTATTAGGTACAAGTACAAGAACCAACAACTAAGGGGTGTTATTTATATTCATATTAACACAATCTAAAGCAAGAACGAACACCCAGCGGCAACAATAGAAAAATCAGCAACAACACGGAGACGTCACGTATGTATGTACGTGTATGTATGTTTATGTAGACTGTTTGTTTGTATGTACTTAAATAAGTAAATTAAGTTTTATTTAGTTCTCAAATGGTATAAAATGAATAAAATAGTTTGAATTTCTATTATTAATGTTAAATGTTAATTACGTTTATTAGTTTGGATTTGTATTTCATGTTTACATTATAGTGTTTTTGTTTTGGAAATTTTGAGATAAATATTTAGGTTTGGTTGTGAAATTGATCACCCTATTTTTGAAACTAAAATAAAGTTTTTGTAATTTTGCGTAGCTAACAAATTTCAACGCAATTAATTCTTAATCTAATCAAATCAAATTCGACGTTTTATAGAATATTTTGAAACCACTAAATAACACATTGTTTAAAAATTAACCATGAGACTGTCAGTAGGACCCGTTTATTTAAGCGGTCGAGATGAAATTTTACACAAGCGTAGCGAAGAAGTACACTCCCTGGTCTGGACAGTAAGCTTCACAGCTATTAAAGCTACATATAACAAGTAAGAGTGCTATATTCGGCTATGCCGAATCTTATATGTATACCCTTCATCTTTGTTGTGAATGCATAATAAAATTATGCATAATTATGTCGATAAACACGCCATCTGTTGATGAATTTGTTCGTAACAATATTAATACACTTAGTTTTTTTGATGAAATTTTCAGAGGTTGTCTCGAATTTTTGCTCATATCGCCGTTATTTATGAACGGATTTTGCTGATTTTAAATAGCAAACTTCTCGAAAGCATGTCTGACAGAATTATTGAAGATTTGGATCCCGCAGATATCTGGGGATTTCTGAAAATTGATTTCAACAGACAGACGGACTTGGCTTAATAGACTCCCCTATCTATAAGGATCCAGAATATATATACTTTATAAGGTCGGAAAATTATATTGTGGAAATTACAAACGGAATGACAAACTTATATATACCCTTCTCATGATGGTGAAGGGTATAAAAACTGCCGCATGATACTAAAATACCAAAATTTTTAACATATTCATGCTTTTTGAAGTGTTTTGTGGCAGTAGACCTTATATGAGAGCTTTGGTCAATTATGGACCAATTTATTTGTGGCGAATTTGTTTGAATATGTGTATTAATCAAACATTTGTGACCGATAAAGTCCTATTTCAGGAGGACATTTGTATGGGGGCTGGGAGAAACAATGGACGGATTTTAACTAAACTCTTTTTCCTGGGACAAAAAAGGTTTACATACAAAACTGTACTTGGTTTACATGGGCAGCCAGTCAGCCAACCAGACGGACATATGGACATCGTTAAATCAACCCAGTAAGTGATTCTGAGTCGATTGTTGTTACAAAACTCAGCATAAACCTAATATATCCTCCCCATTGTGGTAGTGTAACTAGGGTATTAAAAATTATCCACTTTATAACATATGTGTACTCTCACCTTTAATTTATACTTTAATGCAAAGTTTTTAAATTACATACGAGTACTATATCGTATATCGGATTATTCATTTAGACCGTTTCATCATGCGTGTTTTGTTTCAAAGATCACGCGAGACTGGTGTCCTACTGCCATTTTATTTTTCGTCAGCATTGTTTGAGAATTTTTCAAGGCAAAGCTTACACTGTAACAATGTCTCCAAATTATTAAGATTGATTATGAAAATGAGCGTTATGTGCGAAAAGTGTTTAGTGCAGTTAGCGTAACATGTAGTGTGCATCATCATCCTGACAATAATAAAGATTCCGACATCCAGTTCTATTTCGAATTTCTATTTATTTAAAATTAAAAAAGTGTGTAAATGTATCACCCTTTATAATGCCAGCATATAATAAATATAAAAGACATACATATGTTCTATAGTGTCCTAAAGACATGTTCGTTAACTACTCACTTGTCTTATCTAAAGTATTCGAAATGTTTTCGAAGGGAGCTGTAAAAGGGCGTTATTCTCCAGCACGTACCATTCAGTCAGTCAGTCAGTCAGTCAGTTAGTCATGGTAAACTGTAATTTGAGTACATCAAGGATGAGAGACATATTAAGTGTACGAGTATATAAAATAAAATGATCATTAAATGGCACTGCTTGCAAACTAAATTTTTGTATTTTATACTTTTGTGCCATTAAATATGGTGTGAGAGGGGGGTGGGTGTTGATGAATGGAAATTAAACCAAAAAATAAACGTAAACCAGTCACACAAATCTGATGCAAACAATCATACAGCCACACGATTTAGCCAGAGCATAAGATGGCATTAAAATTAGCCATTTCACAACGAAAATAACAACAATAATAAGCTTAGAGCATTTTTCTACTCTTTCTTTGTTTCACAAAGATTTTAATCTAAAATTAAATTTATGATAACAATGGCTATAATGCTATTACGAATAATAAATTACCATTACTTGCTATTAAAAACAATTTTAAAATCAAACACAGTGTAGAGCCGTGTGAAAGCATAAACTTTTTCATTTTATTAAAACGTCCTCTCAAAATAAAATATAGTTTCAAGTTTTTGTCAAATCGGATTTCTATGAAAACCTCAATATCGTGGTAAATAAAAATTCTTCATATTGGATTCTTGTCTTTAAATTGGCCAATTTTTTTTTTATTCTACGCATCCGTTAAGACCATAATAATGTCATTCCAAGCGCAAGTTCTCCATATGGGCTATTTCATTTGTTAAGGAATTCATATAATGTATCTGATACACTATTTTATTTTGCATGATATACGCTGTTTTATTCAATAATTTTATGGTATTTTTATTAAAATATTTGATCTCAAAAATATCAATTTGTAACATTATAAAACAGCAATTAATTCATAGTTTTGTTAATAAAGTTGCACATATTCATTACTTTTCAATGTGAGTTATTATAAAGAAAAAATTATGACAAATTATGGTATACATTGCGTAAATCAAAAATAACTAGAAATTTATTCGTCTTCTTTCTCTTCCTCTGCTACATCTGGCTCATCTAAACAATTTCGCTTCTTACCACCTTGTAAGTTAAAAAAAAATGACTGCGAGCCACGAGGAATTACATTCTTTTTGCACAAATTTTGAAGGTCAGGCAGCTTTCAATTACAAATTGGCAGCTCTTTATTGTATTTTACAGTAAAAGAAAAGTTCATTACCTCCTTTGTTTTTCGCGTTCCTCCAATATCAATTACTTTCAATTCTCCATCCCATTCCTTCTTGTATAATAATTGTTTTCGTTGTATGTGGGGTATAGAAATGGTCGGAATGAAACTATTTCTCAAACAATAGTGTATATTATTATAAGCTATTTTATGAGTTAAAGTTTTCATAAATTGTATTTTTTTCTACAGGCTAAAATGGAGTATAATGCGTATACACTAATATTCCTTTAGCAACTTTGGAGTGGCAATTTGAAATAAAATAGCGCCTATGAGCTTACACACTTATTGAAGGAAATTTTTGAACAAGAAATTATACACTAATTTTTCCAACGACATTTTGACCCACTTTTTGGAAGTAGAATTTAACGAAATTTTGACCAGACATAAAATCAATAATGGAGATTCTAAATATGCAATAATAGCGCATGATCATATACGCTATTGTTATATTGAGGGGACGAAATATTCACTTTAGATGTATAAAATCGTAAAGTGTTTTCAAAAGCCGAAAGCTAAGCAATCAAATCTATTTGCATTCATTATCCATTTTACTTAGCTTTCACTGTGTTTCCTTTTTTCTTTTTTTTTATTTGGCTACTTTGCAGCACAAGAGTAATTCTAAGTACTTAACATAAAATAATTTACGGTTTAACTAGTTTCTTGCTGAAACACAGCAAAAAACTAAAAAATATATTTAGACCAAAACCTCATCACACTCTTGCACACATTCCTACGAAATAATAAACTCACTTATAATCGTTGGATTCACATGTACGTAATGACATAAAGAAAATTAAAAAAAAAAGGAACCTGTCTAGAGAAAACAAAACACCATAAACATTTTTAAAGCTACTCAAAAAAAAAAAACTGAAACTGAAATGAAAGCAATAAAAATAATTAAAAAATATTAAGGATAATCAAGGAAAAGTTAAAGAAGAAAATGAAGATGTACTCGTACATTACAGCTGCTCTTTAAAAACTTTAAAAAGTGATTTATTTAGATGTGGTTCATTTTGTGCTTTAACAGATAAAATAAAGTAATGCAAAATTTGAGGCTAAATGGCTAAAGAAAACCCGGGCCATTGCTCAGTACTCGTGTACTCACTGATTAGAAATTAAATTATTTATTGTAAAAATTTCCGGTACTGTAACCGGATTTTATGAATTTTTTTTTTAACTATTTAAGAAAAAGTAAAACTATTCAGTTAATTTTAGAATTTGTAATAGATTTCCTACACTGGATCTAGTTTGGCCTCAAATTTTAAGGTAGTTTTACCACTAAACCCAAATCAATTACACTTTTTTTTACAAGGGCCAGGCTAGTGTGCATGTGTTTTAACACTTAAAATTCATTTAAAAGCCAGCAATAAGGAAATCTTTGCAGAATGACGCCAAAAAATGTGACAAGTATTATAAATGTCTGGAATGTTTATAAAATCTACACCTACACGCACTCACAAGCTGCATGCATACAATCACATTCGTAACGCACACACAGACATACACACACATTGGGGCCAATAGTTCTAGCTAAGTGCCTTAACAGTTATTTTAATATGAGTGTCAAGTGGCTCTGCACAAATTACAACGTAAAAAATTCGAATTGAAAAAGGACTCCTTGTTACTTAGTGACTCTCCAATAGGCCTATAAATCGCCTGCATTCCAGAGACACTAAAGTAACAACTGTATTCACGCTTATCTGGGATGTTTAAAGTAAACAATTGAGTTGTCTCTGTATTGCACGGTACACACACGTGTCAAATATCTGGAAGAGCATTAGGATTTAATGTAGAACTATTTGGGATGTTATAAATAAGTTTCACATATCCTTATAAACTTTTGAGCAATCATTTGTAGCATAATAATGCATTCACACCAGCGTTGTCAGCTTTTTAATTCAAAAAAAAAACAGCTGAACTCTAGAAAATCCTGCACAATTTTCATAAAGCAAACTTCATAACGAAATATTATATTATTTAGATGAAAATTTTACAAAGTAAAATTTTTGTGCAACTTAATATTCCTGTCACGGTCACCTCCAAATAGTGAATATTAAAACTTCAAAAATCATTTAATAAAGAAAAAACAAACTCTAAAAATAAATAACAAAGACACAAGGTACGATGTAAAAAATTGCAAAAAAAGAATTTACCACAAAGGAGGAAATGACAACAGTAACATACATTGCTGATATTGTCAACCTCTGCCGCAATTAAACCAACAACAAATTTGTAATAATAATAATAATTAGAATACACACACATTGTAAACGTATGTTAATTTCGTTAATTTCGTTGTAAAAAGAAATCTGAAATAAATATTCCCAAAGTCTATTTTTCAATAATGCTGAGGTAAATAGATGATGTTTACAAGCAGATGTTGGACAATGTATATTGCTGATGACATTATAGAAAATGCATTTCAATGTGCCAATTGTCTAAAAATTACTTTACAATGGTATTCTTTGAGTTATAACATTAAGGGCCATTATTACAACTTGCCTCTAATGTTCTTAATAGTAAAAGGTAACTTTAATTAAAGTGAGGAATAAAGTGACCTTTAAAATTTTTCCTCATTACAACTTCCTTGTAAAATAAAATAATATTTTTTTTTTTCTAAAATATGGCAATGCCAGTGAAAACCCGATTAATTTTGACAAATTACTGACAAGAAACAGTAAATTGTTTGTGTTTGTGAATAAAATATAAATCAAACGTCTGCTTTCCATTTTTGTTTATCAAATTAAACAAAAAAAAAATTAATTTATTTTTCATAAAGTTGACATTTTTTCCAGAACATATGACAACTTCAAATACATAAACCTCACTGTAAAATTTAAAGGCTTCCCTTCCTTGAGCTTCCCTTTAGCTTATCGGTCGGTTTTAGATTAAAATAAACTTACAATAACCAAATACTTCTTATCTGTCCGATAACATCATACCTTTAACTATTGCCAAGTTGTAATAATCGGCCTAAAAGTAAAATCAAGCCAAATAAAAGATTATTTTCACTATGATTTGGCTATTTCTCTTTCTACTTGCGATACTTCCATTGGTATTGTTTTATTTGTACGGTCTTTGGCGGAGAATGACGGATTTGTTCTTAGCATTTCCTTTCTAGGTTTCTGACTTCTTACATTTTCTTTGCATTCTGTGCGTAAGGGTTGCTTGTATAGTTTTAAGGCATAATTTGGTTTTGGACTTCTAAACAATTCAAAATACATTTTGGCTAATAATTGTTAAAAAAAACTTTTAACTCACATAAAACTCATTGTAAATGTATTGTTTAAAATAAACACTAGATAATCTAGATAAACCATAATCCGGTTAAAAGAGTTTCCTCTTAACAATGAATGTTTGTAATTTTATTTAAATTTAAGTCAGTCTTAATTACTAATTATACTGAATCCTTAAACGTAGTATTGTAGGCAAGCCTACATGACGCTGCGCACTCTTGCTTATTTCTAATATTTGCAGGCGATAACAAATTTTACCACTTTTACCACTTGGACTCGGACACAATGGAAAAATATCAACATCTATAAATTAGTTTTTCAATATTTATATTAATGAATTTAGAAAGATAATAATAAATTA
This sequence comes from Bellardia bayeri, assembly GCA_950370525.1. Lineage (NCBI taxonomy): Eukaryota > Metazoa > Arthropoda > Insecta > Diptera > Calliphoridae > Bellardia > Bellardia bayeri. Next base: position 84,228,254 of record OX493268.1, on the reverse strand, counting down.
TATAATCTATGTATGTTTATATTTGTACAGCATAAAACTCTCAATTAAATTGCGACAAAAAATACCATGAAAAAAAGTTACCCATTCAATTAGCAAATATTAATTCCGTCATGACGTATACTTTATATTTATTTTCAAAATATCACTTATGCGTCTTAGTTAGTTCGTTATTAATATACATACATATGTATGTATGCCTGTATGTATATATGTATGTATTTCATTTGCTTTAACATTTACATTATAGTTATTTAAGCATTTAGAAATATATATGTACATTTTTATTTCAACAATTCGCTACTTTGTCTATACCACATACTACAACCACATTAATGAACAACTCTTGTAAGTTTTAAAGTATATTTTGTGGTTTTTGTAACGTTTAATTGATTATAACTAGGGATGCCAATCCCGATCTTAAAAATCCCCGGATTTATAAATCCTGAAAACTGGTATTTGGTTAGAAAGTCATCAAGAAAAATTTTAATTTTCCAGAAGTACACACAGAGAAAAAATATAGTTATACATGTTTACCACAACAATGTCAACATGTTTACAAATTGTTTAACCATGTTATGATCTCTGTAATTATTCATATGATTGCAGTAATCATAATATGGTTAACTTGCGATTCAGATGATTACTACAATCATATACACGATTGTGGTAATTATGTATATATGTATATATTTGTTGCTCTTTGCTTATGATTGTTCAATCTTTTATCATAAAACTGATCACTACAAGCATTGCATTATTACTATAATCATATATATATATATATATAATCATGTGAATCATAACTTAACCATATTATGGTTGTCGCAATCATATAAATAAATAAATGACCATTATATTGAAAAAAAAAATTTAAAAATGTTGATATAGTTGTGATTAACATGCACAACCATAATTTTTCTCTGCGTGTATGTCGAAGAAATAAAGATGAAAGAATTACAGGCATGTGATGGAAATCTAAAACGAATCAGTTTTGGAAATATATTTTAATGCATTTATAATCTAATTTTTAAAATTTTTGTTTTAAGATTCTCCGTAGTAGCCAAATCAATATCTTTATATTTTATGTGATAAAAGTTTTTCAATACAGAAATATTACGAAAAAATTGACTTTTAAAACTCATTCGTTTTCGATTTCCATCACATGTCTGTTAAAATTAAATTTGGAGCTGGAAGTTCCTAAAAATAAAACATTAATTGATTTAAAAGCTCAACAGATGACAGATGAAACAAAGAGTTGTCATTTAAAATCCAGTTAAAGTAGCAGATAAATTATATAGCAGTGATATCGGCTGATGTTTCACTTTCATTAAGGCTCAAAGAGATATCAAAAAGTTATTGCAAATTAAGCGATGAACTGGTGAAATCTCTTCTTAAAAGAAACCAAGAAATATGAATGATTTTAAATTTTTTGAAAAAAACAAAATTGAAGAGTGAATTTGAATTCAGATAGAAATGTTTGTTCTTAGATGTGAATTGAAAACTTTGATTGCCAAACGAAAGAAATAATTGAAATATGTAAAAGCACCCCACAACATCTAATAATGTTTGTTATGATAATATTCAAAAATATTGAATAAGAAATAATTTGAATAATTTGCTTCGTATGCAATCAGCAGACAACAAGTTGCTAAAAATTTTGCCCACAAACCATGGAAACGATGTTTTTCGTCAGCTTTATTATTTGTATTTTGTTTTTATTTTTAAGAAGCTTTTTTAAGATCGAAAGATAATATTTTATTGCTTTTAAATTAATATAGAAATTAAAAGCGAAATCATGGTGCAACTATACAAGGTGAGTGCAGTAGCCCAGCTGACTGGCTTTGTTTACAATTTACTTATGTCAAAAGTAATACTTTTTCAAGTATTTTTGACAATAGTACGAAATGCCTGTTGTTTCTGGTTTGAGTTGTATTTGTTGTCGATTTGCACTGACCTTGTATAGTTGCACCATGAGCGAAATGACATATTATCTTTGTCAATCTAACATTTCAATGTAATATTTTTATGTATGTTTTTAAATTATTAATGATTTATAAGCTTTTAATAAACTTGAAAATTAGAGCTATGAGAACAGAAAGTGTTTATTTTCGAAGATATTCATATTCAAAATAAATTACTTTTTGAAATAAATAATTTTTATTCTTAACAAACCAATTTGTTTTAATATGGAACAAAAAAAAAAGACCAGTCGTTAGGCTTCCCTAATTAAAACTTTAAGAACTGAATGCTAAGCAAGCTAAACATTTCAATTTTACATACAAATTTTGTCGTCTCTCATGTAGCAGCGACACGAGGGAATGCCTACTTCTTCGGATATTAATGTAAAAGAATATCTGAAGAAATGAGATATTCTCTAGCTTTAGTGGCACGGTTTTTTTTTTCAAATTAAAGAAGTAAAGCAAAACTTTCCGCATATGACGCTTTGTTGACACAAATTTCGACATTTTTGAAGCCAGAAAAAAAACTTTCTTGTTCATACTACTTTAATGGTTAATAACGAAGTGGAAAGAAATGACAGATATGTAATCTTTGAAATGGTTAAACACAAAAACCGAGTTGAGAAGAAATGCCATCTGTATGAGTCCAGCATTTTTAAGTTGTACACCGAATAGTTTCTTAAACACCATTCGTTGTAGATTTATTTAAAATCAAAGCGTTACTACAGAGATGAAGATGAAGCTTTATAAACGCTTGCAGCTCTGTATGAACATGTGATTAAGAGGGTTTTCCATGTTTTTTTTTAAACAAACTCGACTTGTCTATAGTATAAAGTAGTTTTATTATCTTAAAAAAACTATGCCGCAATTTACACGAAGCAATTCTTTAAGCTACGCTGTTTACCTTTTAGACATTGAAATGAGGGGAAGATAAGACGAGTACACACTTGATTGTACCAGCAATTTGTGTTACTCTCTTGTTCGTTTAACATATGTGTATACAAAGGTGTCTATACTCTTAAATAAAAATACGAGCCATTTAAGCAATAAGAATTGTGCCGTGTAAACAACGAAGATTTTTCAATGAAAACAATTGTATCAATATTTTCAATAAAAATTACTTCATTTAAATTGGAACTATAAGACAAATGCTACTTGTACGGATACAGTTTTTTTTAGTTACTTTTATAATTCACTGTAAATTCTTTTTTTTTCAAAAAAAAAAAAACTTTCGTTCATGTTAGTTTTCACTTAAAGAGTTTGAATTTAAGAAAAACACAAAATTTCAAGGTTTATATACGAGTTGTAAAAGGTCTTAAGAATACATTTTAGCAGTCTCTATGTAAGTAAGACTAATAAGACACAAATACATACATACATACATATATACATTCATGTAAATAAGTATTCATGTCTGCCCGGGAATCTCTACACATCTTCTGTATGTTAAAAGGACTTTAAACGTTTTTACTTTACTTTAGAAATTATTATTAAATTGGGTGTATGTGTGCGTGCTTGCCATTATGTGTGTGTGTGTGCTGTTGGTTTTCCTATAAATACAAATTTCCTTCCATTAGTCTTTAGCGTTTTTGTTGTTAGTGTTAGTGTGTTTGTCTGCACTTTCACAGGTTTTCTTTTTATGTAAATGAGTTTATGTGTGTGTTTGTGTGTTTTATTATCAAATGTATTTATGTATGTGTAAAAATGTGTGTAAGGCCACAGCAATTTACTTTAATAATTTTGTAAAAAAAAACGAACGAATTTATACAAAGTTTTAACATGAAATTAAGATTCAGAGCCATTTATGACAAGGTAAATGTTTAAAATAAATGTGTCAGCATATTCTTTTTAAGTTTATTCAAAAAAAAGTATTTCATTTAAGTAAACGCCTTGTAGTATAAATTAAATTTATTTATATAATTTTTGATTTTTGTTTTCTTGATAAAAATGTGGTGTTTTTATATACATATATTGCATTTAATTAATTTAATTAACATAAAAATGCTGAATTCATTACAACAAAAAAGTTATTTTGCTTTGTATGGGTCATACGCAGAAGGTTTTATTTCACTTTTTTTAATTTAAAAATAAGTGCCGCTGATGCACACTGATTACCAATCGCAGTTTATGTTGAATGTGTTCCATTGGTTTAAATATGCAAGAGATGCTTTGTGCTGTTCAGAAGTGGTGAATTTGACAAAGAGATCTATCAGTCTAGCCAAACACGTTTGAAGGCTAAGAATTGGAGGCACTACTACAACTAACTCTTGGCAAACTCTTCAAAGGCTTGCAAAATCAAACATTACAATTAAAAACCCAATATTCTAAAACAGAATATTGGGTACCATATGAATTAAAGCCTAGAGACCTTGATACACGATTTTGCATGTCCGAAATGCTGCTTAAATACTGTAAAAGGAAATCATGTTTGCATCAAATCACTTTGCACTTGCAACGAAAAATTAAACCATTGCGCTGGCCCGATGCATAAGACATCGCATGTGAAGCCCGGACGGACAACCAGCCGCATTAACACCAACTGCAAATATCGATTGCGCTAAGGTAATGCGCTGTATTTGGTGAGACCAAAAGGAAGCTTTTATCAGCTGCTGAAATCTGTTCATGACATTCAACATGTTGATATACCCGTTGAAAACTATTTAGAAAGGTTGGGAAGTTTTGCTTCAACCGCCTTATAGTTCAACACCTTGTCCCGTCTGACTACAATTTGTTTTGCTTTCTCTGGGATACGTTTAACTTCAGTACAGGCTATTCGAAATTGGTTCGATTTGTTCTTGGCCTGAAAAGATGAAGAGTTCTTTTGGCGTGGAGTCCATATGTTGGCAAAAGGTCATAGCTAATAAAAGACAACACTTTGAATAAATCCTTCGTGCATATATGTATATGGATACAAAAGAACCTGCAGTCCAAATTTCATGTCTCTCTCTCTTTTGGCATACGTACTGGGCGAGTTTGAATCAGGCAGGCACTCATTAACATTAAACTTTACAAGTATTTTATACGAAACTTTTGTATCTACTTATTTATCTTTAATCTAGACTACAAAACACTGTTCGTTTTTCACTACCACTTGTCTTCGTTAGTTTCACAACTTGCTAGTACTAGTACAATTTAATATACTATAGTTTGAAACGAAGATCACACGATTGGCAATTTGTTCCAATTTTTATTATGCTGATATATTGCACCATAATAATTTTGTGCCAATCAAATTTTCTGCAGTCACATGATTGCCCTATTATATAGAAATATTATTCGTACAAGTTGGCAATTACCAATTTTGTGGCAATTAATACTACCAGTCGTTCTTACGATTGTTCAAACATGAGGCAACAGCAACAATCAGCTGTTGTATTTTCCAGCAAATATATTTTATAAACTTTGGTTTTTGCTTGTTTTGGTACATAAAATGTTTTCTTAAAAAAAAAGGAGTTAGCGACTGCTCTTTATATTTTATATACACCAATACCTCATTTTGCGTCGGGGTTACTTTCCAAAAAAAAAAAAAAAACACGACGCAAAGTGAATTAAGATTTTCTAAAGCACACCATGTAAAGATCGAAGATAGGTTCTAGGGTTACGAAAATACCAAGTCGTCGGCTTTCTTTTACAAAAAATTGGTCCAATGTTTGCTGAGCAGCTTCTTTTCAACGTAGAATAAATTTCCTTTTAGCAATTGTCTGTATTACTACCACTAGCAGTATCGTTGAATAATGATTTACTTTTTATTTACTTTATATAAATAAATTAAATATTTTTATATAAAATTCAAGTGATCTTATTGCTTGTAAAAAGAAACTATTAACTATTAAAAAATGTCAAATAAACGAACTAAATAATCTAAATTTTATTAAATCGAAAACTTTTATACTGACGAAAATAAATGAATGCTCGAAAAAAATTGAAATGTTGTCTCAAGAACACACTTAATATTGGTACAATTTTTGACCTTTTTAATGCCACCAGGTTGTATTTAAAGTGGCTACACGGTTGCCATCAGGTTACATCAGGGTTTCATTTCACCACAACATTTTCCGCGATTGTCCCATATACCAATTTATTGTGCAGTCACACGATTCGGAAGCAAAAAATGGTGATTATTGGTACATTTTGCCAACCGTGTAATCTTCGCTTAAGGCTTTATATTTGAAAACATTTTAAGGCGCTTTTTAATTTTATTACTTTTTAAAGTCAACATAAAACTTTTTATTTTCTTAACACGCTTCAAATCATTTTCCATTATCATTATAATACATATACATACATACAAACATTTTTACCTCAATTTATGGGCTTCTGGATTTTCTTGTTTTCTTTTTAAAATACGAAAAACGAATAATACAAACTTTTTATTATAAACTCCTTAAAATTTTTCTCATCAACAAGAAAACTTCAGTGAGGTAAGCAGACACCAAGCAGTGCTGGCACCAAACGTGGTAAATAAACCAATATACGAGTAGGTGCATTTGTATATCTGCAATATCCCAGCAGTTTAGTAGTAGTTTAGTAGTTAATGCATGACATTCAAAAATGTTCTCAATTTAAATGTATTTTACGTATTTTGAAATGAAAAAACTGTTTGACATATCAATAGATCATACGGAAAATATTTAATTATGCAAAAGTTTATGTCACTAAACATTAAATTTTCCAACTTGGCTAATCTATCGCAGAAACACAATTTCAAGCACTTGAACACTTATGTCTCAGAAATAAATGTTTCCCTTTTAAAGGAGAATCTTATTTCAATTATTACTAATTTTTCAAGCTTGAGGTCTTTTTTCCTATGGGTTCGTCAGCTTCTCCGATTGTAGCAGATATAGTTATGGAAAGATTATTAGATATATGTATTGAAAAATTAATTATAAAACCGAAGATCTTAACAAAATATGTTGACGATTTACTTTGTATAATTTCTGAATCAGGAATAGAACAAATGCTAGATATTTTTAACTCATTTCACGCGGACATTAAATTTACAATTGAAAGGGAATCTAATGCAAGAATATCATATTTGGACACCTTGATAATTAGAAGAGGAAATAGGATATTAATAGATTGGTATCAAAAACCAACATCTTCTGGTAGAATTATTAATTATTTCTCTAAACATCCAAAGAGAATAATTATTAATACAGCTAAAAATTTTATAGAAAGAGTTCTAAAAATATGTGATTCAGAATTTCATGGAGATAATAAAAAGAAGATTTCTAATATTTTAACTGATAATAGCTTCCCTAAACAATTAATAACAGATTTATTAATACGACATGATAATTATAGAATAAATAACCGAAATAGTATTACAGAACAGAGGATATATAAGTCGGTAACATATATACCAAAATTTTCAGAAAGATTAGAAAAATCAAATATATATGATAACAAAATATACAAAATAGCTCATAAATCTTTTAACACAGTAGGTAAACTATTTACTAATATGAAAGATAAAATAAAGAGAATGGATATGTCAAATATTGTTTATAAAATACCATGTAAGGGGAATGATAGTGGACAGTGTAATAAAGTTTATATAGGTACAACAAAGAATAAACTAAAGACTAGGATAGCAGGACATAAATCAGATCAAAGATATAGAAATATATCACAAAAAACAGCTTTATCAACTCATTGTGCTAATCTAAACCATTATCCAGATTTTGAAAATACAATGGTTTTAAACACAGAAAATAATTATAAACGTAGATTTATGTTAGAAATGTTACAAATTATAAAGGTTCCGACAATTTCGAGAATTAATTTTAAGTCAGACACTGAAAATATAGCACAAAATTATAGACACTTAATTTATAAGAATAGAAACGGAAGTTAAAAAATAATTTATTTACATTATTTAATTTGAAAAATATTTCTTTGTTTTTTGAATTTAAAAATTTTTTAATTTGTCAGTTATTATTAAATTTGTTATAATTTGTTAAAAATTGTAAAATTAAGAAAGAAAAAAAAAAAAAAAAAAAAAAACCCTGACGAAGGCACTCAAGGAAGTGCCGAAATATTGGATTTAAATAAACGATAAAAAGTTTTTTATATTTAAAAAAAAAAGACCTCAAGCTTGAAAAATTAGTAATAATTGAAATAATAAAGGTCGAATAAAAATACATATTCGGAGAATCTTATTGATAAAAAAAGCACAAATATAATTAAAGTGCTTGCCACTCAACATATGGCATAAAATTACACTTATTTAAAAGTCTGAATATTAATTCCATTTGAACATTATCCCGAGAAACCCAGTAAATATGAGTGATGAATTGGAAACTATCAAGATACCTATTTATGGGATTGCGAATAGTGGTACTATATTAAAAGTAACAGGGAAAATATCTGTAGAAAATTTATTCCACATACGGGGAGTACAGTTAAAGTACGGACTTTCGCTGTAATGTGTTGTGCGATCCACTGTGCTTTAGACCACGAATGAATTAGCCTTTACTGAAGACAGTGTAATACATAAAAAAAACTACGGGTTTCAGGAACAAGTTCTATAATTTAAGCAGAAAACATTACACTATACTAACGATAGAACAGTGGAACACAACACACATTGTGGTAATGCTCCAGCGAATAAATACAGTTGGATAACCTACTGTCACCTTCGCATTTTATTCCATTTTCTATCGAGATCAGATGAAATAAAGTTTTTCATACGTCTTTTTAAAATATCGAGCCACTTGAATGTTGCTTTTGGCACTTGAGAATTGTGTTTAGTGCAGAGATGATCATTTCATAGTGCAATTGCTTACTTGTCCAAACCACTACATTGGTATGCTCTTTTAATTCGGTTGCCTTTCACATTACAAATTGTTTTTGTTTTTAGTATACAGTACGTAAAAAAAATTATGGTACCATTATTAATAAAAAAAAAAATGCATTTGGTAATTCTGAATGGCTTTTGTGTTATAAAACATTTAAAGGTCACTGGGATTCGGTTATCGGAAGGCATTATAATGTTTTTCATAGCTATATTCAGAAATATAATGAAGATGATAAAAATGAGCTTTTTTGCGAAATGAAAAATATATATTTGAAAAAATTGAAAGGATGGATAGAAGAGGAAAAAAATATTGATAGAGACTTGAAAAAAAACTTCCTATGCAAATATAATAAAAAAAAGCAAAAAGAATAATTTTTAAGTTTTTAACTGTAAAGTATAAGGTAAAATTTTCTTTTTTACCAAATAACAAAATAATTGTGAACTGAATTATTAAACATATTTTTTCAACCGAAACAATTTTTTTACGTTTACTATTTTATAAAAATCTTTCGTTTACTTTTTCGTTATACTGTACCTTTAAATTTGTCTCATTTCCTCACCAATACATAAGCTTTTTAATTTTGTTCACCTCTGGTTTAGTGCAAGCGAACATCGCACTAAATTCTCATGCGTAGAATATCTGGTTTTTTTTAATATTTACACTGACAGTAAAAATAGATGAAACAACATGATCTGTCGTTCTTTTATGTATTAACATACAACAACATTGAGTTCATGAATCAATTAATAAAGATTGCGCAAAGAATGTAAACAAAGTTTCCTCTCTCTGCGCATGACGTCACAGGTTATTTTTTTTTTCGTATAATTAACATGTAAAATATAACTTTTGTTAACAATTTTCAAAGAAAAATTAATTTTTCCTAAATTTTTTGATTCAAAATAAAACATTTACTGCCGTATTCATAAAAAATAAAGTAGGTTTGAAGTGTGCTTTTAGACAAAATTTTTTTAAAGTACATTTGAAGTCTACTTTAATTTTTTATGAATAAGGGGGTTAATTATTTACTATGTTATTCATAAAAATTTATACAAATATTATATTTTTGTCTTATCAATTAATTATTTTTGTTTGTTTCCGTTTGTGTTTTTTTTTTTTTGTCTCATCCGCTAGAAGTTGATTTAAGCTACGATCACATTGGGCAAATATTTGCCGAAAAAGACATAACCACTAAATAACATATATTTGAATCCGTTTATTTATTTAAAAAACGCTTTTCTTATGCAGGCCAAATCACAACAAATATTTAGTTTTAAATTATTTGATTCTGTTTGATTTTGCTAAACTCTTATAAGAATAAACAACATTAAACAGATTTTAGCTAAAACAAGTGGTTATGCTTTTTTGAGTAAATATTTGATAAACGTGACCGTACCTTTAGTTTTATTATTTGAAAAAAAAACATTCTCCATCGAAAAACAAAAGTGTTTTAGTTTTAATATCCGCATTAACTTGTACTTGACTTTTTTAAATATTTGTTGCAAATAGATATTTTCACCATTCAAAGATTTAAATACAGCTTCCGGATTTTTAATTTGACACACAAAAACGTCAGTAGGCTTTGATAACCTAAGATAAGGTATCTTAAACGCAAAACGTTTCAGTTGCATATTTTTAATTTCATATCATCTTTTATATCATCCGCCATAAAGTGTTCAATACAAACTCTATGAGACACTTTATTTTTTTTTTCATCAATGTGGCAAAATTGTGCCCATTGTTTGTTTTTAATTGATATTCTTTTTGAAATTGAAAAAAATTTAAATTTATGTGATTTCTTAATATTTCCACAATTAAAAATGGCACACTTCATTTTGAAACTTTTATTTGCATTAAAATTTCTATAGAAGTTAAGCAAACATAAAAATATTTTTGACTTGTGACGTCACAAGTAGAAATTTTACTCTCTCACAGTTTTTGTAAAATATAATGGACCTGCGCCATCTGTGTAATCTTTATTGTTTAATTCATGTTTGAGTCTTATGTGTGATAAAACCGACTCTATTCGCACAACCCCTTGCAGAGATTGTCACAAGATCTTGCTTAACTACATCTTTCATGTTTTGTCTCATTGTCTCAATATCCAACAGACTTGGTCAATAGTTGAATGAATATGAATGGCAAATGTTGCTCTGAAAAGAATATATAGGATTTTAAGTTTGACGTAAAAGGTCGTTTAGATAAACAAGAATTAAAATAAAAGAAACAAATGGAGACATGCGTTAAACGAGATGCAACCTTGAAGGCATCTGATGAGATTCCGTCTATAACAACCCGTATAGTGCGGTTCCTAACAAAGCTCGATATAATTCGAAACAAGCTTTGGTAAAATATCACCAAGCAGACTCTGTCGAACGCCTTGGAAATAACTAGGAGCCCATCACGTTACTTTTCTAGAACTAGGTTAATAGAACGACACCATTTTTCCGATAAGAAGGCTAGTAAGTCTCTTGTAGAGCGTCCTTTATGGAAACCATACTGTTTGCTATCCGTAAGTAAATTGTTGGAGTGCAGATATTCAACACGATAGTAGTAATTCACTTTTCATTACACACTTTAGAATGTGCAGAGTAAATAGCTATTGGGCGATAATTATCAGCGTTACATTAGAAATCTTACAACAAATGGGAAATTTTCCGGCACGTTATAGAGTGGCGAGAAGGTTAGCTAAGGGACAAGTGCTGGCAAACTATCCGGTTGAAATTCGCGCTTTAAAACAAACCGAATTGTTTAAACACTCAAAACACTGACTTTTGAGCTCTGCCGGGGGAGCCCTAAGAACTTTAGCTCGCCGGTGTTGCTATTGTAGAGATTTTTCACGCCTCGGTACTTTGGCATACAAAAACCTTGTTGCTCTTTTGCGTAGAGAAACAGTTTTGGCATTTGTGATTTAAAAATATGAAATCTCTCTTTTGGATAAAATATTAACACATTGATGCTTTATAAATGTTTTGCGAAAACCGATAATCATTTTTTGGGCACTTTTTCGGCTGGCACTTTGAGTGTTTGCCTCCTCCTTACAAACATGAAGCAGTCTAATGGAAAATCATTTATATTGTATGACTGCCAGTAATCTCTGGTATTACTCATATAAAATTTTATAGTCACATACATACATACATACTATTCATGTGTATGTTTGCTTGTACCCTGGAAAAATCTGTGGAGTACGTGGTCCATTGTAGCTGAAATGTAGTGACTACATCATGGTCATATGTAATGCACTTATGGACCATTTCATTTTCAAAGCAGAACTTCTTGTTACACGACAATAATACGTGCTTTAACGACCGTAATCGTTGTTTTTTTTTTTTAACAAATGGATTATGTTTGGAGTACTCCTGGTCCATGTTGAAGTAGTCCATACATGCGTGTATGGAGTACTCGCGTTTTTTGCAGGGTATATCAGCTGAGAAATACACCTGGCTGTTTGTTTTATTATAAACTTAATGAATATTAATTTCATACATTCTTGCAAATAACTGATGTTTATAAAATGATGGATGGCTTTTTTCATTATTTTTTTTCTTTCCCTATTAAAACCAAAATTACACAGCATAAAATTAAAAGAACGAAATATAATAAAAACTTGAAAAAAAAAACGCTGTAGTAAGTAATTTTATGACTTTATCTTAAAACACACAATATTCATACATATGTAGCTACAAATTGATTACTTTGTCTGAAATAATCCTGGGAAAAATAACTAAAAATATTAATATCCTTTCGTTGTGATATACACAATCATATTGGTTGTTTCTATATTTGACACTGTGTCTGAGACTGTCCTCAAGTAATATGAATATTCAAGTCAGTAAAGCCATTAACGTAAAAAGGACAAACAACAACTATTTGGGTTGTATGTAAATATATGAAATGATAATAAAAGACAATTTTAATTCCAAAGATACACTTTTACATTGAAGATTACAAAATTGTTCAAAGAATTCCATTTGCCAAGACATGAATTTTAATGATTCTGAATGAGTAGAATAAAGAAATAATAATAAAAAGTTTAAGTCGATTAAGTAGATTCACATTTACTTATTGAAATGCAAATAGTGTGTGTTGGTTATAATAATAATACCACTGGAACTTAGAGTAGGCATGAATATTTTACATACTTACATATTTTTATTATAAGTGTTAACAAGTATTTTGGTGTTTCTAAAATTGTTATGGATGGAAATTAGCATTTATTTGATCCGATATCGACATACGAGAAGTTTAGGGAAATTTTCATTATGTTTTTGATTGTTACTATTCTGGAACATTGTTCATATAAAATACTTTCACAAAAATGTTTTAATATTTATGTAACAATAAAATGGAATTAAATACTGTTAGAAAATGTGTATGTATTATCTTTTGAATTGATACAGTCCGTAATGGCAGAATTCATATCAAACCGGGCAGATTTCTGACTCTTTAACGATATTTTAAACAGATATTATCAGCCCAATCATGAAGAGGGAGTTTTTTCCCTTTTCCCATTTTTCCTATTCAAATTCAATGTTAAAAAAAATAAAAAGGGAAAAAACTCCCGCTGAATTTTTATTCATGATTGGGCTGTATATATTGCAAATATGTGTTAAATCAAAAACTTTTTGACTGCAGACCGTTCCAACTCAAACATATACACTTAACCACAATATGTGTATATATTTATTGCCTAAGATTAACCGCCTGGCCCACGATGTCGAACGATAACGTTCGCTTAGATAAGACTTAAGACACAAACTTTTTATCATATTTATTTTTTACTCAACCAAGTTTGTTTATTCCACAATCAAGTTTGTGTCTTAAGTCTTATCTAAGCGAACGTTATCGTTCGACATCGTGAGCCAGGGGGTAAGTAATATTACGTCAGTTATAAATTAAAATTACTCCAAATACTACGAATTAGGGAAACACTTCATTCAATTGAAAACCAACTTGTACTCCTGTGACGCATCTATGGATCCGCAGCCAGATCATGAATGACGTTCATGCAGCGATATTTCCACCATCATCATCCTCCTCTTCAGCCAATCAACTTCCGCAGTAATTATTGCTGGGTAACCCATACGAACCCATATATTCCAATCCTACAGTGCCCAGTTAATACATATAAAGAAAGTCTAATCAAGTAACTATCAAAAGTTAAGGGAGTATAGGTTCTCTTTCATGTTAGAGGTTTTTAATAGTCTAAAAGTGGCAATAGAACTTGACGCCAATTTTTCCGTTCTATATTCTATACGAGTATAAGAACCACAAATTTATCAGGAGAATACCGGTGTGGGCATTTTTCATTATCCTAGATACTCCAATAACTAGTTATTCTAAAAATGGTATAATATTATTGAATTGACCGGTACTGCAAACAATCGTATGTGTTTCTATTATACCGCCTTGAATTCTTCGTTACCAATTCATTGTAGATGCTGAATAATGATGATAGTGATGGGATTATAAATCGGGCTAAAGCAATGTGTTGTCTAAGAATTTTTTCCGCTGGGATTCTTTTATCTAAATACATATTTACCCCTAACCGAGCATGAAAGAGTATCAGTAACTACATATATCAAATATTTTCGCGGGCTGTTTAAAAGGTTATAAATAAGAAACAGTGTTCTTCGACGCCAGCTCGTTCATTAGCTAACCTTTTCAACACTTTATACAGTGTCGGAGAATTTTCTTTGTGTTGGAAGGTTGTTCATGGAAGGCCAATTCCTTAAAGAGCAGAGGCTACCAACCCTAAAAAATATAGTCCACTAACAATTTGCTTTGCACTTTCTAGAGTTATGGAAAGTGTTGTAAGTTATCATCTTGTTGCATATCTGGAGTTAAACATTTTAATTAGTTACCACAAATGCAGTTTTCTTATGGGACGATCTTCTTATCGGAAAAATGGTGACGTTCTATTCACCGTTTTAGTGAAGGTAAAGTGGCGGCGTTCGACAGAGTCTGGCATGTTGCTCTTATAGTAAAACCTAGTGCCTTTGTTGTCGAAGATAACTTTTCTCTATAGCTGTTATAGATAAGATCTTATCAGCCGTATTTAAGTTTGATTAAGAGGCTCCGATGTTTAGTTTATTACTTTTTTCTCCAACTGATGTAGTATGTAGATGCCAACTTTCAACACTATATATTCGTTTGCAGATGCTAATAACAATTGATATTCATATTCAGTCAAGTTTAAACCATTGGAGTCTATTGGAGTTTGTGACCATAAGATAAAACTTGAATAATCTTGTGACTGGGTTTGTGCGAATGCATTCGACTTCAACGGAACTAACAGCCTGTTTATAGAACGCGACTCGGTGATAGAAACCGCTAAAATGTTAGCGTTTTTGTTATTTTGGGTCATAGAACACGACTGTTGACAAGTTTGTTAAAAAACGTAACTGCTGTCAATTTATTTGGTATATACAAGACGGTTAGAGTCGTCGCCGAAGTGTCAAAATTGGACGAATATACAATTGTGTTCGCGCGTAAAATTTAATTACAACTTTATTTAAAAAGACAAGCACAAAATGGATATTTCAACAAAAAAAAAGGTAAGTACACATTGATACCTATCATAAATGTTTTCGTTAGTTTATTTCGATTTGTTAAATTTTCAGCTATAAAATAACCACAGCAATGCAGTTTAGGCAATTGGTGGATTGCATGGAGGAGCTTCCACACTTGGCCACTTTTTTTTTATTAAAAAATTTTAAAAATTCTTTAAATTTTGTTTTACTTTATTGTTTGTTTATGTTTATTTGATATTTTTCATAATAATCGGGTTGCCATTCTGTAAAGCTTAATATTAAATTTTGTATGAGGAAATATAAACAAAAAATATTTTTTAACACGTTGGATTTTAAACAATTTTGACATATGCGCGAATTAACGTTAGTGGCACGATACAAGGTGAGTGCAGTAGCACAGCTGACCGACTTTGTTTACAATTTACTTATGTCAAAAGTAATACTTTTTCAAGTATTTTTGTTGTCGATTTGCACTCACCTTGTATAGTTACACCATGGGCACGACAAAATCGACTCGCGTTCTATAAACGCTTTTTATTTCTCACTCGTCCACCGGTCGTCGAGTCGCAAGTTGGGCACGTCGCGTTTTATAAACAGGCTGTAAGACTCAATGTTGCATGTTGCTTCATCTGTTTTTATGGAAGGTGTAAATATTAAGAAATCAGACGCTTTTGAATATGATGTCCTCTGAAGTGAGTACATTTTTCAAGTGTCACAAGAAGCATTCAAGTGCCACTTCATCTGAACTTCTTACTATTTGCACCAGAACACTTCAAAGTCTATTTAAAAGTTATGCCACAGTATACACAAGTGGACAACGATGCTTATCGCAGACAGTAGACTATGCGAACCAATTGATTTGCCAGAGCATCTCTGCCATGTGGCTTGTATTTCAGCCGTAGGTTTTTACGCAATACAATTTCGTCAATTTGTCGTTGACTGGATAATGATTTTCTCCCTAAAAAATAAACTTTCTCCACAATTTCTTTTGGAAATAATTTTTGGCCGTTTCCTTTAGCAATAAACCGTAATATCAGTTTTGTATATAAAATAGAAATATAAAACTTGCAAATAGCTTTCTAATATAAGTATGTACCTGTATATTACCTGTATGTACGTTAATGTATTTAGAACATACATACATATATATGTATGTATGTACCTATGTGTGTTTTAAGCCAAAAAGTCATGCTCATAAAATATGTAACATTAGCCTAGTAACTTAATTTGACACCAGAAAACATCCAGGTGAGCAACACCTTTCTTACAGTAGAAAATATACTACATACATGAATAAATGACATTAATTTTGTAGTTTAACTTTCAACACAGTTCACTTCTTGTACAATTACATACATACGTTCAGTTTGATTGCAAAAGGTCACAGTAGACACTGTCGATTGCACACTTGTATAATTTGTTCAATTCCATTCATCCATTCATACTCGTAGATACACATAAAAGTTAAACATTTAGTTAATGTCAAAGGTCGCAGCAAATTGATATAAACAAATTGAAAATAAATTTGTAATTGCATTATATGAACTTTGTATTGAGTGCATAAAAAGGATTTGTATTGAATTTGTTAAATTGTTAGTGATAAGTAACTACTATAGTGTAGGCTTATGAAATTAGTGTGCAAATAATTATTAATAATTAAGTGAATAATAGTTATAAGCTGCTTAAATCCAATAGTTTAGAATTGCAATGAAGTGATGAATAGATTGAATGAATGGTTGTAAGATTGCATTTTTGCAATACTACTCGTATGTACACAGAAAAAAAATCATGTTTTTTTTCAATTAAAACTTTAGTTGATTTTAAAATAATTTTCAATTAAAATTTTAATTGATCCAATTACTTTTTCTGATATTTTCAATTAAATCTCACATTTTTTTTAATTGATACTCTCATTTTGTTTACAGGTCCGATTTCAATTAAATTTTTAATTGATTCCACAAATATTTTAATTGAAACTCATTTTTATTTTTTTCTGTGTATGCAGCGTTGATGTGCAACAGTTAATGTGATCCATAAAAACTTAAATATCGATTTTGTTAATAGGGATTACATTTTAGTTACATTTTTCTTTTAGCTTTTCTTAAATATTAATAACTTGGTTGTTGTTGTTGTTGTTGTAACAGCTAGACTAAATAAGTTTTAATCAGGGGGCTCTGCAATGAGGTCCAGACCAAGAAGTTTGGCTACTTCTACTGAGTTGATCCATAAATCCATTGGACAAAGTGAAGTATGGTTGGCTGGGCAATTGAAGATGTGGTGGGTGTCATGACGAACCTGGCCACATGCTGGGCATAGGTTAGGGGCGACACCGTCTATGCGAGGCCAAAAGGCGTTAAGCCTATTGCTCCATCCCGATCTCAGTTGTGCCAGAACTACTCTTGTTTTCCGCGACAGTTATTTTTCGGTTTCTGCAATGTAAGACATTTATGCGGTATCCTGTGACCGTGGTATTGATGGCTGCTACATACGAGTTTTGATCTAGTGGATCCTGTCTGTATTTAAACAACATCAGCAACAACTACATACATACATATGTATATTAATAACTTGGTAAAAATTTGTGTTTCAAAAATAATTAATCGCTTATTTTAGTACAAGAATATTAAAACATTTACAATCTGAACAATTATTAAAAGAACTAATTCTTAATTTTCTTGTAATTTGTACAAAAAATTTAACACATTTCAATTTTCCAAAAAAAAAAAAAGTTAAACATAGTAATGCAGGCTCACTTGGGTTTATACAGTTGCTGCCTTTGTGTTATCAGAAAAGATATGTGAAAGGGGTGTGGGAGTATAGCTGAAGTATAGTAGGTAAGAGAGAGTGGGATTGTAAAAATATTGAGAAAATCCATATTAATTTTGTGTTCATGCAAGTTGTTTCATGTTCGCATCTTGTCTGAACAAGATCGTGGTAACTGTAAATATCACAGTCGCAGCTTACGAGGGCCGTTTTAAAAAACATTTTTATTTTTCAACTTAATCTCCTGCAACTTCAATACACTTAGTCCAACGCTTATCTAGCAATTCTATCCCTTGATTTAAATAGTTTTGTAATTGTATCTTCATTTGAGGTAAAACGCTTGTCAGCTAGGAATTTTTGGAAACAGGTAAAAGTCACTGGGAGCTAAATCAGAAGAATAAGGTGGTTGGTCAAGCAACTTGTACCTACTTTAAGTCATTGATTTTAGACATTGTTAAAACGCTCTTGATGAAAAATATTTTTTTTGTGTTTTAAGCCAGGACGTTTTTCTCGAACTTAATTGATTCAAAATATTGCAAAAGTAATCTGAATTTATTGTTTAACCCTTTTGCAGATAGTCAATCAATAAAATACCTTTAAAGTCCCAAAGAACCGTTGCCATAACCTTACCAGCCGATTGAATTGCTTTAGCCTTCTTTCGGGCACTTCCTCCAGCTGCAGTCCGTTGCTTGGATAAGCGACGCTTATAATATTTTTATTTATATTTTTCTTAAAACGATTTAAACAATCTTGAGAAATTTGCATTCTTATACGTTTTTGGTCGACTGTTAACAAATGCAGAAATGCATCTTGCAGAAAGCTTTTTCATCTGCAGTTCTTCATGCAAAATTAAACAGACTCGATTATTTGAGATGTTCATGATATTGGATATTTTACGCAATTTTATTCGTCGATCATTTACTGCACTTTGGCTAAAATTTCTGTTGTTTTTGCTGTTTTTGGACGTCCACTACGTGGTTCATCATCAATGCTTGTACGACCACGTTTAAAGTCAGCAACCCAATTTTTTACTGTTGCATATGAAGGAGAACTTTCACCTAAAACATTTTGTTTTTATTTAAATATTTAATTTTTCCATTATAAAAAAAATCGCGGATTCGTCTTTTTTGAACTCCTGTTTCTATATGAAATAGTTGCCAGATCGAAATGAAATTTGACATGTGTTCATAGCAGAGATGGAAGTTTCCAAAACACTTAACTTTTTTCTGTTTATACCTGGCTTTTTGTTCTAGGCTAAGAAGTTTCCGAACCGCTCTCGTCTACAATCAGCATATCTCTTTCTGGTATTCTGTTATAGTTGAGCCAAGTTTCCACTGTTTTTATTGCCGATATTTCAGACTAAATAATGCTGCAACCATTTGGATTTCTGAAGGACATCCTTATCCCAAAGTAATTAATGAGGACTTTACGCCGTTTTGTTCTCTTTTTAGGGCCATCCGTGTATTTGATGATTGAGGGGGGGGGGGGGGCGCACCTCCGGTAGTTATATTTCCAGCTTTTAATTAATTCTAATAAATAAAATGTATGTTAAAAACCATTTGTCGAATTTTCGATTTAAGAAATATCTTTAAACATTTTTACTTAATTCACAAAAATGTAACAACTGGTGATTAATAATAAATGAAATAACGAATTTATTACTTATATTTAAAAACGCAGTCTTTAGTGGCAATAAATAATTTAATATCACTCTACACACACACTGTTGTTTGTAAATCATGTCAAATGCCTAAAATTTCAACTTAAAGCGCTAAATTCTAAGAATGTTGAAAAACACACGCTAGCAAATGCTGCTTTCCAACATCCTTTTCTTTTCCAAAAATTTATTTTTTTAAGCTGCTTAAATGTTTTTAAGCACACATATGCACCTACATACATTTGCTTCGTATATACTCGTATGTAGGTATGTATGTACATTTGGGGGAAATATTTTGTGGTTAATATTGAAGAAAAGTTAAATAAAACGTTAAAATTAAAGAAAACCAAGCATGACGTGTGTGTATATTAGGGTGGTCCTTTTTATGTGAGACATTTTTTCTCGTGTTTTATTTTTGCCAAATAATAATATCTTTATTCGGACAAAATGTTACCTATCAGGTTTCAACAACAACTACAGCTGTAGCAAATATTTTGAAAAATGAAATTAGCTCTCATTTTTATAGGAAACATTGACACATTTTTTATAAGGGTCAGCCTAGTGTATATCTGCAAATCTGCCAATGTCTGTGTATGCCTGTATGCCACGATTACATGGTGTTAAACAAAATTAACACATTCAAGAATACAGTAGCGTTGGTGTTCTTCATTGCAAAAAATGTATGAAATAAAAACGTTGATTGCCTTGTATTATTCTTTTGTGCAAAGCAATCTCGTTTGAAATAAGATATGACAGAAAACATAAAATTGTGTGGATGGAAATTGAACGGTTAACTGGCAATATACATCTGTAAGTATCTTTATGAAAGGTTTCCAATGTGAATACCAAAATTAGGAAACGTTACGAGGCGTGAAGCAAATAAAATAAGTGAAGACAATCATGTTATTTTAAGGTCTTCGCAGTTAAAATCTCTAGGAATTACTATGATAATTTGTAGATAAATTGGTATGCAAAGCGGTTAGTTTGAATCGCTAAAATTATTTATTTTAAAAATGGAAGCATATTTTTTTTAGAAATTTTAATTAGTTTTAATCTTAGGTCTTTATTAAGACCAATTTAGAACAATCAATCTTTAGGTAAATTAACATCGTATGTCTTAAAACAGTAGAACTTTAAAGAATCCAATTATAGCTTGAATCGTAGGTCGTTACGGGTCCAAGTGTATCTTCAATCGTTAGTCTTTAAAAAAGAATTATAGTATAATGATTTAATTACTACTTGTTTTATTTTAAATCAATATTTCATTTCGTTTTACAATATTCTATTGCCAAATTTAAAACAAAATGTTTCTAGGGTAGGTTTACACGATGAAATTTATGACGTCTAATTTTAGACGTTACTTTTGGTTTGAAGGCGAGCGGTGTAGAGAAGCAAGCGGGGTAGAAAAATAGACACGATTTCTGTTTTCATGGTTTTTTTCATATTTCTCTTTAGACTCATTTCTGTTTCTGTTGTTCCGTTTTATTCTTGTTCTTATTTTGAATTAAAAGGTTGGTTTAGAAATTCAATAAGTGATAATAAAATAAATAAATAAGGTGAATATTTTTGTAAACAAGAAAAATAATTATTTTGTTTGGATTTCTGTAATTATTTATTTATATGTGTGATTTTTTTAGTGCGTACATTGTGTTCATAATTTAAAAGTATTTGTTAAAAGACTAAGAAATTTTTTTAATACGAACAATAAAGCAAAGAAGATTCTACAAGAAAATCAACCCTGACTACAACAAAAATTAAAATTTGTAAAAAAAATGACGTCCAAAAAACAACGTCGTATGAATGCAAACAAATTTTCGTAGCATCTTCAAAAGAGAATTATTAAAAATAGACGTCATAAATTTCATGTAAATAAATATTTTGATATAAGTTTGAAAGGGGTTGACAAAATTGAAAAATATGTTTTTCAGAAAAAATAATTTAAAATTTTCAATAATAACTATAAATGTTTTTCCGTTTTCCGTTAATAGTTTATATAGTTTCCTATATGCAGGCTTTCAAGGTCATTAATTTAATGTAAATAAATAAATGAAGAAGTTGGAAAGAACACCAACGAAACGTCGGATTTTATTGGAAATGAAATCAATAATAACATTGAACAGTAACTAAAACAAAATTATATCAAAATATTTATTTACACATAGAAAATTTGTTATTTTTTAAATATTAAAATAAAATAACTCCTGAAGAAAATTCCCAAAGGAAATCGAAATATCGAATTAATTATATATAAAAATAAAAAGTCTTTTATAAAAAACAAAAGTGACCTCAAGCTTAAAAATTAGTTCATAAAAATCATACAAAAAAAGGTCAAAGAAAATAGAATAAAATTATTTAAATAAATTTTATTAAAAACAAAGTTTGTGTAATATTTAATACAATTAAAAAGTAACTGAAGACCACAATAGATATAGTGGAATATAGTGGAAGGCCAATGCGACCGCGGACGGCAATCAGCTGTTCTCTTTGCCGTTTATACTTTTTTCAGGTAGGCAAATGTGCGCGGCAAATGTTAAAAAATTAAATTGACTTGTTTACTACATATATACATATATAAATATTTAAATGAAATCATTAATTTGTATTTTTATTTATTTCTGACATTAATTTTTAGTCCTCGATTTTTTCCATCTTATTTTTATTGAAGTATGTACATATGTATGGTAACATCGTTGCTCTTCATACCGCAAAAGCAAATCACTTGGCGAAACATTATTTTGAGTCGGTATTCCCTTGTTACATTGCAACATTTTTTTTTTTTTTTGGGACATTGTCGAATAGTCCAGATTTTGGTTAATTGAACGTATTATTTCGTTTAAGAAAATTTTAGCTTTCTTTTTGTGTTTAAGTTTGTTTGCTTTTATCGTTTTATAACATTTGGAAAATCTGTTATTGCGAGAATATTGTTCACTTATGTAAATATGCTTTAGAGTCTTCCTTTGCTGTAATCACAGGTCTTTTTATGCCAAAATATTTGAAAACCTATTGCGGTTTAGACCACAATTTTATGACCTTTGCATTCATGAGTGGATTCAACTTCTCACACGCATGTTAAACATGTTGGCAAATATATATATTCGTATACATTTATATATCTGTATGTTATCATCCCGCATCCTTTTGTAGACCTGTGTAATTGCATGGCTAATAGTAGCCTGCTACTGTTTATCAGAAAGTACTATAGTGCGACACACATATAGGCAAATACAATAGTATGTGTGCATGTTCCCAACGGAAAAATATGCCGAAAATCGGCCATCTGAAAGGCCTTATTTTACAAAGACAATGAATGACATTGATGACACATAGAAAAATGTTTCAAAATTTACACGACATTTCATTGGAAGCAAGCATTGCTACTTTAATAAATATTTGTAATACAATTTTGATTGGCTATAAAATTTGTTAGAAGGAGAAACAAAGTCCTTCCAGAAAATCTTCTGAAAGAAAGTAGAGTTATACAAGTATGTACTCGTATTATTTGACAGTATGTAAATGTAATGTTAGAGAAGGCCTACAAAGTGAATCCCTAGCAATTTCTACCGCTCAGTTGTGTTTCATTGTTACATTTGGATAATCATACATACATCTGTGTCATTATTCGTGTTTAGCATAAACAAATATTTTGGAAGTGACTCGTCATGTTACATAATGCCATACATCGACATTAAACCTCCGAAAAAAAAGTCTAGCATCAGATACAATAACAAATAACTAGCACTTTTTGTGGTTTCTGAGTTGCAAAAAAATAATATTTACAATTGTTCAGGTTTAATTTATTGCCATTGTTTATTTTTTGGAGGACACACACATGGAGCAGGAGCAGCAGCTGCAGAACTTTGATGTGAAACCTGTGTACGTGTGGGAGTTTGTCACACTGTATATGTTTTAGGGTGGGTGCAGTTACAGTAGGGGAAATAATTATAAATAAGTTATATAAAATTTTGTATAACTTTCACTGTTGAATTTGGATTTAAATGCAATTTATGAGTTCATATCCGTTCCATGATTCCCATGGCGACAATTTAATCATAATCCCATCACATTTTGGCGGGTCTATTTCCTTAATCACATCACGAATTTTGAGTTTAAAGCAGAGGTGGGCAAAAACAAACATCATATTATGTTTATATTTGTGTCGATTAATCAGCAGAGAGCTTTGTGTATTAAGAGAGAAAATCATAAACATTAGCAAGACCTTGCTTGTACAACTGCTCATTTAAGTTTGATCCCTGAGATCATACAAAGCAAAAAACAAATGTTCATTTTAGTAAAACACACAAGTAGGTGGGCCTGTGTCAATGCAGCTTAAGCAAAATTCTGTGGCCAAGCACATGTACCGGGAAGTATTCTACTAATGCACTCTTCAATTTATAACTAGACACTGGGAATAGTTGGAATACACTCTTCCAATGTTAATATTACACTAAATTTATTTAATAAAACTAAAATCTGAAGTACCAAACATTAAAATCTTAAACTATACTAGTACATATACATACTAGTATTAAGTCCGCTTTCACACTCTTCAATTCTGACTCGTCAAGGCAGGTATTTTTGGGTAAGAAGAGAAAAGAAAATAAAAGGGGTACAAACTTGACAGTACAGGTCAATTTTCATATTTCCTTTTGTTTTTTTTTTTGCTTTAATACATGTTAATGCATTAAAAATTACGAAAATTGAATTGACGCGTGTGAATGAAATGGCAAGTTCAAAAGAGAATTAAACAAAAACTGGCCAGGTAAAGAGTGTGAAACAAGACTAAGCTGTATATTACTTTTATCAATGCGTGTGGAAAACAAAGATAAGAATATCTCTCCTATGGTGTTTTCTTTTCTGAAATAAAATGTTACACCTTTATAATTTACATTTTTATAATGTTTACCCCACATTTTAAAGATGTCGCATTTTAAATGGTCAGAATAGAACATAAAATCACAACAGTGTAACACTTTTTTTTCATTACAGCTGTTTTTTTTTTTTTTTGTTAAAAAAGAAGAAGCATATAGCTCCCTGGTAAGATCGCTTGAAATAAGGCAATGAATATTTCTCAAAAATACCAATGGCACCTTCCCGACTAATACGCAAATTCTTCTTAAACTATAAAAATTATATACATATATAAACATACATACATTACATATGTCAAAGTATTCATTAATTACATTCTCTACAAAGCCTTTCACTCGCATTTGTGGATTTCTTTCCATAATCATATCAAATATTTCATCATCATCAGATGATGAAGATGAATCCAACAAGTCATCCAAAATTTTTTCAGCACATAAAAAAGTAGTAATATTTTCCATTTTGTATATTTTTTTGTTTCTCAACACAAATACACATTCATAAACAGAACAAATGTCAGCTGTTTTATCGTGCGATTCTCCCCCTCTAAAAATACAGAGTGTGAAAGGTGCCACATTTTTTAAATTTATAGTGTGACATTTATAGAAAAGAGCACACTACACTTTAGCAGTGTTGACATTTTTTCAGAAAAGAACACAAAAAAATTTAAAAAGAAAAACGTGTAACATTTTTGCCAGAAAAGAAAACGCCATTAAACACATGTGTGAAGTGACATGGGTCTCATTCATTATCTAACCAATATGCACTTGCATTTAGTAAAGTCATAAAATTGTACATAAAGATTACAATTAAATAATATGTGCAAATATGTTGGAACATTCTGCCAGGGGAAAACCAAGCTATAGAATAAAATACGTATAAATCATGTTTAAAAGCTGTAATCCAATTGGAGACTATTTCATCAAAATTTTCAATCACATTTTTGCAAAATGGCTTGTCTATTTCGATAATCGCGAAATTTGAGTTTGTGATAAGGCTCCGATTTAATCCATTGATGAAAGAAACCACCAATTAACTGCAGAATTTCTTAAAATTTTGTAATCAGAAAATTTGGTTTGATTTTGAAATTTTTCAGTCCGGTCTCAGAAAAACGATTTTGTTGACCGAAAATATTACGAATTTTACAGAATGTAGCTATAAAATCAATCATTTTCATAATGAAGTCTTAAAATTTTAGAAACATTTTTGAACGAAATTTAATTCATTGTAACAATTGCCTTGTTCAACTATTGATATCTCAACAAGTCAAATGACAAAATTTTCATGTTATTCCAATAAAACCCGTGTAGAAAAACAAAGTTCTTGTTGATACTATAATATCTTATTGTAGTAGTTTTAATTTTATCACTCACTATATGTGTGGAAAATAACAAATGACTACCATGAACCCGGCAATCATGTGTTTTTGTTTTTTTTCTTTCTTTCCAGTTACTACTGCAAACGACGCACTGTCTCTATCATTCGAATATTAACTTTTTTAGGTTTCATGCCAGTACGAGTATATTCCAAACAACACACATGTACATACACATGTACGTACGCTTAAATGCGTTCACATTGCCTGAGAGAGCTGGTGTACCCAGCGCATTAGATGATAGTTGTGCCTTAAAATACGATTATCCTTGTCACGTTTAACTTTACACACCAAGTGTTTAAGGGTTTTGTTTTGCATTTTAATTATCCGGTTCCATGATGTATCACTCTTTCAATGGCTGTAAGGGAACAGGCGAGATTGTAGGTAAGTATATGCATGTGTAATTGTACCTATGTATATTACATACACATAGAATGCATGTAGTATGTATGTGCGAGTATGTCCCTCCCTTTCACTACTTTTTAGTCATTTGCTTTCCTACTTCGTCTAAATATCAAATTGCATTACCAAACATTAATTATGTTCTTGTTTCAAATTGTGTACACCGTGTCATGCCACGACATGAAGGAAAGTAACAAACTTTTTGTCCTCATTAGGACAAACATAAAGTCTTGTTTATATAAAATTTGGTAACAAAAGTCAAGCCATTGAAAACTTTTGAAACAAAAATTATGTATATTTATTTATAATTACTACATTATCAATTCGTCTTAATTTTCCTTTGACAGTTGCGCAATATTATTCAACTGATAAAATACTGTTGATTTCCCAATAATGACCGGGAGCCAAAGAGTGATGATGTCTAATAAGAGGCAGCAAACGTTTTTTCTGCAGGCTTTATTTTATTTAAATATCCGCTCATAGCTGAAGAGGTGACAAAAACGTTGCTCTGTAAACTAAAAATGCAAACTACATGTCAATCTTTTTACCAAATTTATCAATTTTTCTGCATATACTTTATAAAATATATATGTATGTATGTGGAAAGAATTCTGCTCAAAAAAATCCTTGAAAAACCAAAACTGTCGGACTCAATGGTCGCAAAGAATCTAATGTTTTCACAAATTATTTAAATAAAACTACAAAACTATTTAAGCAAATCTTAAGCACAGATCATTTACAATTAGCAAGCAAAAATTATTTCAAAATATAAAACATTGGGTGTTATTTTGGAAAATGATCTTTCATTTAATAAACATGTAAATTATGTGTGTTATTACAAGAGTTTATTTTACATTAAGCGGCCTTTATAATGTGGCTTGTTACTTGCCATTGGCTGTGAGATATCGTGTTGCTGTTTCGACTTGTCTTCCACTTTTCCTGTATTGTTTGGAGATTTACTCGGGCACATCTGCCATAAATATTTTGAAACTACGACGATATTTCAATAGGGTAATTCGATATATTTACGGTCTAAGTGTTCGGGAACATGTATCCGAATACCAGAAACTAATTTTAGGGTGTAAATTTGACAAATATATAAATATGAGGAAAATCTTATTTTTTTTTATAAGACAGTTAAATAAGGAAATCCATCGTATTTGTTACAACAATTTATTTTTGGTAGTTCTAGTAAAATGCATGCGCTTATTATACCTAGACACTTCTCAATTGTTATGAGCCGATTGTATTGCGTGACTATATCGAGATTATGGAATTCAATGATTCCGTATGCGAATCGCAGATTTTCACACAGTTTATTTAATTTCAAACTCATTTTCTTGTCAAATTTATATATGAATATTCAATTAATATTTTTTTTTTCTCTATTTTGAAAGGAGTACCA
Organism: Bellardia bayeri; assembly: GCA_950370525.1. Lineage (NCBI taxonomy): Eukaryota > Metazoa > Arthropoda > Insecta > Diptera > Calliphoridae > Bellardia > Bellardia bayeri. Next base: position 84,200,495 of record OX493268.1, on the reverse strand, counting down.
TTATTTGTTTTTTTTTTTTGTGTGAACACTTCTGCCATGCAGTGCAGCGAGGCTTCAGGCGTCCGGTTGTTGGAGATCGAGAATATATGGCCACGCGGGGATTCTTTGCCAGTTGCCTTCGATCGTTCTCCAACCATTTGACTATATTACTCCATACATGGATTTTGATAGGGTATTCAAGGTCTTAATTCCCTCCAGGAGTGAGTGGAATATGGGTAATCTCGTGCACAAATATGTTCTGTGACGAACCTGTGGTAGGCATCTCGTATCGTCTTCCGAATCATAACATTCACGGCAATATAGGTATTTTTGTCGACAGTCAGGCTGCACTCCTCTCACTTAATGCCTACACAATTTCATCTTCACTAGTTAGGCATTGTAGGAATTCTCTGTCTAGGCTCTGACATTACCTTGGTCTGGGTGCCTGCGCATAGGAACCACTACGGCAATGAACGTGCAGACGAACTAGCCAGAACGGGATCTGCCTTAGATATCTCCGAAGTGGTCTCAGTAGCAATTCCACTGGGGACTATCAAAGGTATCATCTTCAGACAGTTTCTCACAAAGGCTGAGTATAGATGGCGTAATTTAGACACATATAGGATAGCCAAGTTGATGTGGCCATCTTTTAATGAGAAACATACTATGCAACTGATAACCCGGAATAGGAAGGATATGTCAAGGTTGCTGGCAGTATTAACGGGACACTGGACGTTAGGCAAGCACGCAAATCGCCTGGGACTCTCGCCTTTAACGACCATTGTCGTAGCTGTAAGGATAGGGAAAAAGAGGAAACGAGTTTTCACCTTCTCTGCGAATGCCCAGCCCTGAGTGTCAGGAGACATAAATTCATGGGAAACTATACATTGAACAACCTTGGTGAGGTAGCCGGGTCAAAACTCAATGACCTTATGAGATATCTCACAGCTACAGGTTGGCTCTAGCAAGACACGACTTTCTTGTACTCATCTTAGCTACAGCATGTTGTAAACAACATTAAATCTGACGAGTGGTGTGGTCTTATAAAAACGGGGTCCTTTCGACTCTACTTAAGTGTTCGCACGTAGTGAACTACCACGTAAACCAACCAACCAACCATTATTTGTAATAAAAAAAACTTTATTTTTTAAATTGTGCTTTGTTTGTATGTTTTATCATGGGTTAACAATCATTTTCCTGCAATTATACATTATTTATTGGTTTTGTGCAAATATTAGGGACTCTATTCATTATTATTATTTTAATCTTAACTTCTTTTTTAATTTTCTTCTAATTTATAATTATTGTTATATATCTAAATAATTGTATTAATATTATTGAATTGTTAGTAGTACTGCTAATTGTGGCCCCATGGGCTTGCGGCATATTTTTGAAATAAAAAAAATTATATTCAAAGACATCCATCCCGCAATAAAACATCCCAATCGTAGTAAAAAGCAGAATGCTGCATTCTAGTTATTCGACAAAGTAGACACACAACAGCTACCGGGAACTTTTCGATCTATAAAGAATGGCGAGTATCCGCTGATGGTGCCATATTTCTTCGGTGCCAGGGATAAAAAATATTGCGATTATTGTATTTGCTTTAAAAGCCAGTGACACATAAATAGAAAAACACTTTATAATGTTGGATTCCATGCAGGTGTTTCAAAAAAATGATACATTACTCCGGAAATAGAGATTCCGGATAGGGATCAGTGGATTATGCGGCATTTACTGGCAGATCGCCATTATCTCTGCTGTCTTCCAAGCTGATATACTGGCGATCTTCAAAATCATTGATCTAATGTGGACAAATGTAATTAGTTGTCTTTCTATGTGGACAGTCAGGCTGCACTAAAGGCCGTGGGTCAAATCGTAGCTGGCAGAAGAGTATTAGAGGATGGCCTACTCCGTACTGACCAGTCATAAGGAAGCAGTACAGATTGCAAGACAGCGACAGCCTTATGGCCAAAATTGAATTCTTACAAGGTACAAGGATTCTAATGGGACGGATAAAAGTAGTGTTATAGTGATAGTGGTTATGATCAAGGGTAAGGACAAATAGATAGGCCAATAACGCTCTGTACTACTGAAGAATATACGAAGATGGACAGGTGTGGGAGACCGTGAAACATATTCATAGGTACAGATGGTTAGCTAATCAATTTCTCAATGGACTCGAGAATGTCGGGGTCTTTAAGACACAGGACATCTTAGCACAATTTAACTTCTACTGTTATTTTTGCGGAAGACACTGGTCTCTATTGGAAAATACTCTATTGAAAAATACTGTTAGATAAAACGATAGCTCACACTAACGAAACCAATGCTCCAGGAAGATAATTATTTAAGGATATGGTAACAATTTTACTTTACTCTTGTTCACAGTTTCACAATTAATTTCACTCATACGTGCAAAAAACAATCGCACATATGCCTGCCGAAATTCTTTTTCTTTGTTTCCTTTCTTTTTTTGTCTTGTATTTTTAGCTCCTATCTTTAATTGCTGATAGCTGGATTTATTTTGTTTTTATTAAATGTAACCTTGAATTATCGTTCCAATTACACTATGTTTGGTATTGTCTGTGTGTCTCTTGTTTCCGTGAGAATTTGTGGCACGCGTACGTTGGCTAAAACGGAAACAAGGCAATTACACAGACAAATAAAATATGCAGACATCAAATCAGCAATTTTTGATGGTAACGAATTTTATTTTCATACTCGTACATTTTTTTTGTTGTCAATTACTCGATTAAATAGCAATCAGTTTTTAGTATTTAAGGAAAAACTTGAATAAAAACAATTGACATTCTTAGTTGAAAAGCAATCAAGATTGTAGCCAATTACTTATTTTTCAACGAAACAACCAAGTTCTAAGTCTAGTGCTGTTGTTGTTTTAGTCCACTGGTAATATCACCAATTGAACTCATTTTTTACTCAAAATGTTTAATAAAAAGCAACTGTATTGCATTTGGCAGAAAGAAAATTATAAGAATTATAAATACAGTTCATTCAAATAAACCACGATAGAAATTCTTCCCAAATTGCTAAATAACAATTAGTCAAAACTACAAAAGTTAGATTAAATTAAACGCGATAAAAAGATTCGGAAAAGTGAACAAGATTGAGCTTTTATCAAACGAATGCTAAAGCAATGTGGTGCTGTAGTTCCTATTATATTTAGCCATTTGGAATAAATATACCAGTTACAGATAAAAATCTAAGTCTGCTTATGCAGTCATTAAACTCCAAATTAGACTTTAAAGCTCCGGCGCAAGTTGTATTCCATTTTCGGTTAGATAAATTTTTAAGAACATGTAGAATGTAGTATTTCCGGCAACCAGGTGTTTAATTCATTGAATATATTATTAAGTTAATATATTATTATGTCCAAAACAGCAAAAGCTTCTAATTCCACATTATTTATTCCACCCATAAATACTATTAAAAGGATATGTAGCTTGTTTGTATGTCAAAATGTAAGAACATTGTGTATTGTGGGAGCATGTCCACCCTCTTCACACGACCATATTTGTTAATTGACACAATATCCTGATTAAAAGAATCATTTATGTTTTTTTTTTCTATCACCAAGAAACATATCCTTGTTTAGTATAATGCTGTTTCCCAAATAGTCACACTATATATAACCTTCTGTTTAGTTAATTGAAAATATTTGTATGTTTTTCACGTGTGTTAATTTGAACTACTACCAGAAACAACGCATTGATATCTTGTTTAACAGCATATTTTATTTAAAAAAAATGTGCAAGTACATATTTATTTTCAATGTTATTGAGAAATTACTTTTAAGCCGAGAAATTGTTTAATACAAATCTAAAGTACACAGGCATTTGTATTTATTCTGATATCCCAGTTGTTCTGACTAAATGCTTCGAACTATTTATGTTACCTAACATTGACTTCAACACTGGTTACAAAATTGTCTAGAGTAAATAGTTATTTTTACATGTGCATATCCTGGGGAGAAGTCATTAACCCTGCATAAATAAAAAAAAAAATAAAGTATGCTGCACATTTTAAAATTACACATAGTGACAATTGACTCTCCAATAGACTACTTCTGGTGGGTAAAATTGTAATGTATTGTAGTGTATACACGTCATGCCATGAAGTATGACTCAAACTCATAAACACAATCAAAATACATAGTGGATTTAGGTTACAAGAATAACCCAAAAATCCACTTATGAGTTTGAAGAAATATGAGTTTGGATAGACAAACAAAAATGCAATTAAAAACTGCATACTCAATAACACCCAAACATGTAGAAAAAATATGCAAAATATGTGTAAATAGTAATAAGAAAATAGTTTGTAATTAGTATATAAGCAAGAGAAATTAGTAAATAAAATTAGAATGAAACTAGACTTGAATTCAGCTAGACGCTGATTTTTATTTCTCAGAAACATACGAAAGATATTTGACTTATTACAAAATAACTAATTCATATTAAAAGTTTAAAATACTTATAATATCTATCACTAAAGCGACGATTGACTTTAAGCCCAATTACCTGGAAACGAAAAAGTAACCAATTGATGTCTCTCTGTATTAGAAATAGCACATATGTACATACACACATGTCAAATGACCCAAAAATATATGAATTAGATTTAGACAAGAAATTAAAAATTACTTGGAAATTACTGTATTTAGTAGTATTTATATCAAGTAGTATTTAGATCAAATAAAACAAAATGCCTTAAAGCAAACAACTTTAAGTTTTGCAATCAAATCATAAAAAAATAATTCAATAGCGCAATTCACAATTTTGTGCAAATGGTATTCCATCATTGCATATTTGCAAAAAGGTTTAGTATAATTTTGCTCGTGCTGTATATTTTGTTAGTGTAGAGTTAACCTTTTTGCAACTGTAATGATGGAATACCATTTGCACAAAATTGTGAATAGCGCTAATACATTAATATTACAAACTCTAAATTCATACATATGTATCATAATTGACAAGAAATTTTATTGCTGTGATGGTCTCAACACATTTCAGCAGATATGATATGACCCTCTTCGTTCCATCAAATACGGAGCATTATCTCTGCGCCATGGATATTTCACATGCGATCTCATTGCAGGTAATGATTCGGTGCAAAATTATTTCCTTTTAAAGCGTTTAAGCAGCCTTTCGGGCATGCAAAAGGACTCTAGATTTCAATACAATCTCTGGTTTTGAATGAATCCTGCTGCTGGCAAACATTTCGAAATTGCCTTAAATAGCTCCCAGTAATTTTGCAAGCCCTTGTTGAGTTTGACAACAATATACCTCTAATTCTTGCTCTTCAAACTTTTTTGGCTGGCCTGGGTAATCTTTGTCTTCCATGTTAAAATCACAACTACTGAACCACACAAACAACCTCTCGCACTTTCAAACCGATGAACACATTCACCATAAGTTCCGTTATGCAATCGGTGCGCTTTAGCGGCACTTATTTTTAAATTAAACAAAATTTGACATTTTTCAAGCAAAAAATCCTTGTTGTTTACGCTATAATATTCAATGACTAAGTGTGAATAAGTGACAGATATGTACCCGTCAAAATGACATACATATTAATTTACTATAAACAAAATCCACGTTTAAAAGATATGGTACCCGCACTTAATTTCCAAAAATATTAATTTAGATGACAGAAGTACATAGGACATAACATTACATAACAGAATTTTAGATCCTACTGATTCATCCACTAAATTCTTCTAATTGTTCACTAACATTTATTTAGCTGTGAAAAATGCAATCTGAGGCAAAGATCATTCTCCATATTGGAAAAGTTTTAAAAAACTCAGACCAAAGCCGTAACCGATTGGTTATTTTTAAAACTTAAAATTGTTCCATATGAACAAATCACTATTGCATGGTGTTATCGAATTGTCTTTAATAATATATACAAGAAAATCAATATACTAAAGGTACGGTCACACTTGGCAAATATTTGCCGAAAAATACATAACCACAAAATGAAATATATTTCAACTCGTTTATATATTTAAAGATACTTCGTTTATTTAAGACAAGACACAGCAAATATTTAGTTTTATTTTATTTGATGCTGTTTGACTTTGCAAAACTCTTGTAAGAGTAAACAATGTCAAACGAGTTTGTGCTAAAACAAGTGGTTAAGCTTATTTGAGTAAATATTTGCCAAGTGTGAACGTACCTTAAGTTACATATATCGACTGCACACATTACATCAACATTCTGTCGTTTTTCTTATCCAGTATTAAATCAATAACTTAGTTATTGAATAAAATGCTTTAAACTATTTTAGTCACACAAAGAATTACTAATGAATTTATGTATATTGAAATGATTTCAAGATACTTTCAACACCATCATTTTCAAATTATATACAACACATACTTAACCCAAATTATGTTACTCGTACTAATAAAAACCTATTAGAAAAAACTGAACATTCTAACCAGAGACAATCAATAGTTGCTTCCTCAATTGCCCCACAGTATCCGAAACCATAATAACCGCAAATAAAATGTAAATATTTATGTATCAGACAAAAGATCTACAAGCAAACTAGGCTGATGACAACAAAAAAAAACTAAAGTTATAGACTGTTGACAGCAAGTAACACTGAGAAACAAACAGATAAACTATGTACATATATGCAATACACAGTAAAACAAGTCATTTAAGGCTGAATAGGGCCTCTAGTAGTCCTTTTTAAAAACAACAAACATTACACATACATATTTACAATTCCTACTCACACAAGTTTGTTGAAATACTAGAAAAAATTAAATAAATACAAAGGAGACATACATTACATTTGTATTTAGGGATGAGTACAATATTGAAAACAAACAGCATTCAAATATTCAAATACTATTAGCCACTTACATACAGTAACTACATACCCTGCCAGCAATTGGAAGTTTCTTTCATCGTCTATCGTCAAAGGCGTTACGTCTTACTCACTTCCAGACGTTAATTGGAAGATAACAATAACAATTTACATTGCAGTCGTCTTTTAATCATCCAAGCGACGTTTGGAAGATTGTTTGTTGTTTACAACACCAGCCGTTATAAAAGAAATGAAAAGAATGCAAAAAAGAAGTTTTCGACATCATCGAAATTAGTTTTATTTTGTCATTTGCTGTGGTCGGTCAGTGGTAAAGTGTGGTTTTGTTTTGTTATTGTTGTAGTAGTCAATATGAATGTATTATCTGTAAAGGCAAATAAAATCAAATGCAAAAGAGAGGCGACTTCTGGAAGTTAAGCAGAAGTGACTTCTTGAAGTTACTTCCGGGAGGTACAACTTCTCAATACGGAAGATGCTTCTATGATGAGAAAATGTTATCGCAGAAGATGAGTTTCAACTTCTTAGCGTCACTTCCGCAATAGAAAATGTTGGCAGGGTACTTACGAGTATATGCATACTCAGGGATACAAAAGTTGGTACAATTATACTTTTGAGGGTGCTGTAGCTTAATTGGGTAGCGTATTTGATCATTAATTATGAGTTGGTATTTGTAGCCCGAGTTCGATTCCCAGCCGCTGCCACTCAAACAACATCAGTTTCTGATAATTATTAGTTTTCTTTCTATCCATCATAACTAATATTTAACTTTCGATGATATAGCATTCAAACGCCACCGAAGTAAAATAATTAACTAAAGACTATAAAATCAAGCTTTAAAAATAATGCGCCTACTCACCACCAGAGGCGCTGCAATTCTGCACTAAAAACAAACATAATGCGCAATTGCAGATACTTTTATATACCTTTTGAAATTAAAACATTATTATTAATTTTTAAGTTTATCTACATATGTATATGTCAGTACTTATTACGAATGAATTTTAATGTGCTTTTTTATTAATTGTGAAGTTTTTTACACAAATACACACATATATATAAATAAAAAATTAATAAAAAAAAAAAATACGGAAAGAATTTAGTACAATTGGACTGAAAAAAAGTACACTTTTTCTTGAAGTTTAGTACAATTTGTCAAATCTTATGTTTGCATCCCTGTGCATACTTATTTATATACATACATACTAATGTATGTATTATTGTAATAATACACTGTAATGTTCAACAACTAATTAAGAATAAGTGACAATTATGTATGTAACCTTCAGAATGAATCCTGCATTTCTAAATTTTTTGTATTTTTTACGTTAAATGGAATATTAATTATTTATTTTCATTTTCATTTTCATTTCCTGTAAACAGTTTTAGAAACTCCTGGATATTTTTGGTAAATTATTTTTACCACCATTTAAAAATATACCATTTACTGGTTTATCTTAAAATTGTTGCATTTCTATTTAAAAAATATTTTCGACCTTAATTAAAAAGGAGCCTTAAAAGTTAATCAAATCGTTTTTATTTAGCTTAAACATTTGTATTGGGGATAAGTTTTAAATTTATTCTTTGTAAACAGAATTTACGAGTAAAAAGTAAAGAAGGTTAACTGTTATTTTATTTTGCATTTGACCTTTTTACAATTGACTTGGAAGTACGATACAAAAACGTTTTTCTTTTAAGAAAGCTCAATAGATACTTTGCAAATTGTTAAGAAAGTAAGAAGTAATTGTAAACATTCTGGAAAACACATTAGTAAGAAAATAAAACTAAAAAGTTTTTAAATACAGACGCTGTTTTAAAACATTTTGCTCTGAAAACAAGTGGTATTTTTTTTAGTTTGTAAATGGAAAAACTAATGGCGTTTTCTTTTCTGGCAAAAATGTTACATATATGTTACACTTTTTACCCATTTCCCATATAAAAAAGGAAAAAAGTGTAACATTTTTGCCAGAAAAGAAATCGCCATTAAACATACAATTTAAAAGCAAGTAGCATTTCATAATGTTGCTATTTTACTTAATCTAGACACTATGACAAATTGCGAATATCCAAGAAATTCACATTGAAAATCACTGAAAAACTATATCGAGAGTTTTTACTTTTATAGGCTTATGAAAAAATGGTTTATTTCTGGCATAATTGGTTAGCACATTTGATCATTAAGCATGAGTTGGTATTATTTAGCCCGGGTTCGATTCCCAGCCGCTGCCACTCAAACGACATCAGTTTCGGATAATTATTAGTTTTCTTATATCAATCATAACTAATATTTATCACAGCACCACCGAAGTAAAATACTTAAAATAATGGCTATAAAATCAAGCTTTAAAAAAATAATGCGCCTACTCACCACCAGAGGCGCTGCAATTGTGTGTGATATAAAGCTTTCTTCTACTTTCACCACCTTTACTTCTTCAATCTATCCCCTTTCCAAAGAAAGTGACGCAAAATTGCCTGAGTGTTACTTCTCTTTAAAAAAAAAGATATCGCCCCGTACTCCGCCTAACCCAGTACAGATTATTACAGATTACTTTGTTTAAAAGAAACGGATATTTATGAAAAAAATTTACAGCCAAAGCCGATGCTCCATTATTTACAGCCGCTGAAGCATGATAAAGATTATGAAGTTTTATATCGACGAATTTTTCATTATTTAAGACAGACAGACAGTATGTTACATACAAAGAAACAACAACAACAACAACTAATGTACTATATGAATGTTAAAAACATAATTTTCTTTTTTGTTTTTGTTTTTTTTTCTAATGTATATTTCAAGGCAAGTGACCTTTATTTTTATGTTTTTTAACAACATAAATGGAAAACCCCTACAAAAGAAAAAAGAAAAAAGAAAACAAATCTAAAACGTAATTGTGAATATTTAAGAGTCGTGTAAAAACAACATAAACAAATTAAAAGAAAATAACGAAAAAAGGGATAATTGTTGGTAAAATCTTGTTTTCTTTTTATACAAAAAAAAAAAAGATGTTTATTCTTCCCGTTTTATTTGCTTAAAAAAAAAACACAAGTAATTTTTTTTAAAATTTAATGAGCTACAAGCTGCAATAAACTTTAATACATAAAACAAACAAAAGGTATTTAAAGAAAGAAAATCATTTTCATTCAACTTTTTTTAACAAACATTTTCAAATAAATTTTAGCTGCCATTTGTTTGAGATTTTTTGTTTGAGATTTCTGCTTAAGTTTCCAGGCGCTTAACTAAATTTAAACACTTGCAAAAACTAAAATTTCATTGTGTTACACAAAATTTGTTTTAAAATTTTGTTTTATTTCCTAGTTTAAACAGAAAATTGAAACAAATACTGGGTGGGCCAAGTTTGACTGACTGATTTGAACTGCTTATAACTTTTGTGGCTCTTGCGGTATGAGCTGTAGCTCCATCTTGCTGGAACCATATGTTACGATTATTGAGAACTATCGGACGTAAAAAATTTTCCAACATGGTCCGGTATACCACCCCAGAGACGGTTTGTGGTTCATTAAGCTCATTTTCGAAGAAATATGGACCAATAACTTTATCAGCCATGATTCCACACCAAACAGTGCATCTGACAGGGTGTAATTGTCGCTGATGCAATGATCTTGGATTCTCTGTACCCCAAATTCGGCAGTTCTGTTTATTCACATATCCATTTAAATGAAAAATCAAAAATCAAAAAAATTGTCATTTTCTGTAACTAGCAAAATCAATCTATTGGCATATTTTTTTTTACACGTTCTTCCACTGAGTATGATGACATTATGAAATTTTATAAAATTCTGTATTATCTGCAAAAAAAAAATTAAAAAAAATTAAAAATGCAAAAGTTATAAGCATTTCAAATCAGTCAGTCCAAGTTGGCCCACCCAGTACTTATTGAATGACATTTAACGCAGCTGAGGTAAATAAGTTTTTTTCATTGCCTTGTTTTATAGTTGTTTTCTATGGTCAAATCAAGTATTTGTATTAAATAGTTAAAAATTAGACGCAACTGAATATAGCCAAATATCGGCTGGTGTTATTTAGTTTCAGCTAGAAGTTGCTACGGCACAAACAACGTGCGGTGGTACGGTCACATTTGGCAAATATTTGCCGAAAAAAAAACTTTTCCCATTTAAGCCAAAGCATAACAAATATTTAGTTTTAATTTATTTGATGTTGTTTGACTTTGCAAAACTCTTGTAACGTCAAACAAATTTGTGCTAAAACAAGTGGTTACGCTTTTTTGAGTAAATATTTGCCAAATGTACGTCACATTTAGTGAACAGCAGCAACAAGCCAACTAGTTCACGAACTTTTGCATCTCTAGACTTTTTCTCTTTTGGGTTATGTGTCAAATCAAAAGTCTTCGTCGAAAAACCAGCTGTATTTGGTTCCTGGAAGATAGTGCTATGGCACACACAGTGCACAGTTGGTGAGCAGCTTATTTCGTGTTACGGACCTATCAACTGGCCGCTTAGATTTTTTCTCTGGGGTTATGTCAAAAAAAAAAGTCTTCATGTTTTACGAAACAAGACATTTGTTTTTTTACTGAGAGTTTTTTGCAGCACGATTCACCCATTTCGAACGATTTTTCTGAAAAATCAAAGCTGCCATATGTAAACAAAATCTATTAGTTTTACGAGTGCGGCTATTGATTTATTTTGCTTTGGGTTTTAAGTGTCAAAATACAAATATTAAATTATTTTAAAGTATTGTGTATTCAAAATCACAGATATAAATTCAAAATGAATGGAGAAAAAAGTTGCTTTTGCTGATGCAACCTATTGGCAACTCAATTCATTTTTGTCCAGGAAAAATATAAAATTAAACCAATTCAAGTTCGTAAAAAATATTTTCTCCCTCTCTCTCTCATAAAGAGAGACGTCAAACTTCATATAAAAAAAAAATTGTTCGAACAAAATTTTTGTTAAGAACGAATGGGTGAATCCACCTTTAGAAACCAGCAGTAAGTGAAAGACTGATCGTAGTCGCGTCCAATATTTTCAGACAATTGTCTTTAAAAATAAAAGTCAGAGATTATTCTGACATCAAATTTATTTGAATTGTTTTTTATGAAAAAAAAAAAAAAACACTCAGAATTACTCACCCGTTATGCAAGGGGTAAGATGCAACAGGTTTATTTACTGCATATTTTTTAATATCATTAAAGGAGCATAATTTCCATACTCAAACAACATTCGTAGATAATTATTCCTCTCATGATTCGAGGGATTAGTTCATTCGATGACATCCCAGAAGGAACTACCAACTGAAGTGACTGGCATGAACTGTATGTAGCTCTTAATGGTCAGATTTATTTACTTATAGCAAGAGATTTTATTAGGTTGTTTTGACTTTGATTCAAAAAAAAAACAACTTTATTGTTCACATTATAATGTTCTTAACTAAGTGAGAATAAATAACAGATTCAAACAGCTTTCAAAACCATTCTGCTATGAATCCCGAATTTTAAAGTTTCATCTTTGAAATAACTGTTCACCAGACCACACAATCATATACATATGTATGTATGTATATAGTCGTACACTAAGTTTAAGGTTGTTTAGAATAGTATTAAACCAGAGGGGTGGCAGGAGCGTATGTAGATGAACTCCTTCAAGTCTATTCAGTGTTTGTAAACACGACCAACTAACAATAATGGAACTGACTTATTATTATTTTTGAGATTATTCGTACTTAGAGTGGATACCTGGTGAAACTTTAGTGATTCTATCGATTGAAGTATTTTAATATGGTATTCACACATGCATTTTTAATTGACATTTTTTAATTAACGTCTAATTGAATTCAATTATCCATACAAAATTTCAATTAAGATAATTGCTTCATTAAGAGTTAATTGTTCTAATAATTGTTAAAATTAAAAATACAACCCTGTGACTAGTAATAACTAAAATGGCAGTTGTTTCGCTTTTAAATTAATAAAGAATATTTTTAGGCTGAAAATTATAATATTAAAACCAAATACAGTGCAGTCGGGAAAACGTCAACTAATTAAAACGTTTAACAAATTGTTGACGTTTAAAAAAAATCGGTTATTTTTTTCTGCTGTTTTTTTTCTTTCCAACACTTGGAAGAGAGGCTTCTCTCTATTTATTTCATAAAATTTTAGAGTAGGTAATGTAAAAAAGAGTTGAGGTATTGGGATGTTGACGTAAACGAGCGTTGACGTTTTCCCAAGTGCACTGTAAATGTATTCTTTTTTGTCAGCTGCTGTCAAACGCTAATTAAATTAGCAATATTGAGCATATGTGAACACTTTTTAATTAACCAATAATTGACACAATTAAAAATGCATGTCTGAACACCATATAACTTTGCTGATTCTCACACAGACAATATCGACTGCGTTCATCTGGTAACACTAAGAAAACTAAAAAATACGCCTTAAAATATGCTTTTATATAGATGTACTTACCAATGAATACAGTACCTTTAAATAACGCTCTCGTAAATATACAAGTAAAGTTTTAGACAAAATGATCGTTTTGAAAGTAAAAAAGCGGCCATTTGCTTATATTAAATTTCTTTTTTTTTTAACATTGATATTCTTTATTGATGAAATTATTTCATACATACATAATACGTTCTTGTATCTAATATTAAGATGCCATTTGTTTGGTTTTTGGATTTGTATTTTTTTTTTGTTTTGTTTTGTGGGGGATATTAGAAAAAAATATTTGTTTTTTTTTTTTTTTGTTTTTATTACTTTGTTTAAGTATAATATAGAATTCATTTATCAATACTATTTATTTATTGTATTCCATACTAAATATTTTGTTAATACAAATACGTAATTTAATAAATATTTCTTTTCTATTTTATTATATTTATTTGGTTTTTGTTCTAATAATTTTGTTTTGTTTTTGTAGTGTTTTTTTTTTTTTTTTTTTTTGTTCAAAAGTCTTTTATTGTATTCCTTAATAGGGTTATTTATGATAATATTTCTTATATATGGTAATTTCTGTTGTTTGTTTGTTTGTTTGTTTTATTAAATTTCATTTCGTTTTGTTAACATTTTTGAAAAACATATATTTATGAAAAATATTATCAGTTAACTTGTTTGGTGAATTGTTTTTGTATGTTATTAGAATGTTTCTTTGTTTTATTTAATGCCTAAATATGGTATGAGTTTTTATTTATTTTTATTTTTTTTTTAATTATTTTAATATTTTATTTTCATTTAATTTAAATCTACCATCAATATGAAAAAATATAACATGTATAAATTTGTTTTGATTTTTAATGAGAGACAGAGAAAAACATATAATATAATGTCGTAATTTATTTTATTAGAATAAAATTTAAACATTTATATCAGTCAAATAGTCGTTTTAACATTTATAAGATTTTAATGTATTTATTCAATTGCAGTCTGCGAAACTAAACATTTATTAATAAAAAATATTAGCTGTTTGTATGTATGTATGTATATACATACATAAGTGTAAATTATAATCATCATTTAATATACGTTTCACATATAATTTAATAAGTAGTTAAGCTATGTATGTATGTATATGTAATTTAAGGTATAAAATACCAACTATATTAATGTTGAATTAAAAAAAAAACAAAAAGAAATGCAATGCGTTATATAATTTAGCTAATTATAAAATTGTTCTAAATGAATTGTTTTTAGAATAAAGTGCTCGTATGACAAAGAAAAAATTTAAATTTTTTTATTTTTGAAACTATATTACATTCTGTTATATTTTTGTTAGTCCTTAGTTGTTTTACAATCTCTATTCAATATATTACTGGCCTTAAAATATAGAATAAACGTTCGTTATTAAAAAGTTAGTATTAGGATTATTTAACATATCATCGGCACTTAGTTATTGTTTTGGACCAGACACATGATCGTTACACTGTAATAAATAAAAAATAAATGCAAAATGATTTTTAATAAAATTTCTTGAGCTTAGCTGAATTAATAGAGAATTTAAAATTGGACAATAAAAAAATGTCCTTTAAAATATAAAAAATAAAGTTTTAATCTTAATTTGATTATTTTTTATCTCAAATAATTCTAATCAACAGCGACTTTTTACATTAAAATCCAGAGCTAATTTGATTTAATAATACTAGAATTGAAAGCATTACTTCATGAAGCTGCTTGTCAATCTCATCCAGAGATAATCTCATAAGATATAAAAGGAAATCATTCTTGCACCAAATCATTACTTGTGATACGATAACCAGAAGCGTAAGAGAACGTATGTGAAGCCCGGCCAATCAACTGAATCAAAACCAAAGCCAAATATCAATGGCGCTAAGGTAATTTTGTTTTTTTTTTTTTTTTTTTTTTTTTGTGAACCAAAAGGGTCCCATCAATTTAGAGTTGCTAAAATCTGGCCAGACCATTACAAGAAACCAGTACCGAATGCGACATATTAATTTGAAATGAGCGTTGACCGAAAAACGCTCAGAATATGCCAAAGATGATGTTATATTCCATTATAACAAACCTCAACCACATATTGCAATACATGTTAAAAACTATTTATAAAGAAGTGGCTGGGACCTTAACCCATCCGACTCTCTGGAATAATGTTCACTACAGAACAGGGTATCCGAAATTATTGATCCATTATTGGTTCATTGTTTATGAGATATTGGTCTAACATCTTAATCAGTACACAGAGATTTTGTAATATATATTCAGTCCAAGTTGCGTCCAAATGTTTAGCTTTAACTCCCCAATTATTATACTTTAACTATTTTGCACTAAAATCACACTGATTTTAGTCAAAAAACATTAAAGCTCTATTTTTTGGATTTTGTTCCATATGTATTCTTTTTCTACAATAAACTACATATTTTGGTAAGTTTGATCTTTTAAAGTCTTTCAAGAGGTATTATAAAATAATTCCTCAAAAGCATTTTCGATCTGGTCGCGACCTAGAAAAGTTTAATCAAACCTTTTAGCAGCACTTACATATATTTTTTAATATGATTATATTATTGTTAAATTAGTTGAGAAATATTTATGTATGTATATTACGGTGGCCCCGTTTGTATGGAGAAAAAATAAGGTATCGATGTTCCCGACTAATATGAAAATTTGTTTCATTTTAAGACTACGTTTCTCAATTTTTTTGTCCTGGAGTCAATATTTGGTGAGCTGGATCAAAGGATAAAAATAATTTATTAATTTTATTAAAATTTCGCAATATAAATCAATTATTTCTCTTGTCACTCATTGTATATTATTGTATTCCGCTAAACTTTTTTGCAAATTAAATTTAAAATAAACAAATTATAAAATAAATAAAAATACCTTTAATTTTTGTTTTGCTTTTTGTTTAGTAATTTTTTTAAACAAATTTTCATAATATATTTTTGTTGTTTATTCTTAAAACTTTATATATGTATGTTCGTTTTTATGTATGTTAAGTAAGATAATAATTAAGTATTAACAATATAAATGTGTTATGAATTAATAATAATCATAATATTGTAATAAAACATACATATGAATGCACTTACATTACATACATGCATCCATATGTATGCATGCATTTAGAATAAATTTAAAGAGTAGCACAGTTTCATTTAAAACACAATATACAAAACATACTTTTAGGCATTTGGCGTAAAAGGTTAGAAGAAGTTCTGGGTAGTAAATAAAACTGTGCAACTAGTTTTTGTTTTTGTGAATAATAATATTTTTGTAATGCTGTTAATAATATTTATTTAATGGTAGAAAATATGTATTTTACGAATGTTTTTATTTCTTTTTTTATTTATATTATTATTATGTATTTTTATTTTATGTGATAAACATTTTGTTTAAGTTTTATTTTTATTTTGTTTAGTGTATAAATATTTAATAAAATTTGTCTGGTAATTTATATAATTTTTTAAAGATTATTGTTGTGGTGTCATGTTTTTGAATGTAAATGAAGTTGATTTGTTTTAATAATTAATGATTTCAGTTTTTTTATTTGTTTGTTTATTTTTAGCATAAAGTATATTTCCAATAGTTAATCTTTTATTATAAATTATAAAGGTAGTTGTTAATTTTATATAATTGAATATAAGTAATATAAATATATTATATATGTAAGTATATAGCTTTAGTTATGTATATTGGGTATATATATATATATATATATATATATATATATATATATGTATAAAACTAAAAGGAATCAACAACAATGTATTATTTATAATAATAATGTTCTCTTAAGTTATGAAAAAATAAAATGAAAACAAAATTACAAATAATATTTTAATAATATTTAGCTTAATGTTTTTATGTTTTCTTAAGCATTTTATGATTTCAAGAATATTGTTAGACAAAAAGTTTTAATAGAATTAAAATTAAATTATTATAATAATAAAACAAAACAAAAAAACTATAAACTATCACAGTTCAATATATAATTAAATTACACATTGATAATAGAGACATTGTATAACAAATAGAATAGAAAAATTACTTTTTTTTTAATATACTCGTATGTATTTGCATAATAAATTAAATTTAAAGGGCTGTACACTAGAGCGACAGATACGGAGAACAAACATGAATTTATTTTAAAAGCAATTATATAATTCAGCAACAGTGTAAATTAGTTAAATAGAAAATGGTATATACATATGTATTGTATGTATGTATATACAAATGTGCATGATAAAAAAAAACCTTTAAAGGAATTTTAAAAATTTAAACCGCAAATTTATAAAAAGCACATTATTAATAAATATAACAATATTAAATATTTGAAAACAACCTCAGCAAAATGTCCCTCACATTATTGTAAGTTTACTCGTTGAACAATTTCTTGTCCGCACAAGAATTTGTGAACAACATTGTCGGAGCATTTGTTCGCACATCCAATCAATGGCTGTCATCAAATGACATTTTCACTCAAAATGACAAAGAAAATATGAACATGAACATCGACATGTTTTCCCCACACAGAATAACATGAACAAGTTCGAGTTCGTAATGCTGTCATTCTATTCGAAGTTTTACTTCAAGTTAAATATACACAAATTGTTTGAAAACAATTTATACACTACATTGCTTGAAGTATAAAACTTCGAATAGAAATTTTTAAAAGTTTTTTTTTTATTTTAAATCGTTTCGTGGATTTTAGTGTCTGTTCGTTCTTAGTTTAACCGATAGCCGAAGGTATAGAAAAAACAAAAGCAGCCTGAATTGTATTTATGCAACATGTTTACTACATATTTTATCACATATTGTGCTGAATATGAGATTTTGGTATCATATGTATGAGTTTCTAAGAGACATACATATGTATATGATATTTAGGTATCAAATGAAACAAAAGTTCTTGGAACGACTCATTGATCCAAATACAAAATACTAAATTCTTCTGAATTTTGTATACGAATTTATCTAGAATTAGTAGCTTTAGTTTTAAACTAAAAGATTTGTATTGAAGAACATACATACATACATTGTATTAAGCTAATTTGCTAAATAAAGAATGCGTTCGTAATGCATTTATGCAATCGTAAGGAGGTTGAATCTAATTTTTAAACTTAAATTAACTTTTTCTTAGCTTTTATTAGAATTTTTATATTTGTTGTTGCAATTAGCTGGCCTGATGCTCATTGCGTTCAAAATATGTAGTTTCCAGTTTGTAAATATTATTTTTATTTTATAAATCTGGGAGATAAATTTGTAATTCATAAGTTTCGTACAGTGTAATTTGAAATTATGAATTGCATTTAAAAATACGTAAGAATTTTTTTCTGACAAGCATAATTTATTTCACTCTCGATCTAATATCTAATAGTTTATGACATATGAATAGTTTGAATATTGAAATAAGACTTTATGTATGGTTTCAATTAACAGGTCTGTAAACTGTTCGAAATGGTTTCATTCCAACGTGCTTATTCTTTTGCAGATTCTATTTTATACATTTCAAAGAGTTATAATAATTTTTGCGATTTTTTTGTAATTCGACTCACAACGACAATTGTTCGAATTTTTTGGTATATTGTAATCGAAATTAATTTCTTGCGAAACGAATCAAAAAATAAAGACATCATTTTTTTAACTTTTCCTGAAAAGCTAAATTTATTCCACATTCGTCTGTGTTAAAGATTCCAGACATGGTTAGAGTTTTGTAGAAGTATTTTTAAAAACAAAAATTTTAGTAATAAACAACTTTCGATTTTTTTTATAAAACAAAACGTTAGCTGAATTAAAATAATCGCTTTCAACAAATTGTAATAATGGAATTTATAAGATAAAATGGTTTAGGATTTTCTATGTATATATATATAAACTTTTATATATTAAATATAATTATAAAAAGAACTCTTAATTTAAAAAAATTCTATAAATATTTAATAGTTTTCTTTTTATATTAAAAAATATGCTGCTTTTATTACTGCTTTTCTGACTTTTCGTAAAAAAAGTGTTTTTTACAAACAAATTGTTCTGTTCCCAAATCCGACAGATTTGCAGGTTTAGAAATACATAGTCCAAACTAACAAATATTTATGAGATTTCCAACACAAAAATATTTTCTTTAAAATCTGCAAATCGGTCAAGTACCGGAACAAAGCTGTTATTTGTTTAAAAATTAATATGGGATTTTATTTTATATTTTCTGTTTGTTTTTTTTTTAATATTAAAAACTATTTATGGCATGTCTAGACTATTTAACAACCGAAACAATAATAAAAATAAACTAATGAAAAATGAAAAAAAAAATATATAAAAATTATAGAATAATACATAAAATTTAAAGCAAAAAAAAATATAGATTTATGTATATAATAAATAATAACAATATGTTTGTATAGCGTGTGTGTTGCGTAATATATATAAAATGATGCTACAGAATATGTATTTAAAGAAATATAATAATGCATGGAAAATATTTATATTGTATGCTTAACAAACATTTCAAAAACAAAAATATATGTATAGTGTCATTTATTTTTAACTTGTAACTTTTAAACAAGTTTCAAAATAAAACGTACGTACGTAGTACCTATGCTCCAGAGACAAACGAACAAGCCAAGCAAGCAATGAACTGAAGCTGGAGGACTATTTTAATCAAGGGATAGAATTGCTAGAATTGCAGAATAAAAAATAAACTAAACAAATTTGTTTTTTGTACCAGATGTAATTTAATTTCTTCTTTTTTTTAACCCTTCAAATTTGGGAAAAATGTTGAGCAACATTAATTATTTTTGTAAACAACACACATATGTTTTGCTTTTTTGTGAATTTAAATCGAAAATAAATTTTTTGGCTGCATGCATGTTGACCTATGCTGTAGAAACTTTCTTTAAAAAAAGCCTACTTTTAGGATGACAAATTTTCAATGACCTTGAAAATTTTGGAATAACGGTATTTGTGGTGAATTTCTAAAAACTCACCACGACATTTTCACCACATTTTTAAATTCACAACTGCACGAACAAAACAAATTTTTCCGCTAGAATTAATTATTTTTTTCTACCTCTTCTATGCAGCCCCTCCCCCACCCACAAAACAGGTGGTGGGCTTGTTTTGTTATTTTCTTTCTTCTCCTCTTATTCCGTCGGTCGTCGTCGGTGTGTTTTGTTGTTGTTGGCCGTTGAAATCTTAAAAGGGAACCGGGTTCGTTGTATATAGCGAACTTTAAAAAAAAAAGAATATGGGAATTTTAAAATAATTTTTGTTTGTTGGAGATAAATATGACGCATCTGTGACTCCGCTAAATAACAGTGTTATCGCAAATACAGCAACCACATTAATTTATAATTGGTAGACAAAAAAGCTATTATTTCCAAAGCTTTTGTATAA
The DNA here is from genome assembly GCA_950370525.1 of Bellardia bayeri. Classification (NCBI taxonomy): domain Eukaryota; kingdom Metazoa; phylum Arthropoda; class Insecta; order Diptera; family Calliphoridae; genus Bellardia; species Bellardia bayeri. The sequence continues at coordinate 84,179,844 of OX493268.1, read as the reverse complement.
CAATTTTATATTCCTCCTTCCATAACAAACATTTCTTAAGGTGTTTAACCCTACTAAAAAAAAGCTTGCTTAGCTGTGTTCACAAATTTTTCTCGTCAAGCTGTTATATTAAGCTTTTTTAACATTCTTTTTTTCAAGTGTATGTAACTGTGCTACTGTCCTACTCTATACTCTATTTATATGCATAAACTTAATTTCATATTAACTCTTCAACGTGATATTTGCTTTTTTATCAAAGCCTGCAAGAGACGAGTTTTAGCCTTTTTCTCCTTGTATTGGGCATAGGTGTCCTCGATGGTTTTACGATCACTCTTTAACATTTTACGACCATTTTGTTCTTCAAACACAGTCTCATATTCGCGTATTATACGCTTTAATAGTTTCTTTTCCTCTCTAGTCTTATCCAGATTCTCCCATAGCTGTTCGATGGTTAGGAAACTAACATTTTCCTGCTGCGAAGATTGTGCGGTAACTGTTGTGGTAGTGGTGGTAGATTCATCGGAACTGGCTGTGGTGGGCGGTTGCTGTGAGTCCGTTGTGGGTGAGTTTGTAGTCTCAGTACTGTTGTTGGATGAATATTGCAAGGGTGTTGCTTCGAAGACCATGGCCTCGTGCTCTAAGATTGTGGGCAATTCGGGGGCTAGGCAAGAACCGGTTAGAGTGACACTGCGCGATACCATACGTTTGAGTTGTCGATAGCGATCGTATAGTGGTCGCGCTGCATCACGTTCTTCTTTTGTTGATGGTCTTCCGTACAGCGATTCGAAGTAGAGTAGACCATGTTGTACAGCAGTCTTTTCTTGCACCAATTGATCGGCACTTAGTTCATCCAAGGTATCGGAACGATTGGTGTCTTCACGTTTTTCGGCTAGACTCTGGAAGGGAGAGAACAATAATTAGTAAACAAATTTTGCAAAAATTTAAAAAATGAGTAAAAAAGTATAAAAACACAGAAAAGAAAATATATTTTATTATTTCATAATATAAATTGGAGAAACTCCTTAAAAATTTAGTGTTATATGCCGTTTACACCAACGAAAAATTAGTAGATTTTGGCTTTAATCGTTTTTTTTTTATGGAAAAACTACTGAAACAGAAACACCTTAAAAGTTTACGAGTTATTTTGAAAAATAACTGTTTTCGAGTGAGTTCAGAACCTAACCATTTATGAAAGCATAGTGGCTTTACATATACATATATATATGTATATTATAAGGATCTGCCGGCAATATTGAAGTAATTTTCCAAACAATATTTAAAAAGAAAAAATTTGAAGTTTTTTGACTTTGACTCATGGTTTTGTTAAACTTAAATAACGTCTATAATTTCCAGCCGATTTTAATAAGAAATGCAATGTTTTATTAAAAATAAAATCTTGTTTAAAAATATGTTGAAAAATATAATTGGCTTCAAAGAAAAAAATTTAAAAATTGTCATCAAAGTCAAAAAATTTAAAAACAATAGAAAAACTTATTATAAATCTAAATAAAATCAGCACAAATTTTGCCCGATTTTAATAGTCATCAATGGCAACAAAAATAACAAAAAGAAAAATGCCATTTAACTTTACTTTGAATAAACAATTAGTGTCATTATGACACTATCACTGTAAAATATCATTAACATATTTGACGTGGTTTACTCCTACACAATGAAACGAAATGTAAAATTAAAATTAGCTGAAAATAAATACTGACTACGTTGAGTACGTCAAACATTTAAACAAAAACCATAAATACATTAGAAACTGTAATAGAATTTTGTAAATTTTGTTCTCCAAATTATAAGTGTTAAGTACCTGTCACATAAAATCGATCATACTTTACATACGAGGGCGGTTCGGAAACTTCTTAGCCTAGCACAGAAAGAGAATAGTTAAGTTTTCAAAAACATTTTTTTTTTTTAATATAATCTCCTGAAACTTCAATACACTTAGTCCAACGCTCATCAACGCAATTCTATCCCTTGATTAAAATAGTTTTTCAGCTTCAGTCCATTGCTTGGCTTGTTCGTTTGTCTCTGGAGTATAGTAGTGGATTCATGTCACGATCCAAACAAGCTTGAGAAATTTTCATTCTTATGCGTTTTTGGTCGACTGTTAACAAATGCGGCACCCATCTTGCAGAAAGTTTTTCATCTGTAGTTCTTCATGCAAAATTAAATGGACCTGATTATTTGAACCACTACGTGGTTCATCCTCAATGCTTGTACTACCACGTTTAAATTCAGCAACCCAATTTTTTACTGTTGCATATGTGTGCTCCTTACTTTTACTAACCACAATCACCATATCATTATGAATTTTTGTCCCGCTAAACCTTTTTCTTTTAATATATAAAGACATCAGGAATTTCTAATATTTCCATTAAAAAAAAAAGTAGTTGAAAGATCGAAAAGAAATTTAACATGTGTTCATAGCACAACTTAAAAACACTTAACTTTTTTCTGTTTATACCGCGCTTTCTGTTCTAGGCTAAGAAGTTTCCGAACCGCCCTCGTATAGTGAAATTATTAGCCCACCATCAAGATTAAGCATTAATCATATTTTCATAAAATTCATTGACACATATTGATCATACATATTTTATTTGTATATAATTCTTTTTAAGAAAAAACATTTTATTTTAAATAAACTACGTGTACGACAGTCACGTGCTTAAAAAGATGTATATACAATGGTGGGTGGTATAAACAAATAATGCAAAGAAATTTCATTAAAAGAAAACTGTATTAAAATGCAAAAAAAAAAAAACTTTTGAAAAGCAAGATGTTTAAATACAAGAGTTCTAGCTAAAACGAATTAAGTTACCCTTAAAAACCCAAAATAAAGAACAACAGCTTAGCTGACAAAAGGTTTGTGGCTGAACTAATAAAAGCCTAAGCTAAGATATCATATATGTACATATGTATTTGTTCAATTCACTAGTGATATCGGATGTTATTAATTTGATTGTGAACACAATTTTAAGCAAAGTTGTATGTTTATGTTGTAAACATACAAAATGACAAGAGAATGGTATTTTAAAATTTTGGTTTATTAATTTTATTTTCTGGTTTTAAATTTGTCAATCATTTCATAACTTGAGTGTTACCGTTTGGGGGGTTTTTTAACTGAAATTAGTAATTTTAATGTTGTAATGCATATTTTTACTTTTGGCAACACTTAAACTTTCATACAACATTTGAAAAACATATGTAAAAATGTCGTAGGTGTTGTACAAAATATTTATAAAGAAATTACCAACAACCTTTGTACAACTATTGTAAATTCAGAAGACGATGTACAACTCCTACAACACTACAACATCACTTTTGCTTACTGATTTAAGGCTTCAAGACTTAAGCGATTAACCACAAGAATTTTCATTATGAGTAAGTGCTCAGACATGATTTTCAGCAATCCTTCCTCCCATAACCTATTTTCCTAGTACCAACACAATGCATTGCATAAGTGGGGGTCAACCCCTGAGTGCTGGTCGAAGAAAAAAAAATATATGTATGTGCCTACGTTATGCCGTCTCATCAAAATACATTTCGAAATACTTATACAAATAACGTCAGACTTGATAATCATAATTTTGTTTTTTTAATTTTAAACAACAAATTACCCCAAAATATTTATGACAATTTTTGTATTTTGATTTTAAAATTAATTTTTTTCATAGTATAGATTGAAATGTTGCCAAATTATTTTCAATTTACAAATGGGCAAAACAAAACATATTTACATGTATACAAATATTTACCAATATAATGTGCATGTATACACAATTTTATATAATATAAACTATAAGTTATTTATAGGAAAACACCTATAAACGTATTTACCAAACAAATTTTTAAAATAAAAAATAATAGTAATTTAATTTTAAGCTAAATATTGTATTTGTGCGGTCTTAATTTCAAGTTGATGGATGCTGCTTTTGTTTTTATATCTACATACATACATACATACATACATACATACATACTAATGTAGCTGTGTTTTATTTTAAATCATAAAACATTTTGATTAAAATTGTTTTTATTTGTTCAGTATTAAAAGTGTGCTTCTTATAATACATATGTACATACATACATACATATGTATGTATATTATAAAAAAAAACAATTGAAAGACCTTCAGATTTAATTTATTATTGTTTTATTTATTTGATAAAATTATATCTTCTAGATGATTAATGTAAACAAAATCATCATTAATCATCTAGATGAAAACTACAATGGTTAAAGGATTATAAGATTTTGTAATAATTTTACAATTGATAACACTGTGTTACAAAAGAGCTTGAAATTGAATATAGTTTGTTTTATAAAGTTAGAAATAACCTAAATCGAGCAGAGATATTTTTATTTAAAAATCTTTGGCATGTGTGGCAACGGCAGTCTCTCTAAGCTCTCACCTTTTCACTTCCTCTCTCAGAGTGGTCATGCATTTCTTATATTTTACTAACAAAAACAGTACTTTTGTAATGTTATAAACAAGAAGAATAGATAATTACTCTTTGAAATCCGCCTTGTTCTGTTTTTACACTAAGTATTAGACATTCAATGTTGTGCTTAATTTTACACTTTGTTCTTGACATACGACATTGTATTTTTAATTGGTCCCCAATCTAAGCACTATTGATGCTTATCTGTGCTTAATATCTCTCTCTGTTTATAACATTAATTTAACTGGCCCCCAATCTAAGTACTATACACGCCAAACTGTGCTTAACTTGAATCTCTGCTGAAAACTTGTTTCCAACTGGTCCCCAATCTTAATTTTACTCTCTGTTTACAATATGTTTGCAATTAGTCTCCAATCTAAACAATATCTACGGCAGGCTTAATTTTTCTCTCTGCTTACATGTTTTTAACTGGATTTGAATCTTTGTACTATCCAGTGTTGCCATTTTAGCACTTTCAGTGCTAGATTTAGCATTTTGTTTCTCGAAAATGCATTGAAATTTTTAAAAATTATGCTAAATGCTTTTTATAAATTATAGCTAAATGCTTTTTAGCATAATTTGCTTGATAAAACACAATTTTTTTCTCAAACAAATTTTTACTTTTTTACTCCAAAAAATACTTTTGGAGAAATAAAAAAATAACTTTTATTAATATTTCAACTAAATTTCTTTCGGTGTGGTAAGTAAATGAACACGGAAATTTTTGAATTAATATATGAAATGTAATCTATTAAAACAAGTCAACAATTGTTATGAACAAAATTAGAAAAAAACTATAATTTATATTTGTAACATATTTGAAATAAAAATTGTATTGTTACATTGAAAAAATGTAGTACTTATTTTTTCTTCTGTAGAACAAATTTAGCACTTAGTTTTTCAAGTTTTAGCATATTTTGAAATTCATTTTCTGGCAACACTGGTACTATCGACGCTTAACTGTGCTTAATTTTCTCTCTGTTTTAACATATTTCATATGACATATGACGAAATAGTCGTCACGAATAAATATGTAAATTTAAATTATTATTTGAAATTCCTGTAAAGGTTTCCTTGAATATGAATACATATACTTATGTATATAAATTTATAATTTTACATTGTTTTTCTGTTTTTCCCAATATATTAATTGTCTCTCTGTTTATAACATACATATTTCTCCCTGTTTACTTGCAACAAGATGGCAAATATGTGTATGATGAAAAGGCCGTAACGAATAAATAAATTTAAAATATATATTAATTATTTGAAATTCCTGTAAAGGTTTCCTTCCCATTGTTAAGATTCTTTCATGTGCATACATAGATACATATATACATACATACATATGTACATATGAATTTATATAAATTTATAATTTCACATTGTTTTTCTGTTTTTGGCAATATATTACAGAGTTTCTTTTTTTTTTTTTTGTTATCGGATGTTAGTTGTTGTTGTTTTTCAAAAGATTTCTGACAATAGCTGTTGTTGTCTTTTTTGCACAAAAATGTGCAACAGATTGCATTTTTAATATTAGTTTGTTTTTTTGTTCTTGTTACAATAATTCAAATAGGAAAATTGTTTACAAGTTGAGAAAAAACAAGCACAACAAATTGCGGTTATTTATAATTTGATTTCCGGTTATAGAAATTTCAAAAATTAAATTGAATTATTTAATTGTGAAATAGGTGGGTGTATGCATAGAGACTTTATTAAAACACAATATTTATATACATACATACATACATACATATGTAATAAAAAGCAGGTAAACAAAAATCTATTTTGGTTTATTTAAAATAATGAATGAATTAAATAATTGAATAAATTATTAACAATTATTTATTAATCACACAATTGCAAAATTTGTTAATAAATTATTTAGAAAATATATTAAAACTGGAAAGTTTTAGACTGTGGCACAAACAAGTGCATTTAATAATAAGCTACCTATGTAATTTTCATCAGTACTCTTTGAAACCTTTAAATTCATTTAATGTATATTTTTCAAGAATTGTTTAATTTTTTTAACTATTTAGGTTAAGAATATATATTGTGCTAGTTTTTTTTTTGTTGCTTTACAGTGTTGAATAAAATGTTTATAAATCATTTTATCACAAATAAAGTAAATAATTAACATTGTTGATATAATAAAAAAAAATGTACTTAAAAATGCATTAATACCCCTTTGTCTTATCTTAATTAGTATTGATAGCAATATAAATCAGTTCACAAATCAATAAGTTTTAATCAGTGAAAAAAATTATGAAAAAAGAAGCGTATAAAAATGAAAATGTTTTCAAAAGACACTAAAAGGCAGATGGAAAAGTCATTACTAGAAAATAAATTAAAATCCTAATAAAGCACAGAATATGGTCAAACTACATATAAATGTGAAAATTTAACTCCATTTTTTCTTCAGTTTATAAAAAGTTTTCAACTGGCCTCCAATCTAAGTACAACACATTCCAAGCTGTGCTTAATATTTATCTCTGTTTATATTATTTATAAACAGTGCTATACACGCCGAACTGTGCTTAACCAGTTTTTAACTGGTCCCTAATCTAAGTACTATCGACACTTAGCTGTGCTTAATATTTCTCTCTTTTATAACATGAACTAAACTCGTCCCCAATCTATTGACTATGCACACCAAGCTATGCTTAATATTTGTTCTTTCTGATCGCCAATCTAAGTACAGTACACATCAACTCTCTATATTTAGAACATAAATTTTGCAGCTTCCCAATGTAAATAACAAAAGGAATTAGACTAAAATATGAACATATACACGGTCAAGAACGCGACATTCTAAGTCTTTGATGTGTATAAAAATAAAGAAATATTAACGAATTTTTTGTTTCTATTTTTCGTTAGCATTTCAGTCGTATATTTAAATACTATTAAATTTGTGTGTAATTTTCAAAACTAAAATCCTTTAAAATATACGAGTTCCTGCTTGAAAAAAAAACTTTTCAGATTGTCCTCTTTTAACAAAATATTTTGTAGTAAATAAATACAATTATTTGTATATACATAAATTGAAACAGCAAACACAACAACGAATTTTCTAAAGAATAACATAAAACTGTTAATTAATCATTTGAAAACCTACAGCTACTTTTTATGTACATACATACATACATACATACATATGTACATTAGGATTTCCCCATAAAAATTGTTGTATCTAGTTGAATCGAATAAATCAGGTCGATGTAATACAATTCATCAAAACGAATTTCTAAGTTTCATCTTTAAGCTTGTCTTAAGTATTGAAAAGTATTCAATCACTTTTTTGTAACATAAATATTAAAACATTTACAGATTTTATGAGAGCAATGTTTAAATGGTTCAGAGTCTTTTCTTATCACACGTAGATCTAGTAGAGCATTTACTCTACATGTCTCTGAATGTCAGTGTATATGTACATATCTATGTATATACATATGTAGATTAGTCTCAGACTATTATTTAAAAAAATGTAAACAAAAACAAATCTCTTATGTACAAATCCATAAATAGTTATGTACATAATAGAGTATATGTATACTCATTTTTAACTGCGAATAATAAACACATGCCAAAATAAATCTGAAAAATAATAACAACATACTTCTCATACCTTAAAAAGTATTCGTAGTATGCCGGCTACATTTTTTTACATTACTCACATATTAAATACTACGTATTTATGAAAAAAAAAACAAAAAACAACATCGATAAATAAATAAGTATATACTTATATATATGTACATACATCTATACAAACATATTACAATAACCGAGTGAATCAATCAATAAATAACACAAACATTTAGATGAATTGTTGGCAAGAGTTTATAATTTATGGGAAATAAGAGAAACAGAGGAAGAGAGTTAAACAGCTAAAGAGAGAATTTGTATTCTGCACTAGAAGAGTAAACTTATAACATTTCTATTTAAAAATCTATGATATTTAATCCTTAACTGAATATAAAAATCAATAAGAATCTGTTTAGAAGATGTTTTTACTTTTTCGATTAAACTTTAAATATTTGACTCTCTTGTGTGTCATAGTCTGGGGAAACTTGGATTATAATATAATCCATAGCAAAAACTCACCTGTTCGATTTCTAACAGAGTTCCTTTTATTTTTAATAACTTTTGCTCAGTATCCATGCCGCCGCTGACTTTTAAGCCTAGTGCGGCCATTGGATCTGCCTTCAATTCATGACGCTCCTTGCGCAATTTACTCAGTTCTGATAAAATATTTTTCATATATTTGTCATTCAAACGATCTGCCTGCGAGGGTTTGTAACCACAACGCACTTCATACGAGTCCTCCAGCTGAGTTAGTTTCTTCTTTAAAGCGGTCACACGTTTATTAATCTGTTTCATGCGTTCCTCGGGCGTTTGGAAGGCCATAACATTGGGTATAACCTGTTGCATTAGTTCACGCGTTTTCATATTCTCCAGAGAGGTGAAAGCACGGAATGTAGATTCCATGCAATCGTCATCATCCAAATCGCTGGCCAATAGTTGAGCAGCTGTCTGATGTTGTTTGTGATAGGGCTGGGCAAAAGGCTTGACTTTGGAGAGTTTTGCAGCCGTATCAATGGAATCGGCTAGATGAGGACGTACGGTAGCGTAACGTCTGCTTAAAACTGGAGTTTGATCTTCGGGTACCGAACGATCCCATGGCAGTGCGTCTTGAGCTGAGGTGGTTAGAGGAAGTTTGTGTAAACTGTTTTGACTGCTGTTCTTGCTGCTATTGGCTGACGATTTCTGTTGTTGTTGCTGCTGTTGTGTGGTATTGATGTTGACGACATCGTCTGTGGAGCCAGTCGAGGAGGCGGTTGGTGATATAGTTTTGGCCAAGGTCTTGCTAGACGCATTATTAAAGTCAATCAAATTATTGTCATTCAAATCGTTGGTATTATTTTTCTCACAGGCATTTGCTGCCGCTGCAGATGATGATTTTTTGCTTATAAAGCCACGTCGTTCATGTTTTAAAGCTGACAAATCGTATTTGTAAACATTTTCATCGTTCAACTTGGAGGGCAAGTATCTGATGGCATTCGAAGAATTGGTCGATTTCTTGGTTATACCCGAAGCCTTACGGCCGGGAGGAGCACGCGATTTGCAGAAGCGTTCACTGCTGCGGCGACGTTCATGTTCACACTCACTATCGTCGCTGTTATCACGATGCTTGCCGTTATTGCCATTGCCACTGAAACACACTCGTATGGGCGAATGGCGCTGTGATCTGGCCGGACTAGTTTCATAGCGTGATCTTCTAGTCATATCCTTAATGGGCACACCTACTGTCCAGGCCTGACAGCGCTGTGCCTGGCGATTAGCTACACTGCCATCATTTTCATCTGAAACCTTTGCTGTGCTCACATTATCACTTTCTTTCAATTCCTGTTCATAGACCTCATAGGGCGTACGCTTGAAATCCTCCGACGACACCCGCCTTATATTATCGACATTCTTTAGAGATTTCAAAGTGTTCACACCCAAATCGGCTGGTGTGGAAGTCACATTATTATTGTTTTGCAATTTTCCATCGTTGTCCTGGGGCAAGAGTTCTTCGCTGTTCGAACGCTGCAATTTACGATCCTGTGTGGTGGACGAACTGCTGTCGAGACGTTCTTTGCGTTTACGTGATTTTTGCCATTCTAAAGGATTTATGATCTCGGGCAGATATGTCGAGTTGAAACGTGTTTGTGTATTTTTATTGTTTTCCAATTGTTCTGGTAATGAGGATGCATGATGATGATGATGTTTTGAAGGAGATTTTGTTTCATGTTTCTTTTTGATATGTTGTTGCTTGTTTTTGCAATCCTCTGGAGTATTAGCGCCGGACGACGAAGGTGATGACGAGGAGGAGGAGGAAGATGACGACGACGAAGATGATGAAGAGGATGAGGATAATGTATTACAATTATTATTATTACGACAAGATGCTGACGAAGATGAAGAACCTGTAAGACGACTTAGGTCGTCTTCGCTTAGTCCAGTATTAGGATGGCGCATGCCGCACTAAAAAGAGATTAAAACAAAAATTTATTATTATTACGAATAATTTGAAAGCTTTAAGTTATTATAATCTTAAGTTTAGGTAGTGACATTTAAATTAGTAACTATATTAATTAGTTAGGCATACTTTATCGTAAGTTGTTAAATAAAACATTTCTAAAGGTACAGTCACTCAAAAAAGCGTAACCTCTTTTTTAGTACAAATTTGTTTGATGTTGTTTACTCTTACAAGTGTTTTTCAAGATCAAACAGCATCAAATAAATTAAAACTAAATATTTGTTGTTATTTAGCCTGAATAAGAAAAGTTTTTTTTTTTTAATAAATAAACGAGTTTAAATATATGTTATTTAGTGATTGACGTCATTTTCGGCAAATATCTGCCAAGTGGTCACACTTTTAGTGTATAAAACAGGTTTTTCTTTAGTAAAAAATTAAGTAGTTGTTGAAATATTTTATATTAAAACAACTTACATATATTACCAACAACTGAAGCCATTTTTTTTTTAATTTATGACTTATTTATGATTTATTGTTTAAAACGAAATTGTTAAACGAATTGCTAATATACAGTTCTAATTAGTAAAACTGATTGATATATGTATATATGTATTTCTTAAGTAAAAGTTCTCCCAAAGGTATTGATTGTGGAAAAAACTCATATTAAATTAATTTAAATTTTTTAAGTTAATTATAAAAAGACTGCAACAAAGTTCAATTTTTATATTGAAAAGTTATTTATCGATGGCTTAATATAAAAGAGGCCTAACTCAATTAAAAAAAAATCAATGAAAAAAATGTCTATCTTCGATACCTTCTTTAAAACCAAAACAAAAAAAAATTAAATGAGAAATTTAAACTATTAAAATTTATGTTGTATCTAAAATTTTACGGATTTTATTAAGTTTTTTCCTTCCTCTGTTTTTATATTAAGCCATCGTTATATAAATCATACGCTTCATTAAACTTTTCAATTAATATTAATCATACGTTGTGTGTACGTAAAAATAATTTAAACAAATATTAATCATACCATTTATGCTTTTGTAAATAATTAACTTGTGTTGGATGTTTTCCAACAATTTTCCAAATATGTTTACATATATTTTAGAAAGAACAATAAAACAAATATTTGGAATACAATGGAGCCTTTTTAACAGTATTTGCAGCGTGTTGACAAAAAAATGCATGGGCAAAAAATTATGAAAAACAGTAATATAAAATTAAGGTTTATACGGCCAACAAATTCAGAAAAAGTAACAAAAGGTACCCTCTTCTGGAAAGTTTTACAACAATAGATTTCGAAGTTGGTTGTAACATATGGTTGTTATACCATAGATTTTAAAGCAGTGGTCGGCATAAACAGAACATGGAACATGGTTTATAATAACATACAGTACACTTCCTCTTTTTCTCCTTTATAATCTGATTAGATTAGATTGTGAAATTTAATTTGAATTGTTTAAAGGTGGATAACACCTGGTGGCTACATAACCAGCTATTTATTTCGATTTTAGAATTTTATTTGAAAATCTAAATGAACTTTGTTCACATTCATGCTTATTAAGTTAAATAGCTGATAATGTTTGGCAACTGGTAACTATATATGTACGTGTACAGTAATACAAAGGTTTATATGAAAAATCGATTTATTTCTATATTGCAATTTGACCAGCTATTTATTTGGAATTTAGATTCTTATTTGGTAATTTTAATGAACTTTTGTGGAAATTTGGGTTTTAGCTGTAGGTGTCGATAACTCATGTAATTTAATTTAATCTTTCTTAAGCATTCATAGGAATTGCTTCATTATTTCTTTGCTTAAGTATTTATACGACGAGATTGTTTCGTCAGTTGTTTTTCACGGACCCATAACAATATAAATTTGAATAGTATGTGTTTGCCTGGACCTCATTAATATTATAAGTTTAGTATCAGTTTAATAAATTTGCCATTAGCTAAGGTGTGAATCGATAAAAATGGGTAACAAGTAACAACTATTTTGCTTAATAATTTCTTCTGCCAAAAACAAAGTACGATAGATTCAATATTCTTAGTTTTTAAAATACATAGTTTCAAAAGAAAAACCTTTCGGACTGCTTAAAGTTCAGCATTTCTCACATGTCGCAACCTCCTTCAATTTGATTTGGAAATTAAAAAAATTACACATCCACGATTTCCTTAATAATATAAAGAATAAAGTCAGCACATTGCCAATAGTACGGAAATGTCATGGTGGATCCAATATATATAATCTGATATTTCAGACTTAATATTCAATATCACGATGAGATACTTTTCAAAATGTAGAAAAGATTTTTAATAATCCTTTAGTTAATAACCTATTACCTACATCTACCATTAAATCTCAATTACGCATTCCAGTGGAAATTAGATCTATATGTATGTATGTAAAAACCTGATCCTAATTAAGACCACTTTAGCTGCAGTATTTTGAATTAAATAAATTCAATTTCTCAAAAAAAATCTCTACTTTAAATTTAGTCTTTATTATACTTTGGAATATTTGAGCAGAGGCTCAAATAACCGTGTAATTATTTAATCTTTTTAATCATATTGTAATTGCTCAAAGTTACTTAATTTTCTATTACCTTGCTAATTTCCAGACTGAATTAACAAGTAACTACCAGCATCTTAATAACTTTGCTTTTGCCTAATGTCACGTTTTAAACTTTATTTTAATGCAGTACAAAATAATTAAATACTAAGCGAAAGAAAATTTCCATAGAGAATTTTTAAACAATTAGCTACTTAAATATATATACTTATATATATATACAATATGATTCAATTGTGCTTTTAATTAAGCAAGCATTAAGAAAAGTGTATTCAAATTGAATTAATAAAACAAATATAAGATAAATATTTGTTCGTGTTTAATACAAGTTGGTTTTCAAATTAAAACCATCTATTATTATTAGCAAAACAAATATCAATGATAGAAAATCACTTGAAAATGGAAGAAATCTTACATATGTATATTTGAAAAAAAAATTTCAAAATTATAATAACATGACATGACATGCACATGCGAGTAGCTACATACATACATGCATACATATGTATGTACGTAACAAAGCAAGTTAATATTACGCTATACTAACAAATTATGAAATACTAATAAAAAGATTACAAAATTTAAACACATTAATCAGGGAAATTACAATAAAACAGTGTAAAACAAATTTTAACAAAATTATATAAGGGTGCGTATGATTAATATAAATTGCGTTTTAATAATTTTCTTTAAATTTTAGTATTTGTATTTACAAATATTAATCTTTATAAAGTTTCATTTAAGGTGTTATGGTTTTTAAAATTATCTTTAATTTTATTAATACATAACAAAGAATTAATCAGTTTATAGAAATATTTTATATTAATCAATAGCTTCATGTTTATTTATTAGCTATCTCTCTATCAGTATATAATTGATATGATTTGTTTGATAATATGAAATCAAAAAAAAAAAAAAAACAAAAACAATGTCCAAATAATTAAAGTACCTGAAGATTGTTCTATTGCTTTATTAATAAAGAAAGAAATCTGCCTGGTAATATCAATAAAGCTTATCAAATCCTAAGAAATTATCAATGATATTTGTTTTAGCACATAAGTAGTTTGTAAAGTGTTTCTACTCTATCTGGTTTAGTTTCGAGAAGTGTGATATGATATAAATGGTCTGACTTTTCTAATGGGAATTTACTGACATTGTAGGAAAACAATAATGTGAAATACAGATTATATAGCAGCCAACTGAATTTAACATCTTAGTTTGATGAATGTGAATTACATTGGATTAATATTCGGAAATTATTTCTTAATCAACTGATTCGCAGAAAACAATATGAAACATCGGTTTCTTTCTCGATTGTATTTGACCAGCAGCTGTTTGTTTTCAATTGCATTCGCATTTACGTTAATATCCGGGAATCTTTCTTCAGTGACTGAACATTGTATTGTGTAAAAAGTCAGTTAGTGTAAAGCAGTGGTTGGCATAGCAAAAATAAGACACAACGATTTCTCTTTGTTGTTGTAATTTAACCAGCTATTTATTTACAATTCAGATCCTTATTTGATAGTTTTATAAAGTTTGTTAACCTTGGTATTGTTTACACATAAATGAACGATTATGTTCTTCCCCCGTTGGCGATGAATGTCGACCACATAACGAAACATCGTTTTTTTTTCTCTGTTGTAATTTCACCAGCCATTAATTTTCTTTTTGTTTTATATTTGATAATATGTTGAGCCTTGTTGGTATTTGTGTTGTTTACAGATGGCTGTTGTTTACAGGTGGCTATAAGTGCCGACCACTGGTGTAAAATATTAGATTTGTATCTCAGTTATAATTTGAATTGAGCTTCTTATTTTATAATATGAATGACCTCTGTTGACATTCGTTCCGTAGTAGCTATGAATGCCGATCACTGGTGTAAATTATTAAAAATTTCAAATAAATCAATTCATTTCTGTGTTGTAATTTGACCAGGTATTTATGTACTTTGAGTTTAGATTTTTATTTAATTATTTTAATGAACTTTGTTGAGAATCGTAAGCGGCCTCTAGCAGCTATCAGTGGCGACCACTGGCGTAGTCAGTCTTTTCCATTATTTTATGTTTTTACAATCACTAATTTATTGCACATAATTATTAATAACTATTTCCAAATTTACTTTCAAGATAATTTTCAATCATATTGATATCTGCCTTTAAGTCTGAAGGTTTACACTACTTATTTTTTTCCAAATCTATTGACATTGAAAAGATATTTTAAAATAAGGTCTTTGAAAGAATTGATAAAACTTTAATAAGTTTAAGAAAAGGCTATAAGCAAATGTAAAGTAAAAAATATAAAGTAAAAATAACAAATTCATTAACAAATGGATAATTCTAGACAAACCTATAAATCTAAGCAAACATTTGAGATGTCGAAACAGAACCTACGACTTTCGTTATAATAGAAATTATAATAAATAAGTCGACAAATTGTCAATAGTGCGGAAATTTTATAATACGATTCAATACTCCTGAGAACCGGCTGATTTCACTAAATGCAAAAAAGATTTATAATATTATAAACTCATCTGTGAAAATAATATTCAGATTATCTCCCTGGTATATCAATTGTTTGATGGGTTTCAATTTAATTGAGTACCTACATACATACATATATTTAGATGTTTTCTCCCCAAATAAAATTTTTGCCATCTCATCTTCTAATTCATTTGATAATGATTACGTTTTTTATTATATTTTATACTGCAAACTGTCTTATTTATTTTATCTAAATTTGTCAGCATGACTATATAAATATTAATTGTTGTAAATTTGAAACGATTTGTATAATTTTAAGCAGCCATATAAAACGATTGATTGATAATAATTAATTGGCTTCAAATAGAAATTGTATGGAATCATACATAAATTATTAGTTTCCTAAACAATAAGTTTCATAAACTTTGGACTGAGTGAGTGAATGGTGTTTACATTATTGTTTTAATTTGAGCAGACGTCATTTTAAGAAATAGAAATGAAAATAGTTATTTTTAATATTTGCTAAAAATGTCAGTCGCCATTTTTTATAGGGTTCTTGCAATCATAAAATATCATACATAAAAAATAATCAAATATATAATTAACCACTTTTAATGCCTTAATTATTTTTCACATTTTCTATTACAAAGTAAATTAAACAAACTCGTATGTAGTTAGTTGGATTGTGGTGTGTTGGAAAATGTTTTGCTTAACAGGTGGAAAAATACAACAGTTTTATTGTGAATTTATGGGGCTATTATTGGGAAAGATTATGTTTTTGTCAAGAAAATACCAAGGTAAATGTTTAATAGTTATTGTGGGGCTATATTAAAGATAGAGGTTATACAAAGACAAGCGTAACGACTACAACTCAAAATCCTTACAGTCGATTCAGCAAATAGAGCAGGTGTTTTGCCAAAGTGTAATTGAGAATTTCGATAAAAAAAATCATGATCTGTTCGCGTGATCGTGATGGATATCAGTCTGATATAATTTTTACGTTCTCTTTCCAATGTAATAACATTTTTAATGATCATATATATATATATTGTTTTATATTGTTTTGAAAAACAAAGTTCTAGTTGAAAGACTTGATTTCTTCCAAAAAAAAAAAAAAAAAAAACAAAGACAAAAAGCTTTAGTGAAGAGTGGTAAAGCCAACAAGAGGCAGCAAGCGTAGCCATTTTTGTATAAGGGTATGTACAGAGTGGCAGCTTGTTGCCGAGCCGAGCTGGTTGACGGTTATTGCGAGAACCAATGCGAGAAAACTGGTTCTATACAAATGAGTACAAACAAGCGCGAAGCGGTCATAGTGGGCGCCGAGCTGGTCATAGCCCAAAGCTGATTTAATGTGAGAAAACAGTTTCAAAGCGTTTTTCAGCGCCGATAACATTGTTTATGTTATGTTGTTATCATTTCAACTTGTTTGGAAAACATAGAAAAAAAATAAAATCAAAAATTTAAGAAAAAGTAAATAAAACATGCAATCAAAAAATTAAAAAAAGTAATAAGAATGAAAATAAAAATTGAAAATAAAATAAAATAAAATAAATGTACATAAAACACAAATAATAGATAAAATATCAGCGCTGATTCTCGCATCCACTATGAACACTCAAACTTGTTTCTCTCATGAACAATTCTCGCAAAAAGAGTCAACCAGCTCGGCTCGGCAATAAGCTGCCACTCTGTACATACCCTTATACAAAAATGGCTGCGCTTGCTGCCTCTTGTTGGCTTTACCACTCTTCACTAAAGCTTTCTGTCTTGTGTTTTTTACGAAGAAATCAAGTCTTTCAACTAGAACCCTAAAAATATTCAAAGTCATAGTTGAAGAGGTGAATAATGGAGTGATCCTAAGACAACAACTGGAAATTGCTTGGCATTGCCTTTTTATCTAATCAAAAAATGAGTCTCACACTATTCTCACCATGGTTTTGAAAAACAGCGTTCACACGTATGCTTTTGTGGCACTTATTGTCAGAGAGTCCCGAATTTTATTTTATTGAAGGTAATATTTTCTTTGTAAGTCGCTGGAATTCCTTATATGAAATTATTGTTTTCTTTCTCTTTAAGATCTGTTCTTAATCTTTAAAAGTCATCAAAGTGTTCATTCAACGAAAAATTACACATGTCCGCAGTTATTTTCTTGTGCGAACACTATTGTTAGAACATTTGTTTGCACAACTATGTTTAGCAACAAATGTAATTTTCACACAAAAATGCTGCCATAAACATCGGCACGTTTTCCTCAGACAGATAAATATGAACAAATATGTGCCCATAAATCTTCCTACGCGCACAAAGTCCTGGCTAGTTTTATAACATTATTTACAGTAATTTTAAGAAACTTTAGCTTAGGGTTTTCAAGGAATTTGTGCTTTTATTAGAACTTGTTAAAATAAATATATTTCTACTGATTAAATTTATATATTACAACATTGTTAGTGTGGCCTAATTTTCTGTGAACAATGCTTTAATATAAGCCTATTTAAATTGTCTAAATTTGTTAGCCTTTGCCATCCTATTTTAACAAATTATCAGCAATTTATTTTACAAAATAATTAGCAGAAGCCATGTTATTTGTAGTACGTGCCAAACTGTACTTAAACGAAATTAACTTAATTGATATTTCTATTGTAATTACGTAGGTAAGACAAAACTACATACATAAATAATTATTATAAGTACATATTTAAATTCTTAACTAAACTAAATTTTTCAAAAGAAATAATAAAATAAATTAGTATTTTATCTACATATGTATGCATATGTACATATAAAGTTGCAGTGCATACCAAAAAATAAGTGATAATCCTGGGTGTCATGGTTAGTAATTGGTTAAGTTTGCAACTTTGTATTTATTTGTTTTAGGTAATGTTTGTTATTTTATTAGTTTATATATATACATGTGTATGTAAGTTGGTTAAACAATTTCAAGTTCATGTTAAATTGAAAAGCAATGTTCAGTTCAGTTTTCATTTAGTTTTTTTTTTCTTGCTTGATTTTCCTTTGTAATGCAAAATGTTTGAAGTTTTTGCTAATTGTATTTAATTTAAATCAATTGAAAATAATTGTTAGTTTGCTTAAAAATGTTGGTTTATAGGTATAAGAAAACTAAAGGCGTAGAACTAATAAAAGGTTTTAGTTTGTTTTTTTAAGAATTTTCACTTTTTAATTACCAGCAGCAACATGGTTTTTATTTAAATTGTTTTTTGTTTAATTTTTTTTATAGTTTTATAAATATGTAGATATTTATTATGTTAAATAATGTTTATCAAATTTAATTTATTTATTATTTTTCATAAAACAATTTTTTGTTTAAATTTTATTTCATCATATAGGTATTTTCTTTATTTCATTAAATTCTTAGTTTTCATAATTTAATTTAAATAGTTATTTTATTGTTCAGTTGAATTTTCTTCTTCAATTTTATCTACTTGCTCACTGTGCAAAATCTTAAACACAAATAATTTATTTTCTCCGCATCAAGGCAAAATATATGCAAAAAAAAATGTTTTGAAAAGTAAAAGAAATATAAAAAACACAAAAACAAACAAATAAATAAAGTAAAAAAAAAATAACAGCAAAAACAATTATATTCCCGAGCCTCTATGAGAAAACTAAAGAAATTTCAAAAAAAGGAATGAGTGAAATTGTGTGAAATGAGTAAGAAGAAAATAGTAGTAGGTTTGTCGAACAAGGTGTTTATTGTTTACAATGGTTGTGTTCTCTTTAAGGTAGTTCTCCTCAAATGTACTCTTAATTACGGCACAAACCAACAATAACAATATACCCAAGAAAATTAAAATAAAAATCATTAAAATTCAATTAAAAGTTATGCTACCTACATATTTGTTACACAAACACACTCACCCACCAGATAGACATGCTCACACAAGTATACTCGCTCTTAACAGTTTTGTAAACAATGATCTTGTTTTTATTATTATTGCATTATTTGTATAGGTACATTGCATTTTATTTTGTTTTTATCTCGATATTTGGCATTCTTCAAAATGTCCACTAGAATAATTTACTTTGCGTATACAGTGGTACGTAAGAGAATAATATTTGTTCAATTAAGAATTGTATTAAATTTTTGCTTAATGAAAATATGTCGAAAGTTTCGTGTTTAGTCTTATACAAAACTGCTATGAATCGGGGTTTCATGTCTTAAAACCAAAAACCGACAATTATTTTTAAGTTTTCACTTTTACAACTAATTTCAGCAGAAATCGATCGATCGATCAAAACAGAACATGAATTTTTAAAGGAAATATATGTACATATGTATGAAAGTATTTAATCGCTTTCTGTGCTATATAAATATTAAACCATTTATGAGATCGAATTTTATGTAAACAATTCTTTACTGAATGCATTTTGAGAATATCAGAAACAACCATTTCGGTAATTTTCTCGAAATGAGTTTCAAAAAGTTTTTCTACAGAAAAAAAAACGTTTTCGTAAAATTTTTTAATTTTTATTAAAAAAATAGTAAAATCAAAATCGGACCGAATTTTTAATAATTCCATATAAAGAATCCTAATTATCTTCGTTAATATTTCTGTATTTTTTTTTTTTGGCTTCAAAGTACTTTACTTTGTTGTTTTGGGACGCATATATCACAATTTATAATAAAAATATTCCTCTTTGCAGTCGAAGGTCGTCCTTTTGTTCCATCAAAAATCTTTTTTTGTCAAATGTTCCTTTTTTAAGCTAATTAGGCCTAAACTTTTCCAATGTAATGAAAAACTTTTATTTACATTTTTTTATCGACGTTTCGTAGATGTCGTAGATTTTGTCGTACACATATGTAGTCTAGACTTCCAAATTATTTCAACTTCTTGATTTTTTACTGTCGGTAGCTGAGGACAGTGCTTAATTACAGTATAGTTAATCATTAGGATATCTATTTTAATGATCAGAAAATTTAAGCTACATATATGTAATTATGATGACGTTAATTAATGTTAACCGCAATTCATACATTAATTAATGAATATGTCTATTTATTGTTCTGACAATAAAATAAGACTTTTCTTTACAACTAATACAATAAATGATTTCCATACAGACAGTTGTCATAAGAAATCAGGGCTGAGATTTAATGGCGAGGAAACCAAGAACCAGATTTATAAATTCAATTGCTGATTTTTTAGGACGATTTGTCTTTTAAATTATCTGGCTGCCTTAATACACAACTTTAATAAAAAAAAAGAACTCAATTTATGGAAATTTTCCATACATTATGACTCACAGAAAAGATCCCTTTGTAATTAGAATTTAAAAATAGAAAACTAAAACAATCATCACCTTGTGGTTTCAAATGATAACAAATTAAAATGTGCAGTTCTTAAAATATCTAGAAGTTCGTCATTGTTTTTTATATGGTTGCATAGAAAAAAGCAATTGTGCCTTTAATACTTTGGGTTTATTAAAACATTTGTTAAAATAATGGTTAATAAATGATATTGTTTAGTAATTTTCTCAGGCTAGAATATTGTGAACATATTTAATAATAATTACTTGGGTTTAATGAAGTAGTTTCAAACTTTATTAAAGAATTAAATATAAAATAAAAAAAATAATCATACCACTGTGCTTCATTTAATTCTATTGCAAACACACACAGGCAGGCAATAATGATAAAAATTAAAAAGAAAAATTGGTAACAAAAACACAATAATAAAAGTATATAGCAAAAACAATAAGGAGGAGAATGGTTTTATTCCCATGATGTGCTAAAAATAATTGAGAAACCATAAACAAGAGAGAACGCAAAAACAAATGTAAACAAACTTGTACTACAAAAACAACAAACACGCATGCAGGGTTAAGAAAATATAAATAAGCCGGTTGTCGATTCATACAATATACACACCAGTGTTGGAAAACATGGGAAAATAGTACTTTTTTGATACATTTTAGACACATTTGGTACCGTGGTACTACCACGAGTCATTTGGTACAATTTCAAAATACTGTTGCATCAAAATTTAGTATTCCAGAGTTACTATTTGTGCCAAAGAGATTTTATTAAATTTCATTAACATTTTGGAACTGATTTGATCAATTTGATCTTTTAATATCAAATATCAATAAGACGATTATTACGACAAGAAATTGTTGGTTGAATTATCGAGCAATGGGAGCCTCTGAGATATTAATTCACATTAAATTATTTTTAGGCTGGATCCGAAAACTAAAGCTTAAAATGTAGTTAGTCAGAATCTCAAAATCGTTAGAAGTTAACCCTTCTATCTCTGCTTTCTTGAAATACAGGCATGTGATGGAAATCGAAATCGAAAACGAATCAGTTTTGGAAATATATTTTAATGCATTTATAATCTAATTTTTAAAATGTTTGTTTTAAGATTCTCTTTAGTAGCCCAATATCTTTATATTTTATGTGATAAAAGTTTTTGAATACAGAAATATGCTATGCCGAATCTTATATACCCTTCACCTTTGTTGTGGATACATAATTATATTATGCATAATTATGTCGATAAACACGCCATCTGTTGATAAATTTGTTCGTAACAATATTAATACACTTTGTTTGATCAACGCCATCTGTTGATGAATTTGTTCGTAACAATATTAATACACTTTGTGTGATCAATGCCATCTGCTGATGAATTTGTTCGTAACAATATTAATACACTTAGTTTTTTGGATGAAATTTTCAGAGGTTGTCTCGGATTTTTGCTCATATCTCTGTTATTTATGGACGGATTTAGCTGATATCTGAGGTCTTCAAAAAATTGATTTCAACAGACAGACAGACGGACGTGGCTTTTTTCGTTTTCGATTTCCATCACATGCCTGATAATAAGTCTAGTAATTTTGGAAATACAATCGAAGGATGCACGAATATATATATACATACATATATATTTAACAAGGTTAACTTTTTACAAATGATCCGATACTACATTAATAAGAATATTTTAGATAATCGCGATAATAAACGCAAATAATATTCTTGAAGATTCAGAAGTGGCCTTCTATAATCCTATATTTAAACACAGACAAATTCCAAATAAATATAAAATAACGAACTCTGTTTCTTTGGCTGGAACACTGTTTGCATATCGTGAACAAACGCTTTATCTGGTAGTATTTTTCAATAGAGACCAGTTTTGTATCATTTATAATATCACCAGAAGTTAGATAATGATTCCTTGAAGAAGTTTTACGCCGTATACTTTTTTATCACTTGCAATAAATCATTCGTTATATAAGGTAATGTTAAAAATATTGCCATAAGATATATCGAATTTTTGATAAAGTTTGTGCTTACGCTTTATTATTATTTAACAAATATTCAAAATGGTACCGTGGAGGTCTAAAAAGTACATTTTATTTATATAGATGGTACAAAATCTAAAAACATATTTTCCATCACTGATTAACACCCCTGCCAGCAAGCATAAATCTATTATAGGCGGAGTTTGGGAGGTGGAGAGAGTAACCATATGTTAGAATGACAAGAATGTCACAGAACTCAATTCCGATCGAAAGTGGTTTTGATTCTGTAAATTGAGTCTTTAGAAAACGAAAAACGATTTTTTTTTTCGGAGAAAACTCATACTACTAATTTATAATAACAATTAAATAATTAATTTTATTATTTCATTGTTGTTTTAATTATCTCATTGATATTTAATTAAAATATTACAAATTTTAAAGTTGGTGTCAGCAACAAGAAAACTTTTGTCATTTTCAGATGCAACACTTAAATTTCTACTTCGTAGCTTTTCAACTTCATTTTGATGGCTTTGTTCATTTAAAACAGCAACAATTTAAATTCCGGGCATTTTTGGAAAATTTTGTTCACTTTTATTTAAAATTTCTTTGTTAGCGCTCTTTCTGTTTGCTTTTGTTATAATTTTTATTACAAAAATAATATGTTTTTTGTTTTGGTTACACAACGTTACCATATTTAAGTTAAAAACCGAGATTTAAAAATTTTTTGGGAATAAACAAAATCGATCGGAATCTAGAGAACGCAAAGTAAAAACGATCGATTTGCGAATAAGGAATTGAAACCATTGCGATCGAATTCTGTAACATGCTTGTTTATTTTTACTTTGCAGTTTTTCTATAATTCAATATCATGACATCTATACAATGAAAAAGGACCCCATTAAATGTATGTATTTTAAATACGAATGTATGATAAATAAATACATAATATAAAATTCGTGACATGAAGGTTATTGCTAAAGGTGAATATGGTGAAAATATTTGTTTGAAAACAAAATTAAGGGCCCGATTGTCGTTTACAACACTAAAATGTTGTATTGTCTCGACTATAACACAACTTAAATTTTTCATACAATTAAGCCGATAAGTGTTGTGAATCGTAATCGCAGTATACAACATACAACATCAAAGTACTTAGTGTTGTGAACGGTAATCGGGGCCTAACATTTTAAACATGAAAATAAAAATTATTGTATAGCCTGATGGTTTTGTGTACGAACAACCATTAGAGTCCCAGTTTTCAATTTTATTGAAAAAATTCGAATAGAAGTACTTAAAATAGAAAGCAAAAATAATTAAAAAAAAAATACCACCCCATATTTTCAGTACATATGTTTACCAATTAGTACTTCAGTTCCGAATAGCATATTGTGAGTTAAATTTTGAGTGGTTAAATGCTTATTTTATCTTTATTAGCTCGTTTATTACTTTTACTATTAATCGTTGATCTCTTTTTAAAAAGATTTATATATAGTAAAAATAAAAATTAATTACATATCTAGTACAAATTTGTTTTGTTTATTTTTGTTAAGTTTTATTTTTTTTTAAACACTGAACTGTAGAAGACTGTTTTAGTGTTATATTTATAATATTTTTATTAAATAATTTTTAAGCTTGAGGTCACTTTTTGTTTTTTTTTATTTTTATATATAATTAACTCGATATTTCGAAGTAAATATTTTTTCCAAAGGAAAAAAAAACAAAAAGTGACCTTAAGCTTAAACATTATTTAATAAATATCATACAAAAAGGTCGAAGAAAATAGAATAAAATTATTTATATTTATAATACAAAAATATTATACTTTTTATGTAAAATTAATTCCATTAACATTTTAAATTAAAAAAAAAAGAAATTCTAAACTTGGAGCGTTTTTTTTTCTCCATTTTGGTGCGTTTTGAAATTCCAAAGTTGACAACGCTGGTGACAAAGAATAAAAACAAACCACCGGTAAACACGAGTTAAACCAGTTCAACTCTTGTTTATAATAAAATAAACGTTTGTGGGTCAATATTAAATAAAACTAGAATAAATTATATATGTATTTTTTATTTATTTATATACCTACATATAAATAAATAAAGATATGTACTCTTCTAAATGACAATGACAATTTTTTGTCATATTTTAGAATGTTTGAAGAACTTCAACCTCATTTAGCAAATGTTTAATTTATCTTTTTTAAATGCTCTAGTTAATAGTTAATAATTTAATATTTAAACACCTGCAATATACATTGTATGTACGAGTATGTACTCGTATATGACATTTTACAACCACCCCAGCTTAATTGTAAAATCTCTCTAAATATGTATGTACACATAAAAGTACAAAAAAAAATTTAAATAAACAAATTTAATTTAATTTAGTATTATAAAAATGATAGCTGCACGTTAATTACATCTAAGATGACAATTATAATTATAACAATAATATAAAAATTCACGGTTGACAACTAACTGCCACTAGGTGTCAAATTGCGGTTTATGCTAATTATTTTGTTTTGATATCTATTATGTAGCTACAATACAAATATTTATTTATTTTTATACTATTTATGGAATTGTATTTTGTTAATAATACAGGGTATCATCTGAAAAAAATCTATTTTTAATATGTATTGTTTATTGTTTTGTATGGACTCGTTTTGACGAGCTAATTTTAGTTGCGGCTATAACTGATTAAGTTATTTTTAAATTTAATTATTTACTTGCTAGTACATGTTTTTATTTACATATTGTGGGTTATTGTAAGTGTTTTCTAAATAAAATCAGACACATTTTTTTTATTTAAACCTGTTTTCTTAAGGCATTTTTTGGTTCACTTAAACTAAGAACGATGCTAGCTAGCAATTGTAAAATAAATTGATAATGAACATAGAACCGCAAACCACATGATCTCATTTGTATGAATATAAATATAGAGAGATATTTACAAGTTATGTACGATTTTTCAACAAGCACTCTTTTTTCCAACAGCGACATATTGGTATATGTAACATAAAGGTTTTGACAATTTACTTGTTGACACATATGAATTTATTTTCACTGTGATAATGAATTCATTCAAGAACAGCCCGCTAGGTTTTCAGTCAGACTTATTTTCTGTTTTCAGTTCAGTTTCAGATACATCAACAAGCAATGCTGCAACAATGCTAAACTTGTCAATGTATGGTATGCTATGTGCAGGGCTGGGCAGTATTTGCAATACTTGTATTTGAAATACGTAAATATATGACGTGCAAGTATTTTGTATTTTAAATACATGTCAAGCAACTATTTTGTATTTTAAATACCGCAAACCATGTATTTTGCCCAACACTGGCTATGTGGTCTGCAGGCGTAATTTTGGCTAGAAATCCGTTTACCCGATAGCATAATTTCATGTAATTAAGCTGTTAATTTAACGCCTGATCATGTGATTTGACATCACTGTATTACTTTTTGTTTGGCTAGATAAAGTCTAAACTGAGCCCATTACAGCCTTAAAACTCAAAATCCGTGATGTTTTAAAAGAAATGTAGTCGCCATTTTTTCCAAATATGAATGACAACTTTAAATAAAGAACCGACTGAAAAAAAAACAATATATTATTTCAGCTAGCCAGCATGTCCGAAAACTATTTTATATTTTACATAAAAAACCAGAAACAAAATTTTGCTAAAAATTCGGTCAATAACTGGAATTAGCTCCCGAAAATCAGTTAAACGATTATAAATCCTTAATAATTATTTATATCGTAACATAAAATATCTCAACAAATCCCGAGAATTTTAAGAGCAATGCAGCGCAATTTGCCAAGTGCCGTTCCATCAGCTGCAGAAACTGGATAAAATCTATAATTTTTTTCTACTAGCCGCCCTACAAATGCTTTACCGACACAAATGCTTCATATACATAAGTAAGATAAAATAATAAGGATGCCTTTCCTTACAAAATACAGCACAATCAAGCTTTATAAAAAAAGAAATCAAACCAAAAAATTATTTTCATATCGTTCAATAATTGGAAATATCTGCCGAAAATCAGTTAAACGCTTATAAATCCTTTACACTTCTTTCTATCCTGACAAAATTAAGCCCAAATTCCGAAATTGTCTTTAACGAACATACATTTTGTATAAAAATTCATATCCAGATGAAATTAAACAGAAAAATTGCTACCTTCGTAATCATTTAAGATGAAAATAAATGTTTCTAAAGTCATGAATGCGACATTGTTACCCCTAAGAAGTGAAAAATAAAGAAATCTTATCAATTACGTATTAACAATAAACTTTAGTGCAAAAACGCGACAAATACTAAAAATGCAAAAATTTGCGATATAGAACATCATGCGATTTGTTTTAAATAAAGTAGAGTAATGCGGATTTTTATTGACAGTTGTCATGTTGAATTATTTACATTCGTTTTTCTACAACCTTCAGTAGGATTTAGCACGCTACATATTTTACCACCACGTTTGTAATAAAGAATGCTGTGATTTTCTATTAATAGTTGATACGAGTTATATTTTCCCGTCACGTTTGTAATAGAAATTACGAGACCGGTTCGGAAACTTCTTAGCCTAGAACAGAAAGCGCGGTATAAACAGAAAAAAGTTAAGTGTTTTGGAAACTTCCATCTCTGCTATGAACACATGTTAAATTTCGTTTCGATCTGGCAACTATTTCATATAGAAACAGGAGTTCCAAAAAGACGCATCCGCGATTTTTTTACAATGGAAAAATTAGAAATTCGTGGTATCATTAAATATTTAAATAAAAAGGTTTATCAGGACAAGAAATTCATAATGATATGGTGAATGTGTCACGTGAAAGTGCTCCTACATATGCAACAGCAAGAAATTGGGTTTCTGAATTTAAACGTGGTCGTATAAGTATTGAGGATGAAAAGTGTCCAAAAACAACAGAAATTGTAGCCAAAGTGCATGATATGGTATTAAATGATCGACGAATAAAAGTGTCAATAGCCAATATCATGGGCATCTTAAATGATCGAGGCCATTTAATTTTGCATGAAGAACTATAGATGAAAAAGCTTTCTTATGCCAAAAAGGCATAAGAATGAAAATTATTCTAGCTTGTTTAGATTGTTTTAAGAAAAATATAATGGATTTTAAGTGTCGTTTCATAACTGTTGATGAGACATGGATCCACTACTATAACCTGATACAAAAGAACAATCCAAACAATGGAGTGAAGCTGGGGGAAGTGCAAAAAAAATGCAATCGGCTGGTAAGGTTATCGCAACGGTTTTTTGGGACTTCAAAGGTATTTTATTGATTTTTTGTTAATAGAAAAAATGAAAGAGATATTTCTGAGGATAGAAATTAAGGCATTTATTTAATATACTGTATATATGTTCGATATAATCATTTGCTTTTGGGGAATTTCTCATATGTATGTATCTCAGGAATTACACTAAATAATAATTTGTTAGTGTAAATTTGACAGATGAATTTCCTGACTGCAGCAGTCATAAAATCCCATACAAAATTATACTGTATTTCTGAATTTTTCCTTAAACGGCCAAGCAAATACTTGTAATTGTTATTTATAATAAATGATAATTATTTATATAAATAAAATAAAAAGAAATTTTATTTGTTTCAATAATTTTTTTGCAGAAGAGAGATCGTTTGTGTTAGAATTCCCACTAGACACAGATGCACGATATATCGCGATATAACAAGAAAATGTGGCATTGAACTTTTCAAAATTGAATACGTGAAAAGTAGAAATTTTAATAAAAAATAAAGAACATTGCAATAACATGAATGCCAGAATTGATACTTAATATAAAACTGCTAATTTTTATATTTGTTTCATAATTGTCATCTGCAGACTTGATCTTTAAATACAAATATTAAAAATGATCACAAGTTTCGCACATAAACGAAAGAACATAAAAGAAGAATTGTTAAATAAATTACAACAAATTAACAAATATTTAACACTGAATTTGTTTAGCTGTCTGCATTGTATGTGTCATTATTAATTGTATGACGTAGTTTTATTATTATTATTTATTTTATTTTATTTGTTGATTTTATTTTCAGTATGATGTTGTAAATTTTTAAATAGTTAAATGTTGGGTCAACCACGAGTTGTGCAAATACAAATGTATCTACAACATTCAGTAAAATGATTGAAAACAGTCGACAACAACGAGCTTGAACGGCACATGTGCTGTAGATTGAAATTTATTGTGCGACACATGCGACGGACGACAATAAATGAAATAAATTGTTTTAAATTTGGTGATGATATTTTTGCAGATAATTTATTTCCTTATTAAAAAACCTATTGTCTATTGAATTTAGAATCTTTGATGACATTTAGTAGCATAAAGGTTAAAGTAAAAATTATTGATTAAAAAACTGGTTTCAGAAACGTATCAAATAATGTGTGTTAGATCTGCCATGATGTTTCGGAACCTGTTCTGGAGATTTCAGTTTCCAATTAAAATCATTGTTTGTAACTTATAGAACGAATACTGGCTATACATACATTCAAATACTAGTTGTAGTTATTTCTGAATACTTCACTAAAGGCAATTGAAAACAACATAAAAGTCAATGAAGCCTTAAATATAAAATTGAAAATATCTTTATTAATACATTTTTCGAGCACATTAAGATATATGTACCATAAAATTTAAACTGTAAACTTATGACAAGAGATTCATAAAAAGCTGAATGAGTATAGTATAATAGGATCAGCAATGAATGCTAGCTATTCGTTTTTATAATTTTTCTTTTACCCATTATTGAAAATGAAGATGTCGCGTTATAAATTACATTAAAGGCTATATAAAAATTAATGCAAATATTTAAACATGAGAACATTTTTGTAATTTAAATTCAATTCAGTCGTTGTAAAAAATTACGTTCAAAATCGCAAACTTATGTATTTTTTACAGGCAGTCGAAAATGAGTTACTTATTTTGTCACGTTCTTAACCACATGTTAATTGCTAATGTAATCCTATTTAAATATTTTAATTCAAATCTATACTTAGTGGATTTAACTATGAAAAAGTAGCTGTCTTTAATAATCATATTTAACAAAGTATGTCACGTTTGCTATCGTAAGTGTTTTTCAAAAGCATGCAGACATATAGATGGGTAAAAACTCTGCCATAAAAATAAATAATTTAACATTGCTGTAGTAATTGGGAAAATTTAAAACAGATTCACTAAAGTATGAAGAATATTGTGATAAAGAATCTTAAAACAATTAATAAAAATAATAAGCAAAGCTGTTATTTGTTTGAGTTGAAATTAATTGAATTAAGTTAATACTAATAAATCGTAATAGATATTATGCAAACGTTAATGCTAAGCTTTGAAACTAAATTTCAAAAAAGTTATGTTTCAATTCTCTAATTTTAGTATTTTCCTAGGCAGTCGATTATATTTTTGGTTGCCTTCTTGTAAGGGAAGCAATAATGGAGTATTAGAGAAAAATTATGAATATTCCGACATATCAACTTAGAAGATGTGCTTAGAATAAGTGTTTTCAATCTAGAACACACCAAACAGAAAGCTATTGAAAGAAAGAAACTGAACAAAAGTACGATTAAGAAAAAAAACTAAATTTGAGCCTTTAAAATATAAAATTAAACATTGGGAAAAGTTTTAAAGAAAACAAACTATTAATACTGGGCTTAGATAAAGAATTAAAATTATTGAAGACCTACATATATAAAAATTATACAAAACTTTTGATGAAATTACTTGAACTAAATAATCATTATTACAAATACGAGTATAATGGGAAAATATGTCGCGTGATAAATCTTAATAATAGTTGTAAGAAAAACGAATGTAAATGTAGTAAATTATTAAAGCAGTATTATTCTCTTTTAGTTTAAAACTATCCCTTTAAAAGTGAGTGAGTATTCCAAATACTAGATTTTCGAAAAGGAGTTCTATTTATTGCAAATATATTGGAAACAACAAACCCATAAAATCTACCTTAATTTTATACTACAAAAATACAACAAAGAATTTAACATGAAAATAAAATAAGATTTATTTTCACTGTCGTGTTCTTCCTCGTAGAATATGGACAATTCTACGTTTAAGAATATTCTTTAAATATTTAAATATTTGTATATATCAACTCCAACAAGGAGGTAATAATTTACGGAAATGGCCAAGATAGTTGTCGCGTGCTTAGTCATACTTAGGGGTTTAAAGAAAATTAATGCAAATTTATTCAACATGACAGTTATCAACGGAAGACTACATTATTCTGTTTTAGTTTAAAAAACCTACCAGTAAAACAAATTTATATTTTAGGGAGTTAAAGAGCGACTTAACTGTTATTGCATTCTCTTACTGTGAAGCATTATTAAAAATTAGTAAATAATGGAATACCATTGAAATTATTGCTGTATTAATGTAATCGAAGCTTCAATTTTTGATGGGTACGTTCTAATATGAAAATTTTTACATTTCTAATTTCTGTCGCGTTCTCGATAACATGTTAATGGCTGGTATAAACATATTATCACTGAAATGCTATCAAAAAATGGAAACAATAAATAAAATTAGAAAAGATTTCTTTATTTATTCACTGCAAAAGCGTAGCGTTCTTGACAGAGGAAATACACATATTTAATCAAATATTTATATACACCCTAACAATAAATAAATCTATGACTGAGATATAAACAAATACTTAATAAACTTTCTGTATATTTTCTATACACACAAATGACAGAGATTTGACCGCTAATAACTAACAAAGATAACATCGCAAGATTTTGCATATGTACTATCAAGACAATAATGCATAATTAAACATATCTTTTTTAAATCCATTGTTTAATACGAAAACATAATAAAAGTTATTAAATTTTCGGTCACAAGTCTTATATTGACAAGTGTCTACGAATTGTCTGTGTGATTGTTTAACTTTAATAAATGTCAATAAATGTCTATGGAGGGATGCTAGCTATCATATGACAAACAACTCGTGTCAAACTTTAAGATGCTAGCTTAAATATTCATACATAGTTCTTAAAAAACCACACAATTTATTAAAAAAAAAAAAACAAATAGCTAAAATATATCTAAAGATTAATAGCTACAAAAGAAGCGTAAAAAATGGGGACCGGGTGATAAATTTTGCTAGAATAACTCAACGCTTTCTTATCATAGTAACGTATTCCTTATAACACACATTTGCTCTGTTCTCAATTCAGTTCATCTGAACTTTTTTCGCTTTATGGCATTTTATTTGCTTAATGATACCAGATGTTACCACTCTAATCTGGTTCGAAGTGATTAAAGTCTGTTTTAGTGGCTAAATTGTATTCTGTCTATTTACTCTTAACTCTGAATTCATTGTTCATTTTGTGGCAGTATGATGGGTATACGAGGAACTCTGTTAGCCTGTTGGAGTAAGGCAAAAGTGTTATCTTTGAGTGTATCTGAACAAAAGAGGTATGATAATTATTTTGCTTTGTTATTTTAAAAACAGCAAACGAATACACAAAAAAAAAAAAAACACTTGTATTCACAATTCAGAAAATAAAACAACAGCTACAGTTAATTTTCTTCGCGCAGAAAAGGGAATTACACTAATTTATGTACACAAAATGGTTGTTTAAATTGTTTTGAAATTTTAATTGTAGCAGTATTAAATAAAAACAACATATTTCAGTTAATGTTTATAACAGGGCATTATGGGGTTTTCGGTTTTCAAGACAAACAATTCAATAGTATAATAATGAATTGTTTGGGTTTTCTAAAACTGGTATTATTTACGAATCTAGTCAGACTACTCAGGTCAGACTAAAGTGAAGTGAACTCTACTCTGGTCAGACTAGAGCGAAATCTACTAATTATACGTGCAGTTATATTTAAATATTTAGTTAATTTTCTTAAATTTCAATGTTTTTCTTTCATTTATAAATATTAAATATTTACTTAAAGACCGGTCCGTAAAAAATCCCCCTTAAAGAATTCTTATCATAAAAAAAAAAAACTTATAAAGTTTAGCACACATAAAGTAACAGCTTTACGAAATGAAAATGTTCTTATAAAATTTAAATATCATTGTTTTATAAAAACAAGAAATACAATACCACAAAATTATCTGCCACGTTATTAATTTATCTACAAAATACTCACAGACATTTAAGTACGAGTACATGAATATATACATACATACATATATCTATAGTACATATGAGTATACTTATGAATTCATAAATTAAAATATTTTTGTATGTAAATTTTGCATACATCAAAGAAAGAAATTAAAACATATTTTGTCATCTGTTTCCCACATGCCTTCATGGCATGGACAAATTTTTCATTGAGGGCTAAAAAAACAAAAAAGTGCGTACGTGATTACACACCACACTTTCAGTCTTATTTACCAATACCTACATAAATGTTTCTCATAGTTGCTTTATTTTTATTACAGAACTTTATGACAGGTTTTACTTTTCCAGCAAGATATAGAAAGGAGAGAAGAGAGGTCATTGATATTTATGCATTTATGGCATGTCAAGTCCATGACTGTTGCAATCTATTACACATCATTTAAATATTCGTTTCAATAACATAGATTTCCCAATTTATTGAAATGGTTATTCCCCCAAACTTCTCATATTAACACAAGTATAAAATATTTAAACTACATTATTAATTCAATCAGTTTTTAATACCTTTTTGCTGTGAGTTTTTAATTTCTTTGTCAAATTGGCTTAAGTGTCATTTAGGTTTTTCTACTGTCACACGTACGAAGTGGGATTTTTTTTTAACTGGCATGCGAATTGAAAAAGTGAATTTCCTGATGATTTTATAGTTCTTTCTTAAACACACAATTAAATCAATTGTTATTTCTTATATATAGTTAGTTAGTTTGAGAGATATTTAGAAAAATTTAGTAACAGTCAACACTAGAATCAACCCTTTTCTGGTCAGACTAGTGTCAACTCCATTCTAGTCAGACTAAAGTCATCTCCATTCTAGTCACACAAGAGAGAATCTAATCCGACTAGAGTTAAATTCCATTTTAGTAAGACTAAGGTCAACTCCATTCTAGTCAGACAATCTAATCAGTCAACTGCGTTCTAGTCGGACTAGAGACAATCTAATTAGACTAGAGCCAACTCTATTTTAGTCAAACTAAAGTCAACAAGAGTCAGACAAAAGTCATCTAAGTCCAACTCCATTCTAGTCAGACTAGAGACAATTTAAAAAGACTAGTCAGACTAAGGTCAACTCCATTCTAGTCAGACAATCTAATCAGTCAACTGCGTTCTAGTCAGACTAGAGACAATATACTCAGACTAGAGCCAACTCTATTTTAGTCAAACTAAAGTCATCTAAGTCCAATTCCATTCTAGTCAGACTAGAGACAATTTAAAAAGGCTAGAGCCAAATACATTCTAGTCAGACTAGAGACAATTTAAAAAGACTAGTCAGACTAAGGTCAACTCCATTCTAGTCAGACAATCTAATCAGTCAACTGCGTTCTAGTCAGACTAGAGACAATCTAATCAGACTAGAGCCAACTCTATGCTAGTCAAACTAAAGTCAACTGCATTCTAGTCAGACTAGAGACAATCTAATCAGACTAGAGCCAACTCCAATCTAGTCAAACTAAAGTCATCTCCATTCTAGTCAAACTAAAGTCATCTTCATTCTAGTCAAACTAAAGTCAACTCCATTCTAGTCTGACTAAAGCAACTCTACTTCAGCAATAATCTTGCTCATATGAATGTCTGTTAAAATTAACGAAACTTTTGCAAAAAAAACAATAACAATGGGAACATATTTCATCAAATATTTGCCAAACTTATTGTAAGTCACCTTAAATACGAGTAAAGTGTTAAATTATTTAAATGATGAACGTCAACTCTTAATTAATAAACTAAAAAACTAATTACTTATTTTATAAAACGTTTTATATTGTACTGTTATTACTAAAACAAACACAGTAAAAGCGTAAAAACTGC
The DNA here is from genome assembly GCA_950370525.1 of Bellardia bayeri. Classification (NCBI taxonomy): domain Eukaryota; kingdom Metazoa; phylum Arthropoda; class Insecta; order Diptera; family Calliphoridae; genus Bellardia; species Bellardia bayeri. The sequence continues at coordinate 84,145,068 of OX493268.1, read as the reverse complement.
AAAAAATCTCATTATTACTAATACTACACTAGTGTAAACAAAGTTCCATAATGCAACCTAACGTCGTCTGTCACAAGACTCAATGGGTGTATGATGAGTATGATAAAATTTTCAATGGACTTTCAATGTTTAAACAAAACAATAAAATAAAAAACTCTTGCTGACGTCATTAATTATAATGTGCGTGTATGTGTGTGTGTGTGTGTGTGTGTGTGTGTGTGTGTGTGTCGGGGATGAGGCATGACTGGTTAGTAAACTCAAAATTAAACTAACGCGAACTGAACTGAACCGATTTGTTAACTAACTAGTCTGTATGTCTATCTCAGTCTGTATTTTGTGTTGTTGTCATATGATTCAATTATTTATTATTAATATTTACATTTTTTTGCTAAATATTTGCCAAATGTATTAAAAGCACAACAAAAGAAAAAGACTATTATAAAAATAATAAATATTAAAGGAAAATAATTAAAATAAAAAAAAAACTCAATTAATTAATTACCCAGTCGCCACTGATGAGTGTTGATAAAAATAAAACGCAAGACAAACAAATGAATTAAATGCTTAAAATTATTTGTACAAAAAAAAAATACCTGCAACCAATAAGAATTGTTAGGTGATCAATTACAGGTTGGTTGCAGGTTATCTTAACTATTCTGTTAAAAATAACTTTTAAGTATTGCAAAAAAAAAAAAAATATTAATGTATTGTTTTGTTTTTGTACAGGAAACTTGTTGCTTAATACTTCTTTGATAGAGAACATTTTGCAAAAGTAACGAATAAAATTATATAAATACAATTAACCACGTACATGAACTTAATGTATTTTGTGAGGGAATTTTTCGAAAATGAAAAAAACAAGAAAAGTAAATAGTGTATTTTAATGTAATTGACGTCATACGTTGAAAATGGCTGAAAATTAAAACATTAGAAAAATAACAATTGAACATTCAATAAATATGCAAAAATAAGTTAAAGAAGAACTCTACTTTATTGGTGTCACTCTAGTCTAACTAGAGTGATCGCTACTTTAGTCTGAATAGAGTGACCAATTATATGATTAAACTACCCTGCATCCCATGTAATTACTTTAAAGTTAACCTGCTTTTTAGATTTCCGAAGGGCAAATTCAAGTCATTAAAAATAGTTCAATTCGCACCTTCTGCATAAACATTTAGTTATAAAAGTCTCTGTACTACATTACATTTGGTATTTTGTTTAATTTCATTAACAAACACTTACGGCCAGTTCCCTAATGTCGAAAAATGTAATTAAAAAACGTTTATATAAGTTACTTCTTTGAGTTAGTTTCTTAGGTTCTATGAACCTCTTTAAAATAAACTACTCAATTAGGTGATTCGAAATAGAATGATTTATTGAATAAAATTACTTAAAATTTAAATTTGCAGTAACAAAATATTAGCTGACTAATCATACAAAAACTCTGCAAAATTTTCCATAAATTAGCCAATCAAAGCAATGCAATAATATATAATGCTCATCAAATATTTGTCACAAATAACCGAAGCATTGACCAACTGAAATTATGAAATATAACCGAAATTTAATTTAATTTAATGAAAAACAAATTTACCCAAAATTGCAACCAAGCATATTATCATTAGTATAGGCATTCATGTTGGCCATCAAAATATCATGGGTATTCATAGTGTTGCTAACTTATACATATGTAGATATCATTCGAAAATATTTTTAAAACTGTATTTACAAAATCAACAATGAGTGATAGTAGACATTACTAAGTAAAGTTTACTCTAATCTGACTAGAGTAACGTAAAGTTAACTCTAATCTGACTAGATTAAAGTAAAGTTTACTCTAATCTGACTAGAGTTAAGTAAAGTTTACTCTAATCTGACGAGAGTAAAGTAAAGTTTACTCTAATCTGAGTAGAGTAAAGTGAAGTTAACTCTAATCTGACTAGAGTAAAGTAAAGTTTATTCTAATCTGACTAGAGTAAAGTAAAGTTTACCCTAGTTTGACTAGAGTTAAGTACAGTTTACTCTAATCTGACTAGAGTAAAGTGAAGTTAACTCTAATCTGACTAGAGTAAAGTAAAGTTTATTCTAATCTGGCTAGAGTAAAGTAAAGTTTACTCTAATCTGACTAGAGTAAAGTAAAGTTTACCCTAGTTTGACTAGAGTTAAGTAAAGTTTACTCTAGTTTGACTAGAGTTAAGTAAAGTTTACTCTAATCTGACGAGAGTAAAGTAAAGTTTACTCTAATCTGACTAGAGTAAAGTGAAGTTAACTCTAATCTGACTAGAGTAAAGTAAAGTTTATTCTAATCTGGCTAGAGTAAAGTAAAGTTTACTCTAATCTGACTAGAGTAAAGTAAAGTTTACCCTAGTTTGACTAGAGTTAAGTAAAGTTTACTCTAATCTGACTAGAGTAAAGTGAAGTTAACTCTAATCTGACTAGAGTAAAGTAAAGTTTATTCTAATCTGGCTAGAGTAAAGTAAAGTTTACTCTAATCTGACTAGAGTAAAGTAAAGTTTACCCTAGTTTGACTAGAGTTAAGTAAAGTTTACTCTAGTTTGACTAGAGTTAAGTAAAGTTTACTCTAATCTGACGAGAGTAAAGTAAAGTTTACTCTAATCTGACTAGAGTAAAGTGAAGTTAACTCTAATCTGACTAGAGTAAAGTAAAGTTTATTCTAATCTGGCTAGAGTAAAGTAAAGTTTACTCTAATCTGGCTAGAGTAAAGTAAAGTTTACTCTAATCTGACGTTTACCCTAGTTTGACTAGAGTTAAGTAAAGTTTACTCTAATCTGACTAGAGTAAAGTAAAGTTTACTCTAATCTAGTCTGACTAAAGTAAAGTAATGTTTACTTCAATCTGACTAGAGTAAAGTAAAGTTTACTCTCGTTTGGCTAGAGTTAACAGTGCTCTACTCTAGTCAAACTATAGAAAACTTCACTCTACTCTTATCAGACTGAGTAATTTTAATCTCTGACTAGAGAAAAGTAATTTTTTTCTGTAGTAAGGTTAAGTTTACTCTAGTCTCACTCGAGTAGACTAAAGTTTATTCCAGTCGGACTGTTGAGTCTTTAACTAGTAAAGACTTTCATCATCAATTCAAAATAGCTTTTAACAATTTTAAATTTTTAGTTTTTCAACCTACGTTATTTTAAGAAGTTTTAACATAAATTGACTTTTAAGCTATTTTTAGCCGCATTTGGAAATACAAGACTATGGAATTTAAAATTTTAACTTTAAACTTTTGATTAACAAAATCTCTAATTTTAATTTTCTTTGTTGTGTTTGGTTTTCTATAAACGATTAAAATAAATTAATTTGTTTACAAAATGACCTCATATGTTTGACTTCTTATAAGTTGCTTGTCTTGTCATTGTTTTAAAATTTTGTGCAAAGATGATTAATTTAAACATTGCGTGTAATATTCGTAAATACATAATAATAATAATTAAAATGTTTTATTTTTCATTCAAATAGCCACAATTATTTTGTGTATATATTTTTTGACACTATATTATAAAATAACTTGTTTATCTGGTTTGTACAACAAGTCAAGTATTCTTAATAATAAAATAAAACAAAAGGAATTAACATATTGATTTGTTTTTCTTTCAGTTTTCAGTTTTTGTTCGTGATATATTTTTAATTTATTTCACATAAATGATGTCGTATGACTTAGGGCATACGCCAATGTATTAATTTATTTATTAATTATTTTGTTGTTTCTATAAATGTTCTGAGTTTATTAATTTATTTATCCACAAAGCTAATAAGCTAGAGGACATTTTTGTAACAGTACTTAGAGATACTAGAATGGAATACTAGTATCTGACTAGAGTAGAATTTACTCTAATTTCTACCAGAGTTGTAGAGTTCAATATAGTCTGACTAGAATAGAAGACATCAATCGAGTCTGGCTACAGTAGATATCTATCCACAATACATCTCAAATTTAATATGACTGGAGTAGACATCACTCTAGTCAGACTAAACTGAGAGTCTGAGTGTTACCTACTCTATAGTCTGACTATAGTAAACTTTACTTTACTCTAGTCAGATTAAAGTAAACTTTACTTTACTTTTCCCTAGTCAGATTAGAGTACTTTACTTTTATCTAGTCAGACTAGAGTAATTTTAGTTTATCTCGAGACTGAAGTAAACTTTACTTCATTCAGACTAGAGTTAACATACATTTGTATTTTGAAAGTAGCTTATGTTGAAGGATTTTTTTTTTATAAAGCGAAACTATTTTGTACAATTGAAAATTTTTCGAATTTTTGCCAGTGTAAACAACATATATTCAGTTTTTATTTCACCTGAACATGAAATGTTTATTTGAATTACCTATCATTTTAACTGTATAAAATTATCACTTTGTTTTTTATATTTTAAAGCACTTAGTATTGACACAATATTTACACTTCTTGAAGATCTGTTTATTACTTTAGCAAATTCTTTGCTTTTTTTTTCCTGGACAATGGTGGCCTTAAACTGTTAGCAATTTTATTTATTTTTTTTTTTCTAATTTTAATTAAACTATTTTTGTGTAAATATTTCACGTGTTTAATAAAACCATTCAACACTTAATTACGAGTAGGAAGCTAAATTATATCAATAAACGTTGTAAGTGGTTACATAGAATAAATAACTAAATAAACAATTACATATCTAAACTCAATATACATAGTTACACATGCATATGTACGAGTATATTGTGTTTGCTTTCCAAGTAAACAGTTTACTTAAATTTCTTTTAAAAGGTAACGTTCGACAGAGGAAAAACACGCGTAACAAAGTGGAAAATTACATAAAATTGTTAAAAGCATTAAGTAGTTAGGTGCACGCAAAAATCACCCAGTACTCAACATCTGGTCCCAAAACCGCCGGTTCTACCAGCAACTGAAATTAGGAAAATAAAAACCTTAAGAAGAAACTGCCACGCTGAACCAATTCAACTCATTTAATGTTAATGAACAATTTGTCTACGTTTGAGTCATTTTTGTAATAAATAGCTTTTATTTAGTTTTATTTTTGGGAATTAGTTTTGAATGAAATTTGAGCTGAAGTCGTTTATTAAACGAAATAATAAAATGTAATGTGCAAATGTTTGCCCTGGCCCCCATTCACTTGAGATTGTTTTATTTGTTGTCATTAATTGACTGTATATTGACCCAGAAAAAAAATTTTAAAAATAGTTTTTGACAAATCAAAATCAAACCATTAAATGCTTGAGTTAAGCTCGAGGTGGGTGTTTTTTCTATGGCACACGCGCAGCTTTTAAAGCAACATTATTTTAAATTGAAAAAAAAACTAGTTTTAAAAAATTATTTTTTTTTTCATTTTGTTAATGTTGCATTGTAAATTTTGACAGGTACACTACTTTATGCATTGAAATTAATATTTTTTAAGGAAGAGTTTTAAATTTTAATACATTTTGCTGCTAAGTTTTTCTCAACCTTAAGAAAAACGAAGATAAAAATTATTGTTTTTTTTTAACAATGCGGGTGAAATTTTTAATACAAATAGAATTTAGTAGCTTTAACCAAAATATTATATCTATCATAAATCTAAACATATTATTTGAAATTTCATAGTATGTCGTGTTCGCTATCGTTCGTGTTATTTTTTCATCAATAAGAACGGAGGCAACAATGCTGTACTTAGGAAAAATTAAAAGACATTATATAAATTATAATAAATTTATAAAGAATAATGCTTGTAACAACTTCGGTTTTCATTTATAAAATCTAACATCTTAAAATCGTTAATTCGGACTGATCTATTCATTAGTCATCATTATGAAAGGAACGCGACAGAATGGTACAGTAAAAATTAATTCGATTTTGTTTAAAAAACTGTCAAGAATTGAATAATATTGGTAAATTATAAAAGAAGATACAAACAACTCTTTTTACCATTTGTAAGATCACACACTTCATAGTCATTAATTTGTCCTGATCTAATCAGTCAGAAACGCGACAAAATGCTACAGAAAAAATTAAATATATTTTGTTGTAAAAGAAACCAATCAACCTATTGCCGAGAAGTGTCAATAAATAAATAAAGAAGGCTGATATGATAGTAACAACTATAGCTGAGTTGAGAATTTGAAAAGAGTTTTACTGCCCAAAAAAGTGGATGGATGTCTAGCTTTAGCTCCAATGATTAGAAACAGCTTCAAAAGCTAACCAGCAAAAATTTGGTGATGAATTTCTTAATAAAATACTTCTCACTGACTACATACCCTCTGAATTAAGAAGAATTACCCCCTGGCCCACGATGTCGAACGATAATGTTCGCTTAGATAAGACTTAAGACACAAACTTGGTTGTGGAATAAACAAACTTGATTGAGTAAAAAATAGATACGATAAAAAGTTTGTGTCTTAAGTCTTATCTAAGCGAACGTTATCGTTCGACATCGTGGGCCAGGGGTTTAATATAATTTTAATTTAGTTAATATTTTTAGCAAAGTACTTTCTGTAGTCCTATTACTACATACTTATATGTGTGAAGAGTCATTAAAAAGGAGTTTTCAACAAGAACTTTGTTTCACAACGGGTGTTATTGCAATAAAATGAAAGTTTTGACATTCTACTTGTTGGCATATGTATCAGTAGTAAACGTTGTGGCAATAGCTCCAATAAATTAAATTTCGCTGGAAAAACGCATTAAAATATTCAGCCCAATCATGAATAGTTAAAAGTTCCGCGGGAGTTATTTCCCTCTTCACATTTGTTCTATACAAATTCAAAGTTAAAAAAAAATAAAAAAGGAAAAACCTTTTATTAAATGGATATCAGTGATATGTGGTTTCAACAAGACGCTGCCACATGTCACACAGCCACCGAAAAAATGAATTTATGACAAACCGAATTTTCCGAAAACATAATTTCATGCGATTTACATCACTCAGTCTATACAGAGCCAATAGAATCGCTAACAAACTTAATACTCAAAAATTCGTGACTTGATTATTGTAATTGATCCGCAATTTTGCTAAAATCCGGTTGAAATTTGTAATAAAAGAATGCAGCATATTATGATGCACTATAAACATGATAGCCATAAACATATACCTTTTTACTACAGTGAGAATCATTAATTTAAGATATGTATTAGGAATATAAATATTTATCGTGACCCCAATATTGTTAAACATCTTTTTTAAATGCTAAAATGTTTGCGGTAATCATGTGCAACAATATTTTTTTCACTATATATGTTTCTATACGGGTAAATTTTAGTCTCATTTTAGTCTCTTAATAAAATGTGTCTTGTTTCTAGGGACATATAGAATGCCCCTGCAATTTAACAATTTATTTCTATGATTTTTAGGGACTAAACTAAAATAACACACTTTGAAATTTCTTGGGACGGAAAGTCCCGGTTTACATTATGAAATTTTTGTCGTTGCGATTCTTGCTTTGTTGGCGAGAGCGGTGAGTCGTATAAAAGGGGTACACATATGCATGTACTCGTGAGACACGCTTTGTTCTCTCATTCGTTGTTTTTTTATTTTCATACATGTATGTATGTATGTATGTTCTAGCTACAAAATATATGAAAACATGTATACATCCACAAAAAATCTCTGCAACAAAAATCTCACAATGTAGACGCAAACACAATTTTAAAGAAGATACGACAAGAATCGCAGCGACAAAAATTTCATAATGTAAACCGGGACAAAGGGATAGATACGTGATTTTGTTTCTTTACTTCTAAAAAGTTAAATGTTCTGTATTCGACTGTAGGGTATTTCCTGCAAAATTAACAGATCTCTGCTAAAATATCATGGGCAATCATTTTTTTACTGATTTTATCTTCAAGGTTTATTTAAGGCACCTGCAACATGTTTATGATATATGTTTTATAAATACATACACATATTTATAGTTATATAATACCAACTTTTATAATCATCAAACCTTCTTTAAAAGCCATTACGCTTGCGGATATTTTTCAAGCCGTTTGTAGTTATAATAAACCAATATCGAAACAATGATGAATTGTTTTTTTCTCTTTGTAATTGTTCAATGACAATTAGATTGTATCTTTCGTTATGTTTATTGAATTGTTTTTCAAAATAATATCGAACAAAAAATAAAAGTTTTTTGCAACTTTGATTAAAAAAATTAACAAATTAACAACTATTTGTTTAAAACAAATGTAATTAAATCTAGATAATATTATTTTTTTTAGACTTTGTTGATTTTATATTCCCAAAGCGTTTTATTAGGTGTAGGCAAAAACAAGTTTAAACAAAATATTTTAACATCATAATAAAAAGCAGCCCAGCTGTCTGCATAATAAAAGTTTAACAACATTTTTTATTTATTTATGCATTTGTTTAAACAATAGGAAGGCGACATTTTGTTTAAGACTGATAATAGACTAAAATTTTAAAAGTTCAGGTTACATGATTTGAAATAAAACATACAGTAAAGGCTAAAAGTGTTCTTAAATATGGAACAAAATTCTGTGAATTTATATTATCATTGTTGAAGTTTAATTACATGTAACTAGTTATTTTAGTAATGTCAAAGTAATGACGTATTTAAGTGTCTAAACTATAAAATGTTATTGTGTAAGTGATCATTATGGCCCAGGAAAAATGGTCTCAAAAATAAAATGACAAAAATAATCCCAAAAAAATTACACTGACTACAAAAACACGAAATGGCCCCAACATTTGATTTTAACCTTGGGGTGATTTTTCATACAAATATTAGAACTAAATTTTATAATGATTTGAACCCAAATTTTTTCTTTTTCGTTTTTTTTTTACCAATATTCGCAACACCGGTCATTATTTTAGCTTTCCAACCTAATCATTTGTAATGAAAGTTTATGTTTAAATGTAATTATGTATTTCAAGAATTTTGTGGTTTCAGGATGTGTTTCTTGAATAGAGCTGAATATTGAAAATAATACATTAGATTGTCTATAAATTGCCAGCTCGCAAATGGCAGTAATTGAAAAAGCCAACATAGTGTCTGACAACTTGTTCCTCCCACTGTACTACCGGAAATACTGCTAGTATTAAATCTAAAATATCAAACTTCAATATAAAACAAACAACTGAATTTATCTACATGTTTTGCATACAATATGTAAAACTTAAAAGTTTTATACAAACAAAACAAACACTATTTACTCCTACTATAAATTTCTGTATTACAGATTTTAAACTTTACAATTTTATTATTAATTTATTATTTCTATAACAAAATTTTTGTAAAAAAATTAACATTTTCAAATGTTAAATAGACATGCAATATTTGTGTATGATTGCTTTTTTATTTAAACAAAACAAATCACCACTTTGCCTCAACCAAATTGACGTGATTTGTGGCAACTTTAAATTAAATTTGTAAGAGTGTTTCCGCAATATCATTATAACGATTGGTGGTTGACATAATATACAGTGGGGCAAAAAGAAAAAGGAAAATTTTACTTATTTATTTGCCTCAACCAAATTGACGTGATTTGTGGCAACTTTAAATTAAATTTGTAAGAGTGTTTCCGCAATATCATTATAACGATTGGTGGTTGACATAATATACAGTGGGGCAAAAAGAAAAAGGAAAATTTTACTTATTTATTGAATTGCCGGGTTCCTGAATTTTGTCTAGTATAACTCTGTAAAATTACTTGTCAATTTGTATACGAATGTTTGATTTATTGCCTGAATGTTGCACCTCCTAACCACTGTATAAGAGTTTATAACAGTGTATTGTATAAAATATTAATTCGTGATATCACTAGATTGTTTAGTTGGTTTAGTTAAGATGCTTTTCAAACCTTCAAATTTATATTGTTAATTTCAAACCACATTTATTGATTTTTTAAATAAATTTTCCCGCATTTGCATTCATTTCGTCTAAATCATAATGAATTAATAAAACAAAACAGAAAATAGAAATGTTTTGTCAATAAATGTTAAGAACACAAATATGTGGGTAATAAAATATTATTACAAACAAATTTGTTGTTCATTTGCAAGGCAGTTGTACTGATATAAAAGAGGCTTACATTCATTAGCAGGTTGAAGGGAAAAAGTGATTATATACCAATTTATGTATTTCTAAAAATTTTAAACATGAACATAACATCGACAAGAGTTGTCCACACGAAACAAATGATGGCTTGTTAAGACAGGGAAGGGAAAAAGTGATTATTTAACAATTTATGAATTTCCATAATCTAGAAAATTTTTAAGAGTTGGCAAGAGCTGTCCACAAGAGATAAATGTTAGAAGACTAATCAAATACATATGTAGTTTATCAAGACAGGGATTACGCTAAGGAATTAGTTGTCCACATGAGACAAATTCAGGTGTGGACAAGAAATTTTTCAATGAGTGAACAAACTGATTGCTCATCAGTTTGTAATTTATACAATTTAAAAGGGGTTACTCTGATTAATTTAACTGGTGTCTTTTAATTGTAAGTCTTGTTTCACAGTTTTTAGTTTTAGCTTACCAGTTTTTCTTCAATTCTCTTTTGAACTTGCCATTTCATTCACACACGTCAATTAAATTTTTGTACTTTTCAATACAAATAAACATGCATGAAAGAAAAAGCAAAAGGAAATAAGAAAAACGACTAGTACCGTCAAGTTTGTACCCCTTTTATTCTGCTTTCCCTTCTCATCCAAAAATACTTGCCTTGACGAGTCAGAATTGAAGAGTGTGAAAGCAGACTAACGGTGAATCAATTAAGAAAATATTGGGCAAATAATTTCCCAGACTAAATTAAAAGATTTCTGAAAAATTGAATATTAACCAACCGAACTTTTAGACAATTAAGACAGTTAAGACCTTTTGACACTTAACCAACCGCACCATACATTAGATTTGTAATTTGTTATTTATTATTTTGAAATGTTTTGTTTGTTTCTTACTGATAAATAAAGGTTCTCATAATAATAAGAAATGTCTCAAATATTGTCACGTTTTTCAATTTAATCATAATAATTTTTCACCATACCAACAACAACAACAACAACAAAAAGCCAACAATATTTTACGGAAAAACACTGTCTAAATTCTGAACAAATGTCACGCAATAATAATGTATTACCTAAATAAAGTACTTCAAACAACAAATAAATAAACTGGAATTTTTTATTTTCAAATTTGGGACAGCAGCAGGAGAGGAGTAGTAGTAGTAGCCTAACACACAAACAATATTAAACTGCGACAATATTTATTTAGACATCACTAACGAGAAATAAAAATATAGTAGCAAATTGACTATTTACTTTTGTGAAGAGAAAAAAAAACAGTTGAAGAAACAAATACAATTTGTCTGTAGAATAGAAAAATCCATGAGTAATCAGTTAAATTAATGAAAGTGAAAAATTTTTAGCAGAAGTTGGTCGAATTTGTAGTACCCTTTATGAAAGAAAAGAGCTTGCCGCCACCCTCTCAACTACATATAACTTCGGACATTTGTATAATTGAATGGCAGCAGAAAGAAGCATTTCTCTTATTCGACGATAAGACTCTTCAGTAATGTTTTGACTCTTATAGCCCCAGGTGTGAACAATTTTAAAATATTGTGCCAAGTCCTCGACAATATTTTATATAGAGTTTTGGAATTAGTATGCAGGGCAGGCAGATTGAAATGTTGTGCAAACGATCCATCAAAAAAACAAGTAAGAGTGCTATATTCGGTTATGCCGAATCTTATATACCCTTGACCTTTGATGTGGATGCATAATTATATTATATATATTTTTTTTTACATTACACACTGCGAAGCTTTTGGCTTATTTGCAGAAAACACCCATTGTCTTTGGCGGGAATCGCAACCCTCTGACTATTACCTAGTCTATAGGGGCACCCTATATACATACTAATACATACATACATATATTATATTAATACACTTTATTTGATAGTTTTTTTGATGAAATTTTCATAGGTTGTCTCGGATTTTTGCTCATATCTCCGTTATTTATGAACGGATTTTGCTGATTTTAAATAGCAAACTTTTCGAAAACATGTCTGACAGAATTATTGAATATTTGGATCCCGAAGATAACTGGGGACTTCAGAAAATTGATTTCAACACACAGACAGACAGACGGACATGGGTACATAGACTCCGCTATCTATAAGGATCCAGAATATATATACTTTATAGGGTCGGAAAATTATATTGTGGAAATTACAAACTAAATGACAAACTTATAATATACCCTTCTCATGAAGCTGAAGAGTATAAAAACACGGATTTTTATAAAAGAAAACGAAGATAAGTTTCTTTATTTAGTGTTTCTTAAACACTAACACTAATGAGAATCAAAAAAGTATTAAATCCCTTTTTTCATTACATCAACATTAATGCGACCGGATTTTGTACGAACAATTCTTTACAAATATAACAAAATCAAGCCGTCAGTCAATACGTAATTGATACAAAATTAAACTGCTGCTAAATTTTAAATTAAGTTGTACAAGTTTTATATTGTTAATATCTGCATGAGTGTGTGTGTGTGTGTGTGTGAACATTTTCACAGTTTATTTTAAAGATTTTTACTTACAAGTGTTAATTTATAATTAACACCCCGAAATTTACCAGTAATTTTCTGTTATTTATTGTAAATATGATAAAATTTATTTGTAGTAGCAGCTACTTGTGAACAGATTAATATTTTTGAAGGGCGTTGGAAAACGAAAATGAGTTAAAAATAAGTTTATTAAGAGAGAAATCATTATTTAAAACTCGTTACAATTTGTTTATATACATATACAATATATTATACTCATGGGA